>JAUPFV010000001.1:10552750-11778371 GCA_036936605.1 Limnanthes douglasii subsp. nivea | reverse complement strand
AAGGTTCCAGGGTCTTTATAAACATTACCGCAATACAAAAGGACCCTCAGTATTGGGATAATCCTTTGGAGTTTGTACCGGAAAGGTTTTTAGTTGATTCTGAGATGTTCGACTTTTATGGAAACAATTTTAACTATCTTCCCTTTGGGTCCGGAAGGAGGGTTTGTCCAGGGATTCCATTGGGAGAGAAGATGTTGAAGTTTGTTTTGGGTTCCCTCTTGCATTCTTTTGAATGGCGATTGCCCGATGGTGAAGAGGTCGATTTCAAAGAGAAAGTTGGGCTGGTGGTGCAAAAACTAAAGCCTTTGATTGTTATTCCAAAACCAAGGTTGTCGAAAGAGTTGTATGATTAAGATATATGCCATGTTTTGAATTTCCATATAATTGATTTTAAATATAATAAATAATGTCATACCCTATATTGGTAAGCATCTAATAAAAGTTTTGCAAAACACATATTTCTGACATATAATAAAAGCTTCATTTGCATGTAAGCATCGTACTGGTTCTTCAAAAAAGAATTCGGAGTTCATAATATAAATATATTTTGACACTAAGAAGAAAGCTTTTATATTTGCTGGAAAATCTATTACAACGACAAGAATTGATAGATATAATGCTTTACACAAAATGTAAAAAAACTACTTTTTAGTGTTTCAAATAGATGGTATTAGCGAGAAGTGTTACGAAATTCCTTATTCAATAATATAACAAAAATAAAGTTAGTTTACAAATGATTTTTTGTAAGATGTAAGTTTTTGAAATCGAAACTACTCTTTTTTTTTTCAATTATTTTGTTTCAGTTTTAAACATCGTTCGTGTTTCGTTTTGACGAATGTATGTCTTTTCACGAAGCTAAAAGTACAATTAGTAAGAACAACTTGTGTATCTGTTTAAGTTTATGGATGATTTTATTTTCTTCTTTCTCAACCATTTACAACGTATTTACGCAATACATAAAAAGTTTATTTCTTACTTTTCAAACCTAAAAAGACTTTTACAACTAATTCGAACTTAATTTCGTACCCATAATACACTAAGTTATGAGACAAGTTTTTTTTCAAACCTAAAAACGCTTGTACCCAACCAATATTTTACATAAACTATTTGTATGGAATTTTGCACCCAACTTAAACTTAGTTTCGAGATAAACGTTTTTTCTTATTTTTCAAACATAAATAAGCTTTTACGCAACAAATTTGAACGTAATTTCTTACCAAACTTATATTAGTTTAAATAGTAATTTACTTATATTTTTTATTTTGTAATTCAGATAAAATGTGACAAAAGAAATAATATACTACAATCATGATTTGTACTATAATTTAGCAACTGAATTTATGACATACGAGAAGCTCACCTAAACACTTTGCAAAACAAATCTCTCTCAACCTAATTAAATACGCATATGACCGTAAGCATATTGCTTATGCTTCAAAGAAGAGCTGAGAGGTCATAACATATATAATAAAATCTTTTGGCGCTAAGAAATAAGTTTTTATATTTGCTGAAAAAGTTGTTAAAATGACAAAAAAATATGTAATGCTCATTTTTGGAGTCAAATGAGAGGAAAACAAGATTAACATGAACAAAATAGGATTTAAAGGTTTTTCAAAAGAAGAACAATAACCAAAAATCATCACAACTTATTTTCCAAGATTCTTGTCTAACATAAAAAATAGCGGTAATAAAATTATATTTTTTTGTTTAATATAACAATTAAAAACTTATTTTCGCAACCGCTTTACTCTTAATTACACAACCAATATATATATTTTTTAATTTTACAACTCAAAAACCTATTTTCACAACTATTTTATTCTTAATTACGCAACCATATGTAACAAATTACAAAAACATTTTTGTAGGATGCAATCAAGTTGGTTGTAGTTTCACAAAGATAACAAGATATCAAATATGTAGATGCACTCATATTGTTGTATGTTTTTGTAATATTACTTTTCACAACACGAGAAAAAATATTAGCTTGAACAGTTTACATATGTTGTAGATTTTTGAAAATTAAATGACTATGAATGGACAAAAACTATAAGAGAAAAGCTAATAAGTTCAGTGAAAAATGATGCGTGAGTAAACCAGAAACAATAACTGGTTGTGTAACATTACTTGTGGTAATACTAATTCAAATATATACATCTAATAAAGTGTAATAAAAAAGTAATTCATATACTAATTTTATATCATTGTGCAGTCATTTATTCTAGAACACACAACCGTTAAACGCTACATACGATGGAAATACTGGTGCGAAAAATCTCTAATATATATATATATATATATATATATATATATATATATATATATATATATATATAAGTGAGATTACGTTTGTGTCCGAAAGCGTAATGTAAATAAATCAAAACAATGATTTAAACTGTCTTAAATAGCCGCAAAACAATAGCACCCTCTTCACAACATTCCAATGGGAAACTCTTGAAGTTCTTTATTTGTTTGGTCTAACGTGTTCATAATTTAAATTTAAGTTTTAAATTAATGAGCTATTATATTGAACGCTTGGAGGGAATTGTTTATATTCATTCAAAAGATACAATCTAATTGGAACAAGTATTTTTCTAATGTTTACATGGATCGGCATTTGTAAGTCCGTAAACATTATTGCAGGTCGAAGTCGTTTGAGATTCTCCATGTTTACCTGTGTATGATATGTTAATATTATTAAGCTCGACCTGCTGACATGGGTGCGATTTACTGCACAACAAATTCACTGCATCTTGAGTTTTTGAAGTCCCCCAAATATTACTGAACTTGACTTTCTTAATTTGGACTTGAGATTGACTGTTTTTGTCACATTTACGAGACGGGCAATATTGTTGGTCGATAAGAATAGGGTTTTCGACGTTAATAACCCTAATATTATCAAACTCGGCATTGTAAATGTTGTTAGGAAGAGAATTCACAGCCCATGTTTTGATTCTAACGCCATTATCGGTGTTTGTTAAAGTGCAGTTTCTCACAAATATATCTTTAACGTCCTCTTTAGGAGTTCTGCCTAGACTTCCAATGCTGATTCCATGACCCGGACCACACCTGAGATTCGTAATGTTGAGGCTTTGACATTTGGCAACAATAGCAATGCAATCGTCTCCTGTACCAATGTCGGAGTCTGAAATATCGATATTGGTTGAATCGCCCATTTTTATTCCATCGGTGTTGGGACTATCAGATGGAGCTTTTATGTTCACGTGCTTTATTTTGAAATAGTGGCAAGCAAAGAGATTAATATGAGTGTTTTTGCTATTCAACGATGTGATTCGACGGATTCCGGAGTTGTTAACGAAATCAAACCTTAAGGACTGAAATAGAAATTAGACAAAAATGTTATTACTCTGAGATAAATATTGTCTTGAAAATGAAATCAAGTAAAAAATGTGATCTGAACTAATGAGTTAGTTACCGTAGGAAGAGTAGGACATTTTGAATTTTTCATGCAATTGTTGTAAGGCCAAGCGGAGGGACCAGATCCATCAAAGGTACCACCACCATGGACTACCAAATTGTTGAGATATTGGAAGGTGATCCAGTGGTCATAATTAAGTGATGATTTATCAGAAAGAGCAATAAGAGTTCCTTCTACGCGGAACCTGATCGGACCTTTGCATGGTCCTTTAAAAATAACTGGGCCGAGTAAAAATTTACCGACGGGAATCACAACTGCACTCTTTCCTTTGTAAGCCGTGCAAGCATCATTCCATGCATTAATAAATGCCTGTACATAGTAAAATTTTAAGTCTTAAATCAATCTTATAAATACTAAATCTAGCTACGAGACTTCAACAAAATTATCTTACCTTGGTATTATCCGATTTTCCATCTGCAACTGCGCCATAGCCGACTACATTGAAAAGTCTCGTATTTCCAAGCTTTTTTGCTTGGATGTTAATTGAAACAGATGAGAAGAATATGATGAAACAAATTAATAAAGATAATGCAGAAGCCATTTTCTTTTTTTTGTTGTATCATTTGATGATTTTTTCTTTATATAAAATATGGAAACCTAACAACCCTCTCTATTTTTATTCTTATTTTGTTATTATAAAACAAAAAAGGACACTTTCTTTTTTACTGTTGATTTTATTGTTGTTAAAGTTTTATTTATTACTAAACAAATACTTCACCTAATCAAATCTAACTAACTATCCAAAACTAAAAACAAAATTTACTAATGATTAAATGGCCAAATAAATCACTTCACCAAAAAATAGAATACTCTAACTTCATTTTTTTTTAAATAACTAAACACAAAAAAAAGGACGTAACAAAAATTAACTAACTATAGATAATACTGTTTAAACGTTATTACAACTAAAATTTTATTTCTATTGAAATCGTAAGACTATTAATTTATTATTGTTAAATACATTGAGATCTCCACACTAGTGTTATATAAATACATTCAGATCTCCACGCTAGTGTTATATTTTCCGCTTTTGAAGAAAATAAAATATTTTAAAAACAACAAATCAGAGGAACATAATTGTTTTTTTTAAATTCTATTAAATTATTATTTTAATAATGTTAGAATATTCATTTTTTCGGAGGGAACCACGACCGCTATTCAACGAACGTGCAATAGTAAAACCCTCGGTCTGACGCAATAGCGGTCGAACGCACAATCTTTTGGTCACGAATTCATCTACTTCACCAACTCGCCTAACTAGAATGTCTTATTTTTTCCAATAAGATCGGATATTGTCGCATATATATAAAATACACTTTCAACCACTGCAACTACAAAGCGTAGAGAAAAACCAAGGATTTCGTCTAATAGAAAAACGTTTTATATACACTTTCAACCACTACAACTACAAGTGTAGACAAAACACAATGGTCATGAATCATGTTTCAGATCTCATGGATTTGAATAATCTTTCTTTGTGAGGCACCATGACCTGTCAAATATACTCAATCTAATGTTCCTGGCTTTTCCTCCACTGTCTTCTTAGTAAACATACAGTAGCTATTTGTTAATGCACAAACACTAACAGTTCAAAAGAAAAATGTTAGACACAAACAAAGATTATCTTCCTCTAGCATTTCTTACTCTCTTTCTCACCTTATTTTCTTGTAACTTGTTTTTCAAGAAACTAAAAGCACCCAAACTGCCTCCGGGTCCTAATGGATTGCCTTTAGTTGGTTACCTCCCATTTCTTCAAACAAATCTGCATAAACAATTCAGTAAATTAGCTGAAACCTATGGCCCTATCTACAAGTTTTGGCTTGGATATAAACTATGTGTGGTAATAAGTTCACCATCACTTGTTAAAGAAGTTCTTCGCGACCATGATATTATATTTAGCAACCGCGACCCTCCGGTGGCAGCGTGGATTGTCACGTATGGTGGGAATGGTATTGCGTTTTCACCTTATAGTGATAGTTGGAGAAAATTGCGCAAGGTATGTCATTCAAATCTTGTATATGAGCACACAATTTATATTATAACAAAATTATCGTATAGTAATGTTCGTAGAGGTGTATTGTCGACGAGATATTCGCGGATGGAGGACAGAAATATTTTGCTGGAAAAAGATAGGCGAGCCAATGTAGGTTGTGTTTGATGTTGGGATCCGGTTGTCCTATATCTTACAATCTTACTTTATGTCTTGAAACCTTCTTTAACAATAGTAGATTTATGTTTTGGAAACAAATGATATTCATGAACTTCTATTTTTTGGAACAAGATATTTGTGCAAGAGATGCTAAGCACTTCGAATCTTGAAGCAGGTTACGATCTAAGACGACAAGAAGTTAAAAAAGGGATTAAACATCTATATAGCAAAATCAACACTCCTGTTGATGTTGGGAAAGTTGGTGCTTCTATGATTACTAACCTTGTGATGAAAATTACCTGCGGGGACACAGTTGAGGGCGACAATGATACTGAGTTTTGGAGCGAGTTCACGAAAATTGCAGCAGAGCTGATGTGTTTATTGGTTACGCCTGATGTCTCTGACTTTTTTCCGGTGCTGGCTAGGTTTGATCTACAAGGTATTAAAAACCAAGTATTCGGCTTAACGAGTGGTTTGACAGATTATTTGAATCCGCTATTGTAAGATGCAACAATTTGCGTACTATGGAAGAAGAAGTTGGGAAGCAGAGAAAAAGTTTCTTGCAACTACTATTGGAGCTTGAGAAAAATGTAGATGATGCTTCTTCGATTACTACGTTACAGCTCAAAGCTATGCTCATGGTACGTATCAAATCTTTTACTATGAAATTTATTTGGAAGGTCATATGGCTATCCTATATATAACATTTGGGTATGAACAGAATAACAGCAACAACTTTACTGGAGTGGACGATGGCAGAGTTGATGAGCCACCCCAAAATAATGAAGAAAGTTAAAAAAGAACTAGACAATGTTGTAGGACCAAACAGTAGAGTTGAAGAGCATCAAGGGTCTACACTACCTTGATAGTGTCGTAAAAGAGAATATGCGTTTGCACACACCTCTGCCTCTTCTCGTTCCTTGTTGTCCAAGCAAAGACGTGGCTATCGGTGGCTACACAATACAAAATGGATCAAGGGTCTTTTTAAATGTTTGGGCGATGCATAGAGATCCTCAACTTTGGGACAATCCTACGGAGTTCATACCCGAAAGATTTTTAGGTGACTCTAAGATGTTCGACTTTAATGGAAACAATTTTCAGTATCTTCCTTTTGGATCCGGGCGGAGGATTTGTCCTGGGATATCTTTGGCTGACAAAATTATGAAGTTGGTTTTGGGTTCACCGGTGCATTCTTTCGAGTGGCAATTGCCTGAGGGTGAAATGGTCGATCTTGAAGACAGATTTGGGATTGTGATGAAAAAACTGAAGCCTTTGATCCTTATTCCGGCACCCAGGTTGTCTAGAGAGCTATATGAATAAGTTTTATGTAATACTGAAATTTAGTCATTGTCTAAGGAGAAAGTGGATTAAAATTTCTAATAAAACTACATATGTATCGGTATTCTATCTCGAACTCGACAACTATGTCTACTATGAAGACGGAGAGCGGAGAATTCCAATACCTTGGGATCATGTGATACTTCTAAAGTGAACATGATGGTACCTTAGACATTTTGGAAAAGGATCAGCGGTGACTAGTGAAGTATTGTTGTTTTTGGGCCTCGCAGGTCCGAACGGGTTTGGTCTTTGGGGTGCACTACAAAAAAGCTCTCTTGCTAGTTGAGGTTGAGCCACAACTATATACACTCACTTATTTTGGATCTTACCAAAGTGGGATTGGAGTCCTCTGTGGCATAAAGTTTATACTTCAACAACGTTTTAAAATATCATGAAGAGTTCATATTCAAATTTACTGAATTGAAGTAATGAACTCATATTACATACCGATGCAAGACAATTCAGTTCGGGATCATACCCCTCTACTTGAAAGGGAGAAAGCACTAGTGCAAATAGTTATTTAGAAACAAAATATGATGCTTCAAAAAAATCGAAAATATACAAAGCTCGTCCTGTAGCAAAAGGATATAAACAAACTGAACGGATTGATTATATAGAAACATTTTACTTTAGTTTCATTAAACGACTCATTCAACCTAGAGAGGCACCTCGATAATGAAACTTTAGAAAGACACTCAATTTATATATAGACAAAGAGACGTCGATAAGAGCGTAGTTGGAAGAGATGTTCAAAGACTGGTTATGTAGTTTTTAATCTTCGAATTATAATGATTTAACATAGAGTATTTCTAACGTTATAGAAGTTAATAATTCTATTATTTACCGACAGGTTTTGAACAGTGGGTCATCCCTCGACTATCGCATTTGGTGGCAGATAGTCTCTGGACTTTCAAATGTCTGTTGGCAGTCCCTGGACTATCGTCTTTGGATAAAGTTAGTCCAGAGGATCCCCTGATCCACCAGATGCTGCCACTTGTACCCATACTCCCCGATTTTTTGTGTCACCAGTAGGCCCTTGACTTTAGGTCAAACTCCAAATTTAGTCCGCGACATTAAATGACCCACCTACTCCTTTAATTTCCAACTTGGCATTGAAAATTAAGTTAGTTTATCCATGTGGCATTATTTAGCCTACGTGGAATATTTTTCCCCAAATTCATTTATAACATTATCAATCAGTGCGTTACATTTTATGTTTTAATTAATTTAATTTAATTTATTAAAATAATTAAACCAAATCTAAACCCTAGATTTTATGCATCTCTGAACAGAGTATCTCTTTTCCAATTCCAATCCCTAGACTTTATCCTCTTCACTCTCTCTTGTTCTAAATCGAATCCCTAAATCGAATCCCTAAATCTAAACCCTAATCTATACCCAAATCTAACTTCTCCTAAATCTACACTCAAATCGAAACAAAACCCTAAATGTCCTAAATCAGTATCACTCTCAAACTGTTGTTTTCGTTTTTTTTAAATTCAATTCTTGCCTTGTATTACTCTCTCGTTCTTTTTAATGGCAGAAAAATGTTCTTATCATGGTAAACGAATCATGAATCCGATTAATTTGAACTTTATTTTCGTTCGAATCGAATAGTTATTTTTGATTGATTGGTCATATTCGAATTCGATTTCGATTTAGATCTGGAGTTTATCTGTTTTTTCTTTTTCTTAATTCTAGTACGGTAGAGAATTAATGAAGTTGTGTTTGCTAGAGAATTAATCTTTGAAGGAGATTTTTTTTAAGCTGGATTATCTAACAAAACCCTTTTTTTCTTGTATTTTGGTTTTGGCAATAAAGGAATTTGGAGATATACTAACTGGACATGTTCTTAATGATCTAAAAACGAATTGTGAAATGAATTTCAACTCTAAAAAGCTTTGGGTAGATCACCTAAAAACAAAAAATAGCAAAACAAAGAATTTGATTCACGAATGGGAATGAAATAAAAGGTTACAGATTTAGAGAGAGAAAAAAAAAGTAAAAACCTTTAGGTCGGATCCAAACTTAATCAACGGTTTTAGGTAAAATCACGGTCACGGTGAGAAAAAAGAAAACGTTAAAAAGAACCGAAAAAGGTGAGAGAAAAAGAAATATTTACAGAGGAAGAAGAAGAAGAATGGTGGGTTAAAAATTGGTTACAATATTTATTTAATCAAATAACATAAAACATTATTTAGCTTGTGCCACGTCAACTAAAATGGCCACCTAGCAATCCTAATGCCAACAAGGATTTTAGTCAAAGGGTAAAATCGTATCTAAAGTCAAGGGACTACTGGCGACACAAAAAACTAGGGAGTATGGGGACAGGTGGCAGGATCAGAGGATCCTCTGGACTAACTTTATCCAAAGGCGATAGTCTAGGGACGACCAATGGACATTTGAAAATCGAGGGACTATCAGCCACTAAACGGTATAGTCGAAGGATGACTCACTGTTCAAAGCCTTTACCAACATTTTACGATTGAAAAAACTTCGGTCGACACAACAGAAAAAGAACACTTTCAATAGACAAAGGTAAGATTATCCTTAAACAAATAGACACATTCCTAAAAGTGGGCCACATAAGACATATATGTACCTAACTAGGTTGGTCAACCCAAAAGTGTTTAAAAGAACGCTCTGGCTAACCGGTGCACCGGTTAATGAAGAATTTAATTACTCCTTCCGGAAATATTCCTTCATTTAATGTACTAATTTTATTTATTTTATTTTATTTTATTTTATTTTATGTAAAAAAAATCTGAAAGAAGCAACTAAAACATTCCTTAACCGATGTCTGAGGGCACCGGTTAGCATTTTCCTTAAAAGAAAGTGAAAAATAAATAATTTTTGTTGATTACACGATCTCAACAACATGCCCGAAATATATTTTCTCTCGTCTGAGATATATTTTTCCTCTTTTGCACATTAATCAATTATTTGACGCAACAACCGGACACCAACTCTGTTATTTCTTTCTGAACTTATCTGCATTTCCAATGAAGCAGTGCTTGCCATCACTTGATAGAAGAGATGCTAGATGAAAAGACAGTGGAATACAGTGGAGATGAGGCAAGTGCTAAACACATTAAAGAGAACTGGAGTGAATTGAAAAGACAGTGTAATTTTAGGGGGTTATAAATTACACATTAAGGACTGTAATATTTTTACCTTTTTTAAGTGTTACAGTCTCTAAAAACCTAGTGTTAGGGTTTTTGTGTATGTATCGAAAAACGGCAGAGTCACTGTGTCTTCCTAATAAAATCGATCTGCAGCAGGTCCGGAGACGTAGGCATAATTTGCTGAACTCCGTTAACAATTGTGTCTTTGATTTCACTTTTGTTTTTGTGCTTTCTTTTTTCTTTTGATCTGATTTGACAGGAAATTAGCATATTTCCTTTTAAACTGGTATCAGAGCCAGACTGGTAGCGATCCAAAGGAAATCAGATTTGAGTGGGAGCAATGGCTACAGACGAAGAAAAGGTGAGACTCGAAAAATTCGATGGTGTAGATTTTGGGTTCTGGAAGATGCAGATTGAAGATTATCTGTACCAGAAAAAACTTTATCAACCCCTCTCAGAAAAGAAACCAGAAGGTATGAAAGATGAAGAATGGACCCTTCTTGATAGACAAGCTCTTGGAGTCATCTGATTGACGCTATCCCGCAACGTTGCTTTTAACATCATAAAATAAACAACCACGGCGGGTCTTATGAAGGCTCTCTCCAGTATGTATGAGAAGTCATCAGCGTCTAACAAAGTTCACTTGATGAGGCGTTTATTCAATTTGAGAATGATGGAAGGCGCTTCGGTAGCTCAACACCTCAATGAACTTAATACAATCACAAGCCAGTTGAGTTCAGTTGAAATTGATTTTGATGAAGAAATACAAGCATTGATACTGTTGTCTTCACTACCAGATAGTTGGAATGTTACTGTCACTGCGGTGAGTAGCTCGTCAGGAAGCAATAAGTTGAAATTTGATGATGTTCGTGACCTAGTTCTCAGTGAAGAGATTCGATGAAGAGAATCAGGTGAGTCATCAATCTCCTTAGTCTTACATACAGAATCGAGAGGAAGAAATTCAACCAGAGTATATGGACGCGGTAAATCGAACTACCGAGGCAAATCAAGAGACCGGAGGTCCAAGTCTAGGAATCCTAAAAATTCCCATGGGTTGAGAAACATCGAGTGTTGGAATTGTGGGAAGACCGGGCACTTTAAATTTCAGTACAAAAGAGAACCAAAGGAACAAGAGAAGAAGACAGAGGCAAATATCACTTCAGAAGGAGACGATGCGTTAATATGCTCCTTAGAAAGGAGGGAAGAGTCTTGGGTATTAGAATCCGGAGCATCGTTTCACGCGACTTCGAAGAAAGAATTATTCGAGAGGTATGTCCCTGGTAACCTTGGAAAAGTATATCTTGGTGATGATTAACCTTGTGATATTATTGGTAAAGGTACTGTGAAGATTAAGTTGAATGGGTCTGTATGGGAACTGAAAGATGTCAGACATATCCCCAGTCTGAGAAAGAACTTAATCTCAGTAGGGCAGTTGGCTAGCGAAGGCTATATTACGATCTTCTATGGTGACAATTGGAAAATTTCAAAGGGAGCAATGACGATTGCTCGCGGAAAGAAGAGTGGTACTCTTTACAAGACAGCAGAGACGAGTTGTTCAATTGTAATAGCAGCAGGAAACGAAAATCCAAATGTTTGGCACCAGAGGCTTGGCCATATGAGTGTGAAGGGTATGAAAATTATGTACTCGAATGGGAAGCTTCCAGGTCTAAAGTCAGTCGATATAGACATGTGTGAAGATTGCATATTTGGAAAACAGAAAAGGGTCAGTTTTCAGACGAGTGGTAGAACCCCAAAGAAAGAAAGGCTGGAGCTTGTTCACTCTGACGTTTGGGGGCCAACAACTGTTTCATCTATAGGAGGGAAACACTATTTCGTGACCTTTATCGATGATCATTCTCGAAAGGTATGGGTTTATTTTCTGAAGCATAAATCTGAAGTGTTTGATGTTTTTAGGAGATGGAAATCTATGGTTGAGAATGAGACAGGTGTGAAGATTAAAAAGCTGAGAACTGATAATGGTGGTGAATATGAGGACAACAAATTCAAGAACTTTTGCTATGAGCATGGTATCAGGATGGAGAGAACCGTTCCAGGTACGCCTCAACACAATGGTATTGCCGAACGTATGAACAGAACGTTGACAGAAAGAGCCAGAAGCATTCGAATACAGTCTGGTTTACCGAAGCAGTTATGGGCAGAAGAAATCAACACATCGACTTACCTGGTTAACCGAGGCCCGTCGGCTCCCTTAGAACATCGAATACCCGATGAGGTATGGAGTGGTAAGGATATAAAAGTATCACATCTAATAGTTTTTGGTTGTACGGCATATGTTCATATAAGTGACCAAGGCAGGAACAAGCTTGATCCGAAATCGAAAAAATGTTTTCTGATCAGCTATGGCGAAGATGAGTTCGGTTATCGTGTTTGGGATGAGGAGAACAAGAAGATGATACGAAGCAGAGATGTGATCTTCAATGAAACAGTGATGTACAAGGACAGACATAAAACTAAAGCAAATGACTCAAAGCCGTATGAATCAGTATTTGCAGATATCGAGGGAGTCCCAGATAGTCAAGAAATAGAGTTGATCAGATTAACCCCTCAAGAAGAAGAGTCTGTTGGACAGACCGATCGACATCAATCCGATACCGTACAGCCGACCGAGGCAGTTCCTGTTTTGCGAAGATCTTCCCGACCCCATGTACCCAACAGGAGATACTTGAACTATCTGTTACTTACCGATGGAGGAGAACCTGAATGCTATGATGAAGCTTGCCAGACCAGTGATGCTAGTAAGTGGGAGTTTGCTATGAAAAATGAGATGAAGTCTTTAATCTCAAATGATACATGGGACCTAACTGAGTTACCAATGGGTAAGAAGGCACTTCATAACAAATGGGTGTATCAGGTGAAAGATGAGCATGATGGCTCTAAGAGATACAAAGCACGACTAGTTGTCAAAGGGTTCCAGCAAAAGGAAGGAATTGATTACACCGATATTTTTGCTCCAGTTGTGAAGCTCAATACTATTAGATAAGTGTTGAGTATTGTTGTCATTGAAGACCTTTATCTTGAACAATTAGATGTGAAGACTACATTTCTTCACGGGGATTTGGATGAGAAGATATACATGTATCAACCAGAAGGTTTCTTAAAATGAGGGAAAGAACACATGGTATGCAGACTTAAGAAAAGTTTGTATGGTTTAAAGCAAGCTCCAAGGTAGTGGTACAAGAAATTTGACGGTTTTATGCACAAAGAGAGTTTTCGGAAGTGTAATGCGGACCACTGTTGCTATTTTAAAAAATGTAAGTCCAGTTATATCATTTTGCTACTCTATGTTGATGATATGTTAGTAGCAGGTTCAGATATGGATGATATTAGAAGATTGAAGCTACAATTGTCAAAAGAATTTGACATGAAGGACTTGGGTCCGGCGAAGAAGATTCTTGGAATGCAAATCATAAGAGATAAGCATAGAAAAGTTTTGCAGTTATCTTAGTCAGAGTACATTGATCGTGTTGTGAAGAGATTTAATATGTGTGATGCAAAGCCAGTTAGTACACCATTGGCAGGTCACTTTCGTTTATCCAAGGATCAATCCCCTAAGACGGATGAAGAAAAAGACTTCATGGTTAAGGTTCCTTACGCCTCAGCTATTGGAAGTTTGATGTATGCAATAGTCTGTACGAGACCAGACATTAGTTATGCAGTGGGAGTTGTGAGTAGGTTTATGTCAAATCTAGGGAAAATTCATTGGGAAGCTGTCAAATGTATTTTGAGGTACCTACTAGGTACCATATAAAAATGTTTGTACTTCGGTAAGGGTGAGTTAAAGGTACAAGGCTACGTAGATGCAGATTTTGGAGGTGAAGTTGATCACCGGAAAAGCACTACCGGTTATATATTTACTGTTGGAACTACAGCTGTTAGTTGGATGTCAAAATTACAAAAAATTGTCACTTTATCAACTACAGAGGCTGAGTATGTAGCAGTGACCGAAGCTAGTAAAGAGATGATATGGCTTCAAGGTTTGTTAACCGAGTTGGGATTCAAACAAAAGAACAACGTTCTGCATAGTGATAGTCAAAGTGCAATTCAACATTTCATTCAAGAACCAAGCACATCAGTCTTCGTTATCATTTCATTAGATCTTTATTGGAAGATGAGGTGCTAATACTGCAAAAGATCCAAGGAAGCAAGAATCCAGCTGATATGTTGACAAAGACAATAGCCATTGAAAAACTGAAGTTGTTTACAACTTCAGTTGGTCTGCAAGAGTAATAAGACCAGAAAGATCTGCTGCATAGATCAAGGTGTGAAGACAGGTTGAAACCAGTCTTCAAGTGGGCGATTGTTATTTCTTTCTGAACTTATCTGCATTTCCAATGAAGCCAGTGCTTGCCATCACTTGATAGAAGAGATGTTAGATGAAAAGACAGTGGAAGACAGTGGAGATGAGGCAAGTGCTAAACACATTAAAGAGAACTGGAGTGAATTGAAAAGACAGTGTAATTTTAGGGGGTTAAAATTACACATTAAGAACTGTAATATTTTTCCCTTTTTTAAGTGTTACCGTCTCTACAAAACCTAGTGTTAGGGTTTTTGTGTATGTATCGAAAAACGGCAGAGTCACTGTGTCTTCCTAATAAAATCGATCTGCAGCAGGTCCGGAGACGTAGGCATAATTTGTTGAACTCCGTTAACAATTGTGTCTTTGATTTCACTTTTGTTTTTGTACTTTCTTTTTTCTTTTGATCTGATTTGATAGGAAATTAGCATATTTCCCTTAGAAAGAAGCAACTAAAACATTCCTTAACCGGTGTCCGAGGGCACCGGTTAGCATTTTCCTTAAAAGAAAGTGAAAAATAAATAATTTTTGTTGATTACACGATCTCAACAACATGCCCGAAATATATTTTCTCTCGTCTGAGATATATTTTTCCTCTTTTGCAGATTAATCAATTATTTGACGCAACAACCGGACACGAACTCGTCTTGTTTATATATACTACTAAGTAATGAAGAAAGCATTAATTTTATGATGTATTGATGTTTGTATTACTAAAAAGTCAAGCAATTAGGCTATATACCAGAGCCTCGTCAACCACGTGTTTGTCATTTATTTAACGAAGAACACAGAATCATACATTGAAAGTATGATTGTTAAAGCGATGGCAATAATTTATATACCTCGACATTATATGAGACTGTCACACTTTTATAAGATTACAACTTAAATTTGTAATCTTTAAAATGTTTATTCGATGTACAATCAAGAAATATTTTGGGGTATTAGATACCTAAACCATACATAAAGGCCAAAATGATCCAGTTAATACGTTTATTGTTGTGATACAACCTAAATCTATCAAGGAAGTAGAATTGTTAACGTTAACAATGCTTAACGGTCCTTTTCAGGTTCATATCAAACCTCACATAACGATCATGTTTTCTTCAATGTATACATTGAAGGGGGTTAAAGTGGAACGAATGGTCCACAAGTTATTATAACGACTTCCAGAAGTAATTAACTTCAACTAAGATACTATCTAAACCACATAAAGGAGAGACCATGTTTTTTTTACTTATCAGTTTCTTAATTTACATTCAGCATGGTGGAGTATTTAAGATATTTTTGTTCGTAATACTTATCTGATTTAAGGGATAAAAAATAACCAAAGGATAAAGCTCAAGCACGAGCATTGCATTTATGAGCAACAAAATACATAACTATAGATGAAAGACTTTATATGAAAACTACTACCATACCACTTTTGTGATACCTCAACTAAGAAAAAACTTCTTTCATTTTACGAGAGTTACATTAAGGTATTATGGAAGCACATTACAGATGTCATAGATTGATCACGAGCATCATCTTGACATGATATTACTGGCCAACATTAATCGTTGATGCAACCCTAGTTCAATATTATGATCCATGTAAAAGGATCCCTAATACGACACACTTACGAGGTGAGTTCTTCGGGTCTCCTGTAGCTCCTTGATCTTTTAGAATATGAAGAATTGATTTGGTAGACCCATTACTTATGTATTCCAAGGAACGCTAATTTTTAATTTGTATAGTCGATTATACCATTTACTCCCTTAAATAAGATCTGGTTCATATTGTTAGCTGTTCCATGTCTCGGATTGCTTCTCAAGGTTATGCGTTTGGACATATCAAATTTATAATAATAAAAACTGATGCTATCAATCGTCCTATATAATGATTAATGACAGGGAGGAAATGGCCTGCGATGAAGCAGAACTAGGATCGGATGAATTTGAGCAAAAAATGTTCAGTGAACAGATACTACAAGAACAGGTACGGACCTTCCATAGTTTCTTGTTGAAGATGTATTGTGTGCTTAGTTGTTGAAGATGATATACAATGCAGCAACTAGAGATGCTAAAGTACATGCGCAAATATCACTTGGATGATCAATCTGCTATTCTCGAGAAGGTAGCCGCTTTGTAATTCTTTGATCACTCTTAAATGTTTATAAATCAAACTGGGCTGCTTTCTTATGGTTATAAGGCATAGAAGTAAACTCTGAATCTGTACATTGAAAGTCATTTACAGAGTAATTGTAATTACTCGAACTTGGACCTAACGGTAACTTAGTTGCAGCTGCGGCAAGAGTTAGAAGAAAACGGGTTTGACACAGAAGCTTCGGTTTTATCTCCAGAGAGGATTCATGAGATTGTTCAGAGAAGAGTTTCTCCTTTATTTACGCCCAAGTAGTTTGAAGTAACTACTACGCCTGTTAAAGTTTCCTACTAAACGCTTGATCAGTTACAACAATATCCAGTCTCTCATGATATTTAGCCCAAGTATTCTCCTTCCGTTACCAAGATCCTTCATCTCGAATTCACCATTTAAGTTCATCTTGAGCCTCTGAATTTCTTGATTGCCCGAAATTTCTATAAAAATGTCATCTACATAAGGAATAAGATAAAAATGACTTTATCATCCCTACTCATTATGTACATCCAACTTTCATAGTTGTTTCTCACAAAACAAATCTTTAATATGAAATCATCAAGCCAATGATACCACTACCTTGGACTTTGCTTTAACCCATATATATATATTTCTTTAAGAAACATACTTTTGAGTTGTTTTTCATAAAACCTACAGGTTGTTGCATGTAGATTGTTTCATCTAACTCTCCATGTAAGAAGTGATCTTCACATCCATTTGTTTTAACTTAAGATTATACATATTTACAATTTCATAAGAATCTTTATAGAACAATGTTTCACTACAAGTGAAAAGATCTCATTATAATCGATCATTTCCACATGAGTATAACCATTTGTTACAAGTTTCTTTTTATACCTTGGTGCTTGAATCATAGTATACCTTATTTCCTTTTCATCACCCATTTGTTACCAACATCTCTTTTGTTTTTAGGTAATGAAACCAACTTTCATGTCTGGTTCTTCTCCAATGAAAGCATTTCCTCTTCTATTTCCCTCAGCTAGTTTTTTCTATTCTTGATTTTGAATACCTCCCTGAAGTTCTTTAGTTCTAAGTCTCGCATCTCTTCAGTCGTATTTAAATCATAACAAATAATATTAGTAAAACTATATCACTTAGGATAAGTAATAACTTTTCTCTCCCTATCTAATGCTAGCTGATAGCCCGTAGAAGTTATTGTTTGGCTTCTACTTTCATTTGGTTTTTTAGTATGATTCTCTTATTCCCTCTTATCAGTAGAAGGCTCCACCTCAAACTGAATTTTCTCTACCCATGTCCCCGGTCTTAAATCTATTTATATACACTTTAACCTCACCTATGTCTCTATCAAAAAATTTGATACTTCAAGTTTCATCTTACGCAACTTCTAATCCTTCACACCTGCAGGATAACCAATGAAAACACGATTCAAAACTCTTTTACCAAGCTTCTACTACTTGACATTGGCAAATGCTAAAGCCCCAAAGACTTTCAAGTCGGAGTAGTCTGTCGGTCTACCACTCTAAACCTTAATGGGTGTCTTTATATTTATTCATGTTGATGGAAATCTATGGATAAAATATGTTGGAGTAATAAGAGTTTCTCCTAAGAAAAGTTTGAGTAATCCAGCTTTTAACAACATACAACTCATTCGTTCTAACAAGGTCATGTTCATTCTTTCTGCAAGACCATTTTTTGCGTTATGTATACCATTATTGTATGCTTATTTAAATCATTGTTCATGAAAAACCCATTAAATTGTTTTGAAACAAACTCCAAACCCTTGTTAGTTCTCAAAACTTTCATTTTAGTTATTGTTTGATTTTCTACTATAGTATGTTAACATTTAAACTTTTCAAAAGTGTCACTTTTATTCTTAATGACATGCACCCATACACTTCTAGAATAATCATCAATTATGCTAAAACAATATGAACTCCTGACATGAGTAGAAACATAAGCTGGACCCTAAAAGTCTGAGTGAACATACTTAAATGACCTATGAGACTTGTGCACTCCCTTCCCAAATTTCATCTTGTGTTTTTTGCTTATTGTGTAGTTATTGTAAAATTATACTTTGTTCAAATTTCCTTTTCCTAGCAAACCTTATTTAACTAATTCAACAAAACCTCTTTCCCTAACATGACCTAATCTCCAATTTCATAATTTAGTTATGTCAACAATTTTTCCACTAGTTAATAATGCGTTAGAAATAATAGTTGAACATTCTAAAATATATAAAGTATTTGTTTTAGATCAATTGGATACTATTAATGCACCATGAGAAATTCTCATTATCTCACATTCAACTCTAGTGCAGTATCATTGATCATCAAACATGCTAATGGTAATTAATCTTTTCTTAAGTTCGGGAATATGCCTCATATCCTACAAAAGAAAATCACGATCATGAAACATTTTGAGTTTGATAGAACCCATACCTTGAACTTTTCATGACTTATTTTACCAAGATGTAAGACTTAGCATTATTGTAATTTCAAGGTATCAAAGTATTCCCTTCTTGGAAAAATATGATATGGACAACCTGAGCTCATGACCCAACTTTTATCATGTTCTCAATTTGTCACTGTTAATGATCTTACACTCTCATAACCTTCATATTCATTAACAAAAATCTGAGAAGATGAACTCCCACTACCTTATCTCTGAAAATAATTCTTCTTTAAATGACCGGGAGTATGGCAATGATAACATCTCAACTTTGAGATATCACCACCAACATTTGACTTAGACTTGGACCTGTATCTTTTCATCTTTCTTCTCTCTTTGTTATCTGTTGTTCCACTTGAGACATTCAAACCTTATGGACCATCATTATCAAACTTTAAATATTATAACTTTGTCAGTTCCTTGAACCTGAGAGCCAATTAGCCTTCATCCAAGATGATGGTGTTCCTTCTTTTCCATAAAGCATGATAATATGTGTAGGGCTTTGTACTTGTTTTCCAAGGTCACGTCAATATTCGCCAAATCATCGATAATCTTATTAAAATCCGTTAACTGCTCCATTATCGACTTGGTCTCCACCAGACGGTAGATATCTAATTGTTGTTTCAGATACTGCTTTTGTGCCAATAACTTGGCCATGTTAAATGAATCAAGTTTAGACCACATAGACAACCTAGACGTTTCACTACCCACTTCTCTCAGTACCTTGTCTCTCAGTTACAAGATATAACAATGATTTCCTTATAGTTCATTCAGTTTTCTCTACGACTGAAAAATACGCTGACATTTGTGCTTCTCATTTTAGCGCATCAACATATTTATATCAGATTAAAATTTCACACATTTTTACCTTCGACAACCCAAAGCCGTTAATACTAGTGAACTTCTCAATATCTTACTTTGAACCCATGATACATAATTTGAATGATCATTTGCCACTTTGTGAGATTTAATTGCTACAGATTTTATTAAAAATCCACCACTAACTGGATATATAGAGAAAAATAAAAATAAACAACCAAAAACAATATTGTAATATGGGATACGACAATAATAACTACGAACAAAAAATAAACCTTTGACTTAAAAAATCATATATAATCATTTGTTTACCTTTTTCGGTTAAATTGACCTACATCTAGGGGGATAACAGTTATCTGATTTACTATCTTGTAAAAGTACTTTTACAAAGAGATTATCTTAAGTGAGTAACAAACATAAAACCTTCTCCTTACTCTACCCACTTCCCAAATCTATTTCACGCTCTATTCAAGACTGCAACTACTCAGTTCTCTCTCTCTCTATCTCTCTCTCTCTCTATCTCTCTCTATCTCTCTCTCTCTCTCTCATGGTCATTATTCATGCAAGGTTAAGTAGCACAAGAATTTGTTCTCTTTTCAATCAAACAGGTTTTAGTTTAAGTTATTTTCCTACAGACTACCTTAGAATTACTCTGAATAACAACAACAAGCCCAACAATTACAAGTATATTATAAAAAAGATCAACAACAAGATAATTGAATGTGAGAACAATAACGCCTATCTTATGGTGTCAAGTTGATCCTTATTAACTCGATATTAATGACTATTCCTACATATTGGATTCAAAGTTGTCATCTGTCTAACTGTATCATTAATAGGCTGGAAAGAACATTCAATAAATTTGCGTGGGCTCAACCACCGAAGACAAAAGAATTAAATGGTCAGCTTGACAGTCTACATGTAAGCCTATTAGTGAAGAAGGGCTCAATATCATAAAATTATCCGATACTCATGACACTTTTCTTGCAAAATGTTGTATAATTTCAGAAATAACAAGAGTTTATGGTCTAACCTAATGCATAATATATATTGCAAGAACTTACATCCGTTGTAGGTATCCTACAATAATGGCGGCTTTCACACTTGGAAAATACTTACCAAAATCAAGAATTTAGTTGAATCTAACATAAGATGGAAGCTGGGAAGGGAGAAGCAGATTTCTGGCTTGATAATTGGTACAACCACTCCCCCCTTATCAAGCTGGATGACAATATGGACAACACTTGGTTAAGGCATAAAAATATGAAGGCATTATGGACTGATAACTCATGGAACAACAACATAATAAGAGGTTTCTAGTCTCAAACTAGCATTGAACTTATTCACTCTACTACGATCAATCAAAACTTAGAGGACACTATAATCTCAAAGCTTTCAAAAGACTTAAACTTCAACACCAAAGAAACATAGATTCAGATAAGACATCATCACAATAAGTCTAACATTTTTAGCAAAATTTAGAATTCCATTACTCCTAGAAAATTTTCATTCTTATTATGGAAACTCATTTTCAATGACATCCCTATTGAATCTATCATGAAGAAAATACACTTGGTAATATTTTTTAACTGTCAATGTTTTTTATTCAATTGAATCCCCTAATCATTTATCCCTATCTTGTAAATTTTCCTTGTCTATATGGAGTTACTTTGATAATTTATTCAAAACTAACATCATAAATTTCATGAGTATAGATCATATGATCAGGTCTTGGTTTTGGCTCACTAATAAAGAGGTTTATGCAAGAACTATCGTTCCTCCCATAATTATTTGGTTTATCCAGGAAGGCCATAAATAACTATAAGTTTAAAGGAAGTGTGTACAACACTAGGCAAGGTATCAATTACATCGAATACATTATTTGTAGCCTTGACATCTTTAACACTCTCACGGCTAAGAGTTGGAGTAAAGATGATTATATAACAAATGAATTATGATATCATAATTACATTACCTCCAAAAGTAAGCCTTCTTGCGTAAAGTGGAATCATCTTGCTCCTCCTGCTAGGCTAAAACTCAACACCAGGGTAAACCCTCAGTCTGACGCGATAGCCTGCAAACCAACGCCAGAAGGTAAACCACACAAGGTGACAGGCTCAGCCGAGAAAGCGTATGTAGAGGGACTCGAACTCATGACCTTTTAGTTATAAGAATGCCATACTCAACCAACTCGGCTACCCCCTTTGGGGCAAGTTTTCCTTAGACTATTTATATGCAATGGGTGTATTGGACAATATCACATTAGTTTGGTATACCTTCTAACCAGTTTGCTCTTGTACTTCTCACTCTCTTATTCATCATCGTTTGGTATTTCAGGTTTACGAAGAAATCAGAAGAAGCAAATGGGAAATCACTTCCGAGTCCGTATGGCTTGCCCTTAGTTGGGTACCTACCGTTTGTGCAACCAAAGCTACATAATCAGTTCACAGACTTAGCGAAAATCTACAGACCTATATTCAAGCTACGCCTTCTGAACAAAGTGCACGTTGTTATAAGCTCAGCATCACTCGTTAAAGAAGTTGTTCGGGATCAGGATGTTATATTTGCTAACCGCGACCCTCCTGTCTCGGCTTTGATAGCGACGTACGGCGGAAATGATATTTCATTCGCACCATATGGTCCGGAGTGGAAGAAATTGCGCAAGGTTAAGCTCATTACTCTTTTCTATGAGTCGATATGGATATTGAAAAATTGACCATGTATAGAAAGTAGAAAGTAACACAACAAGAAACTTAAAAGCTTCTTTGACTTAGGTGTTTTAGCGGTTATGGGTTTGGTTTCAAAACCTGCACCATTTAGTATTTGGTTCGGTTTTCTCCAATCGTTTCGGTATCGGTTCCGGTTTATCGATTTGGTCTACTCTCATTTCGGTCAATTATTAAAAAATTAATTTAATTATAATTTAACTTTTACCATAAAGGACAGCCGAGTCGATTGAGTAATGTATATTATATTTGTGATAAAAGTTCATGAATTCGAATCCTTCTCTATACATTTTTTTGGCTAAGTCTGTCTCTTTGTGTGGTTTACCTTCTGACGTCTGTTTATCTCTTTGTGTGGTTTATCTTCTTACGTCCGTTTGTCTCTTTGTGTGGTTTACCTTCTGACGACCGTTTACAGGCTATTGTGTCAGACGGGTAGTTTACCCTGTACGCATTCGTTGAGTAGTGACGGTTGGTTCCCTTGAAAATAATTTACAATTTAATTCTCATGGTAAGTAACAATTGGGCTTTAAGAGAATATAGTCTATTTATTGATTATCTATTTTTGATAAAATTAGTCTTTTGATCAAGTGAGTAATTTTATCAAAAATAGTAGTAAAAGAAAATAACATCAGACGATATTTAATCGACTGATTATAGATCTAGAAAATGACTACCACAACACAATACGATTTTTAGTAAAAATACTAAAGGTTAAAAAAATGGATAGTCAATAGAATATTTAGTGTTCAAAGTCTAACAATTATATATTGTGAATAGTTCCTCGATCATCCATTTTCTTTTATGTAGTCCATCGACTTCAAAATAACCGGTGATGATAAATGGACTTGACAAAATTTATAAATTTAGTTATTGATTTGCAAAATTATAAAGTTAATCCCTCGTCCCGGTAATATTTATAAATTTAGTCTTTGATATTAGAAAAAATGTCACCTACCATTAATTAAATTTATAAAATTTGGTAAGTCGATGAAATAAATAATTGACTTCATGAACTTTTACAAATTTATAAATTCATGACCAATGGACTTCGCAAAATTTATAAATTCAGTTATTGACTTTAAAATCTATAAAGTTAATCCTCGCATTCGCAATATTTATAAATTTTGTCTCTCACGCTAATAAAAAGCCAACTCCTGTTGATTAAAATTATAGAATTTGACAAATCGGTGAACTAAATTTATGATTTTTGCTAGACTAAATTTATAGATTTTACCAAATCCAAAAATAAGGCCATTAGACCTATGTTCCCGTGTGATTAGGAATGTTCAATGAAAACCTCCCAATTGTGCACTGCTCGGCCTCTCTTGCTACCGCGGTAGCACCTAGTGTGGTCAACACCATTCGTGTTCGGGCAACGAAGCTTACACTCATTCACACGGGTTCATCCTGCTATGCCCAGGGCCTCTTGCTCTCCTAACGTAAAAGGTGGTCGGCCAGTCGTTTAGGCCCAAGAATCCGCTGGACATCTCAGCGGCGGGATTGGATACCTGCATCTGATCGAAGTTTTATTTGAGTGCCCCCAATAGAAAAGAGAATTGCTTCTAGGCGGGTCGCTTCGCGCAAGACATTGCTTAGGACCAACGGATCACACGACAGCTGCATGATCTACTTTGCACGCTCCATCGTTCGGCCTTTCATCTATTGGTTTGACAAACAAGCTACCTTGATCCATTTTCGGCTCCGATTCGTTATGCTCAGCAACTCCAACAAGCTCTAAAATATCTCACTGGTGATTTTAAAGATGAAATGAGACAGATTGAAGCCATTATACTGAGTAGCGATCTAAATTTTGGTAGGAATAAAAGCCCCAAAAGCTTCTGGTACAAAATGTTTTAACTGCCCATCCATTTTTTTTTATGCATAAGGCCTTTGGTTGAGCTAGAGTAACTTCACACCAGTATATCTACTATTTTTTCGAGTGTAATGTTGATCTAGTTTAAATTGTCAGCTGATATTACATTATATTACTTCTAAAAATCTAAACCGTGTTATTGATTTGCAGAATATCATCGTACGAGGAACCGACACAACCACCACAACATTAGAATGGACAATGGCAGAGATAATGAACAACACAGAAGTCATGAGAAAAGTTCACGAAGAACAACACAGTAGAAGAACATCACTTGCCCAACTTACTCTATCTTGATTGTGTTTTAAAAGAGTCAATGCGGTTACACCCAGCATTGCCTCTTCTAGTACCTCGTTGTCCAAGCAAATCCGTCATCGTTCGGCGGCTATACGGTACCAAAAGGTTCAAGGGTGTTTATAAACATTACCGCAATACAAAAGGACCCTCAGTATTGGGATAATCCTTTGGAGTTCGTACCGGAAAGGTTTTTAGTTGATTCTGAATTGTTCGACTTCTATGGAAATAATTTTAACTATCTTCCGTTTGAGTCCGGAAGGAGGGTTTGTCCTGGGATTCCATTGGGAGAGAAGATGTTGAAGTTTGTTTTGGGTTCCCTCTTACATTCTTTTGAATGGCGATTGCCCGATGGTGAAGAGGTCGATTTCGAAGAGAAAGTTGGGTTGGTGGTGCAAAAACTAAAGCCTTTGATTGTTATTCCAAAACCAAGGTTGTCTAAAGAGTTGTATGATTAAGGTAGGCTTAAATCGATGCTTCGTCCCTCGACTATCGCGTTTTGTGTCATTTAGTCCCTCGATAAAAAAAACACGGTTGAGGGTCTCTCGTCTATCAAAAATCTATAAATTCAGTCCCCGCGCGTGGTTTTTGCTGTAATGCTGCCACGTGCCACCATAGTTAAATGGTTTACGTTCCACATATAGTACTTCGACTTTTGCTTCCATTTTTACCCTTCAACTTTAATATTTTTAAATATTTATTTTTAATTTTATTTTTTAGTTTTTCTCAAAACAGAGTATAGCAAAATTTACTGTACTCTGTTTTTTTTATTCGAAACTTACTCGCTTGTGACGAAACTGATGAACTAAGAAACACATTCCTGGACAGTATCCTTGGCGTCCTTTCCCATCTTGCCTTGTTTACCTTCATGTATCCTGGATTTTAATGAATATAGATTCATCAGAGAGATCATTACAGAGACTACCCAATTCACAGAAAAGAAAAGAATTTATTCGAAGAGGATCTGTGTTTGTGGCAAGCTACGTCGATTACATGATGCCATAAGTATATCAGTTTTACCTGTGTATGCCATCATGATTACATGATGGAATAGAAACTACTATACCGCAATAGTCAAAATCCGAGGTCCATCATCGGAAAAAGTTGCATGTAAAGCCTTAATATCTGACCATTGGATTTCAATTTTACTCTTCAAACCATCCTCCATAACCTCCCAAACAATTTTTTGCTTCGCAAAGTACATCTTCGCCACTAAATCACCTGCTGCATGTTCAGATTTATACCGCCAACAAATAAACCTAATTCAGCTTCGGGAGCGAGAACGCCACTAAACTGCAGTGTCAAAAGAAAAGGAAAGTTGAATAACTAGATATACCTCCCATGTCCCAATCTTCAACCCAGAACTAGTAAAATTTGAAGGTTTCAACTTTTCACCATTGCCAGAAGCCGCAACTCCTGAAAAAGCTTCCATAGACAGAGAATCAACATTTGAACTACTCCGCCCTTGAGATAGCATAAGTTGGATCAATTCCAAGAGAGAAGGACTCTTTCTCAATTGAAAACCCAAAGGACTAGGATCCTTAAAAGGTCTTCCTGCAATAGTAGTATTGTAGGAAATCAAATCACATAAACCGATAAGAACAAACTGTACCGAATGATGAACTATATGAAAATTTGAGTATACTGTCCAGGAATGTGTTTCTGAGTTCATCAGTTTCGTCACAAGCGAGTAAGTTTCGAATAAAAAACACAGAGTATAGCAAAATTTACTATACTCTGTTCTGAGAAAAACTAAAAAATAAAATTAAACATATATATTTAAAAAATATTAAATTCGAAGGGTAAAAATGGAATTAAAAGTCGAAGGACTATACGTGGAACGCAAACTATTTAACTATAATGACACGTGGCAGCATTACAGCAAAAACTACGCGCGGGGACTGAATTTATAGATTTTTGATAGACGAGGGACCCTCAACCGTGATTTTTTTGTCGAGGGACTAAATAACACAAAACGCGATAGTCGAGGGACGAAGCAGCGATTTAAGCCGATTAAGGTATATGCAATGTTTTGAATCTCCATATAATTGTTTAAGTTTGATTATTATAAATAATGTCATGCCCTACATTTTATATAGGGTAAGTTACCAATAAATTAAAACTATCGGAGATAATTTGGATTTTAGAGTTCATCGAAAACCATCTCCAAAATAAAATATATTAAAAATATGTTTTGGGTATAAAAATATAACTCGGAGTTTTTTCCATTTTTTTAATTCACTCTGAAACTTCAAAATCTTTCAAACTATAGGTTTTTTCTATAAATTTGAGTGAATTCTAAATTCATTCATGAGAAAGCAACTACAAATCATATTTTCACGATGAAACTCCTCTCTCGTTTTAATTTTTTAATTGTTGTGTTCCTCCCCTAAGAACCATTTGTATTTCGTTTTGACGAATGTATATCTTTTTTTTTACTAATCGAAGAACAACATGTGTAAATGTTTAAGGTTATCGATGATTTTATTTTATTTTCACACAATACGGACAACGTATTCACGCAACCTAGTGCATTAAATTTACATGAAAATTTTCTTACTTGTTTTCCCCACCTAAAAATAATTTTGCGCAACCAATATTCAGATAATTTTGCACCTAAGTTACACTTAGTGTCCAGACAAACGTTTTTTTCAAACCTAAAAAACTTTTATACAACCTATTTGAACGTAATTTCTCATCCAACTTACAGTTAGTTTCCTAACAAACTTTCTTCTTTGTTTTTAATAAATAAAAAAGAAGCGTTTACGCAACCTATATGAATGTAATTTGGCTTGCAACTTACAATTGTTTAAATACTAATGTATATGTATTTTTGACTTTGTAAATTAGATAAAATATAAGAAAAGGAACAATATATTATATATCATAATTTATACGTGTAATTTAGTTTTTGAAATCATCACTTATACGCAGAAGTTCACCTAAAAGATTTTCAAAACACATCTTTCTAACATCTAATTTATGCTAATTCTTCAAAGAAGAACTTAGAAGTCATAACATAAATAATAAGATCTTTTGAAACAAAGATGAAAGCTTTTATATTTGCTCGAAAACCGTTTCAAATGACAAGAAATGATGCAATGTTCTACACAAGATGTAAAGAAACTATCCTTTGATGTTTCAAATGGATAGCAATGGGGAGAAGTGATACGAAACTACTTGTTCAACAGTATAAAAAATAAAGTAAGTTTACAAATGATTTTTGCAAGATGTAAGTTTAGAAATAATTTTTTATTTACTAAAATCATTTTTATTTTTGGTTTTTTCCGTAGGCACTTTGATGCGTATCTACCTCGTCTCACTTTTTTTGCCCACGATCTTTCCTATCATCTTGAGTTTAAAGCTATAAATTTAATTAATAAACTTAACATTATAATAATAATTTACAATGAGACATTGAAATTTAAAAATAAAGTAAATCAAACATAAATTCATGAAAATGTTAATGTTGATTAATGTGTCCATGTTAACGAAGAAATGAGAAAAGGCGTTGATGTTGATGTTGATGTTGATGAACTTGTTGATAAATGTGTTGATGTTGGTGTTCACGAGCCTGATACTCCATCAACCAGTGCTAAAAAAAGAAAAAGAACAAAAATTGTTGGAAATACTGATGCAAAAAAGCTCTAGCTCGCAAATTCTAAAACGTTTGACCACGTGATTGAGATAATATCACTTTAAATGAATAGTCCGTGACATAAGGCTTATTAAAATAATAAAGGAACTTTGGGAAGTGCCCATATATATATATATATATATATAAGTAAGTGAGATTACATTTGTGTCCGAAAGCGTAATGTAATTAAAGCAAAACAATGATTTAAACAGTCTTGCAAAACAATAGCACCCTCTTCACAGCATTCCCATGGAAAATCTTGAAGTTCTTTATTTTTTTCGTGTAACGTGTTCATAATTTAATTTTAAGTATTAAATTAATGAGCTATTATATTGAACGCTTAGAGGGAATTGTTTATATTCATTCAAAGGATACAATCTAATTAGAACAAGTAATTTTCTAATGTTTACATGGATCGGCATTTGTAAGTCCGTAAACATTATTGCAGGTCGAAGCAGTTTGAGATTCTCCATGTTTACCGGTGTATGATATGTTAATATTATTAAGTTCGATCTGCTGACATGGGTGCGATTTACTGCACAACAAATTCACTGCATCTTGAGTTTTTGAAGACCCCCAAATATTACTGAACTTTACTTTCTTGATTTGGACTTGAGATTGACTGTTTTTGTCACATTTACGAGACGGGCAATATTGTTGGTCGATAAAAATAGGGTTTTTGACGTCAATAACCCTAATATTATCAAACTCGACATTGTAAATGTTGTTAGGGAGAGAATTCACAGCCCATGTTTTTATTCTAACGCCATTATCGGTGTTTGTTAATGTGCAGTTTCTCACGAATATATCTTTAACGTCCTCCTTAGGACTTCTGCCTAGACTTCCAATGCTGATACCATGACCCGGACCACACCTGAGATTCGTAATGTTGAGGCTTTGACATTTGGCAACAATAGCAATGCAATCGTCTCCTGTGCCAATGTCGGAGTCTGAAATATCGATATTGGTTGAATCACCCATTTTTATTCCATCGGTGTTGGGACTATCAGCTGGAGCTTTTATATTCACGTGCTTTATTTTGAAATGGTGGCAAGCGAAGAGATTAATATGAGTGTTTTTGCTATTCAATGATGTGATTCGACGGATTCCGGAGTTGGTAACGAAATCAAACCTTAAGGACTAAAATATAAATTAGAAAAAAATGTTAGTACTCTGAGATAAATATATGCCTTGAAAATGAAATCAAGAAAAAAAATGTGATCTGAACTAATGAGTTAGTTACCGTAGGAAGAGTAGGACATTTTGAATTTTTCATGCAATTGTTGTACGGCCAAGCGGAGGGGCCAGATCCATCAAAGGTACCACTCCCATGGACTACCAAATTGTTGAGATATTGGAAGGTGATCCAATGGTCATAATTAAGGGATGATTTATCAGAAAGAGCAATAAGAGTTCCTTGTATGCGGAACCTGATCGGACCTTTGCATGGTCCTTTGAAAATAACTGGGCCGAGTAAAAATTTACCGACTGGAATCACAACTGCACTCTTTCCTTTGTAAGCCGTGCAAGCATCATTCCATGCATTAATAAATGCCTGTACATAGTAAAATTTTAAGTCTTAAACCAATCTTATAAATACTAAATCTAGCTACGAGACTTCATCAAAATTATCTTACTTGGTATTATCCGATTTTCCATCCGCAACTGCGCCATAGCTGACTACATTGAAAAGTCGCGTATTTCCAAGCTTTTTTGCTTCGATGTTAATCGAAACAGATGAGAAGAAGATGATGAAACAAATTAATAAAGATAATAGAGAAGCCATTTTCCTTTTTTTGTTGTATCATTTGATGACTTTTTCTTTATATAAGATATAGAAACCTAACAACCCTCTCTATTTTTATTCTTATTTTGTTATTATAAAACAAAAAAAGACACTTTCTTTTACTGTTGATCTTATTGTTGTTAAAGTTTTATTTATTACTAAACAAATACTTCACCTAATCAAATCTAAATAACTATCCAAAACTAAAAACAAAATTTACTAATGATTAAATGACCAAATGAATCACTTCACCTAAAAATAGAATACTCTACTTCATTTAAAAAAAATAACTAAACACCGAAAAAAAGACATAACAAAAATTAACTAACTATAGATAATACTGTTTAAACGTTACCACAACTAAAATTGTATTCCTATTGAAATTGTAGGACTATTAATTTATTATTGTTAAATACATTCAAATCTATGCACTAGTGTTATATTTTCTGCTGAAGGTCCGCTGGACTTTGCTTTTGATCTACTTCCACCAAATCTCATACCAATGGGGATATGTTTTTACCTATATATCATAGATCATATATGCTTAATCCATATGAAACTTTGATTTCACCTACCAAATATTTTAAAAATAAAATAAAATATTTTAAAAACAAAATGTTTAAATCAGAGGAACATAATTGTTCTTTTTAAATTCTAAGTTGCATATAATCGAATTTTTTTCTTATGTCTATTAAATTATTATTTTAATAATGTCAAAATATTCATTTTTTCGGAGGGAACCACAGCCGCTATTTAGTCTGGCACAATAGCGGTCTAAGGCACGATCTTTTGGTCACGAGTTCATCTACTTCACCAGCTCGCCTAACTAGAATGGGTTCTTTTTTTCCAATAAGATAGGATATTGTGGCATATATATAAAATACACTTTCAACCACTGCAACTACAAAGGTTAGAGAAAACACAAGTGTTCGTCTAATAGAAAAACGTTTTATATACACTTTCAACCACTACAACTACAAGTGTAGACAAAACACAATGGTCATGAATCATGTTTCAGATCTCATGGATTTGAATAATCTTTCTTTGTGAGGCACCATGACCTGTCAAATATACTTAATCTAATGTTCCTGGCTTTTCCTCCACTGTCTTCTTAGTTAACATACAGTAGCTATTTGTTAATGCACAAACACTAACAGTTCAAAAGAAAAATGTTAGACACAAACAAAGACTATCTTCCTATAGCATTTCTTACTCTCTTTCTCACTTTATTTTCTTGTAACTGGTTTTTAAAGACACTAAAAGCACCGAAATTTCCTCCGGGTCCTAATGGATTGCCTTTAGTTGGCTACCATAAACAAGTTTTGGCTTGGAAGCAAACTATGCGTGGTAATAAGTTCACCATCACTTGTTAAAGAAGTTGTTCGCGACCATGATACTATATTTAGCAACCGCGACCCTCCGGTCGCAACATGGATTGTCACTTATGGTGGGAATGGTATTGCGTTTGCACCTTATAGTGATAGTTGGAGAAAATTGCGCAACGTATGTCATTTTCAAATCTTGTATATGAGCACACAATTTATATTAACACAAAATAATTGTATAGTTATGTTCGTAGAGGTGTATTGTCGACGAGATATTCGCGGATGAAGGACAGATAGTAATATCTTACAATCTTTTACTTCATGTCTTGAAACCAACTTTAACAATAGTAATATTATGTTTTGAAAACAAATGATATTCAAGAACTTCTATTTTTTTGGAACAAGATATTTGTGCAAGAGATGCTAAGCACTTCAAATCTTGAACCGGTTACGATCTAAGACGACAAGAAGTTAAAAAAGGGATTAAACATCTATATAGCAAAATCAACACTCCTGTTGATGTTGGGAAAGTAGGAGCTTCTATGATTACTAACCTTGTGATGAAAATTACCTGCGGGGACACGGTTGAGGGCGACAATGATACTGAGTATTGGAGCGATTTCACGAAAATTGCAGCAGAGCTGATGTGTTTATTGGTTACGCCTGATGTCTCTGACTTTTTTCCGGTGCTGGCTAGGTTTGATTTACAAGGTATTAAAAAACGAAGTATTCGGCTTAACAAGTGGTTTGACAGATTATTTGAATCGGCTATTGTAAGATGCAACAATTTGGGTACTATGGAAGAAGAAGTTGGGAAGCAGAGAAAAAGTTTCTTGCAACTACTATTGGAGCTTGAGAAAAATGTAGATGATGCTTCTTCGATTACTACGTTACAACTCAAAGCTATGCTCATGGTGTGTATCAAATCTTTTACTATGAAATTTATTTGAAAGGCCATATGGCTATCTTATATATAACATTTCGGATGACTAAAAAGTATTGGGTATGACCGTATGAACAGAATATCATAGTGGGGGGATCAGATACAGCAACAACGTTGTTGGAGTGGACAATGGCAGAGTTGATGAGCCACCCGAAAATAATGAAGAAAGTTAAAGAAGAACTAGACAATGTTGTAGGACCAAACAATAGAGTTGAAGAACATCACTTGCCCAATCTACACTACCTTGATAGTGTCATAAAAGAGAATATGCGTTTGCACACACCTCTGCCTCTTCTCGTTCCTCGTTGTCCAAGCAAAGACGTGGCTGTCGGTGGCTACACAATACTAAAAGGATCAAGGGTCTTTTTAAATGTTTGGGCGATGCATAGAGATCCTCAACTTTGGGACAATCCTACGGAGTTTGTACCAGAAAGATTTTTAGGTGACTCTAAGATGTTCGACTTTAATGGAAACAATTTTCAGTATCTTCCTTTTGGATCCGGGCGGAGGATTTGTCCTGGGATATCTTTGGCTGACAAGATGATGAAGTTAGTTTTGGGTTCACTTGTGCATTCTTTCGAGTGGCGATTGCCTGAGGGTGAAACGGTCGATCTTGAAGACAGATTTGGGATTGTGATGAAAAAACTGAAGCCTTTGATCCTTATTCCGGCACCGAGGTTGTCTAAAGAGCTATATGAGTAAGTTTTTATGTAATACTGAAATTTAGTCATTGTCTAAGGAAAGTGGATTAAAATTTCTAATAAAACTACATATGTATCGGTATTCTATCTCGAACTCGATGTATGGGATGCACAACATCAAAATTTTCTTCAACAAGGGCCACTGCTTCTAGTTGCTGCTCCAACCGGCATCCAACCAGAAGTTATCACTGATAACTAAGATCAGACTAACAAGATATTGTTCGCGGACCCGTACGGGTTTGGTCTTTAGAGTCACTTATTTTGGATTTTACCAATGTGGGATTGGGGTCCTCTATCCCATCAATCAAAGACATTTTTGGTATTTAAGACATAGCACTCCTAAAAAGCCTCTTACTAGTTGAGGTTGAGCCACAATTATATACACTCACTTATTTTAGATCTTCCCAATGTGGGATTGGAGACCTTCTAAGGGATGAAGTTTATACTTCAACAACGTTTTAGAATATCACGAAGAGTTCATATTCTAATTAGTCAATTGAAGTAATGAATTCATATTACAAACCGATGCAAGACAATTTTGTTATAATAATTTCTACCTAATTTTAGTTACACTTACAGTTGCATAGGCATAAAATTTGTATCGCGTTGCATTTACAACTGTAAGAACCTTCGAAACCTTTGAATGGTACTTGTCAATCGGCTTCTTTAAGCATCTTATAAATTCAAACGTTGATAATCTACCAAATGACAAGTGGGAGGTGTATAACTAAAGATGAGAGATTAGTAAAACTCAATTGTGCGACCTTACTAAAATGAACACCGTGCGAGATTACTAAACATGTGATTTTGTAGTATAAGTAACCACGCTAGACTAGTCCAACCCAACTAACATGCAACTCCTACCTTTAAATTCAGCATTACGATGCAACACTTATATATTTTAACTTAAATTTCAGGTCGCGTTCATAAGGTAGCGCCATCACTTCACTTACACTTTCAGTTTATATGAGAACTGTAATAATGGTAAATACCATACTAATGGATCTTTTTTCTTTTTTCCTCTTTGTATCTTAAGGAATTTGTGGTATTCACTGACCTCAATGATCTACATTGTTGTTATACTCTTTTCCAAATCTGAAAAATTAACCTCTGTTTCTTGTGTCTGACTGATTCAATCCCAATGAGTTCACGCATTGTTCCCTATCACTGATATTTGGTGGTTTAGAACATGAGATTCCAGGTTTAACAACCATGAGATTCCAGGTAAAACAACAAAGAGATTCCAAGTATGACAACATGGTATGGGTGTGAAACACGATTCGATTCCATGGTATAACAACCATAGGATAACAAGCATATTAAAACCATGAGATTTCAAGCATATTAAAACCTTGAGGTTCAAGCATATTATAACCTTGAGATTTGAAGCATGTTACAACAATGAGATTTCATGTATAACAACCACGAGCTTTCAAGCATACTACAACCATGATATTCTAAGTATATTAGACCATGCGAGACGTTACACAACTTGAAAATATGTATTCGATGTTTAATAATTTTAATCTAATAAAAATTCACTTACAAAATCAAGAACGACTACCCATGATGTTGTCTCGTCTACAGCATTGTCACCAACGACATCTATAAAATTATGAGCAAGTGTATCATCCACAATAGAATCTAAACTTTGTTGCACATAGCATTATGACTTTTGTGACTACTTCTACTGCTTACTCTAAGGTGGGTATTTTTTACTTTGTGAAGATCTTGTTGTTAGGATTGATGGTGTTGTTGGTATTCGGTTTCCTCTTGAGCTGACTGTGGGAATTCTGTGGCTGCTTCTGGCTGGGAGAGTTGTTTTTCCTTTAAGCAATGTTGTTCTTATTGTTGGTTGCCTTGTATGTGGTGGCCTTTTTCTTGTTTTTTATACAGTTTTAGTCCACTTCTTAGGCCTTTCATGTGGTGCAAATTTGGGGTTCCCACTTGCTTCACCACCACAAAATGCTACTTTTTTAGTCTTTTTCGTTGTGAACTCACCCTCCAAAACCTATCCAGTGAAGAAAAACCCAGTAAAACATTCGTCCCTATGAATCTTATGGGATTCTTATTGACCATGCGTTCTTTTAGTTTTCCAATCATGCGAGCTCTAGTATACTAAAAACTACAATGAAAATTCTATACACACCATGTGATTCTTTCGTAATCAACAATATGACGATTGCCCGATGGTGAAGAGGTCGATTTCAAAGAGAAATTTGGGTTGGTGGTGTAAAAACTAAAGCCTTTGATTGTTATTCCAAAACCAAGGCAGTCCAAAGAGTTGTATGATTAAGATATATGCAATGTTTTGAGTTTCAATATCATTGTTTAATTTTGAATATTATAAATAATGTCATGACCTACATTTTGTATAGGGTAAGTTAACAACAGCCCATGATAAATTAAAACTATCATACATAATTTGGATTTTAGAGTTTATTGAAAACCACCTCCAAAATAAAATATACTAAAAATATGTTTTGGGTATAAAAATATAACTCAAAGTTTTTCCCATTTTTTTAACTCACTCTGAAACTTCAAAATATCTCAAACTAGAGGTTTCTTCTACAAATTTGAGTGAATTCTGAACTCATTCATATTCATGAGAAAACAACTACAAATCATATTTTCACGATGAAACTACTATCTTTCGTTTTAATTTTTTAATTGTTGTGTTCCTCTACTAAGAACCATTTGTCTTTCGTTTTGACGAATGTATATCTTTTTATTTTACTAATCGAAGAACAACATGTGTAACTGTTTAAGGTTTTCGATGATTTTATTTTATTTTCACACAATATGGACAACGTATTCAGGCAACCTAGTGCATTAAATTTACATGAAAACTTTCTTACTTGTTTTCCACACCTAAAAATAATTTTGCGCAACCAATATTCACATAATTTTACACCTAAGTTACAGTAAGTGTCCAGATAAACGTTTTTTCAAACTTAAAAAACTTGTATACAACCTACTTGAACGTAATTTCTCATCCAACTTATAGTTAGTTTCCTAACAAACTTTCTTCTTTTTTTAATAAATAAAAAAGAACCTTTTACGCAACCTATCTGAATGTAATTTGGCTTGCAACTTATAATTGTTTAAATACTAATGTACATGTATTTTTTAATTTGTAAATTAGATAAAATATGAGAAAAGGAACAATATATTAAATATCATAATTTGTACGTGTAATTCAGTTGTTGAAATCATCACTTATACGAGAAGTTCACCTAAAAGCTTTTCAAAACACATATTTCTAACATCTAATTAAAGGTGCATATGCTTATAAGCATCATGCTAATTCTTCAAAGAAGAACTCTGAAGTCATAACATAAATAATAAGATCTTTTGAAACAAAGATGAAAGTTTTTATATTTGTTCATTTTTTTTAAATGATAAAAAATGATGCAATGCTCTACACAAGATGTAAAAAAACTATTCTTTGATGTTTTAAATGGATGACATTGGGGAGAAGTGATACGAAACTACTTGTTCAATAGTATAAAAAACAAAGTAAGTTTACAAATTATTTTTGCAAGATGTAAGTTTAGAAATAATTTTTGATTTACTAAAATCATTTTAAGATATAAATTTAATAAATAAACTTTACATTATAATAATAAATTACAATGAGATATTAAAATTTAAAAATAAAGTAAATCAAATATAAATTCATGAAAGTGTTAATGTTGATTAAGGTGTCCATGTTAATGAAGAAATGAGAAAATGCATTTATCTTAATGTTAATGTTAATGAACTTATTGATAAATGTGTTGGTGTTGGTTTTTACGAGCCTGATACTCCATCAACAAGTGCTCTAAAAAGAAGAAAAACAACATAAATTTGTTGGAAATACTGGTGCGAAAAATCTCTAACTCACAAATTCTAAAACTTTTGAAAAGACCACGTGATGGAGATAATATCACTTTAAATGAATAGTCCGAGACACGAGGATTAAGAAAATAATAAGGCAACTTCGGAAAGTGCCTATATATATATAAGTGAGATTACATTTGTGTTCGAAAGCGTAAGGTAAATCAATCAAAATAATGATTTAAACGGTCTTAAATAGCCGCAAAACAATAGCACCCTCTTCACAACATTCCAATGACAAACTCTTGAAGTTGTTTATTTTTTTTTTGGTGTAAAGTGTTCATAATTTAATTTTAAGTATTAAACTACTGAGCTGTTATATGGAACGCTTAGAGGGAATTGTTTATATTCATTCAAATGATACAATCTAATTAGAACGAGAATTTTTCTAATGTTTACATGGATCGGCATTTGTAAGTCCGTAAACATTATTGCAGGTTGAAGTCGTTTGAGATTCTCCATGTTTACCGGTGTATGATGTGTTAATATTATTAAGCTCGATCTGCTGACAGGGGTGCGATTTACTGCACAACAAATTCACCGCATCTTGAGTTTTTGAAGTTCCCCAAATATTATTGAACTTGACTTTCTTGATTTGAACTTGAGATTGACTGTTTTTGTCACATTTACGAGACGGGCAATATTGTTGGTCGATAAAAATAGGGTTTTTGACGTCAATAATCCTAATATTATCAAACTCGACATTGTAAATGTTGTTAGGGAGAGAATTCACAGCCCATGTTTTTATTCTAACGCCATTATCGGTGTTTGTTAATGTGCAGTTTCTCACGAATATATCTTTAACGTCCTCCTTAGGACTTCTGCCTAGACTTCCAATGCTGATACCATGACCCGGACCACACCTGAGATTTGTAATGTTGAGGCTTTGACATTTGGCAACAATAGCAATGCAATCGTCTCCTGTGCCAATGTCGGAGTCTGAAATATCGATATTGGATGAATCACCCATTTTTATTCCATCGGTGTTGGGACTATCAGATGGAGCTTTTATGTTCACGTGCTTTATTTTGAAATGGTGGCAAGCGAAGAGATTAATATGAGTGTTTTTGCTATTCAATGATGTGATTCGACGGATTCCGGAGTTGGTAACGAAATCAAACCTTAAGAACTAAAATATAAATTAGATAAAAATGTTAGTACTATGAGATAAATATATGTCTTGAAAATGAAATCAAGTAAAAAATGTGATATGAACTAATGAGTTAGTTACCGTAGGAAGAGTAGGACATTTTGAATTTTTCATGCAATTGTTGTAAGGCCAAGCGGAGGGGCCAGATCCATCAAACGTACCACCACCATGGACTACTAAATTGTTGAGATATTGGAAGGTGATCCAATGGTCATAATTAAGGGATGAGCAATAAGAGTTCCTTGTACGCGGAACCTGATCGGACCTTTGCATGGTCCTTTGAAAATAACTGGGCCGAGCAAAAATTTACCGACTGGAATCACAACTGCACTCTTTCCTTTGTAAGCCGTGCAAGCATCATTCCATGCATTAATAAATGCCTGACATAGTAAAATTTTAAGTCTTACATCAATCTTATAAATACTAAATCTAACTACGAGACTTCATCAAAATTATTTTACCTTGGTATTATCCGATTTTCCATCCGCAACTGCGCCATAACTGACTACATTGAAAAGTCTCGTATTTCCAAGTTTTTTTGCTTCGATGTTAATCGAAATGGATGAGAAGAAGATGATGAAACAAATTAATAAAGATAATGCAGAAGCCATTTTCTTTTTTTGTTATATCATTTGATGACTTTTTCTTTATATAAGATATGGAAACCTAACAACCCTCTCTATTTTTATTTTTATTTTGTTATTATAAAACAAAAAAGGACACTTTCTTTGATCTTATTGTTGTTAAAGTTTTATTTATTACTAAACAAATACTTCACCTAATCAAATCTAAATAACTATCCGAAACTAAAAACCAAATTTACTAATGATTAAATGGCCAAATGAAGCACTTTACCTAAAAATAGAATACTCTACTTCATTTTAAAAAAAATTAATAAACACCGAAGAAAAGACATAACAAAAATTAACTAACTATAGATAATACTGTTTAAACGTTATTACAACTAAAATTTTATTTCTAAATGCTTTTATTATACTTTAGATATGTTTATATATATATATATATATATATATATGTTTATTCCATAGGAAACTTTGATTTCACCTACCAAATATTTTAAAAATAAAATAAAATACTTGTAAAAACAACCTGTTTCAATCAGAGGAACATAATTGTTCTTTTTAAATTCTCAGTTTCATATAATCAAATTTTCTTATGTTTATTAAATTATTATTTTAATAATATTAAAATATTCATTTGTTTTTGGAGGGAACCACAGCCGCTACTCAGTCTGACGCAATAGCGGTCTAATAAGATCGGACATTGTCGCATATATATAAAATACACTTTCAACCACTACAACTACAAAGCGTAGAGAAAACACAAGTATTTCCTCTAATAGAAAAACGTTTTATATACACTTTCAACCACTACAACTACAAGTGTAGACAAAACACAATGGTCATGAATCATGTTTCAGATCTCATGGATTTGAATAATCTTTCGTTGTGAGGCACCATGACCTGTCAAATATACTTAATCTAATGTTCCTGGCTTTTCCTCCACTGTCTTCTTAGTAAAAATACAGTAGCTATTTGTTAATGCACAAACACTAACAGTTCAAAAGAAAAATGTTAAACACAAACAAAGACTATCTTCCTCTAGCATTTCTTACTCTCTTTCTCACCTTATTTTCTTGTAACTTGTTTTTCAAGAAACTAAAAGCACCAAAACTGCCTCCGGGTCCTAATGGATTGCCTTTAGTTGGCTACCTCCCATTTCTTCAAACCAATCTGCATAAACAATTCAGTAAACTAGGTGAAACCTATGGCCCTATCTACAAGTTTTGGCTTGGATCTAAACTATGTGTGGTAATAAGTTCACCATCACTTGTTAAAGAAGTTGTTCGCGACCATGATACTATATTTAGCAACCGCGACCCTCCGGTGGCAGCCTGGAGGGTATGGTATTGCGTTTGCACCTTATAGTGATAGTTGGAGAAAATTGCGCAAGGTATGTCATTCAAATCTTGTATATGTGCACACAGTTTATATTATAACAAAATAATTGTATAGTTATGTTCGTAGAGGTCTATTGTCCACGAGATATTCGCGGATGGAGGACAGAAATATTTTGCTGAAAAGAATGTCTCAGTTATAGTTGTAAAGATATGCGAGCCAATCTAGGTTGTGTTTGATGTTGGGATCTGGTTGTCCTATATCTTACAATCTTACTTCATGTCTTGAAACCTCCTTTAACAATAGTTTATGTTTTGAATACAAAAGATATTCATGAACTTCTATTTTTTGGAACAAGATATTTGTGCAAGAGATGCTAAGCACTTCAAATCTTGAAGCTGGTTACGATCTAAGACGACAAGAAGTTAGAAAAGGGATTAAACATCTATATAGCAACATCAACACTCCTGTTGATGTTGGGAAACTAGGTGCTTCTATGATTACTAACCTTGTGATGAAAATTACCTGTGGGGACACAGTTGAGGGCGACAATGATACTGAGTTTTGGACCGAGTTCACGAAAATTGCAGCAGAGCTGATGTGTTTATTGGTTACGCCTGATGTCTCTGACTTTTTTCCGGTGCTGGCTAGGTTTGATCTACAAGGTATTAAAAAACGAAGTATTCGGCTTAACGAGTGGTTTGACAGATTATTTGAATCGGCTATTGTAAGATGCAACAATTTGCGTACTATGGAAGAAGAAGTTGGGAAGCAGAGAAAAAGTTTCTTGCAACTACTATTGGAGCTTGAGAAAAATGTAGATGATGCTTCTTCGATTACTACGTTACAACTCAAAGCTATGCTCATGGTGCGTATCAAATCTTTTACTATGAAATTTATTTGAAAGGCCATATGGCTAATTTGCCTACGTCCACGAATGCGGAAATGAAAACAAACAAGAGAAAAAGAATTTAACGTGGTTAGGCTAATTTGCCTACGTCCACGTGAGAAAAATAAGAATCACTATAACTCAAAAATATTACAAAGATTGGAGTCTCACTCCATACACTCAAGAGTTATACACTCATTTTTCTCACTCCAAATATTATACCTCAAAGAGAATAGTAATCTCACAAATCACTCAAACAAATTCTCCTAAACACTACCCATATTTCTCTCTCACTCAAAGTGTTTCTCTCTAAATTGTGTCACACACAATATTACATAAATGTTACATCATAGTGAAGTGTTTCAAGTGATTGCTCTCCAAGACCAACTCATGGTCCTATTTATAGCAAAACAAGGCTTACAAAAGAAACCATTTATGCTTCCAAATGAAGTTAATGGTTACTTGCAAGAAACCCACTTGCATTAAATGAAAGGAGGTTGCTTGTAAGTCACCCTTCATTTAATGCTTAGTTGTTTCTTGTAAGAAGCCAAAAGGTAGGTCCCACACTAATAAATATGAGAGAGAAGTGAGCAGGCCCTACAAATCTCCCCCGCCTGCTCAGGAGGAGAGTGTTACCAGTCCGGCAATCCTAATGCACGCATCAAGCTTTTGTTTTGGCAGTGACTTTGTCATCATATCTGATCAATTATCATCGGTATGGATCTTCTCAATAATCAACTGCTTGGCCTCTAAGGTTTCAAGAATCCAATGGTATCGAACATCAATATGCTTCGATCTCAAATGCAAACTTGGATTTTTGCTAAGATGAATGGCGCTTTGACTATCGCAGTGGAGAGTATAGTTTTCTTGATTGAGGCCCAACTCTATAACAAACTTCTTTAACCATAAAAGTTCTTTACTAGCTTCAGTAATGGCAATATATTCAGCCTTGGTTGTGGATTTCTTCTTCAGTCTTCAACTTAAACACCATTTATTGTTGAGTGCTTTCTTCCCTTTTGGTAACTCTACCAAATCGTATGTGTGGTTCTCATGAAATGACTTCATCTCTTCTTTCATGGCTTTCCACCACTCCTTCTTTTGAATGTGCAGCACAACTTCTTCAAAAGATTCAGGTTCTCCCCCGTCAGTTAGTAACACGTACTCATTTGTTAGGTATCTAGTCGAAGGTCGACGATCTCTAATAGATCTTCTCAAATGGGGTTCTTCACTATGATTTCCTTCAACATCAACTGGAAATGGTGCATCCGGAACTAAATCAATTATAGTATTGACATCTGATTTTGTATTCTCGTCATTCTTCATATCTCCAAGATTTTGGTCTTCGAAGAACACAATGTCTCTACTTCGAACGACTTCTCTACTTCTTGGATTTTAAAGTCTATAACCAAACTCATGTCCGTAACCAAGAAATATGCATTTTTTGGTTTTCTCATCCAGCTTGGATCTTAGATCTCGAGGGACATGTACGAACCCCTTACAGCCAGACACCTTCAAGTGTTTGTAACTTATGTCTTTCCCAGTCCATATTCTTTCGGGAATTGCACCATCTAAAGGAACTGAAGGGGATAAGTTGACAAGATTTGTCGCCGTCATCAATGCTTCACCCCAGAAGGACTTTGACAATCTTGAATGAGAGAGCATGCACACAATCTTGTTACAAATAGTTCTATTCATTCTTTCTGCAACACCATTATGTTGCGGGGTCTTGGGTACCGATCTCCCAAGCCTGATACCATGAACTTTGCAATATTCTTCAAATGGTCCAATGTATTCACCACCAATGTTGGAGCTAATACATTTCAAAAAAAAGTTCAGTTTGCCTTTCAACGTTGGCATAAAACGTTTTGAATACTTCTAACACCTGATCTTTAGTCTTCAAATGATAAGCCCACACCTTTCTAGAATGATCGTCAATATATGTGGCAAAGTATAACGATCCTCCGATACTTTTGTTACCCATAGAACATACATGTGTATGTATTAGATCATGAATATTATTTTTTCTATGTGGTCGTCCTGCTCGAAATGCGACTCTGTGTTGTTTTCCTGCCAAACAATGAGTGCATTATTTTAAATGAATATTTGGAAGATTTTGTAGAAGATTTTCTTTCGTGAGAATTTTAAGCCCCTTCTCACTCATATGACCAAGTCTGGCGTGCCACAAATTCTTCGAGTCTTCATGCTTGATCGCATTCGCTTCTACTCCACTTGATTGTTTTGTTTGCATATAATACAAACGATCAATCTTCTTACCTCTAGCCACGACCAGATTTCCTTTCTTAAGCTTCCAAACTCCATTGCCAAATGTGTTTTCGTATCCCATATCATCAAGCTGACCAGTATAGATCAAATTGATACGGATGTCTGGAACATATCGAACAGCTTTTAATAACAGCCTGCAACCGCTGCTAGTTTCTAGTGTTGCATCACCTTGACCAACAATTTCATATCTTGCTTCATTTCCCATTTTGACAAAACTGAACTCACCACTTGTGTAAGTGGTCAGAAGACTTATATCGGCTGTTTCATGGAATGATGCTCCAGAATACATCATCCATGTGTCTTGACATGCGAGGTTGACACGTCAATCGTCAAAAATTAGGTATGGTTCACCATCGTTGGATACGACAGCTACATTTAATCTGTTGCCTTCATTATTTTCCTTAGCTTCCTTTTCTCTCGGCTTCCAACAATCCTTCTTGAAATGTCCAGGTTTATGACAGTAGTTGCAAGTGAAGTTGCCTCTTGACTTTGATTTGCCTCTAAACTTGATTTTGTTTCTCTCGCCTCTGGAGAAATGTTTGTTTCCAGTTCTTCCTCTCTCCGTGACTAGTGCTTGTCCCTGAGGGTGGCTGAAAGAGCTTTGCTCCGCTCTTCTTTTTATTTCTCTGTTGACACTTTCCTTTACCATGCTTAACGTCACCTTTCCTTGTGGTGTTGAATTTCTAAGAGCTACCACAAGTGTTTCCCAGCTATCCGGTAAAGAACTTGACAAAATCAACGCTTGAATTTCTTCAGCTAGGGCCAGCTCTATGTTTGTCAAATTGTCGAGAATATCGTCAAATTTCGCCAAGTGGTCAGATACACTTTGCCCATCATAAAGTTTCAGGTTCACAAGTCTCCTTATGATGAAAACTTTATTTTGAGCATTTTTAGGCTCATACATTTCTTCTAAATGCTTCCATAATTTGAAAGTATCAGTTTCTTTTGCGGTGTCGCGAATAAACCTTGTTTCAACCCTCTGTCGAATCACACTAACAGCTTTACGGTTGCGTTTCTTCCAATCTGCTTCACTTGTTGCACCTTGTTTGACCCCTTTTAGTTCAATGGGATCAAACAAATCTTTACAGTACAACAAATCTTCCATCATGGTTTTCCAAATAGAATAATTTATTTACGTGAGTATGATCATGGAATTGCCACCGATGTTCGTACGTTCCTCCATTTTGTTTACGATGAAGGAGGATATGGAACTGCAACCAGTGCTCTGATACCAGTTGTAAGGAAAATTATTCTCACGAATGCAGAAATAAGAACAAACAAGAGAAAAATAAGTTAACGTGGTTCGGCTAATTTGCCTACGTCCACGGGAGAAAAATAAGAATCACTATAAATCAAAAATATTACAAAGATCAGAGTCTCACTCCATACACTCAAGAGTTATACACTCTTTTTTCTCATTCCAAATATTCTACCCCAAAGACAATAGTAATCTCACAAATCACTCAAACAAATTCTCTTAAACACTACCCATATTTCTTTCTCACTCAAAGTGTTTCTCTCTAAATTGTGTCACACACAATATTACATAAATGTTACACTCTAGTGAAGTGTTTCAAGTGATTTCTCTCCAAGACCAACTCATGGTCCTATTTATAGCAAAACAAGGCTTACAAAAGAAGTCATTTATGCTTCCAAATGAAGTTAATGGTTACTTGCAACAAGCCCACTTGTATTAAATGAAAGGAGGTTGCTTGTAAGTCACCTTTCATTCAATGCTTAGTTTTTTCTTGTAAGAAACCAAAAGGTAGGGCCCATACTAATAAATGTGAGAGAGAAGCGAGGAGGCCCTACAAACACGACGTTCGATTGAGCTGGGAATACGTGAAAATAAAGCGACGTATGGTGATTAAAGTTTAAATAATCCTAGACTTTATATCGATTTCCAAGCTGAATGGTTGTACGTATAACGCATTACCATGAAAGTATATTCATAAAAAACATGAACTAGTAATTCATACGGATAATTGAGGCCTATTGTTAGAATGGTAATGGCGCATCAATATACATAATTAAATCGGTGATTTATGAATAAAGTGAGTGCTAAACGTCGGTTACTATGCCATAAATAATGAAGCCAAATACGAAGATATTAGTGGAAATGCATTTGGTCCAAATGAGTGGAGCACAAACAATTGAACTAGTATTAGATCCATCACATTCAATGAGAGTATGAATCAAAGTAATAAAATATGGGAGAAGATTTTGAAAAAATAAATGAAAAATAGTTTTACATCATCATTTACGAGCATGTAATATGATCAAAACATGTTAATGCATTATTCTTATCCAAGCTAGGGTATCTAAACAAAAACCTTCGATTATTATACACGATGCTTCAACAAGCTATAGAACATATAGTTTAAAAGTTTTTATGGTGGAGTATTTTAAGAGATTTCGTTTGTAATACTTATCTTACTTAAGGGATAAAAATAAACAAAGGATAAAGCTTAAGCACAAACATTGCATTTACGAGCAATAAAATACATAACTATAGATGAAACATTTTATAGGAAAACTATTACCATACCACTCGTATGATGCCTCAACTAAGAAAATGCTTCATTCATTTTACAAGAACTACATTAAGGTATTATGGGAGCACACTATAAGTATCATATATTCATCACGAGCATCATCTTGATATGATATTATTAGCCAACATTAGTCGTTAATGCAACCCTGGTCCAAAATGATGATCCCTACAAATGCCTCCCTAATACGACACACTTACCAGGTGAATTCCTCGGGTCCCTTGTAGTTCCTTGATCTTTCATAATATGAAGAATTTATTTGGTAAGCCCATTACCTATGGGTACCAAGGAACGGTAATTTTTAATTTGTATAGTCCATTAAATAAGATCTGATTCATATTGTTAGCTATTGTATGTCTCTGAGTACTTCTCAAGATTATTCGTCTAGACATATCAAATTTATAATAATGAATAATGAATGGTCCATTGAGTAATTCCAAGCCATTTTCATTTTTAAATTTCGATATGTACTTCTCGTAAGGACTCTCCACCTGCTTCGGAAAAATGGATAGTCTAGGGACTACCAACAGACTTTTGAAAGTCCAGGGACTATCTGTCACTAAATTCGATAGTCTATAGACAAATTAATGTTCAAGGCCGAATAAAATTATATGAAGACTCCCTCAAAACACACCTAACTCAAACATTCATCTTTTTTTACAAAACATCATCCGCTTACAAAAGGAGCTACAAATCTGACAATTTCTCTTATTGTTTTATAATTTACCAATCAATTAGTTCAGGCTTCAATACTTAGTTTCAGCTTCCTAATTTAATTTAAGCTTTATCCCTTAGTTACAACATTTTACCCTTAATTTTAGCGTGAACAATTGATTACATCTTCCACACTAAGACACAACTTTTGACATTAAATTATAGCTGCACGACTAAGTTAGAGCCTAAACACTAAGATATAGCCACCGAAAAGGATCATATATCAGTCATTTTACACTTATAATAACATCATTATACTTCATATATTCCAATCATTAATCACTGGATCTGAAAATCTTAATATTTATTGTTAGAAAACGTTTCATAACAATTTTTTTCTTTGAAATCAAGATTTTTTATGATTTTTCAAAACACATTGCACTATATCAATAAGATAAAAATAAAATCTTATATATGTTTCAAAATGAAAACTAAATATTTAATGCCAACTAATATTAATAACCAACTTAATCGATATTAGTTGGGTTGAAAAAAAGGAAATGTCACTAAAGTATCCTAGAACCAAACTATACTACCATTTAATACCCAAACTATCACTTATGCTTACTTAATATCTATTTTTTCTATATAAGCTTAAAAGTTTTTAAAATTTGTTTTCCCCTATTTGACCTTTTAAACCTTTAAAAATTTAAGTGACCCCTCTCTTTTTCTTGATACCAGAGTTATCCTACTGAAAAAAATACATTCTCTCTTACAGTCCAACGAATTTGGATAATCAGAGTCACATGTATCATCAGAGTCAGTCCATCAACGACTCTAAATCGAATTTCTCAGTCCATCTCCAAAGAAATCAAACGTAAACTCTTGTTTTATAACATCTTACTAGCTTTTCAGAGTTTATGGATTTTGGGTTGTTTCAGCTGAGCATACAACCAGAAACAACAGGTGTTTCGTACAAGATTTCTCTTTTTTGGTTGTTTTATCAGTCAAGTGAGTAGTTTTGTACGAGCTTTCTCTGTTTCCAGTTCTATTTTGTTTTTTTAGAAACTGAATGTATAATAGTATGTTTTATGTTTTTTTTTTTTTGTAATAAGTTATAAACTAGTTATATTATGTATTTTCCTTAGTTATTATATACATTTGGGGTGTGAAATAATATATATATATATAATCGATTTTAGAGTTTTCGGGCATATGTTGTAAGGATGCGAGTTTATTGGAAGAAGATGCGAGATTTGTGCGTGTGTTCATGATATTCATGTGTCCATGAACATTCGAGTCCAATAGGGAATACTTGTGATTGACCATGCGATTCCTTTGTAATATACTATGTGATTCCTCTGTAATATACAATGAGATTATTATATGCTAGTGTTTACAATAATGAGAGTTGTGTTGACGACCATGCGATTCTACTGCTGACAAAAAATTAGAGTTTTATTTTATAGTAGACATGTTATTTCTTTGTATACTAAACCATATAAGTTCTTTTATATTAGACCATGCTAGTTCCGGTTTGTTAGACATGATGCTCTTAACTATTTCTTAATTGTTCAATGCATGTAATATATGTCTAAGCCACGAATGTGTATTTTCAAACATAGTCACCAAATTGAAATTGTTCGTCTTACGGGGTTTGAAAATTTTGAAAGTATTCAGTATGTTGAAAGTAGATGGAATGAGCTGGTGAGATATATGTACATTATTACATACTTATGTGATGATAATCATAATTTTTTTTTAAAAAAAATGAGACAAATTTTATGGATTTGGTAGTATATTTCTTGATGTTGAGCATTTAAAAAGTTTTAGTTATCTTATAGAACAACAACCGGTTAATAAGGTTGTTGTTCAAAATCATAAACATCCTAGCATAACTTTAGGAGAAGCCTCAAATAATCAACTAACTAGTGGGGAGAGTATTAATGGTTTGGTTTTTGGAGTATAAAAAACAACTTGCTACTACTGGTTTGGTTTATGCAATCACAGGTGAGTCAAGTTTTTTATCAAGGTGTGGCACCTCTAAGGCTATCTTTATGTCTCTATTCCTTAGAGCATAGTTTTCTTTCAAATACATGCATAATACAATAAGTAAGATAATTGATTATTGTGAAAATAAATTCTCAACTGGATGTAAATGGAGAATTTATGAATCGGTTGATTCGAGCATCGGCTTCGTGATGATTAAACGGTTTGTTAAAATGCATACTTGTAGGCCCATTTTTTCCAAACAATATTCGAGACATTTGACATCGGATTTGTTTGCTACAGAAACTCATGATTCTATTAGGACATCTCATTATATGACAGCAAAATTTATACAATTATTGGTTAATATGACTACATTTTAAACATCACTTACCGTCTCTTGTAGAATGATTTAAAAAAAGGGAATGAGTCGAGTATTTGGAAATAGTTCTAGTTCTTTTATTTTACTCAAGGATACTTCAAGAAATTGAAGAGTCGTGATATTACGACAGACTGCCATTTAGAATATGATACTGGAGCCGTAATCAATCGTTATATTATAGCATCCAGTTCATATCTTCAATGTTTTTATTCATGTCCTCTGCTTTTATTTGTCAATCAGGGTTTTTAACAGACAAACATAGGGTGAATTGTTATATGTCCTAACAAAGGATGACAACAACTGTTAGTTTCTGCATAAACATATAATTTGATAATCCTGCTAGTTCAGTAATAAATACAATAACGACCATGCGGGTCTATTTTTATGACAATAAGAGTTGTGTTATATAGTAGACATGTTATTTCTCTATATACTGAATCATGTGAGTTCTTGTATATTTGACCATGCAAGTTTTAATTTATGTAACATGCGATCTTTCATATAACAGACTATGCGTTCCTTCGTATATTAACTAGGTTATATCTTGTTTAGTATATGAGACCAAATATGTAAGTTTTTTATTAATAAACATTCTTATTTCTGTACACAAAATCATACGAGTTCTTGTATATTTATCGATGCTAGTTTTGGTTTGTTAAACATACGAGTTCTCATATAATAGACCATGCGACATCATGCATATTAAATATGTTATTCTAGTGCAATAAACACCATGCGATATCATGCATATTAAGCATGTTATTCAAATGCAATAAACACAATGCGAGATATATTAAAATAGTTTAATTATTTTATTTTGCATGTATATTTCTTGTTGCATTTGGTATTCTTAGTTGTGAAGATCCTGGAAATTGGCTATAATTTTTGAAGAGTTTCAAAATCTTATTTATTGGACTGTCAAATCATATTTATTGCGGACCGTCATTTTAAGTATCGTTATGTTGTTTCTATCATGTATCCAGACTGCTATCATGCCTACTGTAATTTCCATCTTGTGCATAATTTAAAGTATGCTTTGAATAATTCTAACAGACAGTTTAAAGTTAGGGTGTTAAATCTGTTTAATCGATGTGGTTATGCTCAAAGTGTATATATTTTTAATGAACATCTTGAAGATTCCCTATGTGAAGGTGGTAAGAGAAATGAAATTTTTCTCGATAGTTTACCTCGTGAGAATTATGCTCAAGTGTTTGTTAATGGGAAATGATATGGTGCAATGACATCTACTACAACTGGATCGTTTAACAATCAGCTAAAAACATGTGTACTTATGACTCAAACTTCACGATGTTATTCGGAGGGGCTAAGCTAGAGTACTAAAGTATGCCTTAAGTATGAAGAGAAGTTAAGAAATCGTATTTGGATAGTTTATAAGTCTTCGATAGCCATATTTGAAGTCTTTTTTTCAGATCATGTTATGGTTGTTAATTTGTTGTATTTCAAATATTTTTGTGGTGCTTTCCAACAAGATTATTTTCCATGTTCTTGCGTTTTTACTGCAATACATTCAACAAGATCATATGACATTAATATATCCATTTTTCACTATTAGCAATTACAGGTTAACTTACTACTTTAGAAACCGGTTATAACCAATGTTGGTGAAGGATCAAGCTCTAATTATTCATTTGAACCAAAAAGTATGCCTCACGACATGAAAAGACTAGCTAGAAGGCCTAAGATAATCGTATTCCGTCTAGAGGGGAAATAACAACCAACACAATTAAAGTGTGGTCGTTGTTTCAAACCATGTCATAATAAAAGGACTTGCGAGGTCCTATTTTAATTTCATGACATTTATAGCTTCTCTTTTGTTGGCATATTGCAGTGTATTTGTTTTCTACTTATATGCAAGACTGGGTTTGAAACCATTATATGGCACATTTAGAGTCTATTAACTTGTGATTCACTGCTTTACTAAAATGTAAATTTCTTGTATATTAAACGGAGCATGTGAGTTTTTTTGTATATTAATTAATGTTACTTTATGCATATTAAGCAATAGTCGACGTGTGTGTATTTTACTGATCTAAATAGGGCATGTCCAAAAGATCTTTTCCCGGTTCCATGAATAGATCAGTTAGTGAATTCGAATTCATGGAATAAATTAATTTCTTGTATAGATGCATATTCGAATACAATCATATCCAAATGTATTTAAAGGATGAGAAGAGTACCAGTTTTATCACCGGAAGAGGTTTATACTATTATAAGGTATGTCGTTTGGGTTGAAAATGATGGGGTAACTTACCAACACTTAGTAAATAAATATTTTGAGACTCAGATTAGGAGAAATGTTGAAGTTTATACTGATGACATGTTGGTAAAAATCACAAGAGATGTGAACTATTTGATAGAACTAGAATAAACTTTTGCTAATCTGAAAAAGGTAAATTTGAAACTGAATCCAGAAAAATGTACATTTGGAGTAAAATCCGGAAATTTTCTTGGGTACATAATCAGTGAGCGTAGGATAGAAGCTGATCCGATACATTTAAATTCTTTGAGCACTATGACACCTCCTCGGGCGATCAAAGAAGTACAAATTCTAACGCGAAGATGAGCTTTGAATAGACTCATATCACGATCATCAGACAAGTGTGCCCTTTTTTCCAAGTGTTTAGATGAGCAAATTGATTTGACTGGACTCAAAACTCCTCATAAATCATGCATCTGGTCATTCTGAGGCAATAAACGATCATTAGTTAAGTATTTTAGGGTGTTAAATGATTTAACGTTGGCTTTTGAAAGCATCAGATACGAACATGTTCAAATGGCCAAAAATTATGTGGCTGATTCTTTGGCTATTGTTTCACATTCTGAGGAGTACCCTTAGATTATCCGTAGAAGGGTCCATCGCAGCTTTTCAAAACTCTACAAGCACAGCGAAAGATTGGATGAGTCAAATTAAAGAATTTTTGGTAAATGATGTGTTACCTATTGACAAAGTAATGGCCAAAAGAATACGTTTAAAGACATATTGTTATATCGTCCTAAGAGATATTTTATATAAAAAATCTTTTAGTCAGCCTTTACCTGGATGCATAGGAGAAAATGAATCCCAAATGATATTGTCAGAGTTACATGATGGAGAGGGATCTCCACATTGTGGGTATAAAATGATCTATCTTTTATCTTTATCAGATTTAGGATCCTGACTAATTCTGATCTATGGAAGCATGCTTTCATAGACATATTTTATGTAAAAATAAGATTCGGCACGGGTTGATTAAACAGGAAATAACAATGTTATTTCGTACGACTATGCAAAACTACTCCATTAACCATGTTATTTCTTCGAAAACTTAACCATGTTGTTTCTGTAAACACTAACCACACTATTTTTTTGAAACATTAACCATGTTATTTCTTTGAAACATTAACCATGTTATTTCTTTGAAAAAATGGTCATGCTATTTCTTTGCACCACATATACAACCATGATATTTATTAGGATATTAATCATGCGATTTTAGACGAATACATAATGCACAACCATAATACAACCATGTGTTTCCTTCATACTAACACAGAATGCACAACCACAATTCAACCATTCGTTTCCTTCGTACCCTAAGTGAAGAAGATGCGAGATTAGTGTATATTCAGATGAAGAAGATGCAAGATTAGTGTTACTTTCACATGCATGTTGACAGAAAATCAAAAATTCAGTCGGAAACCACTAAACCTAGAAACAAGACAATACATTATAACCTAGAAACAAGTCCATAAATTAAAATGTAGCACAATATATGCACTTAAAAACCCTAGAAAGTACTCTGAAACATTATGCCTACCAAAACCAGAAGCTAGCAATGATCAACAAAATACATAACAACAATATGAGTTTAATTAAGAACGTGGTTGTAATGAACCACCCAAATATACTATAAATAAAGTACAAACCTACAAATACATAAGATGATGACGACGAAGCAAGGAAATACAATGAACTTGTTGGGTTTAATGGAGATCTTAACGACAAATAAATCTTTAGATTTGTATTCCTAGACGATGAACAACGGCCGACGATGTCTTTGTTACTTCGTCTGATTTAGAAACTAACGTCAGAGGTAGCCAGAAAAGCTATTAGGTACTTAGTTTGTGAGTTTATTGTGTTTATGAGTTTACTGGTTCAGATGGGTTCAATGAGTTTGAGGGAGAATTGGTATCGAAAGGTTGTTAAAGAAAACGGAAAAATAATTTTCAACCTAAAATACCCTATTTATATTAATGATAGTATATTTGTCCATTTTTTAAATACATATACATATTAATAATATACATTTTATTATATGATAATGGGATTGTTGAACAGATATTTATGGATATTGTTTTCTTAAAAATAACTAAAACCAACCAACCTTAATCGGTACCTTATATCATTTTTATCATGCTTTAAAAGATTAGAAAAAATGTTCCAAAAAAATATCTCTAGCTATCTCTTTCAAACTACTATTTTGATAATATTATGGAGTATCCATTTCCTTGTCTATCAGATCGGATTTCGTCACGTTTATATAAAATACGCATCCAACCACTACCACATACAAGTGTAGACAAAACACAAGTGGTTCAGCTGATCAGCTCTAAACTCCAAAGTCACGGATCAATAATGACTACAAAATAATTCATTAGTTGTCTCTTTCTAACTATTCATTCTCAGTCAATAGTCAATGACCCACCATTACTGTGGACGTAACTATACTATTAATTGAATTTTCCTGGCTTTACCTTCACTGTCTTCCAAGTTATACATACTATAAGATGTTAGTCACAAGCTACTTGTTAATGCACAAACACTAACAGTTCAGAAGAAAAATGTTCGACACAAACAAAGACTATCTTCCTCTAGCATTTCTTACTCTCTTTCTCACCTTATTCTCTTGTTACTTGTTTGTCAAGAAACTAAATGCACCAAAGTTGCCCCCGGGTCCTAAGGGATTGCCTCTAGTAGGGTACCTCCCATTTCTACAAACAAATTTGCACAAACAATTCACTAAACTAGCCGAAACCTATGGTCCTATCTACAAGTTCTGGCTTGGAAGCAAACTATGTGTGGTAATAAGTTCACCTTCACTTGTTAAAGAAGTTGTTCGAGACCATGATATTATATTTAGCAACCGCGACCCTCCAGTAGCGGCGTTGATTGCCACGTATGGTGGGAATGATATTGCGTTCGCACCGTATAGTCACAACTGGAGAAAATTGCGCAAGGTATGTCATGCCAATCTTCTATAAGAGCAATCAATTTATATTATAACAAAAGTACTTCTATAGTTATGTTTACATGGGCAAACAATTTATATTACAACAAAAATATGTTGCTGAGAAATGTGTCTCAATTGTAGTAGTTATAAAATGAACCATTATATATACTATATAGGGAGTGAATGATGATCTTGTCTTCGGAAGCATTAGATTTCTAGGTTGTGTTTGATGTTGGGATATGTTGTGCTTACGTCTCTCTCGCAACCTCGTTTGTGAATTAGGTTGGCCCAATAAGTATTCTAACAATAGTAATATCTTGTTTTGAATACAAGTGAATTCATGAGCCTATATTTTTCGAACAAGGTATTCGTGCAAGAGATGCTAAGCACTTCAAATCTTGAAGCCGGTTATGATTTAAGACGACAAGAAGTTAGAAAAGGGATTCAACATCTATATAGCAACATTGACACTCCTACGGATTTTGGGAAAGCAGGTTCTTTTATTCTCTCGAGCCTTATGACGAAAGTTATCTTGGGCGACACGCTTGTGGGCGATACTGATACTGATACCGACTTTTGGAGCGATTTCAAGAATATTATGGCTGAGCTGATGTATTTATTGGGTACACCTGATGTTTCTGACTTCTTTCCGGTGCTGGCTAGGTTTGATTTACAAGGTATAAAAAAACGAAGCATGCGGATTAACCAGTGGTTTGATAAATTATTCGAATCGGCTATTGAAAGATGCAACAACTCGGGTATGCTGGAAGAAGAAGTTGGGCAGCAGAGAAAGAGTTTCTTGCAACTACTGTTGGAGCTTGAGAAAAACGTAGACGATGCAACTTCGATCAATACTTTACAACTCAAAGCTTTGCTCATGGTGCGTATCAAATCTCTTACTATGAAATTTATATGGAATAGGGTCTTAAACTGTCTCTCTACTAATATGTAGTGATTTATAAGTAATGTCTTAAATTGAAATAGAGCAGAATATCATAGTGGGAGGGTCAGACACAACAACAACATCATTAGAATGGACAATGGCTGAGTTGATGAAGCACCCGGAAATAATGAAGAAAGTTAACGAAGAACTAGACAATGTTGTAGGACCAAACAACAGAGTTGAAGAACATCACTTGCCCAATCTACACTACCTTGATAGTGTCATAAAAGAGAATATGCGTTTGCACACACCTCTGCCTCTTCTCGTTCCTCGTTGTCCAAGCAAAGACGTGGTTATCGGTGGCTATACAATACTAAAAGGATCAAGGGTCTTTTTGAATGTTGGGGCCATACAGAGAGACCCTCAACTTTGGGACAATCCTACGGAGTTCGTACCGGAAAGGTTTTTGGCTGAATCTATGATGTTGGACTTTAATGGAAACAATTTTCAGTATCTTCCGTTTGGATCAGGGCGGAGGATTTGTCCTGGGATACCTTTGGCCGACAAAATGACGAAGTTGGTTTTGGGTTCATTGGTGCATTCTTTCGAGTGGCGATTGCCTGAGGGTGAAAAGGTCCATCTTGAAGACAAATTTGGGATTGTGGTGCAAAAACTGAAGAGTTTGATCATTATTCCGACACCAAGGCTGTCTAAAGAGCTATATGAATGAGTTTTATGTTATCGTTATCTATCTCAAACCGGGCAACTATGTCAATAGCTGTTACGTATTGAAATCCTTATAACGTGTATGACTTGCAACATCAAATTGTTCTTGGACAAGGGCCACTGATCCCTAGTCGCCGGTCTAAGCGTTGTAGGTTTAGTAGTCCTTACTGACGTCTGAGGTGCACTTATTCTTCCAACACCAATGCCAAACTCATTGAACTTTGCTACTCAAGCAAAGCTTCCATCGTCTTGAGTCTTGCTACCGATGCATGGCTGATAGGAGGTGTTATACTGGAAAAGAGACGTTAGTAAAACTATATTATTTTTTATTGGCAAATTTAATTTTTTATAATATATAATAAATATGTTCAACATCAAATTTATTTACCAATAACCATTCAAAGTTCAATGAAGTATTAATGATTTTGTTTGTTTAAGACGAACAAAACAAGATTCATGAAATATTTTATTTTTATTTTTTTTGTATTTTTTTTAGTTGCGTAGTTACCTGTAATTTGGTTTTGTAATGATTTGGAAAAAGCAATTGTGTTGTAGTTGAGTAATGACGTTTATTTTTGTTGTTATTCCACTTGTGCAATTACGCGTAAATGTATTACGCAAATAAGAAGAAAATAGTTGAGTAAATATGACTTTAATTGCTAAATAAATTTGTGAAAAAATAAAATACAAACTTGTGTTTGTAAAAGTAAGTTTTAAATAAGTGTGAAGCAACTAACTTTTTGTAGTTGCAATTATATGTGTATTTTTACATTGAAAATACCTTTTTAAAAAATGGATTGCTTCCGTTGCGAAAATAATTGTGTAATTTGGTTACTAAATGACAATTGTATTTCAGTTGCGTAATAACGTGCAATGTATTGCGTAAATAAAAAGAAAAGTTTTGTAAATATGACTTTGGTTGCTAAATAAATATGATTATGTGAAAAAACAAAACATAAACTTGTTTTGTGATGATATGTGTTAAATGGGTGTGAAACAACTAACTTTTTGTGGTTACAAAAATATATGTATTTTTGTGTTGAAAAAAACGTTTTTTTAAATAAAAAAAATGGTATGCTTCCGGGTGGATGAGAAAATATGTGCAATTACGGCGCGAAATTAATATGAAAACGAAACATTCGGCGATAATACCACTCATGGATTTTGTTTTGTTCATTTTTAAAAATAGAAGTATATGTATATTATATTTATTTATTTATTTATTAGTTCGGATTTATAAGATACAAACTTTTGAAAGTTAAAAATAATTTATTTTTGAACGTCATACGTATTTTGTGTGTTCACAAATATCTTTAAAAAATTATAAATTTCAAAATTAAAATACTTATACATACTTTTACTTCTTTTCGGTGTTTGTCAGTGTTTCTCCTTTAAAACATATATTAAATTATAATTATATATTTACTAAATAATATAGATATTTTTGCTATATTGTTTTAGTTATGTTAATTTTATTTTTATTGATAGTTAATTATTATTATTTTATCAATTAATCCGTTGATTTTTTTTCTACATTTTTTAAATTAATATAACTTTTAGGAATTTTAAATATTAATTTGTTATATAAAAAATTATGTGTAGACGTTTTACACATTTAGTTTATACAAAAATATTTTAAAATATAATATTTGGATGGTCATAAATTTTCATGACCGAATAATAATCAATTTTTATATATTTTGTTTCTTATTGTAAATGGATATTGTAGCGTGACTAAGCTGAATTCGTGAAAAACTGAGTTATAAAAATAATATATCCAAATAATTTTAGAGCATGCGAATAATTGCTATATATTATGTTTTAGTAGAAGATTTAGAGGCGAAATCTTCTTACATATTTTTTTATGTTTAGATATCATGTCCAATCAACATGACTACAAGTTGCATTATGTCGCACACATGGAAGATAAGAACAACTAAAATTTTAAAAATCCTTCGAATAATACGTGAAAGGTCATACTTATTCTATTCTAACTAAACCAAAAAACCAAACAAGTTTAAACAAACTTTTAAAATCATCCTACGGTGCATGCTTTAAACCATATAGATATCATACTGGTATACAAAGTAATTTATCATCATGATGTTTGATGTAAACTTCATTTTCTAGATCACCATGTGAGAATGACTTTTACCATCCATTTGATGTTGGAATTAAACAAATGAAATAAGGCTACGCACAGTTTTCATCTCAGCTACATATAAAAATGCATCGTTATATTCCAAACCATACTCTTTCTAGTTATAAATCGCTACGAATAAAATTATGAAATTGTCCATTTTCCATCAAATCACATTCCATCATATCACATTTTGACTATAAATATAAACTTAGTCCCAAGAGGATTTTACAATGTTTGATGGATGGATATTAAGATTACTTGTGTTATTGAAGATTTTTTGAAATTATACGAGACTTATCTATTTTTTATTTTATGGGTATTTTTACTCTCTCAAGTGTTGACGATTACTTTTGAAATCATCGTAAACTTATTATGTTTTCTAATAGATGCATAGATTTCTTGGAGTCTTGCAAATCAATTTTGGAATCATGTCTCGATTCGTTTTGCTTTTGATTGATATAATCATAAGGTACATGGAGTTTTGTGGTAATAAATTATCTAAGACTTTGCATAAAAATGTCAAAATGTTTTATTAATATTGGATGCTCAATTAAACCTTCGTACACCACCCACCTAGGAAATAGTACACCACAGTATGAGAGTTCAACAAAATGTAACCAAAATAATAAACATAATCAGTTCGAAGCTTGTGCTGAGTTGTAGAGCTTTAGATACTCTATGTTTCATAGGATTCGAAGATGATTTTATTACTTATCTAGTAATTTGTACATTCCAAAGTAACCATTTGATTTTATATGGTCATTCCCAGTTTAGACCTAGTTTGCCAAGACTTTTTTATTTTGAATGGAGGCATACTCTTCTAAGGACTTTCTCTCACAACTTGAAGCTTCCGAAGATAAATTTTTAGTTCTATCTATTTCTCATTATTTTTTTAAAACCTCTAATCTGAAATGATTTTTTACTCTTTTTTCTTCAATCACCTCCTTGCTTTAGAGTTGATTCATTCTTCATATATTAATATTTTATATGAAGATATGTTAGTTTTGGTTGGTGCTACTACTTCAATCTCACACACCATTGCAAAGGGTATTTCAGTTGTTGCACATCTTAGGGTGGTTTTATATTAACACAACTCTTCATGCGGGAAATCAAGTCAGTTCATTGTTTCTCATTCCAACATATTCTTGATGTCATCGGTTATTTTTGTTTTGGAGACCTCCACTTGATCTTTTGTATATCGATAAAAGTGGAAAAGTTTTTTTGTATACGTCTTTTGTGCATAACCATGTTAGTTGTCATTTTGGAATGGAGTTCAGTTATTTGTTGTGAGACTTTTAATATCTCATATATGCATTATATGTTTGATTTTTAAAAGGTTATTGACCTCATTGGTTGTGATTTGTAAAAGTGTTGGTGTCATTATATACTTGGCCAAGCAGTCTACTTCTAAAAAAAATCTACGTCATGTTAGTTGTCATTTTGGAATGGGCCTTAGAATTTTATGGCCCCATCTATCAAAGGGAATAACATTTTGTATTGTTTTAATAAAACAGTCAATATTTTGATAGAATTAGATAATCATTGGCAGTTTTCATAATTTTTTACAAGCTTCTTTGCAGCTTCCATGATGAAGTGCAATAGTATCATTAGAGCAAGATCGTTATGTGTAATGAATTGTAACCACAATGGACACTTCTTTATCCTTCACGGAGTTCATCTACCATGAAAACTTCCTATTTAAAGTCGAGACATCTAAATAATGGTTTAGTGAGTCCCTACTGCCACAAAGTTTTAGTTATCCATATGTAACTCGTTGATTTCATTAGGCAAGGTTGCCTAACATTTGGAAGAACAATTCACCATAGAGTCCATTGTCAAGCCAAGAACCTACCGTTTGCTACACAAGGAAGGAAACCAACTACAACATCCTTGTAATATGGAATATTTCAAATTATATCACACGTTTTAAGTAATGATCTCTTATGAAATATTTTTATCATTATAAAATCGTCGATGCACGCTTTCCTTACTTAGTGGAACGAATAAGTTTTAATGATGTACCAAATGTTAGGTGCGACCAAAGTCCCACATCCCACATCGGTTAAACATGGGAAGAAAGATCAGTATATAAGTTAAGAATACATCTCCATTAGTGTGAGGCCTTTTGGAAGTGGACCAAAAGCAAAGTCGTGCGGGCCAGTGGGCCCAAAGCGGACAATATCACACTATTGTGGAGATCCGGAGTATTCTTACTTATATACAAAAGCGGAATATACTGACCCAGTATTCCCTACAAATGGTATCAGAGCACCAGGCCCAGACGGAACGCGATGTGGTGGATTGTGATGTGGGTGAAATTCTGCGAACATCATACCAGAAGCCGAGAGCCATACTCAAGGTGAATGATCTGCTGGATAGATGGAGCGCCACGGCTCATCAACCAGGTGGCTTGATAAAGGAGCGGCGCAGATTCATCTAAAGATGGAGCGCCACGGCTCATCAAGCAGGTGGCTTGATCATGGAGCGGCGCCGATCCATCTAAAGAGGGGAGTGCCAGATAGCTCATCAAGCAGGTGGCTTGATCAAGGAGCGGCACAGAGCAGATAGATCCGCCCTAAAGCTCTAGAGTTCAGGTTTCTCTTCACCTGACTAGAGTAGGCGGATGGAAGTCAATTGAGAGGAGGCTAGAGTGGTACTTTGTTCGAGAGGAGGATTGTTAGGTGCGACGTCGCACATCCCACATCAGTTAAACATGGGAAGAAAAATCAGTATATAAGTTAAGAATACATCTCCATTAGTGTGAGGCCTTTTGGAAGTGGACCAAAAGCAAAGCCGTGCGGGCCAGTGGGCCCAAAGCGGACAATATCACACTAGTGTGGAGATTTGAGCATTCTTACTTATATACAAAAGCGGAATATACTGACCCAATATTCCCTACAAATGGTATCAGAGCGCCAGGCCCAAACGGAATGCGATGGTGGTGAAATTCTCGAAGGTCGAACATGAAGAAGTTAGACGACATGCTCAAGGTGATCTGCTCTAGGGATCCTAGTTCGGAGTGCCCGTGGCTCATCAAGCAGTGTGGCTTGATTGGAGTGGCGCTAAGTAACAAGACAGTGTGGTCTAAGAGGAGGTGAGCAGTAACATCCATAGTGCCTCTATGGTCAGGTAGTCTCCAACCTGATTAGAGTGGGCGGATGAAAGTCAATTGAGAAGGAGGTTAAGTGGTACTTTGTTCGAGAGGAGGATTGTTAGGTGCGACCAAAGTCCCACATCCCATATCGGTTAAACATGGGAAGAAAGATCAGTATATAAGTTAAGAATACATCTCCATTAGTGTGAGGCCTTTTTGAAGTGGACCAAAAGCAAAGCCGTGCGGGCCAGTGGGCCCAAAGCGGACAATATCACACTATTGTGGAGATCCGGAGTATTCTTACTTATATACAAAAGCGGAATATACTGACCCAATATTCCCTACACCAAAATCTACTGAACCGTTTCTGTCAAGATACTTGATGTATTTTTTTCGTTTTTATAATGCAAATATGAGTGAATAGATTCGGCTAACCACAACCTCCATTGCAAACATATTTTCTCAACTATATCGGGTATGGCCAAACGCTACGACCTTTATTTTTTTTTGGATAAATTATTTCCCCATGGATAAAGGCGGGGATAAATCTTTTTCCCAATAATATGAATGAGATCTCTCTGCATCAACGTTTGGTAGGCTTGTGTCATTTTCCAATTGATGCGACTGAGACCTCTCAGCATCCACTTTTGACGGGGATAAATGGTTTCCTCGAGGATAAGGATGAGATCTCTTAGCACCCACTTTTGGCAGAAATAATTTTTTTATATAGGGATAAGACTGAGATCTCTCAGCACCCACTTCTAGGGGAATAAATATTTTCCCCATGAATAAGAATGATATATCTCAACACCTACTTCTAGCCGGGATAAAACAATTATCCATGGCTAATATTGAGATCTTTTAGCATCCATGTTGAGGGTCAGACTAAAATGAAAATATAGTCTTCAGCACCGACCTACTGCAACATGACCAAATTCTACAATATAACGTGATGTATTATAAAATATAAAAGGTAATATTCCACCATACACAACATCCTCTACCAATGATATTGAGGTGGCAATGAGTCATACAGTAAAATTCATAAATACCTTCCTTGATACCGAAGGAAATCATGTGCTCCTTATTACAAAAAATAATGTTTATGAAGCATATATGTGACCCAATAGGGTACCATTACTCCCCTTGGGGTCTCTATTTAATATTTAATCATTTTATTGGTCCAACATATCCTCCACACACTAGAGGAAATTAATAATTTATCATATAATTACCCAAACCCCCAATTAAATCAATTAGAAACTAAAAACCCTAATTTCATTAACAGAGCCTATGTTCTTTCTTATTTCTTCTCTTTCCTTTCTTAGCAATGCGATAAACATAAGGGACTGAATATATTCTTTTTTCTTTCTTAGCAATTTAGTGCTTCTTTTTCCGCAGCTCCTGCATTACAAGTAAGAAACGGACGACGAAGAAGCAAGCCAGTATATAGAGTATAGACAAGTCTTTTTTATACAAGACATAAAAAGTAATCATCCACCTGTAGACAAGCGAATCGTGTACTTTTTTATAACATAAAGATACCTCTTTTTTTGTTTTTTTTTGTCTTCTTTACGGAAATGAGCGAGAACCATAGTTTTGAATGTAACCTATACATGAAATTCATATACTTGTACCAGATGGTGGTGTTTCTGATGCTGTATATATCAGACCACAAAGATTTCTACTATGTTAGTCTAACGGTGGAAAGATAATATTCTCATTTTTTGTGTTTTCTTCGTTGTCACATCTTTTATACGCAAAACTAGGGTTCTCTTTAGATATGTCCATGAAAATCTCAAGAATGCATTGAATAACAACGGTTTAAAATTAAAAAAGAGATAGTTCTGGAAATTGTTGAACAGTGTTTGATTAATGGATCTGAAATTTGACCATGAAGTCTACTTACATGTCTCTGTATGTCTGAATACATAAATGAATGAATTTATTTGTAAAAAATGACTTGGGCTCATATATTGTTACATAATCGTCCCGACAAAAGGGATAAATAGAAGAAATGATAAAATTAGGGTTTTTTTGTTTCTAATTGATTTAATTGGGGGTTTGGGTGATTAATTGAGGTTTGAGTAATTAATGAGATTCGGGTATGGGTTATATTAGAATGGGTTGGGTTGGGTTAGGTTTATTTAGGGTCGGCCCGTTCCAACTAGGGTAGTTGTGGGTAAAAGGTGAAAGTAAATGGTAAATGGTTAAATTTTATAGTAAATGGTAAATATGACGTGGTTCTTTACTTGGCGTATGAGGTGGCATAGGCAGGGGCATTATTGGCCCAATTTTTAAGGGACCAAACTTGCAACAAAAGTAAGGAACATGTGTCAGTTTCTTAGGCTTCATATGTGCGGGGGACTAAATTTGCAAATTTCTGGAACGAAGGGGGTAGATGGATGTAAGAAGTTAGGGAAAAGGACTAGGTTGATACAAAGGGTAAACATGGAGGACTAACAGTAATTTTTAGCCTCTTTCTCATATTTTATTGATCAGCTCGGGTCAATTTACTTATTTAACAACCTTATGGAGGCGGTCATGACAGCATTTTGGGCTACCATGTTTTCGACTGTATCGTTACTCTTCTTTAATTTTTTACTTTTTGGAGGCGGTCATGACAGCATTTTGGGCTACCGTCATTTTTCTTTTTGACTATGTATCATATTTTCTTTTTGAATCCGTATCATATTTTTCCTCTAACTTTGTGTTCAGCTCAGTGGTGATATAGTTTAATTGAGAGAGGCACGAGTCGATAGTTTGCTGGGTCGAGAGTTGTGAGTCAAGAGTAGAGAAAAACAAATGATTTGTTTACCGAAAATTATCGACTAAAGAAAGAGAAAGTAAAAAAAACGATTGTGAATAAAGTACCAAAAGAAATCGTTCAAATAAAAAAATATCGAAAGATATAAAATTTTAAATTAAAAATAATTAATTATTAAAGTTTCATGTGTTTTGTATGTTTATAGATATTGTTGAAAAAATGTATATTATAAATATTTAAAAAAAATTCTTTAAAATACACGAAGTTATTTGTACTTTTAATTCATCCGAAATAATTTTTAGTAATCTACCTTTTCTTATATAATTAAAGGAAAATTACACCTAAGTTACCCACTCAACTATTTTATTGTCATCTAGTACCCAAGGTTTGATCTATTATCTCTTAATACCCATCTCGACTACCTAATTACCACCTAGTACCTAACATTATTTTAATTCCCTAACTGATGAGTCCGGATTTTCTCACCACTCACTGTGGGAACCGGACAGGGGCGATTCGGACAAAAGTCACCCACTGAACCATCCGAACAGGACAAATGTATTAAAAACTAAATCACGTCATGACTAAGCTAATTACCTACTTGCTTAATAACTAATGGGTTTTTAAACTCGACCCGAATTCATAAGTATGACCTGAAAGTCCATGTGGCTCATAATTAAGGATATAAATACCCAACCACTTTCATTAATGAGGGTAATGAACATTTAATACAACCAGGGAACTCAAATCTCTCACTACAAACTACTTAAGCATTAAATACCTTTGAAACATCACAAAACTTTAGACAAAATTACCCTCCGTTGAAAATTATCCATACCACTAACTACCCTCACCCTTAACAACCACGTAACCAAAATTTCTTTTTCTTACTTTTTCTTTTTATTTTATTTTTAAAAGATCCACATCTTTCAAACCGGAGCTCGGAAAAAATAAATAAAAGTACCATCGTTTTTATTTATTTTTAAATGAACAAAACTAGATCCATTGATGATATTTTTTTATTTTTTTAAAAAAATAAAATTTCATCAGTAACAACTCTTAGGAAATCGAGAGAATTGCAAACAACTCTCTAGACTACATGCGAATTATGTGCAATACTTGTACCCAAACACAACTTGTACACAACTCTTAGGACTACATTCGAATTGTATGCAAACAACTTTTACCCAGATGCACCTTGTACACAACTCTCAGGACTACATGCGAATTGTATGCAAACAACTTGTACCCAGACGCAGCTTATACACAACTCTCAGGACTACATGCGAATTGTGTGCAATACTTGTACCCAAACACAACTTGTACACAACTCTCAGGACTACATGCGAATTTTTGCAATACTTGTACCCAAACACAACTTGTACACAACTCTCAAGACTACATGCGAATTGTATGCAAACAAATTTTACCCAGACGCACCTTGTACACAACTCTCAGGACTTCATGCGAATTGTATCCAAACAACTTGTACCCAGATTGCAACTTGTACACAACTCTCAAGACGACATGCGAATTGTGTGCAATACTTGTACCCAAACACAACTTGTACACAACTCTCAGGACTACATACGAATTGTATGCAAACAACTTTAACCCATACGCAACTTGTACACAACTCTCAGGACTACATGCGAATTGTATGTAAAAAACTTGTACCCAGACGCAACTTGTACACAACTCTCAGGACTTCATGCGAATTGTGTGCATTCTTACATGATGAAGATGTGAATTGTACTATAACACACATGCAGCCAGATGCGAATTGTACTACTTTTTACATGCACATTGCAGGGGCCTGTGAAATATAGAAAGAGCACCATAACCAACAAACAACCACCCAAAACTCATCTAATATACATCACAACACGCACAAAACGATTATCAGTACATGCAACCTAAGAAACTACTGTGTTTAACGATAAAGCCATAAACCAAAAGGCCTACTGTCGATCCTAAATACTTGATTTCGGTCGAGATAAACAACTTCGACCGGCGTAGAAACAACGGTCGAAATCGGGAGTAGAAGACGGTCACCAGTCACCGGTCGAAATCGGGTGAGGATGGACTGGATTTCGGGTTGAAAGGTTCTGTTGAACGAAGAAAAATATGGTTATATATAGTTAGGAGTATTTTTGTCCAAAATTCAAGTTGTGATATCAATTGATACTATCCCAAAAACGAACACTACTTGACAATTAGGTAATTGAATATGTATTTACGGGTACTTTTCTCGTAACTAAATTTATCAAACTATTTTTTATGGTAATATACGTTGGGAAGACGATAGAAGAACAATAATCGATATCTCAATCCTTACTACATCGGTATGTTTGTCTGCTGAGAATACGATCCAATCTCGGTTTAAAACCAACACAAATATTCTCCCACGTGACTAAGATATTTTAATGCAAAAATAACTTCTCCATATCTCGGGCACATCATCTATTACAGATCGCCCATCATGCACTGCCACTACGTGGCCTTTTCTGCCTGCCATAAATGGCATTGTATTTATTTGCCCAAGGCAACTCGGCTTTCAAATTAAATATATTATCATGATTTGTAACAGTAATTTTGGATTTGGAGACAGACTATACCATTATATTATAATGTACTGAATTGATATTTATTTATATATCCATTATATTTAATTAAGTCCGTTATTGATTTTCTATAAATTTTGGATCAACTCGACCATGTGATATTGTTATCGGTAACATCTAACATGTGAAAATAAGATTTCGTTAATTATTCGTAAGATATTGTTAATCATGTGATACATGTAGGGTTGTCTATGGGTTTGGGTTTTGCTGGAACCGGACGTATCGTTAAATTTATCGGTTCGGATCAGACAGGACCATTAAATTTTTTATTCTATATTTTGGAACTAGACTGGATTTTTAAGTTTTCAGTTCGGTTTTGTTCGGTCTCATCTGGTTTGGTCCGATTCGATTCGATTCGGTCCGGTTTCATTTTGATCATTTTCGATTCGGTCCGGTCTCGATCCGGTCCGATCCATTTTTAAAAAAAAAATCAACTTTTTTTTTATAAATAAATAACATACAAATCAAAATTTAGAAATTAATTTTTAATTTTTTATTAAAAATAGATAATTAGCTATTAATTTTAATATATATAAAAAAAATTAATAATAATAATAATTTAATAATAATAATAATAAAAAATTTAACGATTTTATTGGTTCAATTCTTTATCGGTTCAATTGGTTTATCAATTCTATAAGTTTTGTATCGGTTTACCAGTTTTAACAGTTCGGTTCCTAATCGGTTCTACCGATTTATCGATTTTATCAGTTCGGTTGCGAACGAGTTTTGTTGTTTCGATTTCTTATTGATTTTGATTTTTAAGATGGAACTGCAAACCAAACCGTTAAGATTCGGTCCGATTTTTATCGATTTGGTTCCGGTTATCCGCTGACATCGTAAATAGATGAAACTAGAGGTGGCAAACGGTTCAAACCGCGACCGGTCAGAACCATTTAAAAATTTATGGCGGTTTGGAGGTCTAGCGGTTTGCAGTTCTGTCGGGTTACTGTTTATGCACTTCCACCGGTTTGCAGTTCTGCCGGTTTGCAGGTATAATAAGCAAGTTTCGTAGGTTACCCAGTAAGTTATCCACCAGAAGAAGCATTTAGACCCTGTTTATCAAAGTATTTTATAATATTATTTAAAATTAATTTGTAAGTGTTAATTGAATCTAATTTCAATAATTGAGATATGTAAAATATAAACGAGTTATTTATGTTATTTATTGTATTTTAATTTAAATGCTATATCGAAATTCTATAATCAAGGTAATTATATTCTAAAAACAATAATGGTAATATGATTTTGATATGTTTGATTATATTTATATATTTAAAATATTTTATTTAATATTAGGTAGATATTAAATAACATTTAATTGTATTTTGATTATAAATTTTATTATTATTGAAAATATTTTTACGATTATAAAATTAATAATTTGATTGTCTTAAACAAGATATAGTAAACAATATAATTGTAATATGATTTGTATATTGTTTGAACATGCTAGATATTTAAGATATTTTATTTAATACTAGGTACATATTAAATAATATATACCTATTATACATATATAATTGTATTCTGATTTTAAATTATTAGGTGATTCTTTAGATCTTCCAAGCTTGAAGTGTTTATGTTTAGATGATTTAAATAGTTTATTGTATTTTCGAATTATTCAATATTTGAAGTTTAAATTTAAAGTTTTTAGAATTGTATAAGTATATGCATAAACATAAATTAGTTGTAAATAACAAAATAAAAATTGAAATTGAAAGAGATTTAAATAACATTTAATAAAAAATAGAAGCAAAACAAACAATTCATTAATAATAAAAATCAAACAAGTAACATGGTTGTTCAATCAAATAAAAAAGAAAAACTTTACAACAAAAATGCTTAATACAATCAAATGTAAAAAACTAAGGAGCTTCATTGTTGTTGTTGTTGTTAGGTGGTGGACCTTGCAAATGCATATTCTTCATTATCTGTCGCATATACTCCGACTGTTCGGCTTGAGAGTTTGCAAATCGCTCATTCCATTGATCTTGTCTATCATGTCACTTCTCGTATTGACCATGCCACTGGTTGTATTCACTATGCCACTGCAGCAGGTGACCAAGTTGATCATTCACCCCTACTTGCCACTGTTGTATCTGGCTAAGCTGGTCATTTACCCCCCACCCCCCCTGCCACTGTTGAAATTGACTTTGCCACTCCGTATATTGATCATGCCACTCTGTATGTTGAGTATGCGCCCAGTGGATATAATCCATCTGCTGCTCATGCGAATGCTCAGCAAATTGGCGGTCGGTTCGTATTTCTTCTCGCGGTAGTCCAGAAGAACCACCAATAGCAGTTGGATCAAAAGGCGGCATATATCATTCAACTCGGGCCTATGGTGACGTCATGCATGTCATTTTGATATCAACTCTCCATCCTAAGTGTATATCTCTTGCAATTTCAAAGAGTTTCTACATATATCACTAGTTGGCCTAACCTAGATCGGAGTGTACATACTCATATCAACTCATTTCGGAACAAGCAAATGACTCACTATCATCCCATAAGGTAGTTTATCCGTCCCACACCTCATAGCCATATTTCGAATCATCAAACTAGGTAAATTAATTCTTCCCTCATTTCGCACGATAAAAGCACTTAAAATGTTTGAATATATGAAAGTTGTGAATCATTGTTACTAGGAGGAAGAAATAAACTATTTACCAATTTCAAAGCTAATTTCCCATTAGCATCCAAATTACTTCTTATGGCTCGAAATTTACCGTTAATTTTTGGAGCCTCCAAACCATACTGAGAATCTCTACTGCTTCGTCGTAGGACATAAGCCAATCAACAGCCCAGCCCGAACGAGGATAAGTGATGGAAGGTAATGTTTTACCGGTATATGTATCATGGGTTGGAACGAAAAAAAGTTCTTCAAAATCAGTTTCAAAAAAACTATAGGCATCACCATCAATTAAACAACTCATTCCTACACCTCTACCATTTGGATCATTCTCAATTAAACGTGCGGTGGCATAAAACTTGTGTACTAATTCGATATACCATTCACAATTGAATCTAGCGATTGTCATCCAACCTAGGCCATTAGGTTCAAGAAGTCTGAATTTTTTTTGCATACCTTTAACTTGGATCAGTTCATCGTAATCCAAATACACACTCGCCCAAACTTTGATTACACCTCATGGTTCTAGCGGATTACGGACGCAAACCTCCCCTTCACCGTGATGTTCGTAAGTCACGATGTCCGATTCTTCCACCTCTTCATACCCTGAATCGCTTTCGACATTCGTTCTTCCTCTCGAGGATGATGAATCATCTTTTCCATTCTTTCGGGCTTGCTTTGATTTTCTCGAAAACATTCTCCGAAACCTGTAGAAAAACATTGTGTTTTAAAATTATAAAGAAAATTTAGAGAGAGAAGTTTAGGTAACTATAGAGAGATTGATGGTGTCCGGGGCATCCGGACAAATCTCTGGATGCCCTGGACAATTTTTTTTCCGAATTCCCAACTCCAAACTCACAAACTCACAAAATCTACTCTACATCTCTCTAAATCTCTCTAAATCTCTCTACTTGTTCTAGATATTCTATAAAACTCAAATTTATTATTTTACATATTATAGTTCTACTTTCGGAATTGTTCGATTTTTTTTCCGCTAATTGTTTCTATTTGATAAAAACACTTAAATAACGTTGGGATAACATTATAATAGCTCAATTAAAAGCTTCGTATAATTTATCAAGTTATTTACTTGTTGTAGTTATTTAAATTAGTTCTTTTAATTCTAATTTTATTAGTTGTTATTAGTTGTTATTAGTTGTTATTAGTTGGTATTAATCTAAATTTAGTTTTTATTATTTGCGATATTAATTAGTTTCGATTAGTATTTTATTGCATATTTAAAAACGTTGTTTTAAGTTTTAAAATGTCTCTAAAATGTAGAAATACTAATGCTCACCCACCCGCTAATGTGGATCTCAATACCGATGATGGTTATCCTAGAGACTCCACTCACGTTGACACACTCTCCTCCCACGAAAGTGCTGGTGGAAGTACTAGTGGTGGATTGAGATCTCGTAAGAAAACATCTTGGATTTGGAAACACTATATTGTATCAGAGGATGGTTTATCTAGTATTTGTAAAGAGTGCAATAAAAGTTATCTTCTTGTAACTGAAAATAGAAATATGGGCACTAGCACTATGGTAAAACATTTAAAAAGACATGAAATATATGATCCTACAAAACCTAACCCAAATAATGTTTGCATAAACCCTCAAACAGGTCTTCCTTTTGAGTTTAACCACGATATTATAGGGAAGAAACGATGATTTATGCAATTGGTAGTTTACAACCATTTACTTATACAGATACTTGGAGATACGAAAATTGGATGCAAGCTGGGGTAAACCCACAAGCAAAACGTATTCCACGTAGCTCTTTGAGATCGCTAGCCTTTAAATATTTTTTTAAAAAAAAAACATTATTCAAACTATGCTAACTTTGCCATGGAATGTTGCGATTACTAGTGACATAGCTACTTTTACTGATTTTGATATGTTATGTGTTACCTTTCATTGGATGGATCCCGAATGGGTACTCCAAAGGAGAATTATATGGTTTGAATCTATTGGTCAACATAACGCATAATTAATTAGGGAGAGTATGGTTGAATGCATGAATATTTATGGCATTAAAATTAAGATTACGTCTATTTCATTCGATAGTGCATCTACTAATTTGAGTGCTATAAAATTGCTTAAACAAGATTGCACCCCCATTTTTCCTAAATTATTTCACACCAGATGTTTATGCCACGTACTTCAATTCATTGCGAAAGATGGAATAAGGAGGGTTTTGGATGATTATATTTCTCCTATTAAAAATGGGATCCTATTTTGCACGACCTCCGCTGCTAAAAAAGAGCTTTTAAAACACTTGTTATTGAAAATGGGAAACAATATAAGAAACTTATATTAGATGTCGAAACTAGATGGAATTCTACTTATGTAATGCTTGCACGTGCGCATGTTTTTAAAGAAGAGATTATGACGCTTTATAATGCATCTTATCCTTATACAGTTATTGAAAAACAACATTGGGCATATTGTGCACACATGTTAAGATTTTTAAAACTTTTTAAAGAAAACACTTTACATTTTCTTCACAAAATCAACCTAATGCTCATTTGGCCCTTTTCACGATTACTAATCTTGCCATGCATATAGATGAATTTAGATCAAATTTTGTATGCGTAGACATGGTGCCCCATATGAAATTAAAGTTCACAAATTATTTTCATCAAATCCCTATGACTTATTTAATTGCTTGTATTTTGGATCCTTTTTCACGAAAAGATCAATTTGAATGGCTAGTTAGATACTTTTATCGATTCGTACAGTTTTCTGAAAGTAGTCCACCGAAAGATCCAGCTGACCTTGAAGGGTATATTGTTAGCGTATGCATAATATGTATGATAAGTATGCTGAAATATATAGATTAAATACAATTACAAATGTAAGGAGTAGTAACAATAGGGGTAGAGGGAGATTTTCTACTAACTATGTTCAAATGACAATGTTACGAAGCAATGAATTTACAGAAACCCCTCAATCTGATAATGCGTTGTCTAGATATTTGAGCACTAGGTTTGATTTTACGAATTTTCCCGACCGTGGTATTGAAGATATCATAAGATGGTGGGGTACCAAAAATGAAGAGTATCATATTCTTTGCAGGTTTGTTAAAGAGATTTATGCAACACCTATGTCTACAGTTGCAAGTGAGTGTGCTTTCAGCCAAGCGAGGTTACAATACACGACTAAGAGAACAAGATTGACGGGCAAAGCACTTGGAGTGCTTGTGGCAGTCAAGGATTGGACAGCGGCGGATAAAAGGATGCAAGACAGAGAGTTTAGAGACGAAGTGAATGTAGACGACATCTTCGAAGATTATCCGGATGATTATGAAGATACACTTGAACAAGAAATTATGGAAGAAGACGAAGCTGAAGGTGAATCAAGTGAGGACGAAGACGAAGATTTTACTTACGAAGAAGACGAAGCTGAAGATGAATGATGTTTGTAATAGTTTTTTAATATTTTGTATTTTAATTTGAAAACATTTGTGCAACTCCTAGTCCGCAAGAGTATAAACTGTGAACGGCTAAATAAATCAAAAAAAAATATTTACCTTTTTTTATAATAACAACAATTGTATTATGAAATACTTATAAGATCTGATTTTGGTTTAAAAAATCATAACAAACACTTGTAATATTTATAACCAAATCATAATAGTAATCAAAATGTAATATTAAAATTATAACCATAAAATTTGTAATATTTTAACATGATAAGATATAGTTTTGGTTTATAACATAATATCAACACTACTAATATTGGGTCCCAAAGTATAATAATATTCAAAATGTAATAATAACATAAGTAATATTTAAAATTTTGGTTTATATAATAATTACAACGCTTAAAATATTAATAACCAAAACAAATTAATACTAACCAAAATGTAATAATAATTTTATAATCATGTACACTATCTCAATATTTTTTAAATATAACTTAAGATATGATTTTGGTTATAAAATAGGTTTGGCGGTTTGAAGTTCTGTCGGGTTACTACTTATGTAGTTCTAACGGTTAAACAGTTTTGCCGGTTTGCAGTTATACCGGTTTGCAGTTCTAACGGGTTGCAGTTCTAACGTGCCAGGTTCGCAGATTACCCGCCGTATTACTAACAATTCTCTAATTTTTACCAGCGGTTCCAGAACTGTTTGACACCCCTAGATGAAATAGGAGTCTGTTATGTGAGTTTTCATTAGGTTAGAAGTGAACTATTGAGTTATACAACTTTGACATTTAAAAGGTACATTACGGAGTTGATTTATCTAGAAATTTGTGGTAGGAATTCATCAACATAAAAACAACCATAGATTCATCAACATAAATAGAACCTTAACTTTCTAATAAAATTTATTGAATGTTTTTAATGCGATAGTTTGTAGTATAATATTATTATTTTTTCAATATTAAAGTTTTTTTTAAGTATATTAGCATCCCATTTTAAGTGGCAACTTTTTATATAAAAATAAATAAGTTAAATATAATATTATGTTATTAAAATTTTAATATAAAATTTAATATCCAATCATTTACAAAATAAATAATTTAACCATGTTTCATTTTAACCATCAGTAATTTGGTTTGAAGTAACCCGCAGCTAGGTTAGTCAACATTTAATACATTTATCGTGTTCAGAATTTTATTATAGTGGTTATGGTCCATATTGTCCATCGGATTAAGTTAAGACACAGTAGTTCAAATAGCCGAACTCATCAGAAGGGACCGCCTTATTGTTATGAAGCCTTTAGGTATTTATTTATTATATGTAATAATTGTTTCCTTATTATCATCTGATACATTTTGGACCCTGTATGGATGAGAGGAAACACCTTCGCACCATGCACTCTTGCTTCGGCATTTGGTTGAGGCTGATTTTTTTTATTTCCATATGCATACATTATTGCACAAATAAAGTAAAATTTGTTGCTCGACAGCCATCAAAAAGTTTTTCAACCATTCTCTTATTGGGTGAATTATCATTTTTTATATGGTTTTTAGGATGTGAGAGCCTATCCGTGCCTAAGGTTTCTCCTCTTAAAAAATTGATTATCGCTTTTACAACACGTTTGACTAGTTTCTCGGTCTAGGTTTTGGACTGTTAACAAAGAAACATAACTTGGTTTTATAGAAATTATAGGAGTGTATAGGTCGCGAAAGGCCTTGTGCTAAGCATCTTTTATATATTGCATCATCTTTGTGAAGTAATGTTCAACAAAGAGACAAACATCTCGGTATCTCCAAGATATCTCTTTGAAACAAGGCAAAAGGATTTAGTAAAATGGTCTAGAAACAAATGTATGCTTGACAAAATTTTGAGACTTACTCAGTAGGATCCAGTCTATGCATGTCAGCGACCTCTGATACTTCCATCGGTGTCCCAATCCCAGTTCTCAAAGATAAAGAACCTCTCATAACTCTTGTCTGCCTCGAGAATATCGTCCATATTTTTTATACTCTTTGTGCATGGAAAATATTAATATAGACCCTTTGGGGTTGGAGGCATGGTAAAATTAGAAATAAAACATTCCATGTGAAAGAATATCTACGCAAGTTTGGACCCTGACATCGTATTAGTAAGTGTTAGGCGTTTGAGGTTAGATTATTGTGAAAAATTTCCTCTTTTCTGAAGAACTCCACTAACTCTAGATGCATGGGGATCATACTCTATAAAACACAACTAAAGAAGACCATATTATGCGCTACAACGTTGGTATGTGTCTGAAGCTCTATTAGGACCCAGACAACCACGATATCGACAATATTTTATTTTGTTATGGAGGTCTAGAAGTTCTACTATTGTGTAATAGGTATATCGTACTACGGTTACACTACCAAGAAGTTCTCTTAGAACTATCTAGGTTTTTTCCTTCTATTTTTTGTTTTTTAATTCAGGTTTTGACCTATTCTGTTTAGCTCACCATGGCTTGATTTTTAAGTTTTTTCTTTTTCAAGACGATGGAGAAATACCTTTATTGTTAGCCCCCCACTTGATATAGAAACATTTTTGGGCTTAGTCCTGGAGAGTTTTGAGTCATGTCCCCATAATGCTTACCTTTGGGTGTATTAGTATGTTTCCTAGAGTGTCGTATCTAGGGATACGATTTTGATTGTTCCTGAAACAATGACAAACAATCGTTTTGACTACAAAGAGTCTTGACACATTTTAAATTTTATTGCCAATCTAGGGATGAAATCCTCCAAATCCTCATTCTAGGATGTTGAGATTATTGTCTCGAACCCATCGTCAAACTTCTTGGTTGCATATGAGTTATTATTTTCTTCTTCAAGTCATTGAAATGGGTTGATAAGCTAAAGTAAAAATAATGCTCCTGTTTATGGTTAGAGTGTGAGAAATTACGTCATACTAAAAGGTTTAAATTATGACATGTAAGTTTCACAAAAACTTAATGAATTAGTGAAGGCATTAAGATCCTATTTATAATCAAATGTACGATTTTTCATATTTTCTTTGTTTATTTTATGTTAATATGTTTCATTGATAGACATGAGTTTGTGGTAGAAAGAAGACCAAATATTATACGACTCAAAAATATAAGTCTTATTAAGTTCAAGATTTTTCTGACAAGTTGTTGACAAATCAAACTTGCGAATGAGGATCCACCTTGTGGGTCTGACCCATTATATTCTAACGGCTACAATGTTAGGTGCGGGTGCTCTCATCTCTTTGACCAGATTATGTCAAACTTTTAGCATAATCGGATGGTTCGGACAAAATAGTTTTCAATTCGTCTTTCATGCGTAACGTGGTTGAAATTATAGATCACTTACATTGCCATTGCACTGCTCTCTCATACCGCACGCTCAACATAAATTTTCAAAACATCGAACAAGATCGTCATACATCAGTCATAATCCTCTAGGCTCACCACTCTAAAAAATAGACCATATATTTTTTTAATATATATTTTTTTATGTTTTAATTTTATAATATTTTATAAATTTATTATAATTTCATACATTTAAAAAACAACCTAAAAACTACCGTAAGGGAATGTAAAAAAATAATTATTGAGAAAAAAAATACTTAAAATTTTAAAACCTACCAAAACATTCACTAAATAATATAACAAGTTGAAGTTTATTATCAAAATAATTTAAAGATAGGTAATAGTAAAGGCTTCTCTTGGGCAACCGTACCAAATATTGAATAGCGTATCATTCCTCAAGGAAGTTTTCATTCTTACTTTGGAAACTTGCTCAAAATTTTATTCCTATAGATTCTGTTTTACAAAAGAGGCATTTACAGTTAGCATCAAAATGTTAATTTTGTGCTAACTGTGAAGATATAAAACATATTTTTGTTAATTTTTCTTATGCTTGGAGTCTTTGGAGTCACTTTAGTAATCTTTTTAATATAAGAATTGAAAGATACATGACTCTAAGGCACTTGGTTTATAACTGGTTTTGGTCCTCTAATCTTAAAGTTCATATAACTCATCTTTTACCAGCGTTAATCTGCTGGGTGATTTGGAAAAGCATGAATAGTTTTAAATTTAAAGGGTGTGAAATTAGTGTTTATGCTTCTATAAATTTAATTAATAAAATCATTTTAGGGCTTGACATTTCTAATGTTCTAACTAGCAAATATTGGACAAATATCCAAGATAATGGTTTAACATTGGGCTGTCTCTCATACCAAACTGAAAGGAAAATAATCACTTATCTTAAATGGGTTGCCCCTGTGTCCGACAGGTTGAAGCTTAACGTGGATGCTTCATGTCTCAGCAATAGACAAGATTTTGGCGCTATGATCTTTAAAGACATTGAAGGGACTATCATCAGTAGTTCTAGTAGTTTTTTTTGGAAAGCAAACGTCTCTGGTTGCTTAAACCAGAGCGTTGCTTGATGGCCTCCTAATCTACAGAAAGAACAACTGGGTTAATATCGACATAGAGACTCACTGTATGTCTCTAATCAGTATTCTAAAAAAAAGAACCCCTGCTATCTAAAGTCTATAATCAAAATTTGCAGAAATATGTTATTACCTTCAATGTTGATTCTGTATGTCTCTCGTGTGCAGAATAGCGCTGCTGATTGGTTAACAAAATGGACATTGAAATGCAAAGAGAAAGCTTCTTTCTCGCATTTCAATGTCGCGTCCCCTTTGTTAGCTATTGCGCTCCTTGAGAGCTTGGGTGTAGGCTATGTAAGCTCTATTTCAGCTTAATTGTTGATTGCTTCGAAAGAGTTTGGTACTGGTCAAGGCTGATTTGATGCTTAGCTGCTAGGTTTTTCATTCAAGCTTGGTCTAGGGTTCATTGGAGATAATTTGGGGCTTTTGTATCTGAGTAGTCGATTGTTGGGTGATAGGGTGTTTGTTGTTCAAGCTCTGGTAGGGATTCGATATTGTTGATTGCATGGCTATTTGGTTGAAGAGAAGATGGAAATGGAGAAGGTGGAGCAGTAATGGTGGTTTGTTCGAGTGGTTGATCAAAGACCTCTCGTTATTTATGTTAGTTGAATTTGGGTTTATTAACTCAAGTCCTTCAATTAATTCTAGAGTTTAATTTGGCTCCTTGAACATTTGTTTTACTTCAATTGAGTAATAAAGTTGTTTTTCTAAAAAAAAAGTTACTTTTCTATTAATTCACTTATAATCATTATTATATATTTTAATAAGACCAAATTATATCTTTAATGTCATTTATATATTTTTTTTCTCAATTATTTTATATATTTGAAATATAAAATAACTAATATATATTTTAATTAATTTTGAGTTTATCTTAAATTTTTAGAGTGGGAAGATAGTTCAAAATGTTATATTAACTAATTTTATAAAATTTACAGCTATTTATGCCAAAAACAAACTATATAATATATTTGAATATAATTTTATTAACTATAAACAGTTTTAAAAATAATACAAAATAATTTTAAAAATTAAATTAAAAATTAATTTTCTGAAATTTAAAAGAATAACCGTATTAAATTAAAAAATTAACTAAAATATTCATTCCACGGTACTATAAATTAAATTAAACAGAATAGATTTAATTAAAATTTATTCTTACCATTTTTAATGAAATAAGTTTACACAAAGATTTTTAATTAATAATATATTACTTTTATAAATTAATAAATTTTAATTTTAATTTATTAGTTAAAGATAATAGGATATAAAAACTATAGTTTGGTTTCACGAAAAATAATACTGAACAAAACAAGATTGGCATATTCTAAAAAATTAAAATAAATTCAAAACTAATTAATTAATATATATATATATATAGTTAAAAAAATAAAAATAATTAGATAAAATAATATAACAATAGTATTAAAAACATAACTTTATCGTGTTAAAGTCAATAATTATAATTGTAGATGAGCCATTAAAAATTAACTTATTTAAAATGGTAGGTTATTTAATGTTTGCTAATAGTATTTAACGCCACCAGATAATATGGCTACGGCTATATTGTCCCAAAAGTATAACAATACCCAAATTTTTGTTCAATTTTAAGAATATATTAAAAATATATTTTTTTTATTCCATCGGTTGAGATTTTTTCAATCCGTGGAGAGTTTCCAGATGAATCTACCCGGCGAATCTCACCCATGTATACGTGAACGAACGAGAAGTAAGAATAAAATAGTAAAAAAATCAAAAATATATTATTTTTAAGGTTATATTATTTTGGACCAGATTTAGCCGTAACCGAATCAGTATCACACCTATCTTAATATGGTAGACTGTTTAATGTTTGTTAATATGTGTTTAACCACGCGGGTTGGAATGGCTATGGTTATATGGTCTCAAAAGTAGAGCAATACCTAAATTTTTTTAAATTTAAAAGTTTATTGAGAATATATTTTTTTATCCTATTGGATGAGACCTTTTCAATCGGCAAAAATATTTTATTAGGTGACGAAACCCGTCCAACAGTTAAAAAAAAATTATCTGATACGTAAACAAACTAGAGATAAGAACAAAATAGTAAAAATAACGAATACATTATTTTTAAAATAATATTATTTTGGACCAGATTTAACCATACACAAATCAGTATTACCGATACTTTAATATGGTAGGCTGTTTAAGGACACGGGTTTTAAAATAATATTATTTTGGACCAGATTTAACCATACCCAAATCAGTAGTATTACCGATACTTTAATATGGTAGGCTGTTTAAGGACACGGGTGTTACCCTTAAATGCAAGTTTTGATTTTTATTGGCTTTATATATGGGTCATTTCGGCCGGCCTCTGCCTATATATACACCATACTACACCCTAAGAAACATAACCCCCAAGCAAAACATAAGATGTTGCACACACAAAGTTTCACAACTTGGTCATGGTGGTACCATCATCTTATGACAACGACGTCTTTTCTTTCTCTTCCGATTTTCATTCTATCTCTAACCCTTCTCTCCTACTTCCGGCCGGTCGATAAATCCCGAAGAACAACTGCGAAACTACCCCCAGGTCCCTGGGGAATGCCCATAGTTGGATACCTCCCGTTTCTAAAGCCAAATCTACCCAAGCAGTTCATGGACTTGGCTGAAACCTACGGTCCTATTTTCAGGCTACGGCTCGGAAGTAGACTGTGCGTAGTAATCAGCTCCACATCACTGGTGAAAGAAGTTGTTCGCGATCAAGACACTGTTTTAGCCAACCGCGACCCGCCCATTGTAGCATTGGTCGCAACGTATGGTGGGAAAGATATTGCATTTTCACCGTATGGTCCGTACTGGACAAAGCTGCGCAAGGTATTGTTATAGTATGAATCTATTTCGTATATGAATCTATTTCGTATATGAATCTGGCTATGTATTGGATAGGCTGTCAACGGTTCCGAGAATCGGACGGAATCTTAACTGTCCGGTTGGCGGTTTCATTTTAAAAACCGAAAACGATAAAAAATCGGAACAACAAAATCGGTTCGGAACCGAACCTACAAAACCAATAAAACGGTATAACCAATTAGGAACACGGATAAAACCGATAAATCGATAGATACATAACTGAATTGATAAAATCAATAAACCAGTGAAACCGATAAAGAATCGAACCAATAAAACTGTAAGATCAAATTAATTTATTATTATTATTATTAATAATTTTTTATACATAATATTGTCAAAATTAATCTAATTTTTAATAAAAAAAATCAAAAATTAACTTCTAAAATTTGATTTTTATGGTGTTTATTTATTTAAAAAAAGTTTTGAAAATTAAATTTTAATTTATTTTATTTTTTTAAATAAAAAAGACCGGATCGAATCAAAAGATTGAAGAAGGACCGGATCGAACTCGGACCGAACCGGAACTGGAACCCGAACCGAATCGAATCAGACCGGACCGAACCGAACCGAATCACACCGGACCGAACCGAACCGAAAAGTTAACGATTCGGTCCGTTCCAAAATATAAAACCGAAAACTTAAATCCGAACAGATAAGTTTACTGGTCCTGACCGATTCCGGTAAAACCCAAACCGAACCAGAACGATAAACACCCCAAATATTAAAGTTGGGTACTACAAAACCATGTGAGGAAACTGATAGTGTCTTGTATCCAGATTTGTGGTGACTTGTATATTCGTCCCAATCCGAATCCATTTTTTATTCATTCCTGCTGACCCAAAATGTTTTGAAGTGTTTTTTTTATTATGATTGTTTGTTTATAATTTTTATATTGTACAATAATTTCATTGTATTTATGTCAGGGTGGTCTGCTAAGAGGGTTATCAGTTCGGTTCGGTTGACCGAACCGGACAGACGGCTAACTTATCTGTTTGGAACGAATCAAGCCGATAAATTTTTGGTTTTATTTTTTTGGAATAGTATCAAAACCGGTTTGGTCTAATCTGGTAGGGTATGATATAGGTTTTGATTCGGTTCGATTTTAACTCGATCCGATCCGATTTGTCAAGTTGGTCCAGTTTTGTTTAAATTTAGTTCGATTTGATCGGATTTCGATCTAGTAACATAAAATTTTAGTAAATAATTAAATCAAGTTAAAAAACTACAAGATCCTGTCTACGATCGGTCCAGTTTAATTTAATTTCGATTCGGTTTGATTGGGTTCGATCCAGTTCGATGAAAATTTAACAAATAATTAAATCTGAGTTAAAAAGACTACATGTTATTTTCATTTAAGAAATCGCTATAGCAACATTAAAAAGTGTTTTTATTTTTTTTATATATATGGAAGTTTGTAATATATATAATATAGTTAATTATATATAATTGTATCTTATATTGAAATCCATTTTTATAGGTAAGTTTTGATATTATATTTCAATTGTTAGGTAATTTTTTGATAATTTAATATTATATTTTGAAGTCAATTATTATGTAACTTAATATATAACTATCTTTTGAGGATAGAATTGACTTTAGTGATACTAATGTTTTTTTTTCTTTAAGTTTATTTTAAATTTAGTTTTGTTTTGATATTTAAATTTGTACTTTTAACTCATATAAAAATTAAAATTCAGAAGCTAATTTTTATATTTTGTTGTGATCGGTAGTAATGGTTTTATTGGTTGGATTTTGTGTCATTTATATCGATTTATGGATTTTATTTGTTTGATTCAATTCGGTTTTTGAATCCGCTCTATTGATTTTATCGGTTCGGTTTTGAATCGGCTCTATTGATTTTATCGGTACTCACCAAAATAAAAACAAAATCGAACAGGTTTTTGCACGAGACATGGTCAGCAACTCAAGTCTAGAAGCTAGTTACCAGCTAAGACGTAAAGAAGTTAAAGAAGGGATCAAACACTTGTACACGAAAATCAACACGCCTATCGACGTCAAAGAATCAGGCGTTTCGATCATGCTTAAAGTGATGATGAACTTGTTATGGGGCGAAACGCCTAAAGGTAAAGAAAGCAAAGAGTTCGCGGCTGAGTTCAAGAAGGTTGTAACCGAGCTAATGGAGTTGTTGGGTGAGCCTAATGTGTCTGACTACATTCCGGTGTTAGCAAGATTTGACTTACAAGGGATTGAGAAACGGATCACCAGGGTTAGCCAGTGGTTCGATAACGTATATCAATCCGCCATCGATGGATGCAAGAGTTCGAGTGTAGCCGAAGATGTTGGAAAGCTGAAAAAGGGTTTGGTGCAAGTATTGTTGGAGCTGGAGAGAAATGAAGATGGTTCAACTTTGGTTTCCGTCACAGAAATCAAGGCCTTGCTTATGGTACGTACCGAGTCCTATTTATAGATGCTAGCGTATTCGTATGTACACGAAATTATTTAACATGTTTTGAGAATGATTAGGATATCGTCGTCGGAGGAACAGACACAATAACAACCATGGTAGAATGGGGAATGGCAGAGTTAATGAACCAGCCACATATAATGAAGAAGGTTCATGACGAAATCGACAAAGTTGTTGGACGAAACAACACATTAGAAGAGCATCACTTGTCGAAACTAGACTATTTTGATTGTGTAGTCAAAGAGACGCTGCGTTTGCACCCGGCGTTTCCTCTTCTAGTTCCTCATTTCGCAAGCCAGACGACAACTATTGGTGGCTACGTTATACCAAAGGATACACGAGTCTTTTTAAACGTCTGGGGAATACATCGAGACGCTCAGCTTTGGGATGACCCTTTAAAGTTTGTACCGGAAAGGTTTATAAATGGTTCTGAAACGTTCGATTTTAGTGGAAATAATTTTCAATATCTTCCTTTTGGGTCGGGAAGGAGGATTTGTGCTGGTGTGCCATTGGCGGAAAAGATGGTGAAGTTCGTCTTGGGATCATTGTTGCACTCTTTTGATTGGTCATTACCTGAAGGAGAAGGGGTTGATCTTCAAGATAAATTTGGGATAGTAGTGAAGAAACTGAAGCCTTTGATTATAATTCCGAAGCCGAGGTTGTCTAAAGAGCTTTATTAGTTTTTGCGCCTCTAAGAGACCTCGTTACAATAAAAATACCGAAGAAGAAAAAAAATGTAATCGTTTTTCCGTGTAAGATATTCGACATGTTTTCGCTATATACCAATGGACATTAGGCCTAAGTGACTTCTAAAAAATACATCTTTCAAGAGATGCTTTGTCCTTGCTATATATGTTGAGTCATGCCGGGTCGATGTATGATATATAAACAATTGTGTCTTGCGAATCTTATTTTTCGTAACCAAATTTACTTCCTCTGCTAGAGATAGACATTGTATAAGTTCGTACAAGTTTTATTCGGATAATATCATTTTAGTTGCAGCAAGCAACTAAAAGTCTAGACACATCATGTGACATTGTTCCTAGCTACTAGTTCCTTAAGGGTACTACTGCCTTAAAGTTTATAATATACATAAAAGTTATATTACAACAACAATTGCATGAAAACATAAGTGTATCACCGTGGACCAGCCGGACGACAGAAGGGCATGTCTTGTGGGATGGTCGGGGCAGCACGAAGAATAGGGTTGCTTTCAAAGAAATTGACCGGTTTTAGTTCAAAACTAGAGGACACAGTTGGCATGATTGGAAAATCTTCTTGACAAGGTATGTGATGGAAACCCAATGTATACCACAACACTAAATCTCTGTCCTCGATTGGACGGTCTCTGTCAATCATCATCCGCACAAATCACAGATTAGAATTTAAAGAAGATTTTTTGCGGACTTAGGCTACACTGACATAGTAACAACAATTCACAACTGGTAGATACTCACCTGTTCGACCAAACGGCTAGTGTGTCATCCCCATGGCTCTGATAGACAAGTAGGCCTCCAGCCCATTGTTCACTTCTACTATAAGGTGTTGCCCATAACTGTTCAGTGGAATATTTTAGGCCTTAGAGAGAGCCGAATCGACTAAGGATCAACGTCTTACAACAATACCTCAATAATATATTTAAGTTTCTAATATGACTAATGCAATATATGAGTACCTGATTATTGGTAAAAGCAGCTCTTAGTTGAGGTGGATCATCATGGTCCAGCAAAGTAGCTGCATTGCCACCGGGAACAACCTTATACCCACTTGGATTCCCTAACCTGGACCGCTTAAAAGGATTAATCACGTGAAATTCGGATGGGTCGTAACTCTTAAAATTGATTTGAGCTTCTTTTTCGGTTTTAGCAATGCTTCGCTTGGCTTTCAAGTAACTCTTTCTTGGCGACTTGGGAGAAGTGTGTTCTTTAACTAGATGGACCTTTGCAAATGAGTTATTAACACCGTCTACGTCCATGTCTAAATGGAATGTCATGTAGTGATCATGTACTACGCCGAGAAGGTTTTCAGAGACCAAAGGACCTGTGTTTTCGTCCGGGTTTGGCATTTCGTCCGTTGTTGTGTTTGGAGTCCCTTTTACCATTAGCATTCCAGAGAGTCCAACCTGTAAGATATTGCCGATTTGCGAGTTTCATATAACATTAGCTAAAACACGTTTTTGTGGTACTTTTTTGTAATTGAACTAACCTTAATGCGTATCAACCCGTCCGTTTGAAATTCCCAATCGAAAATGTAGTCGTAGTTTCCCACCGACGCTGACATTCGAGCGACCAACGTCACTTTGGCTCTCGACTCCCGTATCTGTTTAAAATAATTAACAAAACTCAACTATTCATTTAAACTCAACGGTTAGAAATCTAAAGATTGTACTTTTCAGTCTAAATCTGACTACTCATGTTTTCAGACAGCTTCTGTGTGTATGGACCATCTTATTATGTCGTTTGCTTCTTACACTAGTAGTTCAAATGGGTGGGACATATATAAAGCTAGAATGGGTAGTAGATTTAATTACGTTTTGCTGATTGGTTTGTTATTCGTGTGGACGTCCGGCTTCGTTTTTGGCCCACGTCCAAAAAACGTCAGGCCAGTTATATATCACTCATGTCTAACCGATGTAGGATTTTGGTTGCCAGTAACAATGTTATTATATCCGGACGATCTAGATCGAAAATGTTTAAAAAATTGACAAACCTCAAAAGGAAGAAAAATCTCCGAATGTCGCCATGCAACGTCACCCGTATATTTTTCGAAGATACAAATCATATTAGGCTGAACAAAAGGTTTCCCATCGGCCGCAACAAACACACCATCCATATAATAAGAATTTCTAGGACAATCATTCAATGGCACCAATGGCAATGCTGTTGCTCCTAATCCAAACTCCCCTCCGTCCAAATATGTCTTAAAATACCAAGCCTCGTCCGGATCCATATAAGGCACGAACAATTCCGAAGGAAAGCCTTTGTACATAACACTACGAAACTCGCCTGTTTCAGAATCCTGAACCTTTGCCTGTGAAACTATCATACCGGCACGTTGGTCAGGTTTAAGATGAAACATCCAATTAGCCCATTTAACCATGTGCCCATCTTCGACGCTAAAACTAGGTCCATCAGGTTGCTCTATGGATATCGGTCTTAAGGGTCGCGATTTGAGCAGCTTATTTTGAGATGTAAATCGGTAATCCGTATCCGTACTTTTCGCGATGGGAATTTCCGAGCCTGAATCAATAATTTTTATCACCTGCTCAAACTAGAGATGTTATTGAATTTTTTTAAAAAAACTTATTAGAAACTATATTGAACATAACTATAGTGTCAACCTTTTTTCGGTCTATGTCGACTAGCACGACAAGTCCTTCGATGGGCCTCATGTAAAAGTTAGCGGTGCCTTCAGCGGAGTAACATGTGACTTTTACAATACGTTTCCCTTCTTCGTCCGGACCGAACCACCCCGGTGACGGTGTTATACACACCAAATCCGAAATTGAAACGCCGCGTGCCAAAATTATTCTAATGAACTCTTCACTAGACAACGGCACGCGCGCTCCTACCCCTAACTCGTCCATAGTTAACGTTGGATAGCCCGAATAGTGATCAACCACATGGTCCATGACACGGCCTAAGTCTAAATCTACCGTGACGATATTAGACTTATCATTTGTCATCCAAATCACGGTTGCTTTCCTCGGCGGAAGTGGGTCACCCGTTTTCCAGCCCATGACCCGGGACTTTTCAGGTTCGTTGAGTGTTAAAGAGTGAATGGCCGGAGAAAACGAAGAGAAGGGTTTGTATGATGAGAGAATGAACCGGACCTTGTTGATTTCTTGGATGGTTAGTGGATCGAGTGGGTGGTGAGGAGTTTCGGCTAGATGATCGGTTGGGTGATTGAGTTGAGTCTTTGAACCTGAACTGATCAGGTTTAGTAAGGAGTCTGGTTTTTGTAAAGGAATGTAATAGAAACTTATGATGGAAAGAAATAAGACTGTGAACAAAATACAAGACAAGGGAGTGTATGAAGTTTTCTCCATTGTTGTGGTTTCGTAAGAAACAGAGGAAACAGAGGAAACAGAGAGATAAAGTGAGTCGAGTACTTGTGGGTCTATTTTAAGACAGCGAGAACTTAGATATTGAAACTTACTTTATTGCCCATGTAACATAAAGTTGACCATACTATACTTCCTCCTAGCTCTTTGGAGGCCTAAATCCGTGTTCGGTCATATTTTTTTTTATTTTAAAATTTTCGTTCAAAACTCCTCTATTCTAACAAAAGAAGTTATATAATTATTTTATTTTAAAATATTTAATGATTATTCGACTGACCTGTAATATAGTCCTTTGAATCTGACAATCAAAAATAAAATGTATCAAAATTATCGTAGAGAAGGAAAATAAGTGAACCACTTAAAACCAAATAACTAAATTTAGTAAAATCAAGTTTAAACCTTTTGCACTGGAAAGCTATACTAAAGAAATCAGCATATTCAAAAGATAGTTTAAACTTTTTTTTTTTTAATGTTTATAGTGGTTACTGATAGTTCATATTAATAATTTAATATTGATAACGATATAGAATATTGAGGGTTTAAATGTAATAAACTAAAATTATTCATGATGAATTGTATAATTAGTAAATAGTTGTTGGATTGCCGGTAAATATGGAGGGCTATAATATAATTATATCATTTGTGTAACTAAATTAGTTATAGAAGTCCATATGCTTATAAATATACGCTGAGATTCTTAATAAAGGGGACGATACTTTCATTAGTTCAATATTTACTTTCACTTTTATTTTCTATCTCGATAATCAGACTTTCTCTTCCTTTCTCAAGAATCTAGATTTACACTTAACAAATTGGCGACCACAGTGGGAGCTCTGTTCGATTGGTACCTGATTTTACATTAAAAAAAACCAAAAATTGTAGAGTTCTTGCACAGTAATATCGCTCTAGATCGATATGGTACCAGGAAACGAACTGATCCTACGGTTCGAAAAGAAATTGAAACTTTGAGATCTGATCTGCGTAGGGAAGAAAGTGGAGAAGATAATGAAGCTCTGGTGCAGCAAAGTCATTCAGATATTGAGGTTCAAATGAACCAATTGCTTGACAAAATAACAGCGTTGAATGAAATATATGTTAAAATAGAAGAGAATGTTCAGTTAGCAAGGCTAAAATTTGAGGTACGATAACTTGAAGAAAAATGTGAGCTAGAAAATCAGTATGATCGATCATATACAGCTCATCAGATTCAAAGTGATCGAAAAAAAACATATTTTGAATCTGATAAAGAGCATCGTACCTCGCAATAAAGAGAGAAAGACATACACAGGTATATTACGTCCAATGATGTTGAATTTGATAGTTTGGAATCTGAGGAATGATCATCTAAGCAAAAAAGGTATCGGGGATCTTCAAAAAAAGAAAGAGGTCGACCTCAAAAATCGTGTAAAGAATATAGACCAAAAAAAGATAATGTGCCTTATTGTTTGAGAAAAACAGAATGGTGTGAAGAAAATACATCAAATCAGTACACAATAGTGGTTGATCGGAATTTGTATATTGTTATGGGAACATGAGGAGATGACCAATATGTGCCAGGAGTAGACTGGAGAAATTTACCTTTCACAACTGAGATAAGGTCTATTACTCTTTCGAAGTGATTTGAAATTTCTAAGGTTGAGAAATTCGATGGGATGCAAGACCGTGATGATCACATCAAACAATTTAAGGACTATATGATGAACTTCGAAGATGATGATAGGATGGTATGCATAGCATTTTCTCGTATATTTAAGGGCACAACATTGAAGTGGTATAATAGGATTATGAGAGGATCTATTTCCAACTTTAGAGATTTCTATACAACTTTTCGACGATAGTTTGTGGGAAGTAAAGAAATGCGAGCAAATGGTGATATTATAATACAGTGTAAGAAAGTTATGAGAGAGAAGTTGAAGGATTATAAAAAGTGTTTTGTGTTAACAAAAGCACGATTGGATAATTGTGAAAAGGTGGTGGCTATGTCTGTATTTCGACAAGGTTTATTACTAGGTGATTTAGAAAATGAAACAACAAAGAGGAAATCATTGACTTTTAGAGCACTGATGGCTCAAGTCGAGGATCAAATTAAAATTGAGGAATAAACTAGGGTTCGAGGAGTAGTTGGACGTAGTCAAAAGAATTCAAGACAGGTGTCAAGTAATCAAGGACATTCTTTGAATAATCTGTCACCTCGTCCAAGGAATAACAACAACTTTCCTCCTCGAACTGGAGGGTATCCAACTCAACCTACAGGTTATCAGTTTCAAATACTAATGCCAAATCACTAGATAAGGCCAGAGTATTATACTGATTTAACTGAGAATATTGTTGCAATTTATGAAAAAACCAAAGGTTATGTAAGCTTTAAAAAAACTATCTCGGATAAGTAGACCAAGAGAAGAACACAATAATAGGTCTGTAAGTATCATAATGATATTGGGCATGATATTTCAGATTGTATAGCTTTGAAAAATGAGGTACAAATTTTAATAAAGAATGGCAAGTTAGCTGCTTTTGTTAAAGGGAAAATCAATAAACCAGAAGCTCCAAGTGCATCGATTTCACAAGTAGTAAATCCGAATTCGAAGGAAGAAAGTGCGCTGATGATTCTAAACTCCAAGTTTGATGAGTTTGATGCAGCCTCTTAATATTTAAATACAGATCATGATCGATTAATTGTAATGGTTGTGGATGAACCGATAAAGCAAGGAGAGTTTGAAGCTTATATGAGTATTTTGAGTTATTGGCAATCATTGGTGGAGATGCTATGACTGGTAACACCAATAGTTCCAGGAAAAAGGCATGTTGTAAGTTTAGCAACTCAAGTAGATGGAAAGATGTTTACTCATTTATATGGCAAGCGTGATACTCTTTTTATTTTGTTTGATGAGGATGATTTGAGGGGGATAGATGGTCCTAATAAGGATGCAGTGGTTATAGAGGCATAAATATATGGAGTTGAAAGTCGACGTATTTTGATTGATACATGGACTTCAAAAAATGTGTTATTCAAATCTACATATGAAAGGATGTGTAATTCAACTCAAATCTGTCAAATTGATCGTACTATAATTGGGTTTATAAGGGTAACAGCTCAGGTGATTGAGGAGTTTGAAGGTGAGATGTGTTTGGGTAAAGCCCGTTTAAAAACAAAGTTCAAATTCTGTTTATGGTAGTTGAACATCCGACCAGTTACAATGTTATTTTTGGGAGATTCTTGCTTTCAATAATATATGTTGATGTGTCTATTGTACATCAATGTTTTAAGCATATTGTTGGGGATTGAGTTACTGTGGTTCGAAGTGACCACAAGATGGACATGGAATGTTATGCCACAGCACTCAGGGTTCGAGTTACTTATGAGGATCGAATGGTTGAATAAATACCAAGGGGGTTGACCTCGGATGAAGAGAAAGTAGATGTCTGAGGGAAACCCCAGGTTATTTAACAGTGAGTGAGGATATTGAAGAGCATATTTTATCTAATAGGAAGACTTTACGAATATGAACATTGTTGTCTTCTCTATTGCGTGGTCAGTTGTTACAGTTTCTATTTGATAACTTGAATGTTTTTTCTTGGAAAACAGAGGATGTGTGTCTGAAATAATTTTCCATAGCCTACCTATAAATCCAAAGATAAAGCATGTTATTCAGAAGAGGTGAGATTTTTCTGTTGAAAAGTCAGAGGTTATTGTTCAAGAAGTGCATCGCCTCTCGAGGGTCAGACATATTAGGGAGGCACAATATCCTTTATAGACTGCCAACCGAGTATTAGTAAAAAAATGAAAAATAGAGAATGTGTGTTGACTTCACAGATTTGAATCGAGCATGCCCTAAAGATCCATTCCCAACCCCTCGAATAGGTTAGTTGGTTGATTCTAATTCAGGAAATAAAATTCTCTCTTTTATAGATGCTTTTGCATGGTATAGTCATATTCAAATGGATCCAAGAGATCAAGAAATCACTTCATTCATCATTGATCGAGGATTATATTATTATAGGGTCATGTCATTTGGTTTGAATAATGTTGGAGCAACATATCAAAGGTTAGTGAATAAGGATTTTTCTTCACATATCAGAAGGAATATGGAGGTGTACATGGATGACATATTGGTTAAAAGTTTTATAGATGGTGAACACCTCGAAAATTTAGAGGATATTTTTTTAATTTGAGAGTCATTCATTTGAAGTTGAATCCTGAGAATTGTACTTTTGTTGTCCAATCATGAAATGTTTTAGGGTATTTTATTAGTGAAAAAAGAATAGAATCATATCTTGAACAGTTGAAGGCATAGGTTTCACTGATATCGCCTCGAACTATAAAGGAAGTGCAAGTCTTGACATGAAGGTTAACTACCTTTATCGTTTTATTTCAAGGTTTTCTGACAAATGTTTTCCTTGATTCCAATTATTACAAAGACCCAAAATATTTAAGTGGACACCAGATTTTGATGCAACTTTTTTAAATAATTAAAGAACTTTTGTTATCACCAAAAGTGTTTAAGCCTCGAATTGGAGAACAACTGTTTATATATATGATAGTGTCTGATATTACTATAAGAGTTGTTTTCATATGCGAAGACAAAAGAGTTTCAAAGCCAGTTTATTATGTTAGCAAAAGTTTATTATCATCGGAGAAGAGGCACTTGAAACTTGAAAATTTGGTTTTGGCTTTAGTGACGGTTGCTAGAAAAATTCCCCATTCTTTTAAAGCTCACACTATTGTAGTTCGAACTTCTTTCTTCTTAAAGAATGTGTTATAAAGGCCAGATATTTTTGGTAGAATGACTAAATGGCCAGTAGAATTGGGAGATTTTGACATCTTTTTTGTTCCTCGAACAGCTATTAAAGCTCAAGCTTTAGCTGATTTTCTGCTCCAATTTCATTTGAGTCGATCAGATGAGGATATAGATAAAGAGATCTTGCCAGAAACTTTGATGTGAGTGGTTCGGACATATGGTGGGTCTAGCATATTGGGGTGTAGTGCAGGGGTATAATTAGTTTCTCCTTTTGGGGAGGCAATGTATCAGGCTAACCTAATTTTGTTTTCACGCATCGAATAATGAAGCTGAATATGAGGCTGCATTGGCTGGGTTGAGGCTTGCAAATATTTGTGGAGCAACAACAGTTTGTGTGGAAACATACTCGCAACTAATGGCAAATCACATGACATGTATATATGAGGCTAATAAAGATTAGTTAATTTCGTATCTACGCAAGCTTCGGAATTTGACTCTTCTGTTTGACAAAGTAATTGCAGAACATATTAACCGAGGAAATAATATAGTTGATGATACTTTAGCAAAAATTGCTTATACAGACGAGTACCCATTGATAATGTTACAGGAGACTTCTTCGATTTTAGCACGATCAGAGCAACGTAAATATACTAAGGAAGTTTTTGTCACTCCAGACATAATTCGAAGTGATTATAGGTCTGATTTTCTTAATTGTTTACTAAAAGGTATGTTACTTTAAGATCCACAGTTGGCTAAAAAGTTAAGATACAAGGCCCATGGTTATGTGGTATTGGGTGGAGTGTTATACAAAAAATCTTTAAGTAGACCATTTTTGCGTTGTTTGGGAAAGCAAGAATCTCAAGAGATTTTATCATAGCTGCATGATGGTGAAGGCTCAGCTCATTTTGGTTTCAAGTCTTTGACACGTCGGGTTTTGTTGGCAGGTTATTATTGGCCTTCAATTATGAATGATGTTAAGATCTTACTCCAATGTTGTGATATTTGTCAATATTTGGCCAATTTTATTAATAGACCAGCGGTACTGCTTATTTCTATATCTGAAGTTATTCATTTCAATAGATGGTGAATAGATTTAGTAGGACCATTGCATATGGCTTCTGGATGGTGTTAGATGATTATAGTAGCGGTTGATTATTTTTCAAAGTAAGCTGAAGTTGAACCACTATCTAGTATAAAATCCAAGGATGTTATTAAGTTCACTATGAATAATATTTGTTGTCTCTTTGGAGTGCCTCGAAAAATTACTATGGAAATGGTCTTCATTTCAAAAACAGAGAAATGATTTCATTTTGCTTTTCGAGGGGAATAACACAGTGTTGTTTCTATGCCATCTCAGCCTCAAGAGAATGGTTAAGTAGAACTGACTAATAGATCCATTTTGGAGGGTTTGTTGAAGAATTAAACAGGTGATGCATGGAAATGGCCTAACTATTGGCAAGAGCTGTTGTGGGCTTATCGTACAACTTCTACAGAGGATACTCAAGAAACACCTTTTTCCTTGGTGTATGGTATGGATGTTGTTAGTCATACAAAGTATACTTTACCTTCTTATAGAGTACTTCAATATTCTGAAAAGGTAAATGAACATGCAAAAAGAACGGAATTAGACTTGATTGAAGAGTATAGAGTTAGAGCTCATTTATATATGAATCATTATTAGACTTTGATGAATAGTCAATATAATTCGAATGTGAGAATGAGATATTTTAAAGCAGATGACAAAGTTTTAAAGAAAGTATTCCTCTATACAAAAGACAAACGACTTGGAAAGATGTCCTGAAATGGGAGGGTCTTTATATATTGATAAAGAAAATAAAGCCAGGTATGTATCGCATTTGTGATGAACTGGGGAGGATTCTTCAACATCCTTGGAATATAGAACACCTAAATCTATTGGGAATGATGTTTTGTTTTGAATTTTTTTTTGAGTAATTGGCATAATGTTTCCTATCATGTTGGCCCATGGAGGTTCTAATGAGGTGTCATGTAAATATTCAAAGATATTAATAAAATTATTTTTTGGCCAATGGTTGTTTTAAACACAAGTATTTAAACAATTTTGGTAACTAGTCAAAGATTGATCATCTTTGAAGTTGTTGACCAAGAGTAAGTAATTCAAAGTGTTATACGTTTATTATCAGCATTGTTCGAAGAAACAACGATATTTGAGGTGCTACATTCTCTAAATGCACTACTTATATTCGAGGTGCTACGTTCTCTAAATGCACTACTTATATTCGAGGTGCTACGTTCTCTAAACGCACTACTTATTTTCGAGGTGTTACGTTCTCTAAACGTACTATTTATATTTGAGGTGTTACGTTCTTTAAATGCATTAATTTTATTGGAGGTGATAACGTTCTTTAAACACATCAATTGTATTTGCGGTGTTATTTTTTATTTGATACATTAAATTTTTATTTGTGACATATGTGGGAATTCGAGGTAATAATAACTTATTAATAAATTTAAAATCATTCATGATAAGACAAATGAATGTGAAAAGAGAAAGGGTATTTGTTCATTAAAGATTAGAATTCTATTTTACAAACGATATTTTTAATACCATACAAAAACAAGTCACCAAAAGACATCAGATGACTTTACAACTTGGACAAAAAAAAGAGGAAACATCAATTAATTTTCTTTGGAGTTCTCTTCGGAAGAATCTCCTTGTTCGGTAGCATTTTCTTTTGACTCGTCTCTTTGGAGGAATCAGTGAGGGTAGGATTGAAGGCCTTGTTGGGACGATTATCTATAGGGATTAATTCCCAGAAGCTTGACAAGTTTTCCTTTGGGAACATTGCATGGATGTCATGACGTAAATTAACTGTTTGCTGCTCCTTGGCATTTTTATATTGCAGCTAGTGTGTCTTTTCCATACTCATTCTTGGCAGCTTCCACGACAACTTCTTTCTTTTTTTTAAGTGCCGTCTTGAGAGTAGCTATATCATTTTTCAGCTTCTTCTTTTATTCTTCACTCTTATTTAAAGATTCTTGAAGAGTGGAGTATTGTTTATATTTCTCGGATAATTCTTTGGCATATTGGGTCTTAAGATCATTTATCATAGCTTGATGAGAAGTCTTGAGTTCTTCTATTTATTGATCATAGACAAAGCTTAGATGACGTTTGAGTTCGATGACTCCATGAATATATTGTGACCTGTCAACTTGGAATACATGAAATTGGTCTTTGATTTGCTTGCCACATATTTCTCTCAATTTTTTCTATGCAAATTGTTTTTATATCGGACCATCTCTTTTGCAATGTTTTCCCAAAAGCTTCGGGGAGAATTTACCTTTGTGCATAATTCTTTTGAATATGATTTTTATTATAATGCATTAGAGCCTTTGGTTATTGTAAGGTGTGAGAGCCGATGAGGAAGCCAATGGAGTATCTGAATTTAATATTTCATGCAAGAGATGAGCATTAACCTGATGGTCAATTTGTCGAAGTTGTTCTTAGATTTGTGAAACCTTCGAATCCATATCTTTGTAGAGAGCTTGAAGCTTCTCTTCACCAATGGCATCATTAGGAAAGAGGTGATCATATCCTTTGTGATCTTCCACTTCCATTTCTCCTGATTGTTTTCTATTGTAATTCATCATCGATGATCTTTCGTTGCATTATTTTCAGCCTCGGTAGAATGAACTTCTAAGATAGTTTTTTGGAGTTATTTTCTACTCTCTTATCTCGTGAATTTTTCAAAGTGTTCTTATTATTATTCTTCTTTAGAATAGTATTTTTCTTTCTCTTTGAAGAAGGCTCGGCCTCGACTCCTTCTTCGATCGTTGGAAGCTTAACTTCAGCTGCTTTCCTTTTAGTTTTAGTCTATTTCTTCTTTTGTGGCTTTGGTATGGCTAGCACCAGATGTACTAGCTACCTTTTTCTTTTCCTTTTTTCGAGGGTAGATGACTGTCAGATCTATTGATAAAATTTATGGAGATCCTCCATAAATGACTATAGATAAAATTTATGGGTTAGAAAGCTGAGTGGAACCCATTGGCTCATTGATTCTCTGCCCAAGTGGCCAGTTGAGAAAAAACAGCTTTCGTATTATCTTTGCGACTATTGTACCTCTTCAAAAAAATTGAATACAGTAGTAATTCATATGAAAAAGATTATTTAAGTTGTATAAAGTAATACGAAGTGAAAATGAGAAAACTTATTGTTACTTATCCAAACAAGGTTAAGTTTGGAAGGATTCTCCTCAGTTATTGGTTTACCATTCTCTCAAGCTCCTAATATAAAGTCAAATTTATGTTTCAATAATTTGTTAGCTTCGAGCAGGTCATCGATTATTTTGAAGTCATCAACCAATGTTAGATAATAAAAGGGTAGCACCGATCCCTTCAACAGTCCAGTCATAGAAAGGAAATCTTTGATGGAGAAGAGGGGTTGGCTTAATCTAGAAGCTATAATTGATAACAAAAGTGTGAACCACAAATTCGGTGTCACTTGAGTAGGGTAGAGGTTCAGCAGTTCGAAGTACTCTACTATCATCGGATCCAGTGGGAATCGAAGACCCCAATTGATGATCTCAGGATAGACCACCAATCCATATGCTCCACAATCTAGTGAACTCTCCCTCTCCTTTGGTAGTCGGAATGTAATGCTATCTTCCACCTCATTGTTTCTTCAAACGACCAGCTTGAGCTTCGTTATAATAAATATAAGGCATATTTTTTAACGTCATGACATGTTTAAGGAATAGTGGTTTTAAGTTTACACTTCTTGAGGCAGCAATGTCCTCGGGAATTTCAACCGGAGCCTTAGTTTTATTTCTTCTTCTCGCTGGTGCTCCTTGTTTTGAGGTATCATATTCTTTGTCAGATGCATCATCACTTCCATTGGCTTCGACATTTGAACGAGTCGATTCTGAATCATTTTCATCCTCAGACACTTCCTCTATTAGCTAATGAGGATTTGATGTTGAGACTGGGTTTTTCTTTGGTATTCGAGGGAGTTTGTTGAGACTCTTTGATGGTCTCAGCAATCTCCCTCAAGGGACAGATGATGGTGTAGGCTTATTGGTGATATTTTGAGAAGAAGTGTCAGCCTCGACGTCTCCCATGGCTATAAAAATTTTCTTTTTAACATAAAAACTATGAGAAAAATGAGATTTTGGTTGAATCTGAGGAGTTACCTTATGTGATGTTCAAGGGGGATTAAAATGGATAGGTGATATAGCTTCTTCTGGACTTATTTAAGTAGGTTAACTTTGTATTATTTTATGGTTCTTCTGAGGAGAAACAAAATTTTGAGGCGTTGATTGTGAAGAATTTTGAAGCGTTGATTGTGAAGTGTTTGTTGGTAAAAGTTGTTCAGATTATGGAGTAGATGAACTTGAAAATATATGAGAACTTTGATTAGGGTTGAAATTACCGTAAAATATGGTTTAAGTAGAGAATTGATGAGAGTTATCTATAACACATGTTGATTTGTATTCAACAACTCTTTCACTAATAGAAAGGTAGTGGTACGCCCCAAAATTTGTTTTTTAGTAGTGTGAGATCTTCTCATAAACTAAGATGAAGGATGATCTTCAAATTAGTTCATAAAGTTTTAAGGTTGACTTAGGAATATGAATTTTCCGGTGAAGGTAGCGAAGAAATTGAGTACTCGGATGAAGGTAGCAAAAGATTCTCTCAGAGAAATGTTTTGCTTTCTCTCACTAAAAATAATTGTGAAACACGAATAATGGCTGAGAGGAGTATTTATAAAGGAAGAAAAAAAGAGAAAATGGTCAGAGAAGTGGAAGAGGTGGTGATGGTTATTGGGTAGAAAAAGGGGATATCAAGCGGTTGCTTGTAAAGAACAAATGTTACACATGTTAGCTGTCAACCCCAATGACAAGCCTAGTGGGTCATCGTACACGTTGTAGATCATTCTAAATGTTTCTGACCGATATGAAAAACCCAGCTCATGAGACTATATGAGAATATTCGAAGCATGAACAAATGGTCAAGTTGGTTTCGATGTAAACATGTGTATGAGTTCATTCGAGGATGATAAGTACATAGCTTGATATTTTTAAGTCGGTTGATACATGTTGAGGCCGAATTCGGATATGTTTTTATTCGAAGACAACATATGTTGTCAAAATAACTTTTGGCAATGAGAGGACAAGTTTTAATTCGAAGCATAATGAGTTTTGGCAAAGAATAGTTTTTACGTACCAAGATGTTCAATGATTATTAATTCTTATTCATTGTCTTTCATAAGAATTAGGGGGCTACTGATAAGGATATAGAATATTGATGGTTTAAATGTAATAAATTAAAATCATGTATGATAAATTGTATAGTTAATAGAATAGTACTTGGACTGCTTGTAAATATGGAGGGTTATAATGCAATTACACTCTTTGTGTAACCAAATTAGTTATACAAATCAATATGCGTGTAAATAAAGATTGAGGTTCTTAATAAAGGGACGATACTCTCATTATATCAATACTTAGGCTTTGAACAGTACATCGTCCCTCGACTATCACGTTTGGTGGCAAATAGTCCCTTGACTTTCAAATGTCCGTTGGCAGTCCCTGGACTATCCCGTTTGGATAAAGTTAGTCCACCAGATCCTCTGATCTATGAGAGGCTGCCACGTGTCACCATAGTTCCCAGATTTTTGTATCACCACTAGTCCCTTGAGTTTAGTTTTCTGTAATTTTCTACATTTTGGGTTTGACCTAAACTCAAGGGACTAGTGGTGATACAAAAATCTAGGGACTATGGTGACAGGTGGCAGCCTCTCATGGATTAGAGGATCTGATTGACTAACTTTATCCAAACGCGATAGTCCAGGGACTGTCAACGGACATTTGAAAGTCAAGGGACTATCTGCCACCAAACGCGATAGTTGAGGGACGATTTACTGTTCAATGCCTCAATACTTACTTTCACTTTTATTTTCTCTCTATATAATCAGATTCTCTTTTTCCTTTTTCAAGAATCTAGATCTACATTTAACAATTATCATTAAAAATAATCTGCAACACTTAATTTTTTTTATGAATTAGTAATATGTTTGGTTAAAAATTATGGTTAATCATAAAAATTGATTATATGTATTCAAAATAATTTTTTTTTAAAATAATTTTTTTTGTTGAATTTGTTTTATATTCGCAATCATCTACCGGTAACCCCGTATACAAATCGAAACAAACAAAAATATTACAAACACTAACATGAAACAAACGAAACTAACGTGATATATTGATAATTCCGATCACCAATCAAAATTCGTAACTTACGAACTAGTATGACTTGGATCTTAATATTAGCCATGTTTATATTTATGTATGATTGGGGTTTCACCTTTTTCGATGAAATAAAAGGATTATCATAAAGTAAATGGAGTAGTACTACATAAGACATATGCTTAGAATTGACATTTAAGTTATAAAACCACTATAGATGTGTATGATTGGATCTTACTAACCTTTTCATTTTCTTAATTACGTAGATTGTCATTATTTAAGATTTTTATTTTAGACGTGACATCATAGCATTGACTATGAATGATCCATCCAATAATTTAAGGTGGTACCAAGTAGAGGTGTCAAACGGGTTGAACCAGCACCAACCCGCACCGTTTAAGTCTGAACCACGGGTTGCAGTCCTGCCAGGTTGCGGTCCTGCCGGGTTGCGGTCCTGGCGGGTTGCGGTCCTGCCAGGTTGCGGTCTCGGCGGGTTGCTCTTATGCGGTTCTGACGGTCTGGCGGTCCTGCCAGGTTGCAGTCCTAATGGGCCAGTTTCACAGTTAAATCGCCAGTTCAAACCACCAGACGAACCATTTAAGAGCCGTTTACCAGTTCAAACCATCAGCCAAACCATTTAAGAACCGTTTATCAGAATATATTATAATGTTATTTAAAATTAATTTGTAAGTGTTAATTGAATCTAATTTCAAAAATTGAGTTAATTATTCTATTTCATGTATTTTAATTTAAATATGTTATCATTTTAATCGAAATTTTATAATCATCAATTACATTCTAAAAAAATAATTGTAATTTGATTTTGATACGTTTGAATAATATATTACTATTAAATAATATATACCTATTAGACATATAATTGTATTAAAATTTTAAATTATTAGGTGATTCTTTAGATTCTTTCAAGCTTGAAGTGTTTATGGTTAGATGAATTATATAGTTTATTGTATTTTCGAACTATTCAATATTAGAAGTTTATATGCATAAACATAAATTACTTGTAAGTTGTAAAGAACAAAATAAAAATTGAAAGCTAGGTAAGTGATTTAAATAATATTTAATAAAAAATAGAAGCAAAACAAACAATTCATTAAAAATAAAAACCAAACAAGTAACATAGTTGTTCAATCAAATAAAAAAGATAAACATTACAACGATAATGAAAATCAATTGCGAAAAACTAAGGAGCTTCATCGTTGTTGTTGTTGTTATGTGGTTGACCTTGCAAATGCATGTTCTCCATCATCTGTCGCATATACTCCGACTGTTGGGCTTGAGAGTTTGCAAATCGCTCATTCCATTGATCTTGTCCATGATGCCACTGCTCGTATTGACCATGCCACTGCTCGTATTGACCATGCCACTGCTGGAGGTGACCAAGTTGATCATTCACCCCTACTTGCCACTGCTGTATCTGGCTAAGCTGGTCATTTACCCCCCCCCCCCTGCCAATTTTGAAATTCACCTTGCCATTTTGTAAAATCATCATGCCATTCCTTTTGTTGAGTATGCGCAAATTGCATATGATTCATTTGTTGAGTATGCGCAAACTCAGCAAATTCGCGATCGGTTCGTCTTTGTAGTGGCGGTACTCGCGAAGAACCACTAGCATTTGGATCGAAAGACGCTTCAGCCGCAACTCGATACTGAGTAGGTGGATTTAGCGGTTTTGTAAGACCGTTCGCAATATATATCTCATTCAAGTATTCTCTATGGTGGTTCCATGCCTCCAATTTCGAAATCAACTCTCCATCCCAAGAGTATATTTCCTGCAAACGCAAAGAGTTTCTACCTATAGCACTAGTCGGCCTCACCTTCACCGGAGTGTACATACTCACATTAGCTCCTTTCGAAACAAGCAATTTACTCAATATCATCCCATAATGTAGTTTATCCGTACCACACCTCGTAGCCATATTTCGAATCATCAAGCTGGGTAAATTAATTATTCCCTGATTTCGAATCATAAAAGCAGTAACAAATGTTTGAATATATGAAAGCTGTGAATCATTGTTACTAAGGGGAAGAAATATACTATTTACCAATTTCAAAGCTAATTTCCCAATACCATCCAAATTACCCTGCATGCCTCGAAATTTACCGCTAATTTGCGGAGCTTCCGCACCAGGACAAGTAAGAATCTCTACTGCTTCTTTGTAAGACAAAGGCCAATCATCACTCCATATCGTAGGGCGATAACTAATGGGAGGTAATTTATTACCGGTATAGATATCATGGGTTGGAACGGAAAAAAGATCGTCGAAATCAGTTTCAAAAAAACTAATGTCTTTACCATCAATCAAACAATTCATTCCTAAACCTCTTGGATCATTTTCGATTAATCTAGCCGTGGAATAAAACTTTCGCACTAGTTCTATATACCAATCACATTTGAATCTAGCTAGTATCATCCAACCTTGGCCATTAGTAGGCTCAATAAGTTTGAAATTTTTTTGCATACCCTCTATTTGGATCAGTTCCTCGTAGTTCAGAAACATACCGGACCAAATTTTTGTTACACCTCGACCTCCTTGCTGATTAGTACGGATGCGAATCTCCCCCTCGGGGCGATGTTCGATAGTCTCGCTCTCCGTGGATTGAAACAACATATCTTCCACCTCTCTCAATTCGGAAGGGGTTGGTTCAGTACGTACACCTTTACGAGCATTCTTCATTTTTTTGGTAGACATTTGCGAAACCTGAAATTTAAATAGAGTTTGAAAAATATAAAAAAAAATTTAGAGAAGTATAGTAGAGATAGTGGATAAATTTGTAGTGGAGAGGGAGAGATTTGTAGTGAAAATATAGGAGGATGTAGGGTGTATTTATAGGGTAATTTTTTTTTTTTTAATTTCTACTAGCCGTTTGATGACGTCAGCATGACGTCATCAAGCGGACCATCCGGCCAGGCGTGCGGATGGTCCGCTTTTGGCCATAGCCAACGACTAGTTCGTTTGAACTAGCCGTTGGATGAACCGGGGCATCCGGGCGAACCGTCCGGGCGGTTCCAACGAACTAGTCTAAATTGTGATTTTATTATTAGTATTTTATTGCATATTTGAAAAAAAAAACTGTTATTAGTTTTAAAATGAATTCAAAACGTAGAAATACTGGGATAAACCCACCATCTAATGTGGATCTCAATACCATGGATGATTTTTCTACAGAATTCCCTCACGTTGACACACTCTCCTCCCGCGAAAGTGGTGGTGGAAGTACTAGTGGGGGGAGATCTCGTAAGAAAACATCTTGGATTTGGAAACACTATACTCTATCAGAAGATGGTTTGTTTTGTATTTGTAAAGAGTGCAATAAACGTTATCTTCACGTAAGTGGATCTAGAAATATGGGCACTAGCACTATGGTAAAACATTTAACGAAACATGAAATATATGATCCTACAAAACCTAACCCAACTAATGTTTGCACGAACCCTCAAACAGGTCTTCCTTTTGAGTTTAACCACGATACGTATAGGGAAGAAACAATGATTTATGCAGTCGGTAGTTTACAACCATTTAGTTTTGGGGATTCTTGGAGATACGAAAATTGGATGCAAGTTGGGGTAAACCCACAGGCAACACGCATTCCACGTACCTCTTTGCGATCGCTAGCCTTTAAATATTATTTACAAAGAAAAAAATAGATTATTGAAACTATGCAGACTTTGCCATGGAATGTTTCGATTACTAGTGACATAGCTACTTTTAGTGATTTAGATATGATATGTGTTACCCTCCATTGGATGGACGCCCAATGGGTCCTCCAAAGGAGAATTATATGGTTTGAATCAATTGGGAAGCATAACGCACAAATAATTAGGGAGAGTATGATTGAATGCATGAATGTTTATGGCATTAAAAACAAGATTATGTCTATTTCGTTGGATAATGCATCTTCAAATATTAGTGCTATAACATTGCTTATACAAGATTGCAATCCCCCTTTTCCGAAATTGTTTCACACCAAATGTTTATGCCACGTACTTCAATTAATTGCGAAAGAAGGAATACGTAAGGTTCAGGGTGATTATATTACCCCTATAAAAATTGGGATCCTATTTTGCTCGACATCCGCTGCTAAAAACAGAGCTTTTAAAACACTTGTTCTTTCAAATGGGAAAAAATATAAGAAACTTTTATTAGATGTCGAAACTAGATGGAATTCTACTTACACAATGCTTGCACGTGCGCATGTTTTTAAAGAAGAGATTACGACGCTTTATAATGCATATCGTGAAACACCAATTGAACCAGGTCATTGGAAATTTTGTGCACACATGTTAAGATTTTTAAGACTTTTTAAAGAAAACACCCTAACCTTTTCTTCACAAAATCAAACTAATGCTCATTTGGCCCTTTTCACGATTGCTAATCTTGCCATGCATATGGATGAATTTAGATCACATTATGCATGCGTAGACATGGTGCCTGGAATGGAATATAAGTTCACAAAGTATTTTCATCCAATCCCTGATAGTTATTCATTTGCTTGCCTTTTAGATCCTTTTTCACGAAAAGAAAAATTTGAATTGCTAGTTAGATGCTTGTATAAATCGGTACGGTTTCCTACAGATATACCACCGAACGAACCAATTGACCCTGAAGGGTATATTAGCGGTATATATGATAGTTTGTATAATATCTATGATAAGTATGCTGCAAGATATAGATCAAACACATCTACAAATGTAAGGAGTGGTAACAATAAGGGTAGAGGGAGAGCTACTAACTATATTCAATTGGCAATGTTACGAAACAATGTTACAGAAACCCCTCAATCTGATAATGATTTGTATAGATATTGGAGCACTAGGTTTGATTTTACGAATTATCCCGACCAAGGGATTGAAGATATCATAAGATGGTGGGGTACCAAAACTGAAGAGTTTCCTATTCTTTGCAGGATTGTTAAAGAGGTTTATGCTATACCTATGTCTACAGTTGCAAGTGAGTGTGCTTTCAGCCAAGCGAGGTTGCAATACACGACTAAGAGAACAAGATTGACGGGCAAAGCACTTGGAGTGCTTGTGGCAGTTAAGGATTGGACAGCGACGGATAAAAGGATGCAAGACATAGAGTTCAGAGACGAAGTGAACGTAGACGACATCTTCGAAGAATATCCGGATGATTACGAAGATATACTTGAACAAGAAATTGCGGAAGAAAACGAAGATGACGACGAAGATTTTACTTACGAAGAAGACGAAGCTGGAGATGAATGATGTTTGTAATAGTTTTTTGCTATTTTGTATTGTAATTTGAAAACATTTGTACAACTCCTGGCCCGCACGAGTATAAACTGTGAACGGCTAAATTATCCAAATATGACTTTACCTTTTATTATAATAACAACAACTGTATTATGAAATACTTATAACTTCATAAGATCTAATTTTGGTTTAAAAAATAATAACAAACACTTGTAAAATTTAAAACCAAATCACAATAGTAATCAAAATGTAATATTAAAATTATAACCATAGAATTTGTAATATTTTAACATGATAAGATATAGTTTTGGTTTGTATTAGATATAAAAACATAATAATAATATTCAAAATGTGATAATAACATAAGTAATATTTAAAATTTTGGACTATATAATAATTACAACACTTAAAATATTAATAACTAAAACAAATTAATATTAACAAAAATGTAATAATAATTCTATAATAATTCAATCTCAATATTTTTTAAATATAACATTTTGGTTATAAAATAAATAAAATCAGCATATATTTACCAATAAACCGCCGGTTTTTACAAATAAACCGTGGTTTCTTACAAATAAACCGTGGTTTCGCAGTCCTGCCAGGTTGCAGTCCTGTCGGGTTGCAGTCCTGTCGGGTTGCAGTCCTGCCAGGTTGCGGTCCTGGCGGGGTTGCTCCTTATGCGGTCCTGACGGGTTGCGGTCCTGGCGGATTGCGGTCCTGCCAGGTTGCAGTCCTAATGGGCCAGTTTCGCAGGTAGACCGCCAGTTCTTAAGCGGGTTGTCAGCTTTGAACCGTGGTTCCTGAACCATTAGACACCTCTAGTACCAAGTCTCCCCGGCAACTTCTCCAAATAAGTTCAAAGAAATTAATCATGTGGATTGGAATCTTTTCTTATTCCAATTTCCATTTTATAGCTTTATTAATATCATTTGTAAAGATGCAAGTTTAAGAATGTAAAAGACATGTACCATCAAATAATTTTTGAAATTAGGAAGGATCATTTTAATTTTAAATAATTATTTTAGAGTTTTTAGCCGAGTTGGTTGAGTATGGTATGTTTGTGACCAAAGATTATGAGTTTGAGTCCTTTTACATATGCTTTCTCGGCTGAGCCTGTCACTTTGTGTGGTTTACCTTCTGGCGTTGGTTTAGATTATCGCGTCAGACTGAGGGTTTATCCTGTGCGCACTCATTACACTCTAAGTAGCGGCTGCGGGTTCCTTCTTATAAGAGTTTTTAAAGTTTTAAATACAAATTGGGTGGATTATAAATTATAATATCAACAAACTTTAAACTAAGATTAAGATTTAGCGGTTGTATAATATCTTCATCCTTATAATTAAACCTTTCCTCGTCTAATAGTCTTATAAACTAAAGTTTTCATTCAATTTTAGGGACATACCTCATATTTGTTATATATTTTCAAGTCGTGTAGATAGCTTGAACATTATATGCCATATTTCCCTCACAATTCATAGTTCATCATTACTCAACATGACCTTACCACTTTCAAACTTTATCGGGCCTTCAAACTAGTGTTTGTTGGAAGTGATATAAAATTAAGTTATGGATTCTGAAACTCATTTGTTATCGTACCTCCAAATCGAGGCAATTAAAGTATCAATATAATCATAACCATCAGAAAACATTGCGGTATCTCGAGTTTCAAAATTTGATGACTATCTTTCTTCTTCCTATCATGATAGTTCTTACCGATATGACTCTTCTTATTACAAAACCAATGTTTCATTCTAAATCGGTAACTTTTTTATAATAGATTTAAAGTGAAGGTTGGATACATGGATCAAAAAATTATCCTCTGTAGTTATTTCTCTCGGGCAGAGCCAAACCCATGTTATGGTTGGATTGCTTTTGCATGAGCCAAACCTATAATACTTGTGAAACCATTTTTGCCAAAAACATCATATATTTTACTATCTTGTTCAAGCCTCACGCTCACCGCACCACTTATTATGGTGGAAATAATAATAATAATAATAATAATAATAAGTTTTGAACTCTCGTAGAGACTTAGCCATCATGTGTCATAAAAGACAGCTGCCAAAATTGTCGCGTTTAGTCCCTCGTGATAGAAATACTTTACGGATTTCTAATCTAACTTATTGAACCATGAAGTTAAATCATCCTATAATAATGCGGAATAAATACTTACAGGATGTAGACATTCTTTGATCTTCAGATTCATGACTTAGAGCAGATGATCGGCAATCCTTTGCTAGGTTATTGATTCTTCTAAGAGATGGCAACCAAAACACACTTTTGTAATTGATTCGAAGGAAGAATCAATTTGTTTTTCTTAAAGGATTTTCTCTCTGTATTTTCTTTCGTTGCTTTCAAGAATGAGAAACTCATTCTTATATAGAACTGAAGTGAGAAAACGGTTCTTCATTAAGTAATTGTTTGTAACTTCCAGACATTTACTTAACGAAGACCAGTAACGGTTCTTCTCTCTTAATTGTCTGTAACTTCCAGACAGTTACTTAACGAAGACTAGTAACGGTTCTTCTCTCTTAATTGTCTGTAACTTCCAGACATTTACTTAATGAAGACCATTCCTTATTAAATTGACACTCTTAGGGACCATAACCCGGTATTATTTTGTTTTACAAAATAACCCCAAAACTTTACGTTTTGCTTAAGTTGTTTATTTCCGAATCCAATCATTCACAGTATTCGGAATTAAACCTGGTATCTATACAATTACCTCCATGATACATATTTTATCTACTAGTCTGTTCTTTTCTTTATGATTACTTTTATTGGACTAATATTAACGATAGTTCGATACATCGATACGACATGTGACGGTCCAACTTAATGGAGAAATTCCAACAATCTCCCACTTGGATCATCATATGCTACTATAGGATGCATCCACTTAATGAACGTTCTAAATTTCTATCGTCACATAGATAACCTTAACAATCTCCTAAATGACTATTAACGACATAGGACTAAAGTCATCATCAATGCATTTCAAGCCGCAAATAGATGCATCAGTAATCACGATATCGCAACAATCAACTACATGGATCTATCATGGTGCATAGCATAAGAATAATATGAAATGTAATCTTACATATCTATTCTTAACTAGTCCCACTTAATTGGAGGTCTACTTACAGCAGAGTACGAATAATCAAATACAAGAGCACACTGAAAACTTGTATATAAATATGTTTGCATTAATGACCTTAAGTTCGCGAATATCATAATACAAACAAATTTAATAGCTTAATACAAACTCCCACTGAAACTAATAATCCTCTAAGTACACAACACCCATGTTAATGGTGTGTTCAATAAAAACGTTAGGTACTAATGTCTTCGTAAGAGGATCTGCTAACATTGAGTTTGTCTCTATGTGCTCCATACTAATTTGACCACTCTGTACTCTCTCTTTAACAGACAGGAACTTGATATCTACATGTTTGGACTTAACCGAGCTCCTGTTGTTGTTTGAATACTGAACTGCCGAGTTATTGTCACAATATAATCTAAGGGGTTTTTCTATCCCTTCTACGATTCGCAGTCCTGTGACAAAATTTCACAGCCAAAGCGCCTGATTGGATGCCTCGAAACAAACAACAAATTCCGCAGCCATAGTGGAAGATGCAATGAGTGTTTGTTTAACACTTTTACATGATATTGCACCTCCCGCTAAAAGGAATATAATGCCTGAGGTTGAACGACGAGAATCCTCACATCCGGCAAAATCCGAGTCGGAATACCCTATGACCTCCAGTTTATCCGACTTCTTATATGTTAACTTGTGATGTTTTGTTTGTTGCAAATACCGGAGAACTCTTTTGACTGCTTTCCAGTGTTCCATCCCCGGATTACTTACGTATCTCCCTAACACACCCACCACAAAATCAATGTATGGCCGTGTACAAACTTGAGCATACATCAGACTTCCAACAGCCGAAGCATATGGAACATTTTGCATTTCCTCAATCTCAAGTTTTGTCTTTGGGCATTGCTTAAGGCTAAATTTTTCACCTTTTGATATAGGGGTTTCCTTTCCTTTGCTGTTAGCCATCCCGTAACGTTGTAACTTACTCTCAATATACGCCTTTTGTGATAAACTCAAAATTCCATGGGATCGATTCCTGTGAATTTGAATTCCTAACACAAATGATGCATCACCAAGATCTTTCATATCGAATTTGTCCGAAAGAAATTTCTTGGTCGTATGTAACAATTCCTTATCGTTCGTGGCCAATAATATGTCATCAACATACAGCACTAGAAATATGGATTTACTCCCACTGAATTTTTGATACACACAATCCTCTACCAAATTTATCTCGAAACCAAATGAGACAATTACTTCAAGGAATTTGTGATACCACTGTCGAGACGCTTGCTTGAGACCATAAATAGATTTCTTCAGTTTACATAGCGTCGACTTTGGATCACCAGAGATAAAGTTTTCAGGTTGTAACATATAGATCGTTTCCTCAATGTCTCCATTAAGAAAGGCGGTCTTTACATCCATTTGATGGAGCTCAAGGTCGAAGTGTGCAACTAATGCCATGATTGTCCGAAAAGAATCCTTCGAAGAAACTGAAGAGAAGGTTTCTTTAAAGTCAATCCCTTCACGTTGAGTAAAACCCTTAGCTACAAGTCGCGCTTTATGCCTCTCCACATTACCCTTAGAATCCCGTTTGGTTTTAAAAATCCATTTACAACCAATCGGCTTCTTTCCTTCAGGTAATGGAACAAGCTCCCATACCACGTTATCTTGCATTGATTTAAACTCTTCGTTCATTGCTTTAATCCAGAAGTGAGAATCATAACTTTTCATGGCTTCACGAACACTTAAAGGATCATTTTCTGTTGAACCATAAAATTCTTCATGTTCTTGAAGATACACTATATAGTCTGAAGATATAGCGCTCTTTATTTCTCTAGTAGATCTACGCAAAGGCATAATTCTTCATTTTGCACTTGAACTTCTTGAGGAGATAGAGTTTGTTCTTCTTGAACAACTTCATTTTGCTCCATTGGAACAACATCCATAGGAGGAAGATTAACATCATCTTGAGTATCTATATGTTCTAACGAATCTGAAGTGATGATTGGCCTTCTAATTACCATATCATCATCTGACACTATAGTATCATTATTAGAAACTTCATGAATCTCTATTGATTCTTCCTCAAAATGAATGTTCGTTACTAAATTCTTCCCCCAAACTCTATATCCTCAAAGAATTTCGCTGTACCCGTCTCAAATATATTCTTTGTGGAAGGATCATAAAACTTAAAACCCCTACTGTGCTCGGTATATCCGATGAAATAACTACTAACCGTTTTAGAGTCCAATTTCTTTTCATTCGGCCTATAAGGCTTCGCTTCAGCTGGACATCCCCAAACATGTAAATGTTTTAAACTAGGTTTACGCCCAGTCCAAAGTTCATACAGTGTCTTAGTAGTTGCTTTCGTTGGAACTCTATTAAGTAGGTAGATCACACATTTTATTGCTTCTCCCCATAGTGATATAGGTAATGTTGAATGACTAATCATACTTCTTACCATATCCTTTAATGTACGGTTTCGTCTCTCAGATACTCCATTCATGTTGGGCGAACCCGGCATCGTATACTGAGGGAGTATACCACACTCTTCTAGGAACTTTGCAAACGGTCCATGACGTTGTTCACCCGAACCATCATATCTCCCGTAGTATTCACCACCACGGTCCGATCTGACGCACTTAATGTCTTTACCAAGTTGTTTTTCAACTTCAGTCTTAAAGACTTTGAACTTGTCAATGGCCTCTGATTTTTCGTGAATGAGATATAGATACCCATATCGTGAAAAGTCGTCAATGAAAGATACAAAATATCGTTGGCCGTTCCATGATGCTGTAGGGAACGGACCGCAAATGTCTGTATGTATTAAATCCAAGACCCCTTTCGCTCTGTATGCATCTAATCATTTCACTTTGGTCTGTTTTCCTTTTATACATTCAACGCAAACGTTGAAGTCCGAAAAATCCAGTTCACTTAATAAACCTTCTGAAACAAGCTTTTCAATTCTATTTCTAGAAATGTGACCTAATCGTTTGTGCCAAAGTTTTGCTGATTTTTCCATTTTACAATTCAGTTTTCCAGGTACATCTACATTCATTATCTCTTTGTGATCCTTTATAGTATCCAATAAATACAAGTTATCATTTGCTATTAACTTTCCAGAACCAACAACATTACCATGTAAATAAAGACATAAACTTTCATTTCCAAATAGACAAGAATAACTTAATTTGTCCAACAACGGAAAAGAAATTAGGTTCCTTCGAAAAGAAGGTACATACAATACGTCTTTTAAATACAAAAAATGTCCACTGGTAAGCAACAAACGAAAATCACAGATAGAATGAACTAAACACGAACTGCCATCAGCTGTATAGATGGATGTTTCACCATCACTCAGGCTTCGGTTTCTTATCATACCCTGCAAAGAAATACAAACATGAGTTGTTGCTACTGTATCAACCCACCAAGTATTTCTTGGCACTGAAACTAAATTGATCTGAGAACAGACCATAGAAGTGAAAATACCTTTGGCTTTCATCATAGCCCTCCATTTTTCACATTCTTTCTTAAAGTGCCCCGGTTTCTTACAATGGAAGCAACGCCCTTTACCAGACGTACCCTTATGCTTCTTTTGTCCCGAACCGGATGCATGTGCATCTGAACCTTCATACTTTCTCTTAATTCCCTTATCCACCTGAGCTTTCACCATTTGCACTTCTGGATGTTCTTGCTTCATCTTTTCCTCCTCTTGCGCTGCCTGAGAGATGAGCTCGTTGAGAGTCCATTTCTCGCGCTGACAGTTATAAGAAGTTTCGAAGTTCTTATACTGAGGAGGGAAAGAGTGAAAATCAAAGCTTACCACAACATCTTCGGGAAGGTCAATCTTAAGTGCTTTCAGTTTGGAAGCGATGTTTGACATTTCCAAGATGTGCTCACGAACAGTCCCTTTGCCACGATATTTCATAAAGGCTAGCTTAATAAGCAGCGTCTTAATCTCTACTTTATCGTTCTTGGCAAAACATTTCTCTACCTCTTCGAGAAATATTTTCGCATTAGTGATCTCAGGTGAAACTGCACCACGGAATGCTAATGGAATTGCTTGCTTCATGATCCCTAGACTTATCCTGTTCGACTTTTCCCACGCCTCTGACTCTTTCTTCTCCGTAGGAGAACTGTCATCAGTCAGAGGTTTAGGTTCATCGACCCTTAATGCTAAGTCGTAATCATCGCACATCAAGTGCAGCAACATATCTTCTTTCCACAGCTCAAAGTTGCTCCCATTAAGTATGGGTGCCTTTTTGCCTTCTGGGTTATAGAAATACGAATTTGCTAACATAACAAACAACAAACAATAAATAGCCAAAAACATCACTTAACATATAACCTCCATAGTATTTAACAAATAAACATAGCATAATAAAACATACTCTTACAACATCAATAAGATACCTTTGGGCAAGCATATTAATTTGTATATGTATGAGTTTGAGCATAATTAATGTTGATCCTTCTAATTGACAAGAAAAAAAAATCTTCCTTTGGGCCGATTTTTTTTTCTTAGTTCAATTTTCTTAATGATCAATTCACAAATAACTATCTCGTGTCTAAGATTAACTATGTCAAACAGTAACCTTCCTTTGGGCCGATTAAAATTTACATACTTGTCAATCATAGACTTGTCAAAACTCTAAAATAATTAATTCAACAATAGGGATCACTTTGGCGATATATTGAATCGTTAATCATTTACCGAAGTTCGGGCAACTTAAAAGATGCTAATTATTTCGAAAAATACTATATGACTACCTTACTTAATGTCCAAACTATTTCGTAGTCTATGTATAATTTAATCAAATTAAATTTACACCTTAAATTTAATATATTATAATATATCTTTAATTATATTGTAATATATCTTTAATTATAATATATCTTTGATTAAATTAAATTTACACCTTAAATTTAATATTCTCGTAATATATATTTATTATATTATAATATATTATATTATATATACTATAATATATTATAGTATATATACTTTCTCTTAAATTTAATATATTATATTATAATATAGTATTTATTTATCTATAAAAAACTTATTCATATATATACTATAATATATATTTATATATATAATAAACTTCAATGATATAATATAATTCTCGTAATAATTCCCTTCTAACTTTATATAATATATAAGCAAACTTAATTACATATTTATCGGTGGTCACGTATATTTCGCCTATTCTTTAGGCGAAAGGACAGTTACTAAATTAATAATTTCAGATTTTAATTTAATTATATTAATTATAGTAGCCGCATACGGCATCTTTTAACTGCATATATAATTATACCACCGTAATTGTTTAATTGTTTGTGTAATTTCCGATAACCGACATCATATCTAATATATAGATCTAATATATATGATCTAATTTTATAATCTGAAAAACTAAGAATTTAATTTCATGGTGGCTCTGATACCACTTGATAGAAATACTTTACGGATTTCTAATCTAACTTATTGAACCATGAAGTTAAATCATCCTATAATAATGCGGAATAAATACTTACATGATGTAGACATTCTTTGATCTTCAGATTCCTGACTCAGAGCAGATGATCAGCAATCCTTTGCTAGGTTATTGATTCTTCTAAGAGATGGCAACCAAAACACACTTTTGTAATTGATTCGAAAGAAGAATCGATTTGTTTTTCTTAAAGGATTTTCTCTCTGTATTTTCTTTCGTTGCTTTCAAGAATGAGAAACTCATTCTTATATAGAACTCAAGTGAGAAAACGGTTCTTCATTAAGTAATTTTTTGTAACTTCCATACATTTACTTAACGAAGACCAGTAACGGTTCTTCTCTCTTACTTGTCTGTAACTTCCAGACAGTTACTTAACGAAGACCAGTAACGGTTCTTCTCTCTTAATTGTCTGTAACTTCAAGACAGTTACTTAATGAAGACCAGTCCTTATTAAATTACCACTCTTAGGGACCATAACCCGGTATTATTTTGTTTTACAAAATAACCCCAAAACTTTACGTTTTGCTGAAGTTGTTTATTTCCGAATCCAATCCTTCACAGTATTCGGAATTAAACCTGGTATCTATACAATTACCTCCATGATACATATTTTATCTACTAGTCCGTTCTTTTCTTTATGATTACTTTTATTGGACTAATATTAACGATAGTTCGATACATCGATACGACATGTGATGGTCCAACTTAATGGAGAAATTCCAACACCTCGACTTCTATACAAGTATTAACCTTTGATCTCAACCATGTTGGTTTCTAGATTGCAAATTCTATCTCCTACATGTCATTTTTCGATTACTTAGCACTACTAACTCTTACTTGATCAAAATAAAATAATTACATTTTATTCATTTATATTTTTATTACACCTCATATCCAACCAATTAAAAAGATAATTTTGAACAAAGTCTGACTCCTATTAGGTTCAGTTACATCATCATGACTACGATGAACAACAACTGAGTCTTGGTGTACCTCTGAATTAGTAATTATTTGATTGGGAAGCTGGATTTTGTTTAAAAACTTTCAATTTTTTTTAAATTATATTCTTTGTTGGTATGAATCAGAAAAACTATGCACTTTTTTAATAAAGATCATAAAAATTTCCTTGCTGAATCCACCAGGGTCAGATAAATAGGTTAAGAGAAAAATCATACCACCACTGACTCACCGTATAAAAATTAAGATAACATTGATAAATTCATGTCGGATTTAACTCAATTAAAGAGTTATATGAGGTTTTGAACGACTAGATCGATATAGGTCACATAACAAGGTAATTCTTTGGATCAATCATCGCGTATATCGTCTATGACAAAACAAACGAAACCCATCGTGTATATCGTCGTTCACTAGAATGTCTGGCTTATGTTGTTTTTGTAGTCGTGGGCCATACAAATGACCACGTTGAGGGTTATTAGAGATCATGAGAAATGATCTTGTAAAGAATTGTCAGTTCTTTTGGTCATGTGTAGAATAATTGTGGGTTGATAATTCGTTTTTTTATAGTACTATGTCCATAATGTAGTTCCTTAGTACTGTATATTTGGTTCTTGGTGGTTCTCCATCGTTTGCAGAAAAGCTAAAAAAAAGAAAATTGGATTGTTTTAGTTTATTCTGTTGGAATTTCTCCATTGAGCTAGAGTGTCACATGTTTTATCTATGTACCATACTATCACAAATATTAGTCCAATAAAAATAATCATAAGGGAATTAACAGACTAGTAGTAAAATATGTATCATTGAGGTAATTTTATATATATGAGGTTTAATTCTGAATATTATGGAGGGTTGGATTCATAAATAAACAACTAATCAAAACATAAAATTTAGGATTATTTTGTATGACACAATAATACTAGGTTATGGTCCCTAAGAGTGAAAATTTAATAATGTATGGTCTTCATTTAGTTTATAGGTTTGAATTAAATTTGAAATTTAAAGTTTAAAATCCATTATATTAAGTAATTGCTTTGTAAGTTACTTATAGTTTTTAAAATAAAAAACTGTTTATTTTCAGTTTTTAATATAAGAAGTGTGTTTCTCACTTTGAAAGGACTATGGTCTCTAAAAATTATACAAAGAGAAAAAAAAACCTTTAAAAGAAAGATGTCGTCTTGAAGTATGACTATAGAGTTATCGTGTGAACAACCAAATTTTACAATGAAATATGTACTAACATTTTCTAGATGAGTTACTTGTTTAACAATTATTATTTCCAAAACTTCTACCACTTACTTAACCAATTTCAAGTACTCTTACAAATTAACTTGTTTTGTTTTAAACATTTCCTAAAGTTTTCTTACTAAATCAGATACTATACGAACAACATTCACCCCTTAAATATGAGTTGATTTTATCCCAACTAGAAATATTTTATATTCAGATTTATTACCAGTGGTTTCAAAACTAAATCTAATATATTTCTTATTCCCTCATGAAAAGGAGTGATCAACACAATTCTTGTTTCACAAGCACTCATGTTTGAGGATCCATCAGTTCGTACGATCCATTCTATATTTTTAAACAAGTCATTACTTGATTTTTCACTTAATTACTTCATAATCAAAACTACTTTCTCAACACCACTTTCCTCGTTTATTATTTCATTTAATGGTTCAGCTATACGAAATGCGTTTTTTAGATCGTCAACATTTTCATCATCAAATCCCATCAAAGGTTTATCAAAATCAGTTTTTCCATTTCTCTTTGAGGGACTTTGTGATTGTATTGCAAAGATGTTACTTATAGATACAGCAATCTAATAACATTCTCTTGAAACTCTCAGATTTCCTCTGACTATTCCAATATTTATTCCAATAAATTACTTTAAACATTGATGAAAAGATGAAGCTACTTCTTTCATTTCATGTAACCAAATGACGACCTAGAATTGTATTATACGGACCTAGTACATCAACCATCATAAACAAAGTTTTCAGTGTTTTTTCGTATTGTCATGGCCGACAACAAATATAAGCTCCCAAACTCCTTTATGTCTTCTTATACGGCTTTACCCCGGTTATTTTATTATACACACTCTGGAAAAAATATTAGCTAAAATATTAGTATTAACCATTACTATTCATGATTACACCATCGATCTTAATTATTACTAACAAACCATCTTGATGAAGAGTAAATAACCCTCTCAGTTCGTCAACAAGAAATTCAAAGGCAAATATGAATATATGTTAAAATGCATTGTTGATTCATCAACAAGATGAACCTCGAGATATTTTACGCGTCTCTTCCCTGAGTTACTAGACATTCTTTCTAAAATAGCTCTCCAACAATGGTACCTATAACTTATTTTACCTCTTTTTTATTTTCAGATTTCGATTTTTTTTTACTTTTCTCTATTTATTTCTTCCATTTTCACAACAAATTCAATAAATCCTCATTGTTAATCAATCTTTGAATCTCATTTTTTTTAATTGAAAACAATCTCTTATAGCATGACCATGATCAAGATGGTAAGCACAATGAAATCTTTGAGATATTTTAACATAGTCCATGGAGGTCTATAGTTAATTGTACCCCATTTCTTATCAAATATATTCGTTATTGATGCTTTTGAAATAGTAAGCCTTTTGTTTGGACTCTCATAATACAAATACCTAAACATATTTGCCATTTTGATGACCTCTCTTGGTCTTTGATCTTCAGCATGTTTTTTATGAAATGAACCATTCTTTTGTTTATGAGACTTAATCAACACAGTCTTTTATGTGATAGTTTTTTCTACCGTGATAAACAACTTAGATTTTTGTAACACGTTTCTCATACAATTCACTAGATACTTTATTATATCTTTAACAATTTGTTATCTACTGGAAGATCTCTTTGGAAAGCTTTCAAATTCACTCATTCGACACAACCATCTAATCTATTCATTTATTAGACGAATATTTGCATATAATATTTTAAAGATTCACCTTGATTTTGGTACAAAGTCATAATATAATCTTTATCTTCATTGATTATCTTTGTTTCAATGAATTGACTTATAAAAGAACTCCATAAATCTTCGAATATTTGAATCGATCCAGAAGGTAGATTGTTAAACCATTCCAATTGATTTCTTTAAATGTCATGGAAAATTATCTAGACAAGAGTATATTATCAGGACTAAATTCAAGCATAACATTTCCAAATTGTTATACATTATGATATGGAGTCTTTATTCCATCATACTTACGTATTATGTAAGGATTGAACTTCTTTGGTAGATCATCTTCAAGGCTTTATTGGGACAAAGAATAATATGAGGTAGTATAAGAAACTAATCTTGCTATTTTTAGAGTTTTTTAAATTCACAAAATTACTTTCCTTCTTTTTTTTAGAAATTACTTCATTACAAAAATTTATGTAATCCTTTTAGTTAGTAATTTTAAATGTTTAGGTAAAATACCAAATCTAGTTCGTCGTTACTCATTTCATAAATTTTATAAAGCATTAAAGTTATATTATTTTTTCTTTACTTCGTTAGTTACAATTGTAGAGCATTAAAACATATAATTTTTTGCATACATAAGTATCTCATTTCATCATTTCGAACCCGATCCAAACAGAGCTTGTTGGATATGTGAGTTGTTCGTTACATTAGCGGGTCTAATTCTCACATCTTCAGCTTCAAGATTGGTTAGAACAACAATTTACGAACCAAACTTATTCACCACAGCTTCGTTCGCAACAACGGAAGAAATCACTCATGAAATACCTTGTATTCCCTCATTTTCACACAACGTTAAGACAATACATTTCCTTCTTTGCACCATTCTGTTCTCAGTAATCGTAGCTACAACATTAGAAACTCCCTAGATAATCTTTGGAGACCTCCGAACCGAGAAATCGTGTAACGAATTCCTCTCAATTTTTGATTGAGTCCACGCCATTAATTTAACGATTCTTTTGCCAAGAATTTTCTACAAACGATGCCGAAATGATAAGAATTAATCTTAACAACTACTTATAACGGTTAAGAACTGAACAAACTAAAAAAAAATATCTAATCGGTATTAGATTTTTCTTTATTATTACAATTCGGATAACCTTTTACAATAAGGCTAAAAAATCTTATTTATAGTACTATTATAAATCTATGGATGAATGACATGTATTTTTATGTCGAGTTGACATTCATTCAAGATGAAGTTAGTTACAAGCATTGCAAATTAACCTCTAACTATCTAGGTTATTTTTCTAATATTAAATAGTGTCTTAAAAAATCGTCAAAGGTCCTTTGGTATTATTCTAATTCCTTAAATTCTACTTGTTGGGTCTGGTTTGAGCTCGTGTATGGATTTTCATTCCACTTATATGTTTTGATCAGTTTGTTATTTATGTTGATTCTCAAAATATTAAAAAAAAAACGATTCTTGAATCTTTTTATCACTTAGTTGATCGGTTTAACCTATATCCAACTGGTCAAATAAATTTCATCAAATCGTTACTTTTTTTATTTGGTCAACTTAATCTTTTTACATCAAAATTATATTTAGATTATCTTTTTAAATACATAAAATAATTTAGTTCAGTGACTAAATATATTTCTCCATATTGTTATAATATTAGATAATACAAAACTTTTGTTTTTAGATATAACCAGGGTAAGAGAATATAAACATTAGTTTTGGTAACGTCGTTTTATACCGTTCGACAATACTTGTATCGTTTGATCACGTCTTCTAATTAATACTACCTCTGTGACGCTTTCACATATATACTTTATATACATATTTTGTTATTTAGAAAAAACATTTGAATCTTTCGTGTACTAATAAAGTAATCAAGAAAGTGGAAAATTGAATCCCTAAAGATTCCGATCCACTCGATTCATTTTTTTAACCTATTAGGCGACGTTGACATGGATGGCTCACCACCAGGACCATACGTATTCTTTACATGTCTGTTGTCACGTCTGAAATGACAATCTTTGACAACGACAATATTAAAATGATAGATTAGTTAAAGGCTAAAGGCTCTCGCTTAGAGAAGGTAAACGGTTTGAACCGCGAACCATCGGAACTGTGTCGGTTTGCGGTTTTAATGGTCAGTTTCGCAGTTAAACCACTAGACAAACCATTTAAGAACCGTTTATCATAATATTTTATAATGTTATTTAAAATTAATTTGTAAGTGTTAATTAAATCTAATTTCAATAATTGAGATATGTACCATATACACGAGTTAATTATGCTATTTCATGTATTTTAATTTAAATATGTTATCATTTTAATCGAAATTTTATAATCAAGCAATTACATTCTAAAAAAATAATTGTAATTTGATTTTGATACGATGGATTATATTTATGTATTTAAGATATTTTATTTAATATTAGGTAGATATTAAATAAAATATATACATCTACTTGTATTTCGATTACAACATTTGAAGTATAAATTTAATATTTGAAGTATTCAATATTTGAAGTATAAATTTAAAGTTTTTAAAATTGTATAAATTTGGATTATGTTCCAATTGTGTAAACACATGTAATTTGGTTGTGAAATAAATTCAAAAATATCAACTCAAATGTGTTTCAATTAACTACGTGTAATTTGGTTCCTAAAAAGGAATTATATTCTGATGATATAATTAAATATAATTAATTAAATATATTTATTTAGGAGATTAACATCATCAACAGTATAAACTATCTATTATGTACCATTATGTGAAAATAATGGCGCTCCGGGCATCCGGACAAATGTCCAAATTAACTTGTTAATAATATAAAATTTCTTTCAATAAACTAGAAAAAAAGGAAGGGTTAATAATATAAAATTTATTTCAATAATCTAGAGAATTTAATATATTTTTTTCCATAAAAGTACTAAAATTATTTAAAAACTAATACTTCAAAAAATCTATTTATAGAGTTTTTTTTTAAATAATAGTTCGAATTTCTTATTTATATTTATTTTTTTATTTTTTTAAAAATATTAGTGCGCAATCAGTGGCGTAGCCAGGATTTAAACCCTATGGTGTCCTGGTTATTGTCCAATTTTTTTTTGTAGTGGAAGTTGTAAAATGGTGTTTAATATATCTTCATTTTTTCATCTATATAAAAGTTGTTTATTTGTTTAAGTGAGTCTTACATATTATTTTTGTCAACATTTTGAAGTACTATTATAATATAAAAAAAGTAGAAATTTACTAATAGATATATTAATTAGGACATCTATTATTAGTGAACTCGAGAAGTTATGTTGTTACGGTTTGATCGGGTTTTAGTTTGAGCTTTTCCAAAGTATACAGAGACTAATAGATGTATTGATTATGACATGTATTGTTAGTGAACTCGAGATCCTATGTTGTTACGGCTTGATCCGTAAAGCAAAATAAAAAATTATAATTTATACATGTTTATTTTGTTTCGAAATTGAACTCTGCAGCTATCTATCTTAAGAAAAAATATAGATCAACTAATGTTAATCTTTGTAACTCGTTCATAGTAATATAAGACATGTAGAAAAGTTTCAATTTTGAGAATTAATAACATAAAACAAAATAGACATGCAACTTTCTATCTTAAGAAAAAATATAGATCAACTAATGTTAATCTTTGTAACTAGTTAATAGTTATATAAGACAGGTAGAAAAGCTTCAATTTTGAGAATTAATAACGTAGAGCCATAATAAATACCTTAGTGTTTGAAGCTTGTAGTTAGAGTTTTCTAATTGATAGTAAAAAAACAATTGTATCTTAACCCGCTTGCTGATCAAATTTATATAAATTTATATTTTTTTTATTAAGATATTTATTTATAGTAAAATAATATAGATGTATATTTTAATTGATAGTAAAAAAACAATTGTATCTTAACCCGCTTGCTGATCAAATTTATATAAATTTATATTTTTTTTATTAAGATATTTATTTATAGTAAAATAATATAGATGAATATTTTATATATAATAAAAAATAAATATTGATATGTTATTATATATATAATAAAATAAATAATAAAAGCTTAATGATATAATAAATTAAATAATAAAAATTTAAAGTATCGAACTTGAGAGAAAGAACCCACAGCTGGGTATCGAACCTGAGATCTGTGGGTTCCTAACCAATAACTCTACCAACTAGACTAAAGAGCAAGATGTAAACCTGATACTAAACATATTATTTATTGAGTTAGGTGGGTTCCTGGGACCCCACAGGACCCCACCTGGCTCCGCCTGTGTGCGCAATCCTATATATGGAAATTTGATTTTTTTTAAAATTGTTTAAAGTGCATAACTTACAAAAAAAATCAGTCACGTATGACGTCAGCAAGTGACGTCACCCGTGACGTCACCCGTGCGGACCATCCGGTCAGACGTGCGGATGGTCCGCACGTTCAAACGCAACGGCTAGTTAATTTAACTAGCCGTTGCGCAGCAGGTCCGGGGCATCCGGACAGTTCCATTTTTTCACAATTTTCAAAAAAAATAAAATTTGGGTCTCTCCTATAAATAGAGGAGACCCCAACTCCAACCTCACGCACTCCTTAATCTACTATAAACTCTCTAAATCTCTCTACTTGTTCTAGATTTTTTATTAAACTTAACTTTCTTATTTTACATATCGTATTTCTGTTTTCGAAATAGTTAGATTTTTTTTTCGAAAAAAATTGTTATTAGTTTGTATTAGTTATTATTTGTGCTTATTTCAAATTTCCAATGCCGTTTTGTGGCTTCAACAACAGGTTAGGACAAGCAACTCCGAAAACTGATTTTTCGGAATTTTCTTCTTTTATGATGTCTCCTCCACCCGAGAGGGATCCGATCACACGAGCATCAAATGTGCCACTGAACCTACGAATATGAGTAAGAGCGTTAAACAAACTTTTAGTTTGAAAATTTCCGATAAGGAGAGGCGAAGCGTGAAACTTGTTAGTACTACACGTACGACTGTGAGTAAGACCGCCAAACCAACTTTTAGTTCTAAAATGGTCGACAAGGTGACACGAAGTGTCAAACACCCAACTATAACTAAGAGTAAGACCGTTGTTCCTAAACAAAGTCTTAGTACGAAGACGAAGATGGTCGATTTGATTGCTGATGCGTTAAGTAAGGTTAATCGTGAGACTCGAGGACAAGTTTTGGGATATCCATTACAAATTGCAGTCACTGTCGAGAAAGTTTTACGACTTAAAAAAGTGGTTAGCGACAAGAGACTAAAAAATGTATTTTAGCAATCGTAATATTAAATATTTTAATATAACTTGTAATATTTTAGCATTTGTAATATTAAATATTTTAATATGACTTGTAATATTTTAGCAATTGTAATATTAAATATTTTAATATAACTTGTAATATTTTAGCATTTGTAATATTAAATATTTTAATATGACTTGTAATATTTTAGCATTTGTAATATTAAATATTTTAATATAACTTGTAATATTTTAGCATGATAAAATATGATTTTGGTTTAAAAAATAATAAATAACATTTGTAATATTTAAAACCAAATCACAATAATAAAATTCAAAATATAATATTAAAATTATAACAATATAACTTAAAAATAATAAATAACACTTGTTATATTTAAAACCAAATCACAATAATAAAATTCAAAATGTAATATTAAAATTATAACAATATAACTTAAAAATAATAAATAACACTTGTAAAATTTAAAACCTAATCACAATAATAAAATTCAAAATGTAATATTAAAATTATAACAATATAACTTAAAAATAATAAATAACACTTGTAATATTTAAAACCTAATCACAATAATAAAATTCAAAATGTAATATTAAAATTATAACAATATAACTTAAAAATAATAAATAACACTTGTAATATTTAAAACCTAACCACAATAATAAAATTCAAAATGTCATATTAAAATTATAACAATATAACTTGTAATATTTTTGAATGATAAAATATGATTTTGGTTTAAAAAATAATAACAAACACTTGTAATATTTAAAACCAAATCATAATAGTAATCAAAATGTAATATTAAAATTAATATTTTAACATGATAAGATATAGTTTTGGTTTGTAATATTAAAATCAACACTACTAATATTAAATTAAAAACATAATACTAATATTCAAAATGTGATAATAACATAAGTAATATTTAAAATTTTGGACAATATAATAATTACAACACTTAAAATATTAATAACCAAAACAAAATGTAATAATAATTTTATAATAATATACAATATCTCAATATTTTATAAATATAACATTTTGGTTATAAAATAAATAAAACATTTATAATATTTACAAATAACCGCGGTTTTTTACAAATAAACCGTGGTTTCGCAGTCCTGCCGGTTTGCAGTCCTAATGGTTTGCGGTCCTACCGGTTTGCGGTTTTGTCGGTTTACTCCTTATGCGGTCGTACCGGTTTGCGGTCCTAATGGTTTGCAGTCCTGCCGGTTTGCAGTTCTAATGGACCAATTTCGCAGTTAAACCGCTAGTTCATAAACAGATTGTCAGCTTTGAACCGCGGTTCCAGAACCATTTGCCACCACTACTCTCGCTAAATTTTGGCGGGAAAAAGACAAATAATCATAAAATCTTAATTTTAAAGCTTCTTATAAATGTTTATTTATATGGATTTTTTTTTACCTGCAGACAGTTTGCCGGATGAATATAGATAGTTCGGTCGATTAGAAAATTTCAATCTGATGGATGAAAAAGTATTTTCATCTTACGGATGAAAAAGTCTCATTCCGACGAGAATTCCATCTCAGGCCGGGAAGGTATAAAAAAATCAAAAACAAAATAAAAAAAATTCAAAAACACGGATCAGTTAACAAATTTGTGGACCTTAATCTAATTAAAACCATTAATTAATTACAAAGAAAATTGTATAGTGGTTTTATAACATAGGTGAAGTTCACAATAGTTAATATATTTCTTTGTTTTGATTATTATAACAGTTGAGTTTACCTACTAGTATTTTCATTATTTTTCGTTTGTAAAATATTAATAATTTTGAGATGCCTACATAAATTGATAATGTTTTAGGTTCTCATGTTTAGAGGAGCCAAAAATTGATTAAACTTTAGGTTCTCGTGCACGACAGAGTCAATTTCGCAAGCCAAACCAAAATTTGGTTTTGGACCCTAGAAACATGTTTCATTGACATCTTAGGATGAATAAGATTTATGCAAATAGCTAACAGAGGATCGAGACGTCTGTCACAATTGTAATCAGCTAACATATTGAGGAGAAGAAGGCTATCAGATTCGATATCAACCGCAAACCAGTTGTTTTTTTTGCAAATAAACAAACCTTCCAAAAGTGGTCTAGTTTATGCAGTTAAAGGATTTAACTTGCCAAGAATAATTCCCGAGCATTCAATCATGTTTCCAACCCAGTTTCCGAAAAGAATTCCTCCACTTGATTCACCGTTTAAAGTGCAAGCTCCATCAACGTTTAACTTGATTTTATACTTCGTCGGAGGAGTCCATTTAAGGTAATTAAGCTTCTTACTTCTGTTATCAATTGAGATACATCTTAAAGCAGTTCGTGAAAAAAAAAGCTTTAGACCAGTGTTTACTTGTCAGAACGTTAGACAAATCCAAACTTTTTATTACTCTTATAACTTTGTCAATAAAGTTATTAACTGAATCAGCATTTCCCTTATATTTCAAATTGTTTATGTTCTTCCAAATAATCCAACAAATTACTTTGCGAACAATGTGAGTCGCATGAAATTTGTTATTTAAGAACCAGAACCACATACGAATAATATGAGTAAGAATCATGTAGAGACCAATTTTGATTTTAAATAGAGAGCCAAAGTAGTTCCAAATTTTCCAGGAAACTTTCCAATGTAGCGTAGTCTCAAGCATTAAGTTTCCCAGAAAGTGTTAACTTTAGCATCAAATGAACCAGTTGTTTGAGTCAGTGCTAGAGGGATTAGAGATAGGAGGAATATTGTGCCAATTGTCACACCAAAAATCAACATTTCCATTCCCAGGAGATCATTTGATATTTCTCTCAGCAAGGTCTTTCACTCCTGTTAATCTTTTCCAAACCAATGAAGAAGACTTGTTATAGTTAGATTTTGAATGATGAATGAAAGGACAATATATGCTATGCAATATATTGGACCAGAAACAACTCTTTTTTCTGAATAGGAACCATAATTTTGAGAGAAGGTGAGTTGAATGTCAGCCAAAGACTTGATGTTCAGCCCACCTTCTTCAAAAGGTTTACAAATATAGTTCAAACTATCCCAATGAATGGGTTTTTCATTGAATTTTCTTATCCACAGAAATTTGTTAAAGATCGTTTCTAAGATTTTATGATACTTTTGGGAGGAAGAGTGTTTTGCATCAAATAGTAAGTTAGAGGTAGAAGGACATGATTTATTAAAGTCGTTCTACCACCATAGGACAAATGTTTAAAGTCCCACTCATTGATCTTGTCATTAACTTTGTCTAATAAAGGTTTGAAGTTCTTCCATTTGTGATATCTGCAGAGACTTATCCCCAGGTAGGAAGCAAGAAGGTTCTCCACTGAATAGCCAGTCAAGAGTTTCAAGTTGCTAACTCTGGAGTGTTGCATTCTACTTTAGGTAATCAACCTTGTTTTTTCCTTGTTTATAGCTTGACCAGAGACAACTTGGTAGGTGTCCAAGAGCCTGGTAAGGTTGTCAATAGAAGAGTTCTGGCTATTAGTAAAAACTAAGATGTTATCTGCAAAGTCGAGACAGGGAACAACAACTCTAGATCTTGAGGCATAATGCATGCTTTTATTACAGTTATACAAGTTATGAAACCCTCTTATGAGATTTTTCTCAGCAAGAATGAAAAGGCTAGGAGATAAAAGATCTCATTGACTTAAGCCTTTCTTCTGATGGAAGTAACCTACAACATAGCCATTAATAAGAATAGAAGAGTTCACCTGAGTGATCATATTCCTAATTAAGTTAATAAAGTTAACAGATAGCCAAATCTTGAAACAACATTAAAAATAAATGAATGAGTCATTCTATCAAAGGTTTTAGACGTGTCAAACTGAATGATTGTGTTACCAGTTTTGGATTTCTGATTTATAACGTGAATCAATTCTTTGACCGTCAAGATGTTTTCATGGATAAGCCTGCCTTTAACAAAGGCACCATGGGAACCGTTGTACTATCATTATCCTTATTAGTAGGCTTAAGCAGAGTTTTATTATCTTCATTGGTCACCAATTTGGGAATATTGTCAAAAATTGGATCCTTCATGAGAGTAATCTCATTATCCCTGCTATTATAAAAGTTAGATGCAAGATTGTTCTTAAATAATTTTTCAGCAGATTTACCCACTTCACCAGAGTTATGTAACCAAATACTTCCCTCTTTTATACCCTTTATAACATTCTTTCTTCTCTTCTTGGAGACATAGGAATGGTAGAGCTTAGTGTTACTATCTCCATTTTTGAGCCAACAATTATAACACTTTTGTCTCCAGTAGGTTTCCTCATTTCTAAGAGCTTTGATGTAAAGACTATTGGCTTTAGAAACGGAAGCTTTAGTAATAGAGTTATTGTTGGTGCAGATGAGACTTTCCATTCTATTGACCTTTTCAACAAAGACTTTGACATTTTTTAAAATGTTGCCAAAGTAATTTGTGTTCCAGGCCTTTAAGCAATGCTTTAGCCTTCTTAGCTTGTTCCAAAAAATATGATTGTTGCTACCTTGAACCAGTAAATTCCAATTTTTCTCTTCAATACTTAAGAAATTAACATCATTAGACCAGGCGTTAATAAACTTAAAACTTTTCTTGTACAGATTATTAGAGTTACTAATGAAAGAGATAAGAAAAGGAGTATGGTCAGAATAAGTTATGACCATGTGATGAACTTGAATTCCTTTGAAGTTCAAGAATCATCTGTCATTGACCGTAGCTCCGTCAAGCCTTTTCCAACGAGTCCCTCTATTCCAAGTGTATCTCGAACCCACATACCCATCATCTTCAAGGTTACAACTTCTAATTGTATCATTGAAGTTATCAATCCTGTTTTTCTCATTAGAAGTGCACCCAATTTGATCCTCAGTAGTAGTATTAGTGTTGTAATCTCCAGCACTGAGCAATGCTTTATCATTAGTAGCAAGAGCCTTCATTCTGTCCCACAAATCAATCCTTTGCAACCTCTGACTTTTAGCATATACAGAAGTGAAAAGGAAATTGTCCTCAAGGCCAGGATAATGAACATTCATATGAATGAATTGGTCATTATCTTCCATAATATCAATGAGGACATTATCAAACCAGAACACCCAGATCTTGTTTGAACTATTGAGAATATAGCTCTTAAAGCCTGGGATGTTAGCAATCCATCAATTTTCTCAGCACTTGTCATAGGCTCTTGAATAGCCAAGATTTTAATTTTTTCAGTTTGAATAATAGAGAGCAGTCTTCGTAAAGTAGGCTTATTATTGATACCTCTAGCATTCCAACTAACAATCCTTATCATTATCAGATAAGGATTTTTGTTTCTGTTTGTCCCCTAGTTTCTTAAGGGAATTAATGACAAGCTTATTGTTTTTTCTTTTTTTCCTTGCAGCCTTCAGTTTACTGCTGATAATAGTGTTGAAGTTAGAGTCATACTTAGTGTTTCTTGGAGTAACATTACCACTTCCTATGTTGTTTTTATCCGGTGAGTTAGCATATTTATTATCACTGTATTGAGTATAATCATAATCAATCTTCTTAAGGGCTTCAATGATTTCAGCTGAATATTTAAAATAATTAACTAATGAAAAATAAGATGATTTTTGCGTAAACGAATTTAAATCCTTAAAAAATATAAAAGATTATTACTCCATATATAAATACTGACACGTCTTCTTTGTATACTCATTCATTTGACATGTATTTTCTTCTTCATTCGCAACGTTTATTTCACTCTCTCCCTAACGTAACACGTTTTAAGCATCATTCTTATACATATATTAGAAAGCAAAGAGAAAGAGAAAGAATGGGTATTCCATCTTTTTTGTTCAAAAAGAGCAGTAAGCTTTCCTTCTTTTTCCTTTAGATATTTACTTTCTTATTTTATTTTTATTTTATTAGCATGTCTATGTTAATAGTTCCAGGTTAGGTTTTTTTGTTTATTGATTTTGCTATTGTTGTTTGGAAATCTAGGGTTTATGTGATTCTTTTATAGATTAATATGATTCTCTTGGTTGGTTGATTATTAAAAATCGTGATGAGAGTTTTCGTTTTTGATGGAAACGTGCTGATAGTGTTGTTTTTTATACAAATATGCTGAAAATACATCAGACTTTGACAGAAGTTTATGGAAGGTAAAAGTTTGGTATCTATTTTTTTCAATAAATTTTTGTTTATATATATATATATATATATATTGAATTTTAGGCAAAATTTTCAAGGTTTCCAATTTAGATTTACGATTTTCAAAATTAAAATGAGAAAATGAGAAAATGAGAAAATGAAGAACACTGTACCATTAAAAAATATGTAAAAGAGAGAAAAGAAAGACTAAATCCGCTTACAGAAATCTGATTTATCAAACAAGACTTGAAATTTAACATCAGCAAAATTACATGCTTTGGTAACAAAGCGAATGGAAATGAAAATGGAAATGGAAAGGGAGCTTAAAAACTGAAGAAGAATGAAGGTTAAGTATTATAAAGAAAAATATGCAATAAATATGATATTGAAGCTTAGTTTCGAACGAGTTAACGTGTGGTTATAGAGAGTATGATGATGAGGATGTACGGTTGGCCAATGATTTTTTAAGAGCCTTAGGGTGAAGTCTGTGGTGATTGGTTTGTACACGTATACGCATCAGTGATACGAATGTTGCTATAGAAAATCTTAATGGGTTGTCGGGTGAGCGAGGAGTTTTAAGCCAAGTGTCACAGGCTTAGATTTTGACTAGCCCGTGTGGCACTTGAACTCTTCGAGTTAGCCTAAAATAATTGGGGAGTGGGACACTTAGAGTTTTTAGAGAGAGAAAGTACAATAGCTTGATGAGTGAGGAGTAAATGAAGTCATCCTCCTTATATATGTTCCATAGATGATTCTAGAAGATGTTCTAGAACCATCTCCTTCTGGAATCTTCTCTCTAATTAAAATAAATGTCTAGATAATAAAAGAAATTTCTAGATTACAAGGAAAGTTCCATAATATCCTAGAATATTCTTGGGGCTTTTGGAATGTTCCAGAAGTGATGTAGAGTCTTCTAGAAGCTTGTGGAATATTCTGGAAGCTTTGGGTTTCTCTATTGATGAAGAGTATTCTGGAATCTTCTATAACTCTCTAGGATATTCTAGATACTTCCAAGGAACCTCGCAGGCCGGACTGTCTCTAGAGGGAGATTGGGCGGGTCGTGATATTCTCCTCCACCAAATCTCGCGACGTCCTTGTTGTGGTGTTCTTGTTGAACTGCTCAATGGCATCCTTGAACTGCCAAAAGGATTTTCCAGGTTCCCAAGTTTCTTTATGAACAGATGCGTTCTTCCACTTCACCAGATACTCCTTACAAGGTGGTACACCCTTCTTTCGGACAATACGGTTGGCCAATAACCCGTCTACATCTTTATCGAATGATGTGGCAATCATGGGTGGTGCCCGGTTGGATTCTCCTCGACTTGCATCTTCCTTGTCTTGATGGAATGGCTTTAAGTTGTTAACGTGGAAGACTGGATGGATTTTCATCTTGGATGGGAGTTCTACTCGGTACGATTATTTCCCCATTTTGGTTATCACCTCAAATGGCCCTTCATACTTGTGTAATAAGCCTTTGTGTAGCGGTCTGGTTTACTTGAATTGTTGTGGAATGAGCTTGAAAAATACCATGTCACCAGCTTGGAATTTCATGTGTCGTCCTTTCTGATCTGCCCACTTTTTCATCTTCCTCGTCGCCTTTGCCAATTGGGCGCGTGCAAGGTATCTTTGTTGTTTCCAATCTTGGGAGGTCTTGTATGCGTCAGGGCTAGTACCTGCATAAGAATAAATTAAAGTACTTGGTGTTAAAGGTTGTTGCCCAGTTGTGAGTTCGAAATGGCTCTTCCCGGTGGACTCCGAGCGTTGTAGGTTGTAAGATAATTGTGCTACATCGAGTAATCGTGACCAATCTCGTTGGTTGGCGCTAACATAATGTCGGATGTATAGTTCTAGTAGCGCGTTTACTCGTTCTGTTTGTCCGTCGGATTGGGGGTGAAAGGTGATGGAGAAGTTAAGTTGGGTACCCATTAGTTTAAAGAGCTTCGTCCCAAATTTCCTCATGAAACGGACATCTCGATCACTCACAATATTCTTCGGGATCCCCCAATACTTTACCACGTGTCGGAAGAACGGTTTGGCTGTTTCGTCGGCTGTGCACCCAGGTGAAAATGCTGCAAAAGTTGCGTACTTGGTGAATCTGTCTACCACCACCATAATCGTTCCAAAGCCGTTTGACTTGGGCAAGCAAGTGATAAAGTCCATCGAGACACTCTCTCATGGTCTCTCGGGAATAGGAAGTGGTTCCAACAGTCCGCTTGGTTGTTTTTGTTCGATCTTGTCTTGTTGGCATACGAGACACATCCGCACATATGTCTCTACGTAGTCGCAAAGTTGTGGCAAAAAAACTTCTCGTGCACTAGGGCTAAGGTGCGATAGGTGCCGGGATGGCCTGCCCACCGTGAGTTATGACATTCTTTGATGATGTCTCTACGTAAGTTGTCCCACCGAGGTACGTCTCTCTAAAGTGAGGAGTAGATCATCTTCAACCCAGAATTGTCTTGTTTTTCCTGCCTTGGTCAGCTCCATCGTGCTTTTTGCCTTTGGATCCTTTTCTATCCCTTCCTTTATACGAATCATTAACATGTTTTTAGCTTGGGTGAGATTTACAAATTTTGCTTTGCGACTAAGTGCATCGGAGACAACGTTGGCTTTCCCTGGTTTGTACTCGATATGGTAGTCGAATTCTGTAAGGAAATCTTGCCACCTTGCTTGTTTGATGCTTAACTTTTTCTGTGTTTGAAAGTAGCTTGTCGCCACATTGTCTGTCTTGACAAAGAACTTTGATCTGAGGAGGTAATGTCTCCACACGCGTAAAAAATGAACCACTATTGTCATCTATTTCTCTTGTATAATGTACCTACATTCTGTATCATTCAGTTTACGACTTTCAAATGTGATGGGGTGCCCTTCCTGCAATAGCACTCCTCCTATAGCAAAGTCTGAAGCGTCGGTGTGCATTTTGAATGGCATGGTTGGGTAATGAATTTTCAAGACTGGCTCCTCGATCACGGCCTGTTTTAGTTCTTCAAATGCTTGCTGACATTGGTCCGACCACTCCCATATTCTTCCTTTCTTCAACAGGTCGGTTAGGGGGGGCTGCCTTCTGGGAGTACCCTAGGATGAACCGTCGATAGTAGTTGGTAAGGCCTAGGAAGGATCGTAACTCCGGTACTTTGGTTGGAGCCGTCCACTCTTCAATTGCACAGATTTTGGCTTCCTCCATTATTAGCTTCCCATCGCTAATTTTGTGACCTATGAAAAAGACTTCCTCTTGGGAAAATGAACATTTTTCTTCATTCACATATAGCTTGTCTTCCTTCATGGTTGCTAGGAAAGTCACTTCACCCTTTTTGAACCCTTTGTTGAGCTGTATTACGGATGAGACCGTCGTCTCTTTGGACTCTTTAGTAATCGGGACAAGGTGTGCTGATTTCTCCCCGAGGATGCACAAGAAGTCAAAAGGTGGCATGGGGATAGCCCGTTGTTCACGCATACACTCCAGTCTTAACACCATGCTAAAGTCATCCATTGGAATAACTGAAAAGTTTACCTAACCGGACCACTTGTCGAGACGCATTTCTACATTTTGTTCTACGCCTTCCAATGGTTTTGCTTCTGAATTTACAGCCTTCACAGTACCCCCTCCTTTGAAAATCTTCATGCCTAGTCGGGTTGCTTCCTTCTTGGATACGAATTTGCGGGTTGCTCTTGTATCCACTAAGGCACGAGATATTTTCCCATTCACATTAACATCCACGAACTAAGGGTCTTGTCATTACATTTGGTTTTCTCTCCTTTAGCTCGGACGCTGCTCAGTTTTTGTAGCGATTTTACCATTGAATCACGTTCGTCACGTGTCTCGCGTTCTTCTTCGGAATCAATCTCCTCTATTAGCGCGCTAAGCTTTCCTCTCTTTGGGAAATCTCGGACTCTATGATTTTCGTCGCATATGAAACAATTGTATTGGGACGTACCATCTTCCTTACGGTCATAAACTTTGTTCTTTGGCAGAAAAAATCTCCTCTGAGTCTTTTATCTCTATCATCTCTTTCTCCAACATCTTTATTATAGTAGTTCCCCAAATTTCTTCCCCTTTCGTCATAATTAGCATGGTATTTTATGGGACTTCTTCTTTTTTATCATAATTGGAATGATAATTTGTGGGATTTCTTCCCTTTATGTTTGGGATTCTATTTCCCAATTTTTTTGCTCTGTCTTCAGAGTATGAATCAAACAATTTCTCTATTTTGGTTATGGCTGCGGTCAACGTTCGGACATGCCTTCGATCTAGCTTTTGTTTTACCCATCTTTTCGCACCGCATAAGAAGTTGAAGAGCTTTTCTTCTTTGGATAGGTTGGGTATTTCCAATAGCAGGTTTGTATACGCTTGGGTATACTATTTGATTGAACCCATTTGTCTCAGGTATTTTAATTTGGACCTTGCTTCGTAAGCCGCATTAGCAGGGTAAAAATATTTCTTAAGGTCATTCGTAAAGTCTGACCAATTATCGATAGTAGCCATACCTTGTTGGATTTCTTCGCTCCGGAGTCTCCACCATGATAATGTATTGTTGGTGAGTAATATCGTAGCTCTTTTTAGTTTTTTAAGTCATCTGCCATGTCGAGGTGTTTGAAGTACATATCGCAGCTTCATATGAATGTGTCAAATTCTTTAGCATCTCTCTTCCCATCATAAGGCTTAGGTTTTGGAGTATCTTGCCTCGTAATTTTACTCGTCCCACCATTTATCGCAACCTTTTTGCATAATATTAGCTCGCCACTAATCCCCTCTAATGTTTCCTTGTGCGTTGTTAACTCATGCTCGACTGACGTTATCTTGTTTACCGTTTGTATGAGCTTTAGCAGTGCTTCCTCGGCTGCCAGCAACGTGGCCGCGACGATCTCTCCTTCTTCCATAATTTGGGCTTGTGCCTCCATCTTGATAACGTATATGGCTTTGATGATGTAGCCTTCTGTGGTATCTTTCCACCTCTCAAGAGATTCATTTGTTATGAACTTTTCATCGGCGCACACCAAAAAGTTGCTTACTCATTACTCTATGTGGACCAATCTTGCTTCAAGACTTGACTAAACATCTTTGGAGTTTGCCCTTTCCTTGGATTGACCTTCGATACCTCTCTATGTGGTGATGTTGTTGGTTGGGTCAGCCATTCTAGAGTATCGAACCTGCACCTGCTCTGATACCAAATTGTCACGGGCTTAGATTTTGACTAACCCGTGCGGCACTTGAACTCTTCAAGTTAGCCTAAAAGAATAGGGGAGTGGGACACTTAGAGCTTTTTAGAGAGAGAAAGTGAATTGTATTTCTAGAGAGAGAAAGTACAATAGTTTGATGGGTGAGGAGAAAATGAAGTTCTCCTCCTTATATAGGCTCCATAGATGATTCTAGAAGATGTTCTAGAACCATCTCCTTCTGGAATCTTCTCTCTAATTACAATAAATGTCTAGATAATAAAGGAAAGTTTTAGATTACAAGGAAAGTTCTATAATATCCTAGAACGTTCTTGGGTCTTCTGGAATGTTCCAAAAGTGATGTAGAGTCTTTTAGAAGCTTGTGGAATATTCTGGAAGCTTGGGGTTTCTCTATTGATGAAGAGTATTCCAGAATCTTCTATAACTCTCTAGGATATTCTAGATACTTCCAAGGAACCTCGTGGGCCGGACTGTCTCTAGAGGGAGATTGAGCGGGCCGTGACACAAGGTTAGATAACAAAAACATGCCTTTTAATTAAAGAGTAATACATATCTGAATTCATATTTCATATACTAAGTTTGTGTAGGTAGAGCTTCTAAGAAGCATCTGTTATCCAAATCTAATAGACATTCGAGGTTTATGCACTGAACTCAAATGGATATTGCTGATGTTTTCGAGGTTTGAACACACTACAGTTTTTCTTGAATGTATTTTCTTTTGTGTTTCTGCTTTATTGAGCAGTTAACATTTGAGAGTGGAATTTAGAATTCAACCTTACTTTGCTACATCTGTGCAAAATAACCAATACCACATAAGTCATAAGGACCACTTTAAATTAGTTAAAATTCATAACTTCATATTTATATTGGAAGTATTGTCCTAAGTAGCATTTGTTTCTAAATTATCACCTTCATAGAATATTCAATATATTAGTATTTTATTTACTCTATCTTTTTCAATGATTGCATCTGATGAGTCCGGATTCTGTCACCACATTTTATGAACAACCGGACAGGGTCAATTCGGACAATGTCCATTTTACCAGACAGGGGCAGTACGGACAACTATCATCCACTGAACTATCCGAACAGAATTAAAGTACTTAAAACATAATCACTTTTTGATTGAGCTGCCTATTTACTTACTTAGAACTAATGGGTCTTTAAACTTGACCCGAATCCATAAAATACGACCCGAAAGCCCATATGGCCCAAATATAAGGGTATAAATACCCAACCACCAACATTAAATGAGGGTAATGAAAATTAAATACAACCAGGCAGCTCAATTCTCCCTCTACTTTCTACCTAAACATTAAATACTCTCAAAATTCCACAAAACTCTAAACAAAAATTACAAACTTACCCTCAGACGAAAATAAACCACACCAGCATCGAGTTTACATTATCATATTTTTTATTACTCGCAACAATGACCAATTACTTCATAGTATGTTGCTTTGCAGTGAATTTTCAACCATTTATTTTACTATAAAAGTGTAATATTTTGTGCAGAAATGACTACTATGATTCATAATATTCTTAAACACTTGGAACCCTCGATGCTGCCAGTGGAGTGGATAAATTTGAACAATGAGTCGTTCTATTTCTCCGCTTGATAGGTTACCAAATGATCTAGCTATGTACTGTGAATATTCATTTACAGTCTTTTCCAGTCTTTTCCATGTCGGGTTTTTGATACCAATGACAATTTTTTAGTTTAAGACTATGGTCTATATGTGAAATATTTAAGTTGCAGACAATGTCATCAACTTATTATATTGTTGATTGAGGCTTACACTAGGTTTGTGTTATAATATACTATTATATCTGAAATTTCCAAATTTTGCTAATTTTTTGTAATAGTAGTTGAAGCTCCAAAATTGTAATCTACAAATAAAAATCGAAACTAAATCATTTACTTATTCGAAGAAGACAAAAATATGATCCATTATTATTTTCTTATGTTGTTTGCACTTGCTTTATAGCAACTTGCTACAACATTTGGATCGACCTACATCATAACATTTGGATCGCTCTACATCATAACATAATAGAAAAGATGAAGCAACTTTATAATCATCTAACACCGGAAGAACTTTATAATCATCTAACACCGGAAGGTGCTTTATAAGAATTTATTATTGCACTCTATATTAGCTAGACAGTTCGACCAACAAGATGATGCAAACAATTCATATCTTACTTATATATAATTATAGTTATTTCTTTAGATTTCAATATATAACATCACATATTTGTTAACTATAGTCTTCTGTTGTGTCGAAGTATTTCATAGTGACATATGTTATATATATATTTGGTGAATTAATCAGATTTTTTAAGGATTCCCTCACAACATTCAGATATTTTTTCTAAGAAAAGGCGGAAACTACACCATTGAATCAATGAAACTTTATTTTCCATATGAACGAAAACATTGAAATCGATATAGTTTTCTGTAATATATATAAAATGTCAATAAATTATAAAGTTGTGTCTTTTATGCTTTCATCATGTAAAATTTAAAATTTTGAAAGGTTTGATTTTATGTTTTATTATGTTGAGTAATGAATTGTGTTTTAGAAATTAAGTGTTGTAATACAATTTATTTACTTTCTTCTAAATAGGTTTGTTATTATGAATTTTACAAGTGAAAGATTATTGTGAAATATCCATCGAAAATTTTTCAATACAGTAACTTTTTGGAATCTATCCATGTATGTAGGTATGTATCTATATTATATTTATTATATATAATGTACTTTTTGCTAAATTGGTTGTAAAAAGATTAATCTTGATTGAGATGTTTGTAAATGTTTATTCATAAATATATAGACATTAATTCATTTTCGATTTTTTATTAGTAGTATGCTTATTTCTTCTTTTTTATTCAATAAATTTTATATTATTTTGATTTTATTTTTATTCATACATACTTACTTCATTTTATTTTTATTTATTAATATATGATCTTTTCCTAAATATAAAATACATAATTTTTATTTTTATAAATCACGGTGCAATTCGTTAAATAATCTATGGAGTTCATTATTATTCGTATTAGTTGGTTTTATATGTTTCTCTATTTTGTTTCTAGAACCTAACAACTCGGGGAAGCTATGCCGTAAAATATAATGTTGTTTTATATGGGTGATTATTTTGGGTAAAATAAAATTTAACTAAACAATGAATTTTGTAATGAAAATAAGAAATAAGAATTATTTTCTTGCACGAAAACATTTTATTAGTATTGAATGTTTCTTCAAAACCTTTTCACCCCATTAAAGGAGGAAATAACACAACTTTATGATTTAATAAATACATGAGATAAAAGTAGTGAATTATAACCCCATACAAGAGGTATTTTGCTATTTTTAGACCGTATTTTGTTTTTCAAAGGGAACCTGCAGCCGTTATTCAGAGTTCAATGAGTGCGCACAGGGTAAACCCTCCATCTGACGCAATAGCCTGCAAACCAACGGTAGAAGGTAAACCACACAAAGTGATAGGCTCAACCGAGAAAGCGTATGTAGAGAGACTCGAACTCATGACCTTTGGTCACAAGCATGCCTTACTCAACAAACTCGGCTACCTCCTTGGAGTGTCGTGAACCGTACTTGTTTGTTAGAGTGAAGGGTTTTGTGGAGTTTAAAGTATATATAAGGTTGAGACATGTGTTGTCGCGATTATAAAAAAAATACACTATCTTGAGTACGTATAGACATTCAGATCAATTCATATTGATTTTTTTAGTTTTTGGGTCTTTGAGTTTTTATAAACGGGTAACCATTTATGACCCAAGTAAAATTAGATTTGATTTGGTATAAATATTTTAAAATAATTTTTTTGTTTTCATATTGTATTTTATCGATTAATAAAACTTGTAGTACTCACATGGTATTTAATACGATCCCTGTTTTGAAGAGAATGACTATTTTTTGTGATAATTTAAATTGTTATGAGTTTTGCAATTAAATCATATCTTTGTTTAATTCAAATCGTAAATCTACTTTTAAAATCTTATTATATGTATAGTATTTATGTACCATTAATAAAATGATACATTAGGGTTGCTTCATTATGTTCTTTGTCTATTCTTCGATCAAAATACTTCTTTTCGGTTTGGTAATTTTAACAAACCAATTATCATAGAAACTTGCTTTGAGTTATGTCCAAAATATTTCATCGTCTGTATTTATAAATTCATATTTATAAAATGATTTTGAGTTTTTTTTTAAATTTATTATTTTATCCTAATAACCACAATTAAAATCAAAATATTTTGCACAATATATTTAAAACTAATGAAGATCTTATAATTTTGGATCTATCTTTACCAATTCTGAGCTTGATTTGATTAAAAAACAAGATAATTAAAACAACAATGGTTCAGGTATTAGATATGTATTAATAAATCGATTCAATTTTTTTATTTCGATGGATTAAAAAACAAGAAAATTTAAACAACAACGATCGGGTATTAGATCTTTATTAATAAATTGATTTGAATCTTTTATTTGGTTAAAAAACATGACATATCTCTCATGTTTATGACTTGTCCCACCTTAGGCCTCATCATTTACTTGTGTAATAAACGAGTCGTCAACATTATATAAAAATACAACCAGTCTCGTTGTACCTCATCCATTTTTTCTGTTCATTTTTGTCATTGGACCTTCCACGTAAGACGCTGATGTGGACAGTGTAAAAGATTAAATAATAAGTATTACTATTTAAATAATTTCATTATCCAACCTGTCCATTTAATAACTCAATCCACTCAACAACCCGATACAATCCATCTAATAACCCAAACCACTCAATAATCTGATCCGGACCACCAATAATCCAGCTCATTTTAGTTAAAAAATCCAAATCAATTTTAGTGAGTTACTCACCCATTATCGAGCTTGTAGATTGTAATCATACAAATGTGGGATTGTATAATTTTTTTAACAATTGAGGAATCTAATTTTAAATTAAAGAACAAAAGTAACAAACCGCTAGACAGCTAGGGTTTTTGTATTATTTACAAGTGTATAAATTAGTACAGCATATGCTCTTATTTATAATAAAAGAAAGCTAACTGGCTTGGACTTTATATGGGCTTTATATTCTCAACACCCTCCCTCAAACTTACAATGCAACAGTAATAAGCATTGAGAGTTTGTCACAAAGAAAACGAAACCGCGCTGTGGACTGAGCCTTTGTGAAAATATCAGCAATCTGCAAAGCTGATGGAACATACAAAAGCGAGATGGTGCCGATCTGAAGATGGTGTCGATCTGAAGATGATGTCGAGTGAAATGACAATCTATTTCAATGTGCTTCGTCCTCTCATAAAAAACTGAATTCTTTGCTATCTGCATGGCGCTTTTGTTATCACAATGTAGGGAAGTTGGTTTAGTAACATTAACCCCTATATCTGCAAGAAGCCATCGTAACCAAACAATCTCACATGTGGTGACAGCCATAGCACGATACTCAGCTTCAGTAGACGATCTAGAGACAACATCTTGTTTCTTGATTTTCCATGATATTAATGAATCTCCAAGGAAAATACAGAAACCGGTAGTAGATTTTCGGTCATGAGGATCACTTTCCCAATCAGCATCGCTAAAGGCCCACAGTTTAAGTGAAGAGGTCGAGAGAAATAAAGGGCTCTGGTACTGAGTGCCACGAAGATATCTCAATATTTGAAGAACAGCTCCCCAATGAACAGATGTAGGAGCAGTAACAAACTGACTGACCACATGAACAGCATAAGCTATATCTGGCCGAGTAACTGTAAGATAGACCAAGCTCCCTACAAGAGTTCGATATAGACTTGGATCTGACAAAGGAACGCCATCAGTCGGAGAATACCGAGCATTGGTTTCAAGAGGAGTATATACCGTTATGTTATCAGAAAGTTGCGCTCGTTCGAATAAATCAGATATATATTTTGTCTGAGAGAGAATATAACCTTTTGGAGAGTGATCCACCTCAATACCTAAAAAATATCGTAATAGTCTCAAGTCTTTCATCGTAAAATACTGAGCCAAATCACGTTTTAGTGCTGCAATGCCATCAATATCATCACCTGTAATGATCATATCATCTACATATAGGGATAAAATAATCCGTCCTACACTAGTACATTTGATAAACAAGGCCGAATCGTGATTACTAGCAAGGAAACCAAGTGAAGTTATAACCGTAGAGAATTTTTCAAACCAGGCACGATGAGCTTATTTGAGTCCATATAAGGCTGTCCTAAGTCGACAAACTTCACCTGGTTGGTGAGCAACACCTGGAGGAGGAGTCATGTAAACCTCCTCATGAAGATCACCAATCAAAAATGCATTTTTTACATCGAGTTGGAAAATTTTCCACTGGCGAACAGAAGCAACCGCAATACGAGTACGAACAGTCGTCATTTTTGCCACTGGGGAAAATGTTTCATCATAATCCATACCATACTTCTGTGAATACCCTTTTGCTACAAGATGAGCCTTATATCTTTCAACAGATCCATCAGATTTTGTTTTAATTTTAAAAACCCATCGAGAACCGATTATATGCTTACCGGATGGAGGCTTAACTATATCCCATGTATGAGTTTGGTAAAGAGTAGTGAGCTCTTCGACTATTGGCATTTTGCCAACGAGGATCAGAAACAGCTTCTTTAAACGACTGAGGTTCATATAAATCATGTATTTTTGCTATGAAAGAGGCAAAAGGAGCTGAGTAAGAAGAATACGCAAAATCTGGTAGTTTGGTAGACTTACTTGTACGAGTAGATCTTCTAAGGGGTGGAGTTGGTGGTTCACTAAAAGAAGAAGCTGAATCAGGACTTGATGGAGCAGAAGTAGTATCAGTTGTAGTTGATGTCTCAGGAGCTGGCACATCAATATCAATGGGTATGTCGCTATTATTTTCAAAGGGATCAATAGTCTGAAGTTTGGTACTTGTTATATCATGTGATTTTGTTGGAATCGAATAAAACGGGATATGCTCAAGAAAAGTAACATGTCGAGAGACATAAAGTTTCTGACTAGTGGGATCAAAACAACGATAACCTTTCTGTCTGACACCATAACCCAAGAAAACGCATATTGCGGATTTATGGCCCAATTTGTTGCGTTCTACATGAGGACGAAGGACAAAACATGTATATCCAAACACTCGTAAGGAAGAATAATTTGGAAGTTGTCCATATAACTTCCGAAAAGGAGACATCCCTGCATTATGAGCAGTGGGAATTCGATTAATCACATATACAGTAGTATGAATTGCTTCTCCCCAAAAAATAGTAGGAACCTCAGCAGATAAAAGTAAAGAACAAGCAGTCTCAATAAGATGACGATGTTTTCTTTCTGCAACACCATTCTGCTGAGTGGTGTCAGTGCAAGAAGACTGATGTATGGTACCATCAGATGCAAGTAACTGAGTAAAATCATTGGATGTATATTCACCCCCCAAGTCACACCTGAAACATTTTATTACAATAGAATGTTGAGTCTTAACAAGTGCCCGAAATTCTCTATAAATTCCAAGGAAATATGATCTCTGTTTCATAAGGTAAACCCAAGTATATCGAGTATAATCATCGATGAAAGAAACATAGTAGGATGAACCACCCTTTGTGGAGACATAAGATGGACCCCAGACATCAGAATGAATAATATCAAATGGAGCAATAGAGGAAGAAATACTTTCATTAAACGGTAACGCCGAAAATTTTGCAAGTTTACAACCACTGCAATCCGAGATAGTACAAGTGTTTAGCTGACCTAAAGCACATGTAGAGACTAAAAACTTTAAACGCGATGTAGATACATGTCCAAGACGAGAATGCCAAAGATAAAACTTAGACGATAAAGGATTCAAACGAAACGAAGACAAAGCAACACCAGAGGCAGCAATATCAGTCAAGTATGTTTTTTCACTATCAACACCATAGACATCCATATCTGTTACTTCGAGTTTCTCCAAAACATAGAGTTCCCTTATTTTACGACCTGTCCTAATCACTCTTTGGGTCTGTTAATTTTGTATAACACAAACAGAATCGGAAAATAAGACACAATAACCAGATTTACACAATTGACTAACCGAAACAAGATTCAAATCAAGGGTTGGAATATAGTAAACATCAGATAACGATATATGAGGGGTACAAACAGAGCCAATACCCTCTACTGACATTGGTGTAGCACTAGCAGACAAAACAGATATGGGTGAAACATGAGACAACGAAACAAAGTTCGACATGTGAGGTGACATATGATGAGACACACCCGAATCCAAAATCTACAATAATGAATCAATACCTGAAGTGGAAGACGAGGACATACCCGAATGGTATGCAGATGTAACAAAGTTCTTCTTATCATCTTTTCCTATCATGTTCGCAATAAGATCCATAATCTCAACAAAACTGCTCCACTGTTCCAGTTGCAATTTCTCCCAAAATATAGCACCGAATCAAAATCCGACCGGTCATATTGAAGGGCCGGATGTCCCAAACATGCTCTCCAAAATTCAGCAAAAACGGACTTCGTTTTCCTTTCGATCGGACCGTTTTATTGGAGCTGCACACAGCAGATCCGAAAACCGAAAACTATATCTATTTATTAGAAATTTTACTAATAATTCAATAATAACTCTTCTGCAATTTCATAGGACTTTTGTGCAATTTTACCACTACTTCAATAAACCAAATTTATCGGAGAAAACTTTTCTTTACCGAACAATACTCTTGTGCAATTTTACCTGAAATTTATCCAATGCAATTTTACCAAAACACAATAATCTCAGACGCTGCCGAACAATGCTTTTATGCAATTTTACCAATAATTTACACAGTGCAATTTTCCCAATCTTTCTTAATTCAATTCTGATTGTCCCCCAGACGCAACTTTACCAATAAGTTAACAATACAATTTTACCAAAAAAATATTCTTAACCAATACTTTTACAATTTTGATTCCTTCTAAGCTCCAATTTCACCGATAAATTCCACTTACAAATTTATCAATCAGATCTAATACGAAATCAAATACATAATAATTTTATCAATCAGATCTAATACGAAATCAAATACCTGATAATTTTATCAATCAGATCTAATACGAAATCAAATACCTGTTAAATCTAATTGTTACATTTACGCGATCAGTTTACTTCTGGCTCTGATACCATGTTAAATTAAAGAACAAAATGAACAAACCGCTAGACGGCTAGGGTTTTTGTATTATTCAGAAGTGTATAAATTAGTTCAGCATATGCTCTTATCTATAATAAAAGAAAGCTAACGGGCTTGGGCTTTATATTCTTAACATCTAAACCTTACTTCGGATTGGTGCATGGCTTGATAATTACAACCATTTAGGTGTACATAGTCTGGAACAAAAATAAAAAAAGGTACTGCAAATGACACCAACCTTATAATTCTCTATAGTTTTCTGATCCTCGTCAATTATCTTTGATTTCTTGTCAAGTTTTCGAGCAATATTACAAAGAGCAAGAGGTTTGAATTATTTGAAATCGCCTGAAATATAATGATATAATGTAAAATATCATCCCTTTCAATATAAGCCATAACCTTTTTAAGCTCTTTAAAGAAATCTTCTCGACTTTCACCAAAGTGCTTCAAAAAATCTGCCTAAAGAGATTGATCTCTTCTCTTAAAAGAATCACAAATCCTATTGCAGCAAGCAATCAATCGTTCATGATCGTGAGCGTGCATGTGCCATGGAATCACATCTTTATCAAGTTTCACTTTTTTATAAAGATACAAACACCCTTCCTGAAACGCATTCATCTCACCAGTGGCGTAGCCAAGATTTGATCATTATGGTGTCCCGGCCTGCCTTCAAATAGTAGGGTATTCAATTTAGTGGCATGTAAGTCGTAGAGGTTCCTACCTCGGATTTTTCCGTTGGGATAAAAACCATCTTACTACTTTAGTATGCTTATTAATAATATAAAAAATAGTGGGTTCCTAGGCACCTATAAAACCCACCGTTGCTCCGCTACTGCATCTCACAAAGAATTATAACAAGATCAACATTATAGAATGTTTGCTCCAGGTCAGTGGGCCATGCACTCTTAAACAACTCTAACTTATTTTGACGTCTTTCTAGATTATATTTTTTGTTATCTTTATTAACAGTTATTACCTTCCGATTAAATTTTGCGTTTGTAACTGCTTTGGAATATGATTGAGATCTACACCATCCTCAACATGAAGATGAATGGGAAGTTCAAGTTCTTGGACATGTATAACTTTAAGAGCGTGCTGTGGATTTCAACTTAAGCATGTGAATCTTTTACCCCGTTAGTATATTTTTCAAGTAAATGATCGACATAATTACCTTTGCATTATTGCCCAAGGTCCATAAGCTCATCTACAAATTAAAATGCATTATTTAGTTCATAGTTATTTATAGAGGCCACATACACTTACATGGTTTTAATTACCAAGTCATGCACCAAACTGCAATAAGGTTTAAATTCTAGTTAGTAGTAAATATTTTGACAATATATATGAAGATTTTAAACAGTAATTAGTCAATTGACTATCTATTTTCGTGACAAATAGCCCATCGACTAAAAAATGCAGGATTTATTCATTTGACTATCCATTTTGGATGAAATTAGTCCATTACATATCTGGACTATCCATATTCGTGACATACAATCCATCAACTATTTATTTTTGACAAAGTTAGTCCATTGAATTTCCATTTAAAGATAGTCTCATAAATAAGCATGTATATGAGACTAAATTTATCCAAGATAAATAGTCAATGGACTAAAACCGAACAACTTTTAGTCGATAGACTATATGCCACCAAATTGGATAATCAATGAACAAAATCCAAAAAAAATTAGCCGATAAAATATCTATCACGAAAATGGATAATCAATGGACTAAGGGAATTGCTAAAAAAAGGCATTTTTACTCCGTGAAGTCGCCTGTTTTGAATTTTCAAAATTACTCAGTGAAGTTATTTTTTTGGACGGTTTTGTCCTTCACAAAATAGATTAAATAGAAGAAATTACTCTGTAAATTTACCATATTTCTTGAAAAAAATTGGCATTTCCTCTCCCTTCTCCCTAACACTTAAACTAAAACTAAACCACCAAAACTAAATATACAACAAAAACCTAAATTAGAAACCTATAATACTAATTTAAACTAATTAAATTATATAGTAAAAGTAATTAATCAAAAGAACTCAAACTAACCTGTCACTTACCTTTACCTTTTACCTTAGGAATTGTTTTGCAGAGACAACGGCCGTCGCCAAACCTAACCCAGCACTATACTGACAAAACCCAAAAATTCAATTTTGACAAAACCTGGATACTGACAAAATCAAAATGCTCGATTTTGACAAAACCAAAGTTCGATCCTAACAAAACCCAACATGTAGTAGTCATCAATACCAAACCTTCGATACAGACACAAACCTTCAACGGCAGCCCTAATTCTCTGAAAGTGTTTCAAATCGAACACCAACTTTTCGAATTGACAAATCGACTCCTAAACACGCCATCTCATGACGTAATAGATTTATTTCACGCTTCAAATTGGCGTACCGTTGGTCTATTACAGCATGAGGTGGCGTCCACATTAGTCAATTCACCAATTCGTTGGCAAAGAACACCATATTGACGCCATGGAATGGCGAAGAACATCAAAATCCGAGTTATTTTTAAGTTCTGCATTTTCGAAAGAAAAAAAATGATGGAAATTAATGAACCTCTTCGTGGTCCATGCCGGTCTGCAAATGAATTGTTCTAACTCCATTCCAGTCATGTTTTAAAGATTTTGAAGGTTTGGAAAAAAAGTTTATGGGTTGAGTGTTTTTTTAGGGTTTTGTTAGTTGGGTGAATTTGGATTATGGATTGGTTGTTGTTTTTTGGTTTGCAACTTCATGGAGTAGTTAATGGCATGAGCCGTAATTAAATAGACTTTCAAATATTTTTTTGGACTTTTTAGCTAGTGACAATTTTATAAATATTGAAAATCGAAAATAAACCGCTTCATGGAATAAAAATGGTTTTTTTCTTAGCAATTCGCATGGACTAATTAATGTTCAAAAACTATGTACGAATACAATACTAACAATATAATACAAATGGGCTGGTGGGCCGGATCCCCTTTCATTACGATCGGCTGCCTATTTGGAACTATTTAACGATGTATGGCCTCAAAATATTTGCTAGTTTAGGACTAAAAAGTAATTCGTCATCCCTCTTTCGTTTTGTTCATGAACTTCCTCCACTGCTTTCTCTGTTGACGGAGATAAATTCCGATCTACTTCTCGATCTTTATGTTTCAAACGTTGATAATCTTCATTCAGTTTCTTCATGCATTGTAAGCTACTCTGCACTCTATACTCTATACTCTATACTCTATACTCGTAGGTTATGTTTCTCAAACTTCATCGTCAGTTCTTGCCAACTCCAAAAACCCTAAACCCAGTTTTTACATTATCTTTCTACAGCCATTTTGATTTGAAAAAGGGTTTTAGCTCCTTCAATTCAACACCAATTGTACCTCAAAACACTACGCAAAGCAAAGTTGCAATCTTTTGGGATTTGGATAATAAACCCCCAAAAACATGCCCTCCATTTGAAGCTGCTGTTAAGCTCAAAAGAGCCGCAGCTTCGTTTGGAATCGTTAGACATATGGTAGCTTACGCAAATCGCCGCACACTTACTTATGTGCCTCCTGTTATTAGGGAGCAAAGAAGAGATAGGAAATATTTGAATCAAATAGAGAATAAGGTATCTGTTAAGCCTATTGAGTACTTGTGTCGAGTTTGCGGTAGGCGATTTCACGCCAATGAGAAACTTGTTAGTCATTTTAAGCAGATTCATGAGCCTGAGTATCGGAAAAGGATGAATCAGATCGAGTCGGCTAGGGGAAGGTTTAGGGTGAAGTTAGTAGCTAAGTATTCGATGAAAATGGACAAGTATAAAAACGCAGCTAGGGATGTCTTGACTCCCAAGGTAGGGTATGGGTTAGACGAGGAGTTGAAGAGGGCAGGGTTTTGGGTTGGAACTGTGTCGGATAAATCACAAGCTGCGGATATCGCGTTGAGGAGTCACATTGTTGATGTGATGGACAAGCGAAAAGCTGAGTGTTTGGTTATTGTTTCGGATGATTCGGATTTTGTTGAGGTTTTGAAAGAAGCAAGGATGAGATGTTTGAAGACGGTAGTTGTTGGGGATATTAATGATGGAGCTTTGAAAAGGGCCGCGGATACTTCGTTTTCGTGGAAGGAGATTTTGATGGGGAAGGTTAAGAACGAGGCGGTTAAGGTTGTAGGGAAGTGGAAGGATCGCGATGTTTTGAAGAGACTGGAGTGGACCTATGATCCAGATGAACATAAGGGATCGAGGGAGAATGAAGGGTGTGATGATTTTAGTGATAGCCAAGAAGCTGATTTTATTAAGGGAGATGGCGGCGCTTGGTGGCAATTGGATTCTGATGTGGATGTGAGGTCTTAGACGTAATCGAGAAACTGTAAGAAATCGATTTGGTTGAATACTTACTAAGTTGCATAGGTGGATCATGAAATACTGTTCCATTTTATGTAAATTTGTTGAGTTTCTTCTTCGCATTATTTAGAACTGCGCTTCTGTTCCAGTTTATTAGCATTCTTTTATAAAGAAAGGTTCATCGACATTACAAGTGAACATCTTGGAATAAAATAAGAAAACACACACCTGCCCTATAATAGCCTTGATGCTGCGTGATTGTTTGTCACTGCACTTTCTGTTATCACGACTAAATCCATTTTAAGTGTGTTTTCTTTCACTCCTGAGTATATGGTCTTGTTATTGCCGGTACAGATGTTGTTGCATCATTTGGTGTTATCTGAAAATAAGTCTTTCTCATTAAGCGATAAATAGAAACCTTAACACTGTAATTTTTCTAATCAGTGTATCCTAGATTGATTCTACATGCTGCACATGGTCAGTTTATAAGTACGAGCGGAAAATGCCACCTTTTGGACTAGCTTTTGTGATTCAGAAACCCAAGACCATCTAAGACTTGTATTAGAGCATGGTTGGCAAATCCCATGCTGGTGGTAAAGGTGTAAAAGGAAAACCTCAGTCCGAGAAACTAATCCGACCTCCTAACATCTTTTGCTTAATTGTAACGTTTGAATTAGATCCTTTTGGTCTGTTTTGGTTCATTTTTCATCAACTGTTTGAAAGTGTCAGTATTCAAATTGGATTTCATTCTTCATATGCCAAACTTACGGATATGTACATATTTTAGTATCCTTCCAGGATCTGAAATGGTAAGCAATTATGCTGACTTATGGGCTCCCGCTCAGCTATAATAGGGACGGCTCTCAAGTGTCAACATAGATTTGTTTTTTACAAAAATATGCTAGCGTTTTCTTGTTATACTTTTTTTTTTTCCTGAAAATCAAGTTTGCGATTTACGTTTGTATGCATGTTCGAAAACACTTCAGTTTTATGATAAAACAAAAGAACTTTTATCTGTTTTGCAGTTTGCAGAACGCAAAGCGGTTCCTTGGTTGACTTCTCAAATGCTGACAAGTTATGCGAAACAAGTGCGAAACAAGTGCGGCACCAATTCTTACACAGGTATTTTGAGAGCATAAGCATATGGAGTTCATGAGCTTAGTATTTGGCTTTTTTTATTTTAACATGAGGCTCTTAGCTTACAGCTTGTCAATGACGTTTTAAGTGGAATTGGAAAGATCGTATGGGAGTTTTGGTGATTTGTATTTCTCCCCTAGTTTAGAAAAAGAATCTATAGCTCGAGCTCAATTAAGATATCAAGTTTTAAACCTGATTAATCTCTTAACGATCTGGATGTTCATGTCTCGATTCTTAGGGGTTGTTTGGTGCGGAACTTATAAGCCAAAAATATAGAAATAAGAGTTTAGTTTTTTAGACAGTGTTAGTGGCTACAACTTTAAAACGAAAAAGAAAAAAAAGTTAATAGTTTTTAGCAAATATATGTTTTGCTCTGTCTCTACTCTGCCTTCCTTGCAGGGCGATAGTGTGTCCAGAAGCTCTAAGGCCTTTTCAATTATGGAAACAGTTGGATTTGTGGGGCTCTCGGTTAGCTTCTTGAGCTCAGTAACTATTTCTAGGCTGAACAATTTTAGTTTTATGCTCTTAGGCTTCAATAGAGAGCGATCAAACATGATAAGCTTGTTTCAATTGAGCTAGGATGAGTTGTTATATCTATAGATTTGACCAACTCTAACAACATTCCATCTTTTGCTGTGATTACAAGTTTCAGTTCCGCACCAATGGCGTTTGACTCCAAAACCCTAACTGATTTGATTTTCATTTGAGAGCTCTCTGTTACAATTCGTTGAGGATAGCGGTCAAGCAATCACAGCTACCTTTCAACATCAGAGATTCGTCAACCTCTCGCAATTAGAATCTTCACTGCCAATTGAACCAACTCGATTTTCTTTTGGTGCATTTTTTAGCGTTGACGACTCCCATGAGATCAACAATTGGCACTAAATCCTCATTCCTCCATATAAACTCTCCATAGGAAGGAGTTTCTCTCGCAAAACCGAACAATCTTCGATAACAGCTCAACTCGATTCTCATCGATCTTCTCGATCAAGCTGTTAATCTGGTCAAGCGTCTCAACGGCAGGAGCAGCAGAGAAAGATTAGGGCTAGTTGACCCGATGGCTGACCGACACGAAGCAGATCTTAATGACCAGTTGCAACATCTGGTTCGGAATGAAGGCTACGCTTGGAAGCACCTGCATTGTGGCAGGACAGATGTTATTGCTGCTGTCTGGTAGGTAACATATTGAAAACAAGGGATGAGCTTGCTCTGATTCTTCAACATCCCTTTAGTTTCTAATTAATAGAAGAACATACTGAATCTGCTTATAGCTCAAAGAAAAATTATGTTAACCTTTTATCATCCATTTTAAGCATGGTTCAATTGAAGTTGTGTTTGGTGAATTGCCTAAGGTTTTGGCTAAATTGGATCCAAGAAATGGTAACCACTTCCAAAATTTAAGTGTTTTTGAACTTGTACTATTTTATCATTCGATCTGTTTGTTCACCGACGGATGAAACCTTCTCTTCCATCGGGGGTGAGATTTTTTATCCGTCGGATCATCTATATTCATCCGGTGGAGAACTTCCCCGCCGGTTGAGATCTCAACCGGTGGAGAACTTCCCCGCCGGTTGAGATCTCAACCGGTTGGGATTAAAATACATTTTTTTGTAAGCTGGTCAAAATTTGCGGTTACTTATTTTTTTTTTTACTAATTCAGCAAAAACCATCGCCTAATTATTTAGGATTCAACTCACGTGCCAATGACTGATTGTAAAAGGAGCCATTGGTTGAAAATATTTATGCTTTTTATCAAAGCAAGCCGAAGCTTTGACGTGACACAATGTCATTAAATACCAAAATATTTTAGTTAAATCTTTTGTGCAACTAGTCTTCAAACAGAGTTGAACTTGGTAAGTATGTATATTTTCGTATTCGCTTTTTAAGAAGTTATTAAATTAATCTGGGATGGTATAATTTAGCTTGGATTCAGATACAGTGACCAGTAAGATAGTATTAAATAAATAGTTTTATAATAAAAAGGTAATAATTATTGATGTGAGTACTCTATATATAATATAAAATATATATTCCCATCATCAAATAAAATTATATTTATTTGTAATGCAGTCAATATTAAATTGAACTCTTTTTGTATACAAATATATTCTTTATGATTAAAACAAGTTATATTTTTATATAATAGACTATATAATATACATATATATCTATATATATATAATATTTAATTTTGAATATATAATAATTTAGAAATAGAACTCTTATTTATATATGAAATATATTTTTATGATTAAAACAAGTTATATTTTTATATAATAGACTATATAATATATCATATCTCATAATAATAATAATAATAATAATAATAATAATAATAATAATAATAATAATAATAATAATATATAATTTTGAATAATTATACAGGGAAAAGGATTTCAGAATAATTTAGGGGAAAGGGTTTTGGAATAATGGATATCGAGGATCTCGACTTTGAAATGGTTTAGCTAAATATGTTTTAATTTCATGATAGATAAAATTTTATGGACCAGACAATTATATTCTAGTTAGTGTCAGAAAATCGAAGAATAACTAACTTTTGAATTGTTTGATCCAAAATATTATTGTTTAAACTTGTGATTTTTGCTAAGGCCATGCTTGTCGTAGTCGAATGTCTTTTCCAAAATATATCAAATTATAAAAAGTGTAAAATACAATGATGTTACATGTTGGTGGGTTCTCAATTCTCTAGACGAACAGACCTCAGAGGTGTATTTGGATTAGCTCTTGCTGACCATGTTCATTTGCGGCTGAAATATTCATTGAGAAAAAAATTATATTTTACCGAAAATAAATAGTAAAACTAACAAGTTACATGCTACTATAGCTAACGAGATTTTTTTTTTGTATCATCACGAATGGTGTTTCGTTTGTTCATGTCATCAACGTGGTTTGGTAATGTTAGGTGTATGCTAAAAGTAACTCGTCAACAGAGGTATTGTCGTAGGATTGCATGGTTGCTGGATCTGTCATGACATATATAGACAAAAATTATTGGAACTCTCTGAATTCTGAGTCGTGATTTAGTCGCAGAGACGTCTACTGATCCTAAGGGCTGAGAAAAGTTGCTGAAGATGGTGACCATTGTATCGAATGAAATAAATACTGAGCCGAAACAAGCTAGTTCAAAGTAGGGTGGTCCGAAGCAAGCTGATCTGAAGCTGATCTGGACCATATAATCACAAATTGGACCGAAGCAAAATTTTCTATTTGATAGGTCTCCTATATTAATTAGGTCTCATATTTTGAACTTCTTATTTAATTAGATTCCTTATATTAATTGGCTCTTCTGTATTAATTATAATTTTCTATTTATGAGGTTTCATATATTAATTGATTATGAGTTATTTTAATTGTTGATTAATGAACTTTAATCTGGAGCGTCTAATGAAGAATTAAGGGTTCTCTAAAGCTATAAATAAAAGAAAAGATTGTTATGCAATGTGTGATGTAATTTGTGAGCTGCATATATCCTGAGAGAGAAACTAACTATAGGTCATTTGAGAACTATAGGTCGTTTGAGAGATAAGTGAGATGAGAGATAAACAATGAAGAGAAGGTTATGTAAATCACGTTATCTTTTGTTATAAAAAAGTGAGTCTTTTGTGTGTAAGAGTCAATCTGTAATTTACTTATATATAAAAAAGTGTACGTGTCCATGGGTGTAAGATTTCTTCATAATATGAATCACGTCAAAATTGTCTTGTGTGTTTGGTTTTATTACGCTTTTTTATATGTTGCTCATCTTGGACATGATAATTAGATCGTTCTTCTGTAGGTTCGTTTAATTGTATATCGGTTATTCTCTCTGCTGAACGATAGTGTTTTCGCCAACAAGTGGTGCAGTGATCGTGGAGTAACAGTAAAAGAAGTAGATCGATCAGTGATTTGTAGATTGGAGAAGTGGATCCTACCTAAAAACCATAAAACTTACGAAAGATGAGTTCCATGAAGCTTAACCTAGAAAAAAAATTGATGGATCTAATAATTTCAATTTCTGAAGAATTAAGATTAAGACTTACCAAGTGCATAAGGGATTGGTTGTTGCTATCAATAACAAATCTACACAAGTTGATGTCGCGGTACTGTCTAAGTCTCATAGTGCTCTCATATTGAGCATAGTGCCTTCGCATTGAGCTTGAGAGATGAAGTGCTACGAGAGATATCTCAAGAACCTATTATATTGGGGATATAAAAATGGTTGTAGGTAATTTACATAAAGAAATATTTGGCGAACATATTTTACACGTAGTGCTATGATATCAAACGAAGGTTGGTTAATGGCATTTTTAGATTATGCTCGGTTAGTAGTTGGCTTGCTATAATAATTGTTGGCTCACATTTTTTATAACATTGATGACATATTTATTTTTTTCGTATTTGGTTTTCTATAATAACTATTGGCTCACATTTTCTAGAACATTGATGACATATTTATTTTTTTCGTATTTGGTTTTCTATAATAACTATTGGCTCATATTTTGTGTAACATGGGTGATATATTTACTTTTCTACATTTGTTGCTTGGTATATCTGATGAAGCTAAAACAAAAATCTTCTTAAAACTCACTTTAAGGTATAGTAATGTCTTTTGTTAGATAATGGCTTGGATGAATACGTTTCTAATTTGTTAAATAGTTTATACGAATTGTCACTAATATTTATGCCTTTAAGCCATTTTTTGTATATAGTGAAAGACAATGGGTTTGGATTTTTGATGGACTAATATTTATGCCTTTAAGCCATTTTTTGTATATGGTGAAAGACAATGGGTTTGGATTTTTGATTTTGTTCCATTCGATTAATGGAATATAATATATGAATATATTATATATTGTTGTCAATGAATGAATGACTAAAATTCGAAAGTAAACCATGTGTTGTGTTTTGAGTTTAGAAGCCTTTATGTAAGGGTCTCGGTTTTGATGTTTAACTTTGGAAGTACATTTTAAGAGGTAAATATTAACCAACTCTCTTAACCTATATTTTAATAACCCGACCCATTCAATAATTGATCTAATAACTCAACTCACTCAACAACCTAGTTCAACTCATCTACAATCCCAACCTATTTCAATAAAAAAAATTTAACTTCGCTAAGTTAGAACCTCCACATTCAAATTGTACTAATAATAGGATTGTGTTCGTATATATAACGTTAAACGTTTTACTAATTAGCCGATGTGGGATTGCGACAGTAAGATAATAATGGATCTAGTACTTTGCCATAATAGTTTTATAGACAAGTTTTATACACTAAATGTAGTAACTGTTGTTTGTTTACTGTAATATTACATTACGATTCCCGAATGCATTAAGTTAAACTGTGCTTTAGGTTTTTAACTGAGTCATTAGATATATTATATTGGTATTAGATATCATAATTAAATTTTTGTTTTGATAGCTCATAAATTCATAATATCATGAAGAGGAGTCATGCACTTGCACGTGCAATCCAACAAGAAATACTATAATCTAATTAATAAATATATAAAGTAATAATTAAAAGCTATGAGACGCTTTTTGAGCTTTTCAAGAACAGAAACAACTGTTTGTTATATTTTGATGTAGCGAAGAATGCGAACAGACTGGTTTCTTCCTAGGTATCGGAATTGGGTCAAACATGTAATAAATCGAAGATTTTGATGAGCCCATCAGATTTTAAAAATATGACTTTGTCACAAAGTTTGATACCCAGATTCGACATGTAGAGCCTTGAAAACCAGTTTTAATATTTTAGCGTTATTTTATTTATTTATTTTATTTTAAAACAATTATGTAATTTTCCTTATTTGGAATTAGGGTTTTGGGTCATGCTATATAAAGCATCTTATACCCTATTTTGCCGTCAGACTTTGATTAATTGAATTTTGAGAATTATTATTCTGAGTCTCCTTATTTCTCTAACCTAGGGTTAGGGTTTTATCGTTGTTTGTTTCTTCTATTTCCGCTTCGCTACCATATTGGTATCAGAGCCTAACAATTCCTGTTACGCAGTTACAGGAATCATGTTCCGGGTACCTCTTGATTTGAATTCCTGTTACGCAGTTACAGGAATCATGTTCCGGGTACCTCTTGATTTGAATGCTAGAATAGAGAACGGCATCTTTCAGTCTACCTGCACAATTGGAGGAAGAATTTGCAAATTTGTAATTGATTCAGAGATCTATGAGAATCTGATTTCAGAGGAGGTTGTTCAGAAACTGGCGTTGAAGACTGAAGCTCTTCCATACCCATACATACTGTCAGGACTGATAGAGTACACTGAGGTAACAGTTTCTAAACGGTGTCAAATTGCATTTTTTATTGGTAATTACAAAGATACAGCATGGTGTGACATAGTTCCTATGGACGTTTTCCATCTAGTTTTAGGAAGTCCATGGCGATTTAAGAGAAATTCTACTTATGATAGTAGAACAAATCGATACAGTTTTTTGAAAGATGGTATCAAGTTTATATTAGTACCATCTAGAGTAATGTCTCCAAAACCACCACCATTTAAAGAGTTTCATGCTCAAATTGCACCAGCTGCCGATCTTAGTTGTGATGCTAAAACTATGTCTGACTCCGTGTTTGATAAACCAGTCTATCATACACATATTTTTGAAGATGTATCTGGGTTGGTATTTGACAAACGAGTCTACGATGAGTATGATGATGATTGGGATGATGGAGATCTAATGGATATTGAGGAGAAACTTGTAGATCGAGATATTGTCTCAGGCTTCAATACCCCAGACTACATCGCTTCAGACCTTCTATTGACGAAGCACTGCAAACTAGCAGATTTTATTTTGGAGATGCATCTTCCAGGTATTTTATGTTATCCTAAAATCAAACCTTTGATTCGGTTTTCGGTGGATACATGTTGTCGTATTGGAAAATTAGAAGATGATATTTTTGTGTTTGAGATTATAAATAAATTGATAAAAGAAAAGAATAGTCTTTTAATGGATAAAAGACTAGGTTTTGTAATAGAACCTGAAGGATTTTTGTGTGATGGTTGGGGAAATAGAAGAAAGTGTTACAAGTTAAAAATAGAATATTGCAGTGTTTTGAATCTGCTGGCAGAAATATACTCTGAAGAACTTGAGAAGTCATCTAATATTCAAGAAAGAGGAATTGTTACTTTCTGCAAGGGTCTTGGTGTGATACAACAAGCACAATATGGAACTGGAAAGACAACAACTTTTTACACGCGCAAGGGTGTTGTGCTTAGTAAATGGGTTTATAAAACAGACATAGAACAAGTGGGTGAAGTATATCTTGTTACTGTTGATCACAGTAATGTCGAGGATATGGTAAAGAGGGACAAAACTGAGAAACCACTTCTTGAAAAGAGTTGCAGCATTCTGATTCTCACCTATCACACCCTTATGCTGGTATCAGTTGAAATTGGCGGTGAATACGCTAATATTTTTTCAGTTCTTTCAATGTTTCAACGTTTCGAATTCGAGGTCGAATTCTTCCCAACCGGGGAAGGATGATGTAGCGAAGACTGTGAACATACTGGTTTCTTTCCTAGGTATCGGAATTGGGTCAAACATGTACTCAAATCGAAGATTTTGACGAGCCCATCAAATTTTAAAAATGTGACTTTGTCACAAAGTTTGATACCCAGATTCGACATGTAGAGCCTTCGAAAACCAGTTTTAATATTTTAGCGTTATTTTATTTATTTATTTTATTTTAAAACAATTATGTAATTTTCCTTATTTGGAATTAGGGTTTTGGGTCATGCTATATAAAGCATCTTATACCCTATTTTGCCGTCAGACTTTGATTAATTAAATTTTGATAATTATTATTCTGAGTCTCCTTATTTCTCTAACCTAGGGTTAGGGTTTTATCGTTGTTTGTTTCTTCTATTTCCGCTTCGCTACCACATTTGGTTTCAGCTTTAGTGTTAGTAGAAAGGTTCCTCGAAACATTTCACAGAAAGCCATAAACGGAAAGTAAGAGAGGCTACAGATGTAGTCAAGATGATCATGAACCCAAGAGGCAAAAACGGCCGCCTTTAGCAAGGTTAATTATATATATTTTATACCTATTGGTTTTATATATTGTGTCTTTAATCATATGTAAACATGTAGTATAATCGACTAATCGTTAGTCTGCAGTGTTACAAGTTTTGACGTTATCTCAATCCCACATCGATTAAATTAGTACAAATTTTGACGTTATATATACTGATATACTGACCAATCCTACTAGTAGCACATGGTGAATACTAGAGATGCTAATTTAGCAAAGTTAATTTAATAAGTTTTTTATAAAATGGTTTGGGTTTGTAGATGGGCCGGACTGAGTTGTTGAGTGAGTTGGGTTATTAGATGGGCTGGATCGGGTTGGGTTATTAAAATATAGGTTAAGAGAGTAGGTAAAAGTAAAATTAATTTTACTTTTTTATGCCACATCAGGGATCCACATGGGACATTGATGTGGTAAATCAAAGGGCATTTATGATAATAAAAAATAGACAGGGGTCAATAAGGACATGTTTGTTCCGTTTTTACACGAAATGGATCGGTCTATTATAGAGACGAATGATATGGACTGACTTGTTACAAATGGAAAACATGGAGAACTTGTGGTGTTTTTTATCCAATAAATTAAGATGACTAAAAGTGCAAACCTTTTGTTTTGGATGTCACGTAAAAAAAATGTCAATCCCAAATGCATGAGACAGGTAAAAGTCACCACTAGTCCTCTATTTTTGTGTTTGTATCAAACTAGTCCATTTTTTTCACTTTTGTCTTCCAGTAATCCCCCTCGTTTTAAAACTTTGCATGTTTACTCCTCACACATTTGCACTTGCTTAAGATCCGACACATGGTAGCTCAAACAATAGATTTTTGTCTCACATTTGGTTTCCCAATCTTTTGTCAATACTATTATTTACAAAAGATTGAGAAGATCAAATGTGAGATATAAATCTACTTTTAGAGCTGCCACATGGCAGATCCTAAGCAACTGCACCTACGGCGGGGGGGGGGGGGGGGGGGGGGGGGTTAGAAATGATAAAAAAAACAATGGTTCGAAATAACAAAAGTATGACTTATAAAAATGATACAAAATAACGGTTAGACAATGGTAAGAAATTATAGAAATGTTATAAACTAAATAATCTCTTGTAAACAAAGATGATATTATTTTCTACATCAAGAAGATAGTAATACCCAAATTGACGGTGTTCATGATTATTTTTCTCCAAAATGTTACTAATCTTCCTTCATGATGAAGATAATAATATTCTCCAAAGTGATGGTCTTCATGATTATTTTCCTCCAAAATGTTACTAATGTTTCTCTACGATGAATATTTCCTTATGATTCTTCATGTTACTAATGTTTCTCCACGATGGATATTTTTTTATGACTCTTCTTGATACTAATGTTTATCTGTGACAGATATTTATTTATGATTCTCCAAGAAGATGTTTCTCAATGACATATATTTACTTATGATTCTTTATGCTACTTGATAAGGAAGAATAAAAGACAAGGAAAAAGTGTGAGGAAGAAATATGACAGGAGAAAAGTGCAAAGGAGAAACATGATAGGAGGAAAGTGCAGAGAGGAAATTGCGTGAGGGTTAAATTGTAAAAGCTGTCTAAGAAATAGCCAGAATAAGAAAAAAATAAAGTGTAGGGACTAAAGATGTAATTAATGGGAATTAAAGCGTGTGGGGTCCGCAATTGTACTATAAAAGGACCACACACGCTTCACACATCCCGAGATGAATAATATAATATACTTTCTCTCTTTACTTAACCTAAGAGTTCTTACTTTCTCTCTCTAAAACCTGCAACCAAACAAATTAGATCTATTTCATATTGACACTAAGAGATTTTCATATCACAGAATCATCACTAAGAAATCCTCGTATCGCAAAAACACCCCTGGACTTTCTTAGAACTCTTCAGTGGCGCCGTCTGTGGGAAGTGAAGATCGCTCTGACGGCAATCGCTTCCTGGAAATATTTCATGTTTTGAGGAGAACTATGGAAGAACAAGGGGACGATTTGGTTAACAATTGCGAGGAGAACCTAGTAGGCGATGACTACCAGAACGATATGGAATACGAAGGACTAGGGGGCTAGTGAGTTGGAAACGCTTTCGACGACTCAGATTTGTTGGCTCGAAGGAACGAATTGCTGCTAGAAATCAAAAGATTGAAATCAGAAAAGGAAACCGTACAGGAGAATCTTCGATCTGAGATAAGGAGGGAGGCAGTTATTGAAAAAGAGGAGCGCGAAACTGAATTTCGTCCCAAAAATAGAGACGACATATACCGGGGACACGAGCGACGATCGCCGAGAAGAAGAGAGAGGCAACGTTCGAATTCGACTGACTCAAGTGATTACTCTCAATACAGCTCCTCGGAGTCGTCCCCTCGGAAATACCACAGAAAGAAAAAACGTGATCGCAGGCACACTCGGAGAGGAAATCTTCGAGGGAAAAGATTCACCATCCTCGAGGTGGCGATCAGTCTCATGGACAGGCAAAATATCCTGATAGGAAAGAGGACATGGGCCCGCGGAATTTGGAGTGGCAGCACCAATTCACTCTACCATCTGAGGAGGGGTTGTACTTTTCGAACAATGACAACTTACGATCTAACATTTATCGCACGGGTTACAATTGGAGAGCCTCTCCTCTGTCCCCGGAAATTTTAGTGGGAAACCTTCCAAAGCATTTTGATTTTTCAAAGCTAGAAAAATTTGATGGGACACAGGACCCGGATAATCACATCGAACAATTCAAAAAAATTATGATTAATTTCGACGATGATGATAAGTTGCTGTGTAGAGCATTTTCTCAGACTTTCAAGAAGGTAGCTTCTAAATGGTACAATAGGCTTCCGCAGGGCTCTATAAATAATTTTGATATGTTTTGGAACATCTTCAGACAACACTTCGTGGGGAGCAAGAAGTTCAGAGCTAACGGAGACACGATCATCTATTGTCGACAGAAAGTTGGGGAGAGCCTGAAGGATTACACTAATCGTTTTGTCAAAACGAAAACAAACATGGAATATTGTAAAGATTCAGTGGCGCTTGCAGCTTTTAGGATGGGCCTACTCCCCGGATTGTTGAAGGATACGGTGGCAGAGAGCCAAGCAATGACCTTTGGAGCGTTATTGGATCAGGTTGAGAAGAGGATCTTGGTGGAAGAGACTCATGCGTCGGAAAAAGGATCTGGGGACCAATTGGATAAGAATCAATTTCAAAGATCCGAGTCGAGTAACCAGGGCCCCCGTTCTAATGTTCAGGCCAAGAATACGGGTTAATATCCGCCGAGGCAGAAATCAAACCCACAATACTATGGCAACCAGCAAAATTACAATCAAGGACCCATGTCGAATAAGTGGGTTCGACCCGACTATTTTGCGGAGTTAACAGAAAATGTTGCTGCAATATTCGACAAAGAAAAATCTACGGTGCCGTTCAGGAAGCCTTTTCCCATACAGACTCCGAGGGAAAGCAGAAGCGTTAATAAGTACTGCAAGCATCATGAGGATATTGGGCACGATACCAAGGATTGCATAGCTTTGAAAAAGAAGTGCAAGCCTTGGTCGAGAATGGAATGTTACTAGAGTTTGTCAAAAAGAACTCCCAGAAAAACACTGTGGTGAAAGCTGTCCCGAAGAACACTGACACAGCCATGGTGATTTCCGAAGGGATTGACAACTTTGACATTGAACATGAATATTTAGACCCCAAGGAGGGGCGGAACAACGTCAATATGGTGGAAGAGATTATTCCGAAGGGGAGGGTGGATAGCCTCTGTGATTTCTTCGATTCCTTGGCAATCTTCGGAGGAGACACTATTGCGGGAAATTCCAACAGCTCCCGCAAGAGGCACATGGTCAACCTGACTACCCAGATCGAAGCAGGAGTGTCAGCGCAAATGCACCGGTCGCCTTCCCCCATTATTTGTTTTGACGACGATGATATGCGCAATGTCGCAGCCCCCACGAAGATGCTGTGGTGATCGCTGGGGGCATCGCTGGGGATCAAATTCAGAAAATACTTATCGATACAAGGAGTTCAGCGAATATATTGTTTATGAGCACTTACCGGAGAATTTCTGACCCACCAGTTGTCCGAAGATCCGACAGGACTATAGTGGGCTTCACTGGCGCTACAACAATGGTGGTAGGAGAATTTCAGTATGTGGTCGAATTGGGCCGAGGGCCATTTAAGAAGGAGGTGGAAGTACTGTTTATTGTCGTTGACGCGCCGACGTCGTATAACGCCATTCTGGGTCGCTCTTGGTTGTCTCGGATGCATGGCGTAATCTCCACAGTACATCAATGCTTAAAGTATGTGGTTGGGAATAATGTTGCGATAATCCGAAGTAGCCAGAAAATGGCCCGTGAATGTTATCAGATAGCCTTGTCCTCGAAGGGAGGTCGGGGATGATGAGGAAGAATAAAAGACAAGGGCAAAAATGCATAGAAATAAATGTATAAGGGCCAAAATGCATAGAAATAAATGTACAAGGGCTAAAATGTATGGATTGTAAAGATATAGCCAAAATAGGAAGAAACCAAAACGCAGGGATTAAAAGATGTAATTAAACCGAATTAAAGCGTGTGGGGTCCGCAATTGTACTATCAAAGGATCTCACACGCTTCACGAATCCCATGATGAATAGTACGAGACTTTCTCTCTCTATATTGTTTAGCAAGTAGCATTTTCTCTCTCTAGATCTGACACTCAAATATTCCTCTATCACCAAATCCTCTATCAACAAATCCTCGCATAGCAAAATCACCCTCGGACCATCTTTTAACTCTTCAGTGGCGCCGTCTGTGGGAAACGAAAATCGTTCCGACGATAATCACTTCCTAGAAATAATTCCTGTTCCGAGGAGAACGATGGAAGGCCAGGGGGACGATTTAGTTGTTCACTGCGAGGAAAACATGGAGGCGGATGACTTTCAAGACGACTTGGAATCCGAAGGAGAAAGAGGTCTGCGAGTCGAGAATGCTTTCGATGACTCCGCCCTCTTGGCTCAGAGGAATGAACTTCTGTTGGAAATCGAAAGGTTGAAGGCGGAGAAGGAAGCCGCCCAGAGAAATATTCGGTCTGAGATAAGGAGGGAGCCCATCGAACAAAAGGAAGGACGAGATGTTGAAATTCGTCCCAGGAAGAGAGATGATAAATATCGGAGGCGTGAGCGACGGTCTTCAAGGAGGAGAGAAAAATACCCTTCGGACTCAGCTTCCTCGAGCGACTATTCGCGGTATAGTACCTCTGAGTCATCTCCTTGAAGGTACCATAGGAAGAAAAAACGTGATCAGAGGCGAACTGGTGCCCGAAGGGGAAGGAGTTCGGAGAGGAAATCCTCGCGGGAAAAGAGTCGCCACGACCGAGTTGGTGATCGCTCTCATGAGCAGGAAAAGTGCCTTGGGAAGGATGATATGGGCCCTCGAAATTCAGAATGGCAGCAGCAATACACTTTGCCCTCCGAGGAGGGTCTGTACTTTTCAAACAACGATAATTTGAGGTCCAACATTTATCGTACAGGGCATAATTGGAGAGCCTCTCCTCTATCTTCGGAGATCCTAGTGGGGAACCTCCCAAAGCACTTTGACATTTCGAAGCTTGAAAAGTTCGATGGGACTCAGGATCCGGATAATCACATCGAGCAGTTTAAGAACTTTATGATCAATTTCGATGACGATGATAAGCTTCTATGCAGAGCATTCTCTCAGACTTTCAAGGGAGTGGCATCTAAATGGTACAACAGGCTACCTCAGGGCTCTATCAAAAACTTTGACATGTTCTGGAACATCTTCAGACAACACTTCGTGGGGAGAAAGAAGTTCCAGGCCAACGGAGATACTATAATCTACTGTCGACAAAAAGTGGGGGAGAGCCTAAAAAATTATACCAATCGCTTTGTCAAGACCAAAACGGATATGGAATACTGTAAGGACTCGGTGGCGCTTGCAGCATTCAGGATGGGTTTGCTCCCCGGGTTGTTAAAAGACACGGTGGCAGAAAGTCAGGCGATGACTTTCGGAGCCTTGTTGGATCAGGTTGAGAAGAGAATCCTGGTGGAGGAAACTCAGGCATCTGAGAAAGGGTCCGGCGACCAATTGAACACTTAAAATTGTATCTTGAATGAGGAACTAGTTCGAGTGTAATAGTTGTCCTTTTTTGTATCTCAAAGTTCGAAAACATAGTGAGGGCATACTCTTTCCTACCCTGATAGGCACATGAAGGTTTTAACGAGGTGTCCCAATGAGCTGCTTAATAGAACGTACTTTTGCCTTACACTATTATTTGGGTCACAATATTTTGTGCCTCGAATTTTTCTTTACGCTATTATTTGGGTCACAATATTTTGTGCCTCGAATTTTTATTTGTTTTACGCTATTATTTGGGTCACAATATTTTGTGCCTCGAATTTTTTCCTTCCACCATTATTTGGGTCACAATATTTTGTGCCTCGAATTTTTCCTTACACTATTATTTGGGTCACAATACTTTGTGCCTCGAATTTTTCCTTACACTATTATTTGGGTCACAATATTTTGTGCCTCGAATTTTTTCCTTACGCTATTATTTGGGTCACAATATTTTGTGCCTCAAATTTTTTCCTTCCCCCATTATTTGGGTCACAATATTTTGTGCCTCGAATTTTTTCCTTACGCTATTATTTGGGTCACAATATTTTGTGCCTCGAATTTTTTCCTTACACTATTATTTGGGTCACAATATTTTGTGCCTCGAATTTTTTCCTTACGTTATTATTTGGGTCACAATATTTTGTGCCTCGAATTTTTTCCTTCCACCATTATTTGGGTCACAATATTTTGTGCCTCGAATTTTTCCTTACACTATTATTTGGGTCACAATATTTTGTGCCTCGAATTTTTCCTTACGCTATTATTTGGGTCACAATATTTTGTGCCTCGAATTTTTCCTTACGCTATTATTTGGGTCACAATATTTTGTGCCTCAAATTGTTTCCTTCTTTACATTATTATTTGAGTCTTGATGCCTTAAATTATTGTTTATGTCACAATGTTATGATGCGAAATGGAAAACACTTAGGCTAATATGACATTGTTAAAATTAAATATTTGATATTTGGAGGAGACATATCCTCACAAAGAATTCGAGGGACCACAAAAATCGCCTTAAAAGGATGGCTTCTCTGATCAAAACCCTACCTTTTCCTCAATCCGTTAAGGTCATTTGTGTAAATTTCATCCGCCATTCATATTCGAGATAGCATTTTGTGGGTTCCGAGGAGAAGAATAAATAAGAGGGAAGAGGTATAAAGAGAGAGAAAGACAAGCGTTAGAAATATCAGAGATAAAACCCTTAACTTTCTCTTTCACATCCTTTTCTCTCGCACACCACCACACTACAACCAGTCTAGAGAGAGAGAAAGCAACATGAACCGATTCAGTGTTTTTGTGTTGTAATGACCTCGAGATTCAACACCTTCTTCTCAACAGAAGCATGACTTTGCACGAAGAAGAAACTCACCTTTTACAAAACCCATCGTCGATCCTCGACGACCTTTATTGCGAGGAAGAGAGTTTCGTCGAAGACATATCACTGAATCATCACGATTCGAGCCTCGAAATTGAAAAATCTGATTTTTCTTTAGTTTTACATGAAAACGACCTGATTTGGGAAGAACACGATCTGTTATGTTTGATTTCGAAAGAGAAAGAGACTAATCTTTGTGTTATCTCTGATGGGTGTTCTCGAAAAGAGGCTTGTTGATTGGATTTTTAGGGTTATATCACACTATGGGTTCACTCCTTTAACAGCTGTTCTTGCTTTAAACAACTTTGATAGGTGTGAGCATTTGTTTTGTTTCGAGTTGTGCCGAAGAAGGCAGTTCGAGGAGGCGTTGTTAGGGGGGCTCCTCGAATCTCGAAGGAGGATGCATTACTTTATGTTGAAGTTGATCCATCCGGTGACTTCAATCTCCTTCTTTGATCACATAATTCGTCGGCTTGGTTTAAAAACTCTTATCCACTGGGATTTTATGTGGAGGTGTGAGCATTTGGTTTGTTTCGAGTTGTGCCGAAGAAGGCAGTTCGAGGAGACGTTGTTAGGGGGATCCTCGAATCTCGAAGGAGGATGCATTACTTTATGTTGAAGTTGATCCATCCGGTGCCCATAGTTGGAAATTGGAACCTGTTATCGAGCTACTCACAAAGGGAGCTGTGGGGGTTATTCCAACTGATACCATATACACAATAGTTTGTGATTAGAAGATACCAGTGATGTATGCCCGACGATACCCTTATGATTATTAGTTTCTTTTGGCCTTATCAGTGAGGTAATCAAGCCATCAGTGATTGGAATTACAGATGGAGGTCCCTTTTTCTGGTACAGAGGGTTCACAGGATCATTTTGCCCATCATCTTCTGCAGGAACCTCGTTAAGATCAAATAATATTCTTTGTCAAAAGATGCAAATAATATTCCCAGAGAAGACAACTAAAATAGGACTTCTCAACCCGATAGTTAAAATAGCCTTAAAACATGGCTGCTTCGGTGGAGCGATAAATCAATTGAGAAATAGAGTTTATGCGGATCGAGATCTGATGTATTCCGTTGGCGGGTGTTAGTTTTCGCCGATTTGTATGCAGTTTACGGAATCTAATTGGCAAGAAAAGATTTGTGCTTGCTTTTTGAAGTATAATTTGGAGAAGACAATGTTGCCTAGTGTCCAACTTCTCCAAAGTCTTGGGATTTCTTCTTCGCAAATAGTTAGCTATGTGGTCAATTTCCCCCGATTTTTTCTGAATAAACCAGAGAGCGTTTCAGATTATATAAGGAGGGTTGACGAAATGGGTTTCGATAGAAATAATTCCAATAGGTTTCTTCCTGCGATTGTAACTATTGGTTCGATGTCTGAAGAGAGTTGGGAGCTAAAGTTGAAACTTTTTCGAAGTTTAGGGTTCACCGAAGAGGATATTATATCTGTTTTTAATAGGGTGCCTCAGGTTTTTTCTGTATCGGAGAAGAAAATTAGAGAGGTGACAGCTACATTGCTGGGTACTGGTAAGATAGATATCTCTTTTGTTGTTGATCACCCCGAGTTGCTTATTTGCAGCGTTGAGGGTAGGCTGAAACCACGGTTAGAGGTTTTTAAGATTCTTGAAAGTAAAAATCTGTTGGCTCGAAAACCAAGCTTGACTACAATTTGCAAGATCTCGGATACAATATTCTTAGCTAAATATGTGCTACCTTATTTAGATGAGCTTGGAGATGTTTCTATGGCGAGAAGAGCTCTTACTCAGTGAAAGTGAACAGAAGGTTATTGTATTACCTAATAATTTGTTGGTTGAACGATTATATTACTGAGATTAAGATTTCAGAATGTGGCTGTGAATCTGAGCCGTTGGATGCGTGTTAAGAGAGAAAAGGAAAGGATGATAATAAAACTCGTAAGAGCGGGACTCTTAGGAATCGGAACTGTGGAATTCTGTTTCGTTGGATTAAGTTTTTTACTGTGGAATTCTGTTTCGTTGGATTAAGTTTTTTTGTGGTCAAACAGTTTAGTCGGCCTAGTAAGTAAAGATGATGATGGGAGATCGTGATTCTTGGCCTCTCTGAAGTAGGCGTGTGATTCTCGGCCTCTCTGAAGTAGGCGCGTGTTTAGATTTTCTGTTTTGCATGACACACCAGAGAAATGAGTATATTCAATCCTTGCAATGTCTTATCATAGTATTTCCACAGATGTGATACGCTCGCACAGCAAATTCCGATGAGAAATTACTAAGGCTTGAGCCAATCCTTGCTAAGACGTTGCAAGGATTGAGGGGGTTACTCGGTTAGTAACAGAGTTTCGAAGAAGCCTTGTAGATACTCAAGGAGGTTTGAAAAGCATTCGAGGAGGCTAGTAGATACTTAAAAATTCGAAGGAATGGTTTATGGCCCTAACAATTCGAAGGGTTTGTGGAGCGACCTTTCGAAGAAGAATTTATAAAGCTCGAAGAAGATATGATTTTGGCCTGTCAGGAGAATTATTCAGTCTTAGCAAAACGATTTTTACTAAGACTGGGGGGCTACTGATGAGGAAGAATAAAAGACAAGGGCAAAAATGCATAGAAATAAATGTATAAGGGCCAAAATGCATAGAAATAAATGTATAAGGGCTAAAATGTATGGATTGTAAAGATATAGCCAAAATAGGAAGAAACCAAAAAGCAGGGATTAAAAGATGTAATTAAACCGAATTAAAGCGTGTGTGGTCCGCAATTGTACTATAAAAGGATCTCACACGCTTCACGAATCCCATGATGAATAGTACGAGACTTTCTCTCTCTATATTGTTTAGCAAGTAGCATTTTCTCTCTCTAGATCTGACACTCAAATATTCCTCTATCACCAAATCCTCTATCAACAAATCCTCGCATAGCAAAATCACCCTCGGACCATCTTTTAACTCTTCAGGGGAGAATCGTCAGATCAAGCATAGCAATTAAAGGGGCCTCCCTCTGAAATCATCCCATGTGATGATCTGAGGGAGACCCCCGGATTTTTAGTCCCACAAGAGGACTCTGCGACTCATGAATTTGCGGGTGGAAAATCTCTGAGGATTGGGGTCAACCTTTCTTTGGAGTTTAAACAGAGGTTAATTTCTTTTTTATCTGACAGACTTGATATGTTTGCGTGGTGTGCACAGGACGTCACTGGAGTACCTTCGGAAATCATGTGTCATAAGCTTGCAATACGACTTGATGTTCGACCTATTGTTCAGAAAAGGAGACCAGTCTCTCTGGAAAAGGCTACGGCAATTCTTTTGGAGGTCGAAAGGCTATTGAGCATAGGCCACATTCGTGAGTCGCATTATCCTGTGTGGGCATCAAATCCAGTGTTGGTACGTAAGAAGAATGGTAAGTGGAGAATGTGCGTTGATTTCACGGATTTAAACAGAGCCTGTCCCAAAGATCCATTCCCAGTACCTCGCATCGACCAGTTAGTAGATTCGACCTCGGGTAACCGACTATTGTCATTCATGGATGACTATTCAGGATACAACCAAATCCGCTTAGATTCTAACGATGAAGAAAGCACTTCTTTTATTACCGGGAGAGGGTTATACTGCTATAAGGTTATGCCGTTCGGCTTAAAAAATGCAGCGGCAACTTACCAGCGCCTAGTCAATAAAACCTTTGAGGGGCAGATTGGGTGGAACATGGAGGCTTATATCGATGATATGTTAGTCAAAAGTACGCGGGACGAAGACCATTTCGCTGACCTAGAGAAGACGTTCCACAATTTATGCAAAGTCAACTTAAAACTCAATCCGGAGAGTTGCATTTTCGGGGTGAGGTGGGGCAAGTTTCTTGGTTACATGATCAGCGAAAAAGGCATCAAGGCTGACCCAGAACAGATAAAAGCTCTGATTTCTATGACCCCCCCCCCCCCGGAATGTTAAAGAAGTCCAAGTTCTGACAGGAAGATTGGCCGCTCTGAACAGATTTATCTCTAGGTCTTCGGATAAGTGTGCACCTTTCTTCAAAGTGCTGCGAAACGCGAAGCAGTTCTGTTGGACCGAGGACTGTTCGGCCGCTTTTCACCAAATCCAAAAGTATCTGACGTCCCCTGAGGTCTTGTCTAAACCATTGGTAGGAGAGACATTAATTGTCTACTTAGCAGTATCAGGGTGTGCGGTCAGTGTCGTTTAACTCCGCGAAGATGAATCTCTCCTGAAGCCTATCTATTATGTTAGTAAGAGTTTGTTGGATGCGGATAAGAGATACCTCAAGTTGGAAAATGTAGCTTTGGCGTTGGTAACGGCGGCTCGAAAGATGAGACCTTACTTCCAGGCACACCCAATAATCGTTCAGACAGCTTTTCCCCTGAAGGGTTTGTTACAAAGGCCTGATATCTCTGGTCGGATGACCAAATGGTCACTGGAACTAGGAGATTTCGACATAGCATTTGAACCTCGAGCAACGATAAAAGCCCAAGTTTTAGCTGATTTCTTGGTCGAATTCCATTCGGATAGAGAGGAAAGTGTCCATGACTATGTTGACAAAACAGCATGGTTGGTAAAGACAGATGGGGGGTCGAACATTTCTGGAGGTGGGGCAGGTGTCCAATTGATTTCTCCGGAAGGGATAGCTATGTTCCAAGCCATTCGGTTCGGTTTTAAGGCTACTAACAGCGAAGCTGGGTATGAAGCTGCATTAGTGGGTTTGCGTTTGGCCCAGATATGTGGGGCTACAAAGATTAAACTGGTCAGTGATTCACAATTGGTGATAAACCAAGCCTTGGGAGAGTCCGAAGCCAGAAAAGATAAGCTGATACAGTATTTGAAAGTATTGAAATATTTAGCATCCGAGTTTGAAGAAGTCGAGTATGAGCATATTCGAAGGGAGTTAAATGTTGTCCGAGATTCTCTTGCCTCTGTTTCACGGACAGAAGGATACCCTTGGGTCTTGACTCAGGAGCGCCCTTCGATATTGGTTGATGAGGAGCATACAACAAACGTTTGTGAGGAAAATAATGTGATTACAGATGATTGGAGGTCGGCCATCATCGACTTTTTGGTCAATGATACTTTACCCGATGAAAAGTACGAGGCTAGGAAGATCATGTTTAAGTCTCATGGCTATATCTTGCTGGGAGGAGTGCTGTATAAGAAATCTCTGAGTCGACCGTTATTGAGGTGTTTGAACAAGCCTGAGTCGCAAATCATCTTGTCTGAGTTACATGATGGTGAAGGTTCTGCCCATTGGGGTATAAGGCATTAATTCGAAGAGTATTTCTGGCTGGTTATTATTGGCCTACTATTGCTGCGGATGCAAAAGAGTTAGTAAAACGATGCGACACGTGTTAACGCTATGCTAATGTGATCCATAAGCCCGGGGTATTATTATAAAGTATTTCTGAAGCAGTACCATTTGACAGGTGGGGCATTGATCTCGTTGGGCCTTTACCAATGGCATCAGGTAGCATGCAAACCATCATTGTAGCGGCATATTATTTTTCTAAGTGGGTAGAAGCTGAACCCCTAGCAGGGATGAAGGCTAAGGATGTGATCAAGTTCGTTGTGTCAAACATTTGTTGTCGTTTTGGTGTGCCATTGCAGATCACAACGGACAACGGACCCCAATTTGATAACAAGGAGTTCAAAAGTTTCTATGTCTCGAGAGGCATACGACAATTTTTTTCTGCACCATTTCACCCTCAAGCCAATGTGCAAGTGGAGGTGACTAATCGCACAATTCTTGATGGTTTGAAAAAGAACTTGGAAGGAAATGCGGGAAAATGGCCCGACTATTTGCAGGAAGTACTATGGGCATACCAGACGACTCCGCGAACGGCCACTGCTGTATCTCCATTTGCCTTAGTCTATGAAATGGATGCCATTTTCCCTCCAGAGATTGTTTTCTCATCACATCGTGTAGCAACATATGCAGCAGACACGAATGACCAAAACAGACCACTGGCTTTAGACTTGGTTGAAGAGAAAAGACAGTAAGCACAATTGACGTCCCTCCATTATCAAACTCTCATGAGGAGTCGGTATGCGTCTAAGGTAAAGCACAGAGCTTTTAAAGTGGGTGACAAAGTCCTACGTAAAGTTTTCCTGCACACGAAAGACAAGAGCTTGGGAAAGTTGGGACCAAATTGGGAAGGCCCTTATGAAATTACCGAGAAGTTAAAACCATGCACGTATCGGCTAAAAGACAAGGAGGGGTGATATCTCCGTCTCCCGTGGAACATTGAACACTTAAAATTGTATCTTGATTGAAGAGTTAGCTAGCAAGTAGTGTTCGTATTATTTTGTATTTTATAGAACGAAATTTAGCGAGGGGCACACTCTTTCCTACCATGTTAGGCACAGGAAGGTTTTAATGAGGTGTTCGATGAGCTGCTTAATACAAAGAACTCTTTGCCTTAACTATTATTTGGGTCACGATAACGCGTGCCTCGAATTATTGTCTCTTCGAACTATTATTCGGGTCGCAGAAAGCTGTGCCTCGAATTGCTATCTCTTCGAATTATTATTTGGGTCACAGTAACATGTGCCTCGAATTTTTGTCCCTTCAAATTTTCATTTGGGTCACATTAATGTGTGCCTCGAATTCTATTTACCTTTGTTATTATTTTGGACACATAAATGTGTGCTTCAAATTCTATTTGCCTTTACTATTATTTGGGTCCTATTAATGTGTCTCAAATTACTGTTTCTTCGAATTATCAGATGGGTCACACTAATGTGTTCCTCGAATTTTATTTTCCTTAGCTATTATTCAGGTCACAGAAATTATCTTTTGGATCACGTTAACTTAGGATTAGCTGTTATTAGTTTGAGCTTTTGATCTCACAATAATTTATTTTTGGTTCGAAGGGTTTGTCTCTTCGAATTATCAGGGGGGAACACAGTATTTGGTGCCTTGGATTGAACTTATACATAAACATAACAATCGATTACATAAAATTCAGCACATTACAGCATACTGTCGTCACCTTAAAAAAAGAAGCCCTATAGGGCCATAAACAAAACGTCGAAATCCTCCACATCTTCCCCTAATCTGAATTTTTCGAAGAGACACTCCCCTATGCTTCTGAGTCTTCACTATCGCTCACTACTATATGGGGAGGGCGAAGTTCCGAGGGGACAAGTTTCCAAAAACTCCCCAAGTTGTATTCGGGATGCTCAGCATGAATTTGGGTAAGTAAACCAGCTCGAGTAGTGGCATCCCGAGCCTTCAGCTTACTTGTGCACGTAGCTGCATAAGCATCCACAGCCTTATCCTTCTCCTCCTCGACCTGCCTGGGGAAGTTCTCAACCCGTTTTAGTAACTGATCTCGATCCTCTTTCACCTTTCTGAAGCTGTCAGTACATTCTGCGAACCCATCACAGGCCAGACGATGCCCTTTCTTGTACTCAACTATCAGTAGCTCTTGAGTGTCAGTCTTTTTCTTGTACAACTCCATCTCTTCTTGACAGCACCTCTCCAGCATTATCACATAATTTTCGGACGCAGATAAGCGCTCGTACAAAGCATCTGCTTGACTCTCTATCACTGCGTGTTGCTTCTTGGCCTCCTCGAGCTGAGAAGCAGCTAGCAACGACTTAAACTTGTAGTGATTTTTGCGCTTCTCAAGATGCTGCATCTTTTTCCCTCTATTAACTGAGGTATGCAGCAGTCGTCGAAGATTCAGTGAGAATTCGTCGTCTAAAGGAACTTCGAAGGAGCTCGTTGGAGATCCTAGTGCTGCAGAGTCAAAATCGGAAAACCCACCACCAAGAGTATCTGGATCAATGTGCTGAGGAGGGTTGCTCCGAGGGATGGCGAGAGGTGCTAACTTTGGACTATTTTCGAAGGGGACATGGTGTAAAGATTCGGTAAGAGGTGAGTGTGGTCTTTGATGAGAACTTTCCTTGGGTGAGTTGCCACCTCTGTCCTCGGGTTCACTTGAGATTTCTTGAATCTCTTCGGCTGGAGCGGCTTCCTGATTGTCATCAGGCGTCTCACCATCCTCGGATAATTCTTGGATGGGCTCGAGGACAGCTTTGCCTTTCCTATCCTTTGTCTCGGCTTCCTTTTTTGATGGAAAGATGGGAGCAGGGGGAGGGGATTGGAGTTCGACGACACAATATTGTCCGAGGGAGGAAGCCCTTGGGTATTGACTGTTCCTTCAGGGTTTAGCTGTTTCTCTTTCATTGAAACCTCTTCTTCTAGAGGATCCCCGAGATGACTCTTCGAACGAGAGCGCTTGGGAAGATATATCACTATATCTTTTCGGCTCACGCGCTCCATCACTTCTCACTCTGAGGGAGGAGCCATCAATCCTTTCATGCTAATTCGGTCGAGGGGATTGAGCATCCACAACCGACTCCTGGCGAGATTGTTATCTGTGAAGCAGAGACAAAATCGGTTGTCCCAGTGTTCTTTTGCCCACAAGCGAAGTTTGGTGAACACATTCGTGGCACCCTCAACATAGTCAGAATAGGGCTTCGATATCCCAGTCATAGCTGCAACAAGTAGCCAACATAAAGTCCAGTCACAAACCAAAATTCGATGGAGAATAAATAATTTTGAAGACTAGGAACTTACATTTATTGGTCCACATCAGAGATAGCTTGTGAGGATTCGAAGGAGTGGCCTCTGACCCGGTCTCCCAGTAACCGGAGAAGAACAAGAACTGCTGCCTCCATTTCTTGTCAGCCTCTAAGAGATCTCTTAGGACTTTTTGTCCTCGGTTGAAAGTCAGTGAGTAAAAGGGAAAGAAAGGATTCTTGACCAGACCAGTAAGGCCGATGAGTTGCTCTAACGAAAATTCGTCGACCTGAGAGCCTCGAGGCCATAATGCAGGCCATCAGAGTAAACCACACGTTGGGGCCAACCTGTGAAGGACAAAGGTCTATCTTCGCCAAATATTCGATGAAGAAGGGGTCTAAGGGATACCTTAACTCCCAGTTCATGATCTCCGTATACACCACCAACTCGTTGTCTCTCACTGACAAAGGTGTCTCACCTTCCGAGGGAAATCTGATAGTAATATAGGAGGGGATGCACCATCGAGTCCTCAGCATTTCCTCTTCATCTTGTGAAAAGTACTTGTATATGATATTATAGAGAGCTACCATATGTTTATTTTCAATGCCCCGAATATTGCGACCGGCAATGCTATTCAGTTCTAAGGCAAGCACGATATCCCCTTTCGATTTTGGGGCAATCCAACGAGCTTTCTCTTCGGATATTGTTCAAGAAGAGGAGGTCGCGTTGTTCGAAGGACCTAAAGAAGGGATCACAGGTACTTTTGGTTCGAGGGACGCTGTTGCAGGCGCTTTTCCTTTGGAATTTAGACTCTCGTTCCGCCTGTTTTGCATATCCTCTTCGGTGATGATCGTCCTCGAAGGCGAAAATTGAGTTCCATGAATGGTCATAGATGAAGTCGAAGGCAGACTTGACTCATCTAATTCCTTTTTTCGTGGAGGACTGATAGATGTACGACGCGGGCTAGTGGATATCCGCGGAGGACTAACAGATGTCCGGTGAGGTATGGTAGATGTCCGAAGAGGGCTGGCGGATGCCTGGGGGACACCTTCGATTGCTGTTGGGGAAGAAGGCTCCCGATAACCAGGGGTGTCTCTTTGGCACGCTTTCGCTCCTGCGAACTTTTCTTATCCTTATGAGATCTTTTTCTCTTCCCAGAAGAGTGTTTGTGCTGTCTGTCTTTACCCATGTTTCCGAGGAGGTTAGACTCACTATGCAGACTTTGTCGACCGACTTCGAGGGGAATAATTGTAGTTGAATCTGCTGGGGGAGGCCAGGCACCAAAGAAAGTAGTAACAGATGGTGGGGGTTGGGGCCTCACGTCTTCTCCAGCAGCAACTCTCTCCTCGAACCTCTTGCTGATCAACAACCAATCAGGAACCCGACGGGGTTTCCTCGCCAGCTTTCTCTTTTTAGAAACTTTTGAACAAAAGTTGAATTAATGAGGAGAGAATATTGATATTTATAGATGAGATTGGGCCTTCCAACCAGACTAGGCCCAGGGATTTTTTCTAGTGTTTGCATTGGGGCATTATGGGATATATAGGTGTGAAATGTCCTGACACCAGCCACAGGGGAAGATGCAGAGTTTTCCTAAACAGAAGATGTATTGGGAATAGGGAACGTTTCCAATAAAGATATGCTAATAGGCATTGTTACTTAATGGCGTCACGTTAAAGAATAATCATAGCACCCTATTTAGCCTTGGATTGAATAAATTCGGGGCATTGATACAGTCAAAGTCAATGGACTTATATGGCTAAAATGGTGCAAGGTTTAGGGGGCCCCAGTTATCAGGATAAATTCGAAGGGAGGAGATCTTCGAGGGGCGGTTTATGACATCGACAGTTCGAGGAAAATTGTTGAGATTCGAAGAAAGAAAATATTCGAGGAAAATGTTCTTTGCCTTTCGAAGGTAATTATTCGAGGGTGTGTGAAATGAACAGTCAGAGGATTATTCAGTCCCAGTAAAAGAACTTTCACTAGGACTGGGGGGCTACTGATGAGGAAGAATAAAAGACAAGGAGAAAAGTATGAAGAAGAAATATGACAGGAGAAAAGTGCAAAGGAGAAACATGATAGGAGGAAAGTGCAGAGAGGAAATTGCATGAGGGTTAAATTGTAAAAGCTGTCTAAGAAATAGCCAGAATAAGAAGATAATGAAGTGTAGGGACTAAAGATGTAATTAATGGGAATTAAAGCGTGTGGGGTCCGCAATTGTACTATAAAAGGACCACACACGCTTCACAAATCCCGAGATGAATAATATAATATACTTTATCTCTCTACTTAACCTAAGAGTTCTTACTTTCTCTCTCTAAAATCTGCAACCAAACAAATTAGATCTATTCATATTGACACTAAGAGATTTTCATATCACAGAATCATCACTAAGAAATCCTCGTATCGCAAAAACACCCCTGGACTTTCTTAGAACTCTTCATTACTAATATTTCTCCATGATGGATAATGTTTCTCCAAGTTAGTGATGATGATAATGTCTCTCCATGGCGTTTAAATGATCAACAAGTAGAAAAAACTACATGAGTTAAAAAAAATTATAACAAAATTGTATTATTTCAAAGCGGACATGGTTATAAGATAAGCCAAGCTGATAAAATGTTAGAGGTTACACACAACTAAAAAATTTTAATATGGCAAACTGAGAATACTATAAAAGTCGGGTTTTAAAGGCCTGATTGTGATCATTGTTATAAGCCAAGCCCATTTGAGAAGAGTAAAAGGGAGCACTAAGTTTCAAAAATGATAGAAAGTTGTAATTGTGTCATAAAAATGATCTTTATATGTTCTTCAGACCAATCTTTAAAGCGACATCAAAATATGTTCTCCACATGTTCTCTAGACGCCGTTTGTGAAGTTACGTCAAAATATGTTCTCCAAACGACGTTTGTAAAACGAATTCTAGATATATTTTCCAAAAAATTATCTTTATATGTTTCTCAGACGTTAGTTGTAGTACAATGGTTAAATATATTCTCCAAAATATGTTCTTCATATTGGAAAATACATTCGTAAAGTGACGTCAAATAGTTTCTTTGTACGATCTTTAGATGATGGTTATAAAAAAATATCAAAATATGGTCTCTAAAAGATGTTATTCATATATTTTACAGACGATGTTTGTACAACAACTAGATAGGGTCTTCATATATTATTCAGATGGCGTTTGTAAAACTAAAACTAGATATGTTCTCCAAAATATCATCTACATATGTTCATCAAACGATGGTTGTAAAGAGACATCAAAATATATTCTCCAAAAAAGGTTCTTTACATATTTTTCGAATGATGTTTCTAGAGCGACGACTATATATGTTTTACAAAATATTATCTTCATATGTTCTTCAAATGAAGAATGTAAAGAGATCCCCATATAGAATAAATTCATCAAACTAATACGTAGTTAATAAAAGTCGTGTATACAAGAAAATGACGTGAAGAAAGATTTGGCTAAAGACGACGAGAAATGTAAATTTGCATGAAGCATGAAGAAAAAATAACTTGAAGACTACATTATAAATCTATACTTAAAGAAGTTCTAGTCTTTTAGTTTTATTTGATATTCCAACTTAATTTCTATGGGGGCTAATGAGGATAGAATAGTTGGATAGTTCTAAGAATATAAAGACACTTATATAATTAATGATATATGTTTTATACTTTATATTAGAAGTTAATTACTAACAACTGAAGATATAATGCTCTTTTATATTTGTACACTTAAAATTTTATACATAGAGATGAGAAGTGCCCCAAAAAGAGGATCAATCTCATTTATCATAATTACTTTTTTATTTCTCTTCTCCCTCTTCACTTTTTTAGATTTGGTTGAGGTATTTTACCTCATCATAGCATTTTTTTAAGAGAAGATCGATTCAAACCCTTAATCATCTTTTGCGGCGAGTTATTCCTTAAGTTGTTTGAAGATGTCAGATACTTTGATGGGGGAACTCGTTGTGTCTATTGATGATCCCAAGTTTCGCCAACATGAATCGACAACCTACTCAAAACCGTGTCACCGGAAGAAAGATGTACAAGTGCTTTGATAATCAGATCGGGCTATGCAAAAGTTACATATAAAATGGAGGAAATGAAATTAAATCAAAATATATGTAGGTCTGAAGTGTAGTGGTAATACAGTTTTTTTCTCGTCTTACTTGTTATCCATCTTCTTTCGGTTTGACCAATATCATTTGACGAGTTGGATTTCTAATTACCACTGACATGGAAAAAACTTCATTTTCATACATGATCTGAATCTGAAAACTTAACGATATGATGGACATCCGGAAAAGTAAAATAGTAGAATTGGATTTTACTACTTTGAAAAACTTGTATTGTGAAAGAATTATGTCATATGGTAATATATGCTTTTTTTAGGGAACCGACTAAAACTATTATTAAGCTAGTTAAAATCTTCTATCTATTTGGAGTTAACTACGATGGTCATATCTTTATATATCGGAAGAATTTGGATTATTTAGAATGAAAGTAATACTTTTAAAACAATTCACCGTAATCGGATTTTTTTTCACTTTTTAAAATAACAACAAATTTCGAGACAGGAAACTACAAACTATAATTTTGATTTTCGTTTTTAATTTTTTTTTTCTAATTCTAAAAAAACTAAAATAGTGTGGATATACCTTATTAATCCATTGTTAATAAACAAAAAAGTAGTCTAACAATAAAATTAAAACCTAATAAAACTAAATCTAAGAATATAAAATATGTAAATAGATATTTAACCTGATAACATTATTATAACTTTATAACAAAAAGAGAGGAAAAAGATTTAAAATAAAAAATAATAAAAATTCCATTGCCGGGAATTGAACCCGGGTCTCCTGGGTGAAAGCCAGATATCCTAACCGCTGGACGACAATGGAGAAGTTGTTAACATGTTACATTTAATTGAACATCATATTCATTCCTGAGTTGAAAACATGTTGAATTCTAACGTTATAATTACAAGTTTGTAGCCAAATTTTGTTTAACAGATACACAACCACTATTATTAGTCAATATAAGAATATCCATTGAAATGTAAATGTATATACATCCATTTGAGGACGGCTTATACAAAACTACGTGCATTCATGATATTATTACCAGCAACAATGACAGCACAGATAACATACCCCTACATTAGGACAAACTTACATCCATCCTCGATGTTCATTACTAAATCAAACGAATGCTCTAACTCCAAGTAAGATGTCGCATAGATCGAATCAACCGAAATCAACGGTTCATTAAGATATAATCAAATGAAGTCACTGAGGTACTAAGCTCGAATCATATCAGTAAGAGGTCGTGCTGCTGCGGCTTAAAACTATAACTATTTTACAAGTCTTCCCAGCCATTCATACCTTACGAGCATAAACCAAGCAATCATATAATCGTGACATCGAACAGAAAAGATAAAGAGTCTAAAACATCTAAATAGCCTTATTATTTCAACTGGTCAAAAGATAAGCAAAGTCAGGAACTGTACATTGGTCGCCCTAATAGACAAGCCAAAGCATCATATCGATAAAAAGAAAGAAAACATCAAGACTATTGCTTTCGGTTCATATACGTCCTCCGATTAAACTAATTCATCGACAAACAAACCAATCTAATAGAGAAGAAACAAAACATCAAGACTCTTACTAGCTTCTGTTCGTAAACATACTTAACCAACCGACACTAGTAAGAACTCTTCTTCTTCGGCCCCGGATAAAAACCTAGATACCATTTCACAAACTTCTTCAAACCTGCTTCCAAATCAGTTGTGGGTTTATACCCAATCTGGCTCTGCGCCAAACTAATATTAGCGTGGGTGAACTCAACATCTCCGTTTCTAGGCAATGGCAACACCTTTGTCTTGGCTTTCACCTTCAAAAGCTTCTCGAGAATAGTAACAAGCTTGGTAACTCGAACAGGAGAGGTATTCCCTAAATTGAAAATCCTAAACTGGGCAGGGCCTCGCTTTTTACCTCCTGTGCCGGTACTCTTGTTCGCAGTATCCATTGCACCCAAACAACCTTTTACGATATCGTCAATGTAGGTAAAATCTCTAGCTACACTACCCTTGTGAGGTGACTGAAAAATACTAATGGTCTTTCCCTTAAGTATGTCTCTAGTGAAAAAGAAATATGCCATATCAGGTCGACCCCATGGGCCATAAACTGTGAAGAATCTCAATCCTGTTATTGATAATCCGTATATATGATTATAAGTATGAGCAATTTCCTCACCGGCTTTTTTGGTTGCGGCGTAGAGGCTGGCCGGATGATCAGTTCTGTCGTTTTCTGAAAAGGGTACCTTGACGTTAGTGCCGTAGACCGAACTCGATGAAGCCCAGACGATTGCAGGTTGTGGACTTGCAGACTTGCAGGTCTCGAGTAGATTAACGAATCCGGCGATGTTGCTATGGACGTAAGACGCTGGGTTCTGCATTGCGTAACGGACGCCGGCTTGTGCGGCGAGATGCATTACGTGAGTGAAGAGAACAACGTCGAACAGCTTCCGGAGTAAAACAGCGTCGTTGATGTCTCCTTCTACGACGAACACCCCGGATCGATCGAGAAGACTCTGACGAGCCCGTTTGAGCTTCGGGTCATAGTATCTATTGAAATTGTCCAGCCCGAGAACGCCGTCGCCGCGGCGTTTGAGCGCGAGCGAGACGTGGGTTCCGACGAAACCGGCGGCGCCGGTGACTAAAACAGTAGGTCCCGCGCGCGATCGCGCACGGGCGGATTTCCGTACCTGTTTTTCCCAATGAGAGCCACCGTAGATAGCGGCGGTGGGGTTGGAGGCGTTAAGGGAGCGACGGGAGGAGGAAGACGGAGGAGGGGAGAGAATTAAGAAGCAGATGAAAAGAGCGAGAGAGACGGATGACCAGATTGTGAGCTTAGTTAGCGATGAGAAATGGAAACGGAAAAGACGGTGGTGACTGTAGGGTACGGATTTGTCGGGTTTGTATTTACCGGTTGTGGTGGACGGTGGTAGAGTGTCAAGGTGTGACATTTTCTAGGGTTTATGATCGAGAGGAAGGTGGTGGTTTTAGGGTTTTGGAAAATTTAGAGAATGTGAGTCGTTGATGGTGAGAATTGAGGATGAGGAAAGATGGAGGTAAGGGATTTGGTGGTGATGGTGGTGTTGATGTAGAAAAGATGCAATTTTTAAAGGTAGAAGAAAGAAGACGCCATAGGATGATGATGGAGATGATATTGACTCATCGCTAACTATTAAATTAGTATTGACGAGTTACGTTTCTTGGTTTTTATTTTTATCTTTCTAGGTTTATCTTTATAAATCAAAATATATAAAAGTATATATATAGGTTGTTAATATTGTTCACGATTATAACTAAAAAAATTATATTTACACCTTTATTAAAAAAATAAGTTTGACTCTCGATTACTATCTTTAACGATTATAACTAAAAAAAATTATATTTACACCTTTATTAAAAAAATAAGTTTGACTCTCTATTACTATCTTTAACTTTTATTACGGACTAAAATCTATTTTGTTATTTTTTTATACTTACTATTTCACTATTTAGTTTTAAATAAACATGCACATGAGCTTAATTTTGAAAAAAGTATATGTAAATACCTATTCAGTTACCTAATTATCCAGTAGAATTTTTTTTGGGATAGTGTCAATCGATACCTCAATTTGAATTTTGGATGAAAATACCCCAGACTATATATAGCCATATTTCTCTTCTATCCACAGAACCTTTCAACCCGAAATCCAGTCCATTCTCACCTGATTTCGACCGATGACTGGTGATCGTCTTCTACTCCCGATTTCGACCGTTGTTTCTACACCGGTCGAAGTTGTTTATCTCGACCGAAATCAAGTATTTAGGATCGGTAGTAGACATTTTGGATTATGGGTTTATCGTCAAACACAGTAGTTTCTTATGTTGCATGTACTGATAATCGTTTTGTGCGTGTTGTGATGTATACTAGATGAGTTTTGGGTGGTTGTTTGTTGGTTATGGTGCTTTTTCCATATTTCCCAGGCCCCTGCAACGTGCATGTAAAAAGTAGAACAATTCGCATCTGGGTGCATGTGTGTTATAGTACAATTCGCATCTTCATCATGTAAGAATGCACACAATTCGCATGAAGTCCTGAGAGTTGTGTATAAGTTGTGTCTGGGTACAAGTTGTTTACATACAATTCGTATGTAGTCCTGAGAGTTGTATACAAGTTGCGTCTGGGTACAAATTGTTTGCATACAATTTGCATGTAGTCCTGAGAGTTGTGTACAAGGTGCGTCTGGGTAAAAGTTATCTGCATACAATTCACATGTAGTCCTGATAGCTGTGTGCAAGTTGTGTTTGGGTACAAGTATTGCACGCAATTCGCATGTAATCCTGAGAGTTGTGTACAAATTGTGTTTGGGTACAAGTATTGCACACAATTCGCATGTAGTCCTGAGAGTTGTGTACAAATTGTGTTTGGGTACAAGTATTGCACACAATTCGTATGTAGTCTTGAGAGTTGTGTACAAGTTGTGTCTGGGTACAAGTTGTTTGCATACTGATGAGTCCGAATTCTGCATGCTCCCCGGACAAGGACAGATCGGTACAAGCTCTCCGGACCGGACAGATCACTTCAAACACTTAGCCCATAGGACTGTTCGAACTATGACAAAAGTACTAAAAAACCTAAACACTACTTGACTAAGCTACCTCCTCTCCTACTTAGAGCTAATGGGTCTTTGAACATGACATGGGTCCATTAAACATGACCCGAAAGCCCATAAGGGCCCAAACATTAGGGTATAAATACCCAACCACCTGCATTAAGTGCAGGTAATGAGAATTAACTGCAACCAGCCAGCTTAATTATCTCTCTACTCTCTACAATAAATACATAATACCCACATACTACCATTAAACACCAAACAAATTACAAACCTACCCTCAGGCGATAATTATCCTCACCAAATTGGCGACCACAATGGGAGGAGAAGGTGCCTGAATCAAGCATTCAAAACCAGCTAAGAAAGTCTGTCCGAATGAATCCGGACAATCCAGAAGTACCACCAGCTCTACTCGAAGTGGTGGGAGAGAACGATGAGTACACTATTGAAGAGCATGATAGGCTAAAGGGTGAAATAGAAGCTCTGAGGGCAGAAAAGGCTAAGATGGGCATGAAAGAAAAGTCTAAAGCATCAATTGCTCATCACACCGACAACCACAGAGAGCATGAGTCTTCAAAAACTCATGTGAGCACCAAAAAGACTCATGCCAGCTCCAAAAAGTCTCACCGGTCTAAGCCAGTGGAGAGTTCTGACTCAAGCTCAGAATCTTCTGATAGCTCTTCGGACACTGAAGGAGTTGAAAAATCTTTATCCTCTAGCAGCGATGAGGGTCGAACTAGAAAGAAGAAAAAACAGATCAAAAAATATTCAAGAAAAAGGGATAGCCATGGAAGGATGAAGAAGAATATTGGAAAAGGGTCATCTCACAGCCGGAGGCATGTGGACCGGATGCTGATGGATCCTTTCTCTTTTCACGATGAACCGTATCTTTGCAAATCCCAATGAGGATACGGTGTTCAGTCGTGGAAGGTATTGGAGGTAATCTCCATTGTCTTCTAAAATTTTGTCCGGAAACCTCCCTAAGAGGTTTGACAGCACCAAAATAGAAAAGTACGATGGCAGTACTGATCCGGACAACCATTTGGAACAATTTAAAAACTTCATGATGAACTTTGACGACGATGATAAACTACTTTGTAGGGAATTCTCCCAATCATTTATGGGGAGTGCTCTAAAATGGTACAACAGCCTGCCTCAAGGTTGTATTAAAGATTTCGATACTTTTTGGGTAGCCTTTCAAAGGCAGTTTGTAGGGAGTAAAGAGCTAAAAGGAAATGGAGACACAATAATCCATTGTGCTCAGGAACCAAATGAGTCCTTGAAAGAATATATAAGCCGTTTTGTGAACACCAAGAATGAGTTGGCTGATTGCTTCGAACAGGTAGCAATAGCATCCCTAAGACAGGGCTTGAACCCTGGCAACTTGGCTGACTCAGTGACCAGAAAGAAGGCCATGACATGGGGAGGGTTGCTGAATCAGGTTGGAAAACAAATTAATGTTGATGAAACGAAGAAAACCAGGGTGCACAGGCAAGTGAGGTCTACCCCGGTGGTACCGAATCCAAATCAGAATCAGTCCGGGAACAAAGCAAGAGAGACCGGACAGGGGCATGGTAGGGCAAAAGCTCAGTCTCAGCCAGCTGCTCCTGCTCAGAGTCAACAATCCAGAAACAAGAGAGGGTCATGGGTCCAACCGGAGTAGTTCGCAGAATTAAAAGAAAGTGTGGCCACCATTTATGATAAAACAAAGGAGGAGGTGCACTATAGAAGACCAGCCACACTGCAATCTCCCAGAGAGCATCGCAATAATCGTTTTGCCAATATCACAATGATATTGGCCATACCACCGATGATTGTATAGCTTTGAAACAAGAGGTTCAGAACTTAATCGAAAGGGGAAAGCTGGGGGCTTATGTCTAAAGAAGAGGAGTTAACATGCCTGACAATACTCACCAGGTTGGTCCAAGTAATGCTGCTCCGGAGGAAGACATGGTTATAAGTGAGAGATTTGATGTGGAATCTGAGTACTTGGATCCTGATCCAACTCGAAACAGAGCAGGTGCAATTGAGGAATGTTCTAGGACAGTCTCCGGGCTCATTAAGTTTTTTGAGTCACTTACAATTTTCGGAGGGGACACTATGACAGCTCCTACTGCTTCTTCAAAGAAGAGGCACGTTCATACTTTAGCCTCCCAGCTAGAAGGAGGCATGACTTCCTATCAGTCACAAAATTCATTCCCCTTCATTGTTTTTGATGAAGATGATTTAAGAGATATTGCTGGTCCTCATGAGGATGTTGTTGTCATAGGAGCATCTATTGGGGGCAACGACATAAGACGAATTTTGGTGGATACTGGAAGCTCAGCCAATATTCTTTTCCTAGCCACATACAAGAGAATGAAAAATCCAGCTGTAATTCAGAGTTCGGACAGATCAATTGTGGGCTTTACAGGCAGCTCAGCAGATGTGATCGGAGAGTTCGAAGAGGAAGTTTTATTGGGCAAGGGCCCTTTCAAGAAAATGGTCAGTTTACTCTTTATTGTGGTGGATTGTCCCACTTGGTATAATGCTATTCTAGGGAGGTCTTGGCTCTCTAGGATGCATGCAGTGGCTTCGACAGTCTATCAGTGCTTGAAATATGTTGTTTAGGGACAGGTTGGAGTCGTCCGGAGCAGTCAAAAGATTGCAAGAAAATGTTATGCTACTGCTCTAGCACCCCGGACGTTGGGGGCAGTACGCATCAACGAGAAATAGCAGTTTGAGGGGCTTTCTAGGGGTGAGGGTGAAATTGATAACCCCAGAGAGACCCCTGGAGTGTTGATACCGGTCGAAGAGGTAGAGACACACTATTTGGAAGAAGGAAGAAGTGTTAAGATAGGCTCCAAAATGCCACCCGATCTGAAAAATGAAATGTTAAAGTTTTTGAAGGATCATCAACATGTTTTTGCTTGGTGCAATGCTGATGTTACTGGGGTTCCAGCAGAAGTGATATCACATCACCTATCCGTCCGGAGAGACGTAGCACCAGTGGTTCAAAAGAGAAGAGCTTTTTGTAAAGAGAAGGCTGATGTCATTGTGCAACAGGTTGATAGGCTCACAAAGATGGGGCACATCAAGGAGTCTCAGTATCCTTTGTGGAATGCCAATCCGGTTCTGGTAAAGAAGAAAAATGGAAAATGGCGCATGTGCATTGACTTCACAGATCTCAATAGAGCTTGCCCAAAAGATTTGTATCCGGTCCCCCGGATTGATCAGTTAGTAGACTCCACCTCTGGGAACAAGTTGCTTTCCTTTATGGATGCCTTCTCCGGATACAATCAGATTCAAGTGGATCTGAAGGATCAAGAGCATACCATATTTGTCACTAACAGAGGTCTCAATTGCTATAAGGTAATGCCGTTTGGGTTGAAAAATGTTGGGGTTACTTATCAGAGGTTAGTAAACAAGGCTTTTGCTTATCAGATTGGAAGAAATATGGAAGTATACATTGATGACATGATGGTGAAGAGTGTGGACGAGCAATTGCACTTGTCTGATCTCCAAGAAAATTTTGTCAACTTGGTAAAAGTGAATTTAAAGTTAAACCCAGAAAAATGTGTGTTCGGAGTGCAGTCTGGAAAGTTTCTAGGCTATATTATAAGTGAGCATGGGATACAGCCCGATCTGGACCAGCTCAATGCTCTATTCCAGATGGAGCCACCTAGAAATATTAAAGAAGTACAGCGGTTAACGGGGAGATTAGCTGCCTTAAACAGATTTATCTCAAGGTCTTCGGACAGGTGTGCCCCTCTCTTTCAAACCTTGAAGGGTGCAAAGGGATTCAATTGGACCCCACAGTGTGATGAGGCTTTCAATGAGATCAAGAAGCACATGTCCTCCCCCAAAACTTTGTTTAAGCCAGTTGATGGGGAGACACTCTTCGTATATTTGGCAGTTTCAAGTTGTGCCATCAGTGTTGTATTGGTAAGGGAGGTAAATGGTCATCCCCATCCAGTGTACTACATCAGCAAAAGTTTGATAGATGCAGAAAGACGTTACTTGAAACTCGAAAAATTAGCATTAGCCCTGGTGATAGCTGCCAGGAAGATGAGGCCTTATTTCCAGGCTCATCCCATCATCGTCCGGACTTCTTTTCCCCTAAAGAATGTCCTCCAAAAGGCAGACATTTCGAGCAGGATGACTAAGTGGTCAGTAGAGTTGGGGGACTTCGACATAGACTTTGCTCCTCGAACAGCAGTCAAGGCCCAAGCTGTGGCAGACTTTTTGGTTGAATTTCACTTCGACAGGAATTCGGAGCAAACTACTGACATAAAAGATAAAAAAGGTATGGGTCGTTCGAACAGATGGTGGATCTAGCACTATGGGATGTGGTGCAGGGGTGTGTTTAACTTCTCCATATGGAGACAAGATGTACTAGGCTATTTGTTTTGCTTTCAGAGCATCTAATAATGAGTCCGAATACGAAGCAGCTATAGCTGGTTTAAAGTTAGCCTACATTTGTGGGACTAAGAGGGTCAAGCTACTAAGTGATTCCCAGCTTCTGATCCACCATGCCCAAGGCCAATCTGAGGCTAAAAATGAGCAGCTTGTGAAATACTTACTCCTCCTTAAGAATGAAGCACTCAAGTTTAAAAGTGTTGTTTATGAGCACATATCCCGGGCAGAAAATGAGCTAGCAGACTCGTTAGCAACCATAGCATATACAGAGTCATATCCATGGATCCATGTCCTGGAAAGCCCCTCCATTCAACTTAGTAAGGGTAAAGAAGAGGAAATTTTTGAAGTGCAAGTGAAACAACCTCAAGACTGGAGGTTTCCTCTCCTGCAATATTTCTCCGATGGTGTCGTGCCTCCGGATAAGTCACTAGCCAGAACATTGAAATACAAGGCTCGTGGTTTCATCATATTGAGAGAAGTGTTGTATAAAAAATCTTATAGTAAACCTCTCCTGTGCTGTTTGGGGGATGAAGAGTCTCAAGTAGTCCTCTCTGAATTGCATGATGGTGAGGGATCAGCCCATTGTGGATTCAGAGCTTTAACAAGAAGATTTTTACTGGCCGGTTACTATTGGCCATCAATCATGAAAGATGCTAAGGAATTGGTAAGAAGGTGTGACCCATGCTAGAGGTACATCAATGAAATTCATGTCCCAGCCATTCCTTTAGAGTCAATTTCTGAGCCTATTCCTTTTGCTCGATGGGGGTTGGATTTAGTAGGGCCTCTCCATGTGGCGTCCGGAGGACGCAAAACTATAATTGTGGCCATAGACTACTTTCCGAAGTGGATTGAAGCAGCCCCTCTAGCAGGAACAACATCAAAAGCTGTTATAAAATTTATTTTATCCAACATCTGTTGCAGATTTGGTGTCCCACAAAAGATAACAACAGACAATGGGCCACAGTTCGACAATAGGGAAATGGAGAGCTTCTGTGCCTCAAGGGTTATACAACATTGTTTCTCTTCACCTTTCCACCCACAAGCAAATGGGCAAGTTGAAGTGGCTAATAGAACTATATTGTCCGGTTTAAAGAAGAATTTGGAAGGGGCTGCTGGGAAGTGGCCTAGTTATTTGCAAGAGGTTTTGTGGGCCTACCGGACAATACCTGGGGCTGCAACACAAGAATCACACTTTGCTTTGGTCTATGGGATGGATGCAGTAGCTCCCATAGAAGCAACTCTCCCATCATTTCGTGTTCACAACTTCTCTGAACACGCTAACGAGGTGGCAATCAGAGGTCAACTTGATTTGATAGAAGAAAGACGAGTTAAAGCTCACCTTAGAGTTGCACACTATCAGGGCTTGATGAGAAACAGGTTTGCTTCCAAAGTTAAAAGAAGAGATTTCCAACCAGTGGACAAGGTATTAAGGAAAGTCTTCTTACACACTAAAGAAAAGCTGTTCGGAAAGCTGGCCCCAACTTGGGAAGGTCCGTATATGGTTGTTGAAAGAATTAAACTTGGAACATATTGGTTGGAGGACAAAGATGGAAGAGTTTTGAATCATCCTTGGAACATCGAGCATCTCCGGATGTACTTGGAGTAGCATTTGTGTAAATATTTACTTGTTTAAACATCCATGTAAATATTTGGGGGCATAATCTTTCCTCCCTGGTGGCACAGGGAGGTTTTAATGAGGTGTCCGGGATTTTGAATAAAATTTGATGCCTTCTTAAAAAAAATTCCCAAGTATTTTAAGGTTTGTCCTTTGTCACACTATCCGGATTGAAATAACTAAGGGCTATTTAAACTCTAGCTGGAGAACTTAAGCACTCTCACTATGAAATAACTAAGGGCTATTTAAACCTTAGCCGAAGAACTTAAACACTCTCACTATGAAATAACTAAAGGCTGTTTAAACTCTAGCCATCAAAATTGGAACAAATTGCGAAAGAAGATGAGAATTGCATCAAAATAACTTAAAGTGCCTTGGCCTTCCAAGGACTTTTCAAATTGTCAAAAACAGAACAGAAAACCTATCCGATCAGTTGCCAGACACGATTAGAAAAAAGAATGCATTGGCCTTCTAAGGACTTTAGTTTGGATAAATAAGTAAAATCTAAATCATGAATTAAGGTTGAGCCTTAGAAGATGGCTCACCTTCATCTGTCTTTTCTTTCCCTTTGAGATCACTCTTCTCTTCACCAGGTTTCTCCCCGGTGTGTTCTTCGTCATCTGAGGAAGCACTAGAGTAGCCATACATGTCGCCTTCAGCCATCGTATGATACGGGAGGTCTTCAGGCTCAACATAAAGCCATAAATCCCCCAGGTTCTTCTTCGGAAACTTCCCATGGAAGAGTAGGACCATGTCAGACTTCACCTTGGCATACATCTCCTCCTGAGTGTCGATCACATTATTGGCATAAGCATCGATCTTGGCTTGAATCTTGGCCTCCTGCTCCTTTAGCAAAGTCGCTTTCTCCTTGGCAGCCTTAGACACTGTATTCTCAAGAGCGATTTTATCATTGGTCAGGTTGGTGATGATTTAATCCTTAGCTTTGGATTCTCCCTTTGAGGTGGTAAGGTCTTTCTCCAGACCGGGCAGCTTCTCCCGGAGCTCTCTAATGGTGTCCTCTAAAGTGGAGACTTTTGTGGGGCTTTCCTCTTGCTTTCTATTCAACTCCTTGGTTTCTTCCTTTAAAATGGCAGCATTGGAAGTGGCAGTGCGAAGGTCATCGGACAGCCTCTCTTTGTCAGACTTGAGATCTTTGATGATATCGGCCTGGTTTCAGACTTTTTTCTCCAACACAAGTACATGCTGAACGTTGCTTAACAAAGAGTGGGCTATGGGATCCCTTTCACTAGAAACGATAAAGGTCTTACCATTAAAAGTGACCGTGTTGGAGGTGCTTGGAGGAAGGTAAGGCCCGGCAAAGTCATCTCTGGGAAGATTGAGGAAGTATTCACCAAGACCGGTGATGTCTACTCCATCAATATTGATATCTCCCCCCCTCAACCTCATCGGTATGAAAGTCACCCGGAATCTCCTCGGCATGCGTTGGGTCAGTGGGATCAGCTTGGAGAGAAGGCTCCGGAGCCCGGAGAGAAAGCTTGTCTCCCTTAGAAGTCTTTTTCTTCTTGACCTCCCGGTCTGTGCTTTCGCTTCCCTGTTTACGATTTCTCTTGGAAGTCTTTGGAGGTTTTGGGAGGTTCGCTTCTTGCTTTCAGTCTCTTGCTCCACCACTTCTAAAAGAGCAGCATCGATTTGGCTCTGGGCTGGCCCCTCCGGGTTGATTGGAGCATCCTTCTCTGCATCAGCAGGGTTAGAACCACCCACCACCTTCTTGCTTTTCTTCTTCTTGCCTTTCATTTTTCTCGGGGCTTTGGCCCGGCCTGGTAGGAAGAGTGTCCCATCTGGTTCATGGGTCCTCTTAAGCACAACATCCGGAGGAGGCTGAGTGGTGAGCTCCTCCCAAGTCAAGTCTCTCCGACCTGTGGTGTTCCACAAGTGAGACATTGCCAAGTTGTCACTGGTAAAAGCAGCATGGAATCGGTTCCCCCACTTCTCAGCAGCCCAAGCATTAATCTTGCCACAAGTAGCCTGCCCGGCTTTCTGATAGTCACTGAACTCCTTGGGCAGTACTGCCAAGGCAAAAGTGAGACCCATTAGTTCGAACTACTTTAAAAAAACAAAAGTATAAAGTGGAAGACTTACGGTCACTCCTCCACCTGCTTCTGAGGAGGCTTGGGTTCACTCCGGATTTGATCATCTGTCCGTTCTCCCAAGCACCACTAACAAATAGGAACTGGGTCCTCCAATTCCTCTCCGCCTCCAACAAATCATCAACAGCCTTGAAGTCATCCCCCATATTGAAATGGTAAAAGGGGATGTTGGGGTTTCTGCACAGACTGGCCACAGCAGCAAACTCCTCCATTAGCAGAGGAATCCTGGAGAGCCTTGAGGCCATGATGCAGGCCATGAGGGTATACCAAGCGTTGGGGCTCAGCTGGCTCGGACAGAGTTTTATCAGATGGAAGTATCTGACAATCTCTGGGTCTAAAGGGAATCTGAGTCCCCAGTTGAATAGCTCCGTGAACATGACAACTTCGCTCAGTTTGCAGTCCATAGGAGTCTTCGGGTGTATGGGGATCCTGATCTTCACGTTCTCCGGTATTCCCCACTTTGTACGCATCCGGCCCAGCTCAGCTGTGTGGATGAACGCGTAGTTGATTTTCTGCAGGGCGAAGAGGTAATTAACGTTGACCTTGTGAAAACAAGGCCCCACTCTTCCCTCGAAGCTCTCCGGCAGATCCGGATGCCTCAAATACAATTTTTCTTTGCATTTGTCCTTCTTGGAAACTATTGCACTACTGGTCTGGCCGGAGGGCTCAGACTCAAATGGAGCCTCTTCAACAGAGTCCTCCATCACTTCCTCCATAATTGTTGAAGGGATTTCAGCAGCAGTAGTGGGTTGAGGGTTCAAACTTGACTCAGCCTTGTCTCTGGACTGCTGGGCCTCTGTGCTCTTTTGGCTTCTGGCCTCTGGTAGAGTATTCGGAGCGGGTGCTTCTCTTTGGAGACTTGGACTGGTGCCCTCCGGACCGAGCAGTCTGTCCTTGGGGGCTCTAATAGGCACCTCTGACCCGGTGCTGCTGTCTTTTGCCCCCGACTTTGAGGGAGTGTTTTTAGACCCTTGGCCTTTAACTAACCGGCCTTTCCTCCTATCAACTAGCTTCTCAGGGGAGTGCTCCGTATCCGACCCCATTGCTATGAAGGGTGAGGGTTTTTTGAGGCTGGTAACTGTTACTCCTGGCTCGACAGCAGGTTCTGATTCCTGAACTGAGGAACCAGAGATAATGGGGGAGAAGTTAGTTTGAAATAGTTTTCTAGGCTTGGTGCCTTTAGAAGAGGAAGAGCCTCGATCTAACTCTGTGGCAGAGGTGATTGGTCTATCAACAGGCGAAGTAGGTAACCCTGTTGCAATTCGTCTTTCTCTTTCGACTTTTTGAGCCTTCTCTAACTCAGAAAGGTTGAGCCACCCGCCTTTGACCAGAGCGTTCCTCGCTGTAAACATAAACTATCGAGCAAGTTTTTGCTTTAGAGAGAGAAAGCTTTGAGAGATTTTGCAGAGTAAATGTGAAAGAGATGGTAAAACAGTAGAAAGTGAGTTTGAATTTATAGTAAATCTGAAAAAAAAGAAGTTGATTCCTAGGAGAATTCGAAAATATTGGTAATGATTAAAGACGGCGCTGATGTCACCAACTTTAATTAAGAGGTTGCTTTTCGAAGAAGGTGGGTTCGAAATTCAAGGTGAAAAAACGGCTGAAGCAACCAATCAGAGAGCGACACGTGTCAAACGAACTCTGGCAAAAACCGTTTTGAATTCGTGAAGCTTTATCTGTCCGGATAAACCCATAGCCCAAATTGACAGACATGTTCAGATTAAAACTACCCCTGATGTCGGACTGTTTTTCAGGTTTTTTATAAGAGTATTTGCACAAACACCTAAAAAAGGGGCTCCTGATGAGTCCGAATTCTGTATGCTCCCCAGACAAGGACAGATCAGTCCAAGCTCTCCGGACCGGACAGATCACTTCGAACACTTAGCCCATAGGACTGTTCGAACTATGACAAAAGTACTAAAAAACCTAAACACTACTTGACTAAGCTACCTGCTCTCCTACTTAGAGCTCATGAGTCTTTGAAAATGACCCGAATCCATTAAACATGACCCGAAAGCCCATAAGGGCCCAAACATTAGGGTATAAATACCCAACCACCTGCATTAAGTGCAGGTAATGAGAATTAACTGCAACCAACCAGCTTAATTATCTCTCTACTCTCTACACTAAACACATAATACCCACATACTACCATTAAACACCAAACAAATTACAAACCTACCCTCATGCGATAATTATCCTCACCATATACAATTCGCATATAGTCCTGAGAGTTGTGTACAAGGTGCATCTGGGTAAAAGTTGTTTGCATATAATTCGCATGTAGTCCTGAGAGTTGTGTACAAGTTGTGTTTGGGTACAAGTATTGCACAAAATTCGAAATAGTCCTGAGAGTTGTGTGCAACTCTTGAGATTTCCGGAGAGTTGTTTGCAACTCTCGAGATTTCCTGAGAGTTGTTACTGGTGAAATTTTACTTTTTTAAAAAAATCAAAAAATATCATCAATGGATCTAGTTTTATTCATTTAAAAAAAAAGCGATGGTACTTTCATTTATTTTTTTCGTTGTGGATCTTTTAAAAATAAAATAAAAAGAAAAAGTGAGAAAGAGAAATTTTGGTTACGTGGTTGTTTATGAAGGGTAAGGGTAGTTAGGGTATTAAAATAATGTTAGGTATTAGGTGGTAATTAGGTAGTTGAGATGAATATTAAGAGATAATAGATCAAACCTTGGGTACTAGATGACAATAAAATAGTTGAGTGGGTACCTTATGTGTAATTTCCTATTAATTTTATCCAAACTACATAGTCAATAGAGTACGATATTTTATCGAAAAACTACATATCACTAAAATGATAGTCTTCAGAGTAAATCATAACCTTTTTTAGTCGAAGTTATTAATACATGTTCAAAACCAAAAATAAATGATATTATCTTATTCTAACTATTAGATTCATATTTTTATTAAATATTTTTAAAACTTTTACGTACCTATATACATTTTATCAAAACTTAAAATTTAGAATTATAATGATACATATATTAATAAATAATAAACTTTTCTATTTTTCATCGAACTACAATTACTTAAACAAAATATCTCAACCACGGAGAATAAATTTGAATTCTTTCCATATATTTTATTATTTGTAGTGATGCTTAGAAAATGATTTTGTTTTCCTATTCATAGTAGTTACTGTTATAGACAAAAATACTCTTTGGCACATTTCACACATATGAATTGAATTACTATCTTAGTTACTATAGTTAACTCATATCTCTAAAATCTAAAATATGTATCAACTTTTTTCTAAAAAATCCAACTCAAACCAACGGTCGCACTACTTTTCTTGGACAAAATCATCTCCAGCTTATCAATTTAGAATATACTGGTTTTGAATCTTTTAACTTATCTTTCGTGAACATATTAAAAAATAATTTTGTTAACACGTTGGATCTGTAGTTTATAAGATATAACATGTTTGTATTATATTGGAAACATATTCTAGACACTTTACGAGCTAATTTTGACCATCGAATGAGACAATAAGCGAAACGAAAAATACAAGTCTTCATAGTGTTTTCACTATAAAGAATAAGAAGATATTGTTATGTGCAAAACTTAACATTTATATGTTGTGAAACGTGTTACAATTAACTTTGATATAGTTTCGTATGTGGTGTTAGGTTTGTTTTGCAATACATATTTTGTAAACTTTAGGTGTTTCAGGTGCAAATATGAGGTCGTATTTGAATTAGTAACACAAGGACTAGATAATTAGGATTTTCGATATTGAATTTGGGGTAGTAGAGTAGCCTCATAATTCTTGTTGAATGATTAAAGAGCAGAAAATTTTATTTCTTGTAAGAAAATACATTGTTAATGGATCAATAACTGTAGCTTTTTTACTTGGTTGAAAGAAAACTTTTATTGTTGAAGAATTACAATAAATTTTTATGGTAATAATATAAAAGAAGACGTTGCTCGTTAGGAAGAATATGAGGACCTATGTGAAATTTCTAAAAGTACGTGTGGAAGTTGAATAGTTGGAGATGACGTGTGCTAAAAAATGTATGACTATTTCTTAAATACGAAGTTATAATATTTTAATCTTCTTTGATATTGTCTAATAGTCTTGAGTCATCCCCTCCGTTGAATCTGCGAGAATATGGAATGTTGGATGAAATAAAATTAAGGGTTAGATTTTACTTACTGTATCCCATATAAAGGTGGATTCTCATTTTTGTTTTCTAAAACAACAATTTTGTGTTATAGCAAACATTTATCACCATCTACAAGATCTCTATTTTTATGATAAAATATTATATTTTAGCCTTTTTTTAATATTAGGATATCTTTCCTCTGGTTATTTTTATGAATATTATGGTAAAAAAGAGAAGCAAGGTTGCTCATGCCTTTTATACCGATGTGCACTACTATGGTGACAAGTATGATGATGTACGGCTGATGGATCCTCGTGTGAGAGATAGTAGGGATCAAGTGAATATAGCTTCTTTAGTAGAGATGGTCGTGGATATGAAATTGCTAATGTTGGTTTATGAAAGTCTTGAAGTGAGCCAAATTAAGGCAAGGCAGGGTAAAACAGGGCCAAAAGTTGACTAGTTGGTGCATTTCGAAGGATATAATTGTGCAATTTCCGAAATCTGACGATACGTCTTTTGACATTGAGGGTGATGAGATCGTCTTCTCACATATAATTTCAACCGCGTATTGTGATTTCTCTTGTGCTCAAATTTGTTGCAATTTTATTTAAGAGACGTGGTTGTGTATGATGCAATTGGTTCTGAATGTTTATATAGTACTTATGAGAAGCATCATGTTGGCACAATCAATTTCGACAATTTAATTTTCACAATTTTTTGGTCGCGGACTAACTTGTATGTATGTAATAAAAAGTATATTTATTTCTTCTTTCAAATGGAATCATATGGCCGAGTGATGACCGACCTTCTTGACTGCAACAAGTTTTGGAGGGGTGGGCTTGTTTATGTATCATCTTCCTTTAAAGTATCTATTAATGAAGGAATTTTTTATAGTCACAAATGGCTGTCGGAAGGTAAATATACTATTTAAAAAAATGGCATCGTTTAAGTTTGTGTAAATGAGAAAATGCCTTTATTTAAACTTATATTTTTACTAGCAACTCCTGAGTTAGATTATAGAGAGTTTGTCGAGGGAAAAAACAGAGTTATGTTCTAATGATGAAGAATGTTGAGGACTCTGACAAGAGCTTCAAGAAATTGTTGGTGCCCAATACGTTTATTTCTAGCGGGTTGTAGATGTATGATGGTTATTTAGGTATATTTTCTATTCAAGAGGATGAGGATATTGATATATAGGAGTTGCTTGAAAGAGAGGTTAAAATGTCGACATCATTTGTTGTTGTAAATGTGAAAAATTCCCCCATGCAGAACATGAAGGTGTCAGCGCTCTTGAACCATGATGAAAATGTGAGAGACATCTAGAATTTTTTTACCATGGTTGCAAAAGAGGTCATTCAGACATGGGTAAGAGGGGTACTAGAGATAGTTATACGAATGGGTCCACTAGAGCTACGAAAAAATACAAAGTCGTTGGAGAATAATCGAGCTGAGAATAGGAAAGAAAATAGACAATGTTCTTCCTCAAAAAAGCTATTTGAAGTGTCAGAAACTGGTGTTGATGGGTTATCGCATACCACTCAAGATGGAAAAGTTGATTTGTAAAAGAGTGTGAGAATCAAGAGACCAGAGGGTGTCGAAGAGGTAATTCTGGCTCGTGTCGTAAAGTTGACAAGTTTGCTTATAGATGCGTCATATATTGTTTAATAATTAGTTATTTTTTCATCCAAAAGGAACATAGAGGATTCAGTGTCAACCAAGAGTCCCCATGATGATCCGAAGTCTCCGTGGAGGTTACCAATATTAAAATGTTGCTAAAAACCAAGTATGATGTAGAGAACGAGATCTGACATCAATACTTTATCTGAGGGTGTTGAGATAAAGAACAAGATGAATATATTATGACTATTCCAGTCGAAAATTTCCAAATATGACAGCCATTTTAGTTGCATTCAATCAATTGGATGTCTCGCTAGCCGAGATTATAAAAGAGTCAGACATGTACAATCTGAAAGAAAAAATCATAGAGGATTCTGCTATGGTCGATCTTGAAAATAAGGAACCAAATATTAACATTAGAGACGAACCACTGATTAAAAAGGTCGAGCATGTATTACGGCCATATGAGAGGCCTAACATGGATTTTTTGCTACTTTTGTTCTGGTTTTGGGTTGCTCGTAAAGGTGTTCCATCTAACTTGTCTACCATAAATATTGCTTAAAGGTAGATGAATCGTGGTGTCGAGGTAAGCTTGATTTTTTATTTATTGTTTAGAGACATAATTGAAGCATAGAGTTTGTAATTGCTGACTTTGTGATATATTGGTGATGCAAACATATAATATTGAACGTCTTTTCTTTTCTCAATTGGAGTCATGATGACCTTGTCATCCTGGTTTAGAATTTCAAGTTTATTGTGCAAATATTTACATGCTTATACAACGGAAATGCATATGTGAATGACCGGTTGTACCAAGAAATGAAGGTAACAAAAAAATTAGGTTAAATGGGAAAATAAATATTAACACCAATGCACAATTATTGCATGAAGCCGAAGAGTACCAGAGAACTATAGTAGAAGAGCTATTGAGGCATGAGTTGTCAACGTATCAATTGTTGTAAGAACAGGTTCATGGTGTTGTAAAAGATCTGAAGGCCCAACTGGATACGTATGAGGACAAGTTAAAGACGACTAAGGTATTAATAGCTGAAAATCAGGTGGACCAAGTAACACAGTAGGGGGTTTTAGAAAGCAAGTTGTATAGTTTGGAGGTTGAGAAAGCCTTTGTGAAAAATAAAATTGTTGAAGCTATATAGAAGGTTAAAGATGAGTTTGTTGTTGAGAGAGCTAAATTTGTTATCGAGAGAATGGAATGGTCTGAAAATCTGGCTAAATTTCCTTCCAGTTTTCGTAATTCGGCCAAAGAGGCCATGCATACGGCTGAAAGCACTTTGATAATTGATTTGCAGAAAAGGTAACCATACCTGGATTTGGATTCATACTGCGCTAGATTTACAGTGGAGGTGAGGCCTTCGATTAGATTGATTGTCGGCAGTCTTACGGCTACAACTAGAAACGGTGATAGAGGTGACATCGAGCATGTGCTTGTTCATTCTCATACGGTACAAGGTCAATAAAATCTTGGCAAGGTAAATTGAATTTTTTCTCTTTTTTACGATTTTTTTTAACTTGTTGGATCAAGTCCTTGTTGTGGGCGATTGGATTGTGCTTCGGTATTGATGTAGTTTTTTCTTGATTGACTTGTTGATGCTCACTAATTTATGTTATACTTATTGTCTCATATATTTCCTTAGTGATATTTGTTATTTTATTCATAGTTAATGTTTACCTCCTTAGCGAGGGGGTTCTGTTATTATGAATGAATTGATCAGCTTCAAAGGAAGAGACCCCCACAAGGGCACTTGATCCCCTGTAGGGTTGTAACGAGAGTAATCAACTTTTATGTTTGGTTTTATATGATAAGGGGAACGTGGTCACATTCAACATTAAGGAGGGGATTCATGATTTTGACTTTACGTCTCATTGTTATCCCACGCTAATCTGTTTTGGAAGTTGTGTATCGTCCATTCTTATTAGTTGGTTTGTTATAATGCAGCACATAATGTCGTAATATGTTATCTTGTTGTAGTAGGTCGGTGTTGTGGATATATTGTTACCCCAGTCTTATCCTCATTAATAGGTGCTGAGTTATTTCTGTTTTAACCCGGTTGGTTGGTATAAAATAGGTGTTGAGATGTGTCAGTCTTAGCTTGGTTGGTTGGTATGAAATAGTTGATGAGAGATATTTTCCTTATCTTTGGAGAAGTACATGTCGTAATTCTCGAGTAGAAAGAAGATCATATAATGATGATTTATGCAAATAGATGTTATTATGCAACCGCACATGGGTGCTCTTGTAATCTGCGTAAAGAAATAAAAAGATATAAATATTATTGCAAAAATTTTGTAAGAACATTCTATTGAATATTGATTTCTTGTTAAAACCATACCCGCGCCACTGGGTAGGAAAAGTTATACGGAAAAAATATATGAGAAGTAAAAAACTTAAATGTAAATAAAAAACACTTACAAACTATGGTATAATTTTATATGTTTCACATTAGATGGATACTGAAGCTGGTTACCCTCGTTGTCGAGTAGCCAATACGTTACGGGATTTACTTTGGATTCAATTGTGAATGACTATTTCCAGTTTGGGGGCGAGTTTTCCTAAGATTTTTTCTTTAGTGTGTAAGAACATTTTTCATAATAATTTATCGTTAGGTTCAAAACTCTTTAATTGTGCTTTTGAATCGTATTGATTCCGCATAAGGGCCTTGTAATGTTCGGACCAAATGTGGGCCTTGATCTATTTTTCCTTTTATAGTGTATACTTTAGATAGTCTAGATGAGTTTTTCATTTTAATATTATAGCTTCAAATTATGTATGAATGTATGATTATTTCATATAGGACGACTACTTCCATACCCTACACAAAAGAGACAGATGTTCTGCTTGTTTCGTTCTAAGTATTGTTCGATAGGATAAGAGTAAGTATGACATGACGTTCGTGCACTTACCAGCTACTTCCACAAATGTATATTTGATCCCTTCAATTATCATTCTATTTGTTACCTTCACTTGACCGTTAGCTTGTAGGGGAGGATGAGAAGTTATGTTTGATGCATTTTCTTATGGTGATACTGGGTAAATGTGTCCTTTTGGAACTGTGTGTCATTGTCTGACGCTATGCTTCTTGTTATCTCATAGCGCCAACAAATGCGTGTCCTTGTCTGACGTTATAACCCTTATAAATTATTTGGTCGTAATATCATTTAATGCTTTAGTCTTTGCTCATTTAGAAAAATAAGCAACAACCGTGATTTTTTTTGTCTTATGGTTATGAAAAACAGTCATATAATATCAATCCCCCATCGGTTCAAATGATATGGCCTCAGATATGGTTTTGAGAAAGACTGCGGGACATGAATTAAATTGAAATAATATTGGCAAGCATCGCAATGATTTACTTGTTTTTTGACATCAACCAATAATGTGGGTCAATAATTCACTTGTATAAAGCCTTGTAGCCGCAATGCACGCTTTCCCCCACGTAGTTTTTCGTCAATGAAACGAGCCTCACGTGAGTTGAGCCACCGTAATAGAGATGTTGGTAACCCTCTTTTATAAAATGTTCTTAAAACTATGACAAAAATGTTGGCCTTTATCTTTAGCTTTCTTGCTTCAAACTTGTTTCCTTTCAAGGTATCACATGCTAAATATTTAGTTTTTGGAGTTCTTCGTCTTCTACTTCTTTTTCCCCTCGATTATCAACTCTAATTCGGAGATAGTTGTAATAAATTTACTTGAGATGATGATGGATGACTTGTTCTAGAAAATAATTCATTCTCCGATATTTTTGCAAGTTGAGGATGTTAGGGCATCAACTTCAGCATTATCTTTTCGAGGTACATATTTGAAGTATACATGAGGTATTGAAGCTTCATAGGGTGTTGAATTATGTGTCATTCTTGGCATTAGCTTGGCCCAAAAACCTGTTGACAACTAGTTCTGAACCAATGAATAATTAGATACATTTAATGTCATATATATGTGCTACCTAAAGTCTTGTGATAGTGGCCTCGTACCTTTCATCGTAATTGGAGACATAGAAACCAAACTTAATTGCTTGAGTTAAAATATCACCCGTATGTGAGGTAAGTTGTATTAATGCACCAGATTCGTGCTCGTTATATCCTCTATTAGTTCGGAATGTCATGTTGATTCCTATTGTTCTTTGAATATGACCAACCATTCAGACTAGAAGTAAGTAAGAAAATCTGCTAAAACTTGAGTCTTGATTGTTATTCTAGTCTTATACTGGATTATGAATGGCAATGGGTCAGGTCTGGGTCGACCCGCTAGAGCCTTTTTTTTACTTGAACCCGAACCTGGCCCGACCTGTTGTTGGTTTAATATTTACAAACCCAAGACCGATAATTTCATGTCCGTGGATCAGTTTGATATGGTCTGCAAACATTATTTTCACTATTCAGATTGTCCTACCCGATCCGACCTAACCCAAAGACAACTCAAAATTGACTTTATTTTTTAATTTAAACAAAAATTAAAATATAATTTTTTAAAATAAAACAACATAACTAAATAAAAAAACTAAACGTTACTATAAGGAACAAACATAAATCTTTAACAAAACAAGCAATCTAAAACATGTATTAAATAATATGAAGTAAAACATTGAGACAAACACAAAACATTCTTGAGAGTTTTTTTAGTTTCGTCATCAATCATCATAACCACTTATCTCATTAATTTAATCTTCATATACTTTCATCTTCATATCCATTGTTAAAATCATCATAAACTTTTAAAATGTTGATTCCAAATATACTATACCTTTTGGTGACGAACCTAACAAATAGCATGATGTTAGGTTAAATAATAAAGACTAATGGTAAATGTATACTTTAAACAATAAAAAACTAGAAAATATTGATATATTATTGATAATTAAATTAATTAGGATGATAATATTAGTAAATATATTATTATAAATAATATTTACTGGAATAATTTAATTAGTATTTACTGGAAGAGCAAAATTTATATATTATTGGAAACGATATGAATGAGAGTATTTTAGTAATTAGTAAAAATATTATATATTGTTATCTACATTTTTTATTTTTATATATATAATTTCTATTTTCTTACCAGATTGGGTTGGAAAATTAAAAAATTATACCCAGTCAGACCCACATATGGACCATAATTTTCATATTTGTACTCAGCTTATTATATGTTCGGAACATACAAAGCTCGACCGAGTTAGACCGGATATGGCCAGCTTGAACCAACATTATCATCTATTTACTAAATATCGTAATCTCCAAGCTCGACAAAACACTTTGTTAGCCTTTTCGAAATATCCAGTTTTTGTATTACACTTTCTAACGGATAGGATATCAGGACAATAGTGGTGTGAGCTTGAAAGTAAAACCTTATTTTTCTTGTGGCCACCACTAGTACGAGGGACAAATTTAAAATTTTAAATAGTATTTTTTTGCACTTATTAAGCATTTTCTCCCGTAGTAAATATGCTTGGACTCGACCTCATATGTTTTTATGAGTATGACGTTTACGAAATAGTCTGACACTCTAAGGTAAAGATATATATATTGTTTCCCCCGACTTGGTTTTGATTGAAATGAAACAGTTGAGATTTGATACTCGTCCAGTTAAAATAAAAGCTTTTATGTGGTTACGACTTTTGGGTTTCTCAATTACATGTGGTATGTCTTAATTCTTCTTTCATTGAACATGTAGCCTAGAAATTTTCCAGATCTTACATTGAAGGTGCACTTCTCCAGGTGTAGTTTCAAGTTAACATTCCTTAGGTTGTTAAATGTTTTGGATATGTCAAAATATGATACTGACCTTCCTTGCTTGTAACCAGTATATCATCAATCTAGGCCTAGAAAATTATGCATAATTGATCGACAAATATCTTGTTTACCAAATGTTAATGTAGACCCAACATTTTCCAGTAAAAAGAACATAACTTTGTAGGTATTTGATTTCTTTTTTTGTCACGAAGGTGGTGTGTTTTTTGTCATCATAGTGTATTTCGATATGATTATATCCAGAATAAGAATCCATAAAGGACAACATACGGTTACCAGATGTAGCGTTTACTAGTTGGTTAATTCTTGTCAACATGAATGAGATTTTTGGGAATGCTTTGTAAGGTTAACACATATTCACCAATTGCCATTCTTTTTTTGTTACCAAGACCGGATTGGCCATCCAGAGAGGGTAACCAGAATCCTGAATGTACTTGATAACGGTTAACGTAGCCACCTTCTTGACCATGGCCTCAATATTCATTTCTTTAATTTGGGTAACTTGGCTTTAACGAGCTTGTTGCATTGCTCTGTCTTGAATCATGTTGATTTTTGGAACTGACTTGGGTCATGATTAGTTTCTTTTTGTCGTGTAGTAATTGGTTATAAATGTAGGTCATTATCTTAATCGTGTTAATTTTTATCTTTGCATGTTTAGTCTCATCGTACTTGATATAACGCTTTACTTGAGCGAGCAGATCTCCCAAAACATGATTTTTTTATCACAATACATTTAAAAATGGTCCACTTAGAATTCATTGTCTATATGCCAAGCATGTTACGTTGTTCGTTTAACCCTATAATTTATCTTGTATCCACAAATCATTTCATGTATTACCATAAGCTTTTGTTTGGTCGTTTTTTTCAGTTGATGACTGAGTCTGAATCTACCATGATGGACTTGGACCCTATGTAATGGTTACAAAAGGTGATACGGATTGGTCGTTGGAGGAGGCATATTCTTAGTTGGTGAAATTGTTTGATCTTTTTTGTTGTTGTCAGTGACAGTTTACTTCATGGGAGAGTCTTCATCTTGCATTTTTCTATTCTTTAGTTGGGATGTTTTGGTTTAGGTTCTATCCTATTGCTGACGATGTCGGTGTTGGCTAATATTTTAAGAGGATGCTTGGTCTGATCCAATTGCTTATTTTCTATTTTATCAAAATAAATATTGTATTTGTTTGTTATGTCTTGATACATATATGTGGCACTATCCATGCTGTCTCATTCATCTTTATTCCTCTCCGTTCTCTTGTGGATTTGAGATCTGACCTTTTTTTTGCTGGTTTGTTTATGTTTTTATGGTATGCTTTCATCATCTTTTGGTTGTCATCCCAGAGTTCGTTTGTGATATTATTAAATTATATCTCCAGAATTACTCTCGCCTCTATGGATGGATTGTTTCCCCATTAGTTTTTTACTTATGTTAGTCACTTCAAATGGTTGTTATTTGTGTTATATTTCTAGAATATTTAGTGCAAAGTGTTTGATTACTTTATTGTCTTTGGTGTTTTCAAATAATATAAGGTACTTTCTTCATTACTGGATTCACCAATTTGTTAAGTATAAAATGTAGAAGAGTAAAAGATGAAATGTTACTTTTTTTATTGATAGATTCCTTCATTTATATATGAGAGATATTAATGGAATATATTTATTAAAGTGTATTGATTCATCTCTTAATTACACAAGACATAGCGGTCCAAATTATTATTATGTATGTAGTTGATGTCGTCAAAGTGTAATTGTTTTATAATTGCAGTCGAATGGTGGGTCCGTCGGGGGGGTCAACGATTAGGTGATGACATCGGCTCAAAATTTCGACAAGAGCCATCGACGAGGGCTTCAGCTACTTGGTGCTTTGTTGATGTGAGTCTTCTACTGAGTGAGTAAAATCTACATGGTATTAGTTATAATGTAGATTTACTATAAAGTGAAGTTTCCAAAAGAAAATTGTTTAGTTTTTTTAACTTCAAAAATATGCAAAAATAAATAAGTGTTATTTAAATCCCTAATAAGTCTTTAATTATATTTCGTTGTTAAAAAATTATAAATTATTACTTTAAGATAATAATAATTTAACATACCATTGCATGACTCAGATGTATGCATTAATGGCATATATACCATAATAACTTGTGAAACAAAAAATAATGAATATACACACCGCAAGTTAACCAGTTAGATTAAAAATTGGAATATAATACCTTATAATCCAGTTATTCCTTATTTTATATCTTCAACATGTTTGAGAAAATGACAAAATTGTTATCTTTTGAATAATATCATGCAACTGGATCATCACCGTTACTCTATTCCTTCACCTTATATAAGTACTTGATATCATATAGTCAGATTAATTTGTTTGTCTCATTGATGATTGTCCATACAATATTTACATTTTTTGTTTGGCTCTCAAATATTGGCATGTCATATATTGGTAATTTTTTTGTCCTTTTGGAACCTATCATGTCATATTCTGGTGATTCGCCTTTTATTTGTACTTTAAATGCAACCATATCATATATTAGGCATTATTCTTCTTTTTCTCCTTCTGAACCTGTCATGTCATATTCTAGAAATTCATGTTAAATTTTTCTTTCACATATTTTCCGGTCATATACTTTCCATTTTTCATGTGTTATCATCACCTTCAGCTCGTCCTCCTTCACCTCAAAATGCCATTATTTTGATATCACTAAGCTATAAATCAAGTCGATATTATTTAAGTCAACAATTTTATAAAATTTGGGTTTGGCCATTCTTTACATTAAAATGCCAATATTTCGAGTCTTCGGTCTTCAGGCTCAATCCATCAATTCCTCTAGTTGGGAAAGTTATTAATTGAACGTCTCTCATTGAAAAAAGAGATTAAAGTATGAGTCAAGTATTTATGGATGCTCAAGAAGAAATACGGGAAACTCGTCCGAGATTTTATGTCTTGTTACGTCAAACTTAATGCTAAAACTATTGACTGAATTGATCATCTAAATACCTCGGTGGCATGCCAAGGTCTGCTTCCCAGGTACCCATTCTACAACTCCATCAGTAAGGTAGAACCTCTAACGATCAATGACCTAATAGCTCAAGCTCATAAATACATCAATCTAGAGGAAGTAAATGCTTATATCCATTAGGTTGGGCATGGAGACACATGCCAAAAGGAAAAGGCAACAACCTCCCCTGATGAAGCACCATTACCCATGTCAACATGAAGGTGTTCCCATCTAGAAGAGCCGATAAGCCACCCACCCATAACCATCTCAAATGCTAACCTTTATGAGCTGATCAAATATTATGACATGCTTCATAACCCGGAAATCATGACATCATCATCTGATGATCCACAATCAGAACAAGAGATGCAAATACCACCAGTGTCAGGTGTTAAAGACCTTGGCAAGGTCTGTTATCCAAGTCCACCATAAACATGGATGTACAACAAATTATCATCTCAAAATTCCACCTTATACATCAACTTGGCTTGAAGACTCAAAACTAGAGCGAACTTAGTCCAAAACCCAGGTTTTATAAAATTCTTGACTTAAAGAATGTCAATATAATAATGTCGTAACTCGACAATGTCAAAATATCAGTCTTAAGGGGTATATAGATGGTTAAGCATATATCGTTTGTTGAGTCTTGGGCGGTTTGGATACACATAGCAAAACAAAAGTTTAAAACAAAAGAAGAAACTAGACATGAGGCTTAGAGCCTATGGTGGAGCATACCAGGCTGACTAAAGTCAAAGAGAACGGGTCGTGAATGGGGTTGAAAACACAAGACCACACCCTACTCGTAAAGAAATATTAAAACCTCATATCTTGTTCCAACGGGGTAAGCACTTCACTATTATAGGACATGCTCCATGTAAAATATGGACTTGATGGTATGCTTTAGATAACTAAACTAAGCGGGTAGTCGAATTCTTAGATGGACTCTTCTTAGCCCACACAACATATGGCAGTCAATCAAGATGTGCCACATATTCGAATTTAACTGTCCTAATGTGATATTTACCACAAGTAATCCAACGTGAAATGACATAGGAGTAACTAAAAGCTGAAGTTGAATGCATGTCTTAAAAATAGGATCTTGTTTGGACATGGTCGCATGGAGTATCATCAGGCCCGAGGTAAAGTATTTTGATATTTTCGGGATTTCCTTCTCGAATCAAATATTATCCCTCATGTCAAAAGAGAACAAGGAAGTTAGAAATTCGTTATCATTCGAACTCTTTTTAATAACCCATTTGTCATAACTCATAATGATGCTTTGAATAATGAGCATTAAGTCGTCAAGATCTATAGGAGGGTCGTGTTCATCACTAGAAAGGTCGACTATAAATTGAGACTAGAACCAACACCAACCCATCCACTCGCGGTGACCTCGGTCAAAACATTGCTTGATCGTGGCCTTAGTTACCCATCCTCACCCATCACACTAATACTAAAATCTAAATTAAAGAGGAAACAGCCTTTACTGAATGAAGACAAAGATGCAAAAAGAGTAAAATCTTTTTAAAAATAAAAAATAAAAATTTCTAGTTAGAGAAGAACCATAAAAAATGAAAGTAAAATCGTAAAAAGAAAAGTAATATATAAGGAAATAAGTAACCTAAAAGGCAACTTCTCAACTAACATATGGAAATAAGAGAAAAAACTAAGAAAATGAAAAATCATTTTAACAATCACATGAGAATAAAAAAATCACACCGAGAATCGTATTGGAAATAAACTGAGAACTGGAAAACCATTTACATTAATTAATAATAAAAATGCAACAAAAAGGTCAGGATCAGAACCAAAGAATTCTTCATTTGCTCGCAACCGAGCAACAAATTATGAATTATTGATATGGTACAAAATAAGTTATGGAAGCATGCCCAAACGATTAGATAAAAATCTAAGATGAATAGTGAGAGACATAAAATCAAATTTATTATAACTCAAAGTATTATATAAAGTCAAATGTTCTTATTGAATGTTTATGTTGTTCTTATTTTGTTAGTGTTTTGATTAAGTTTCGTACATGTATCATATGATAACCCACCCAACCTTGACTTCATTTATTAAAGCCGCACATCCTCAACTTCATTAATGAATTTTTTTACCATTATTTCTTATTTTAGTCAACAAATATGTCTAGTAAGGGTTCAACATTTTTCAACCAAACTCGATAAGCGAAATCATAATGTTTTTTTTGGAAAAATGGGCGTTTTTTGCACTTCATGGACGAGCTATTATCCGGTAAAGGATTTATTGGATGCATAAGATATCAGGTAAGTCTTTTTTAATCTTAAATTGCTTGGAGTTATTTTGTTTAATCTCTGTATTTTTTTTCTTTGTGAGATGTTTTATTTATCCTTTTTTCAGACCAGCTTGTGAGTTTTTAAGTGAGTCAGTTCTCCAATAACTGATCAACTAAAAGATATTATACTTGGATTGAAGAGAAGTTTATGGAAATGGAAACTGAAAATGCATTTTAAAACTGTAGGTTTATATTTTGATTTGTTTAAGTTGTATTTGTTTATTGGGAGACTCTCATACGAGTCTCAATATTAGTTCAAAATCAATATATGATACCAAACAAGATGATTATCCAAATTTGATACCAAGTATCTATCAAAATATTATAATACCCTTCTTCCTATCGAATAACTTCTAACAAAAAATAAGTTTTTTTTATAAAATTCGTATCTTTTGATTTATAATTCCAAAAAATAAATCTGAAACTGCCGTTGTGTTTATATTTACGAGACAAGTCAAACAAGTGGTCTATATGATATGTTTCGAAAAAAAATTAAAACTACTAAAAATATTAGGTTAATTATGTTAAATATTTAAAATTGCTAATTAGTAGTATTAAAAAAAAAGTTGTTAATTAAGAGTATCAAAGAATTTAATACTATTAATTATAAAAAAATACTAATGACCCAACTATTCTAATTTTGAAACTCAAAAAAGAAATATAATAACTAGTTTAAAAAAATATAAAACTAAATCATATAGTAACAATTTGGTAATAGAATATTGAAATCATTTTTTTCAAAATAAAACTATTTTTAAATTATCGTATATGAAACCATAACAACTAGTTTTGTTTTAAATAGTTTATGCAATAACTCAATCATTCATTATATATTTAAAAAAAACTCAAAATAAATCCAACTCTGATTATTATTTCATATAGTATAAATCGAAAAAAGAACTATATTATTACCAAAAAAACAAAAAACACATAATATAAAAAATGGAAGAGAAAAAGTGATCTCTCACCTTTCACTGTCAATAATGACTCTCTTAGGAGTAAAAGCATTATCTGAGATTAATGAACTGCTCAAATACTTTTTTTGTTCAGGGATCAGACGTGATGGAATGCTACTTTGGGCCTGAGCGTCAACACCATTTCTAATAAAAGTGTCATGAAGTCGTGAACGTGAACTAGAAAAAAGACATACTTGAAATCATTTAGATCGGCGATGACATCCTGAAACAAAATAAAAGTTAATTTGGAAAAATACATAGTAAATCTGATCGACAAAAGAGTAACGATATATTTTGATACCTCTTGACTCAGTACATTAGCTAAAGTGCTAGCTTTTAGGAGACAACACTTTCCTTGATGGAAACCAAACTCCATCATTCTTGTCAATTCCCTTCCAACTGACATTTGTATCTTCTGCATTTGGCATGCTGTTATAATCCTCAATATGCACGCGGCAAAAAATAAATAGTTGATGTGAGGTAAGATTAACTACTGATCGACAGAAGACAAACATTAGATGAGGAACTTACAAGTACAACCTGATTTTTCAGATCTTCAAGGTTGGAATTCCGATCATTGATTCTTTTTAAAAGGAAGGGTGTTTTTGGGGTATTTTTAATAATTTTGTACTACAAGTTATTAATGATTTGTAGTTTGATTTCTTTTGGAATTAACTATCTTTGGATGGACTTAATTGGTATTATCATCTATTTTTACACTTGAATTGAAATAACCCTTGTTTCTTCTTGGTTAGGAATCTAATGTGAGTGTTGGATTTCATGGTTTATTCATTCTGAATTGGGATCACAATTTTCTGGAAATTTTAATGTTAATAAGTTTTAATCTATTATTTTTTATTCTGACATTTGGATTATAATTAATACAAAAATATTTATGTCGTACAATATATTTCACAAGCTGTAACTTGGAATTTAGTAAGACGGATTTTGTGAAAGATATGATTTATGTAGCATAAATGTCGGTGTGAATCCCCACTTTGAATGCACTATAAGGCCAAGATAAAAATAGGTGGAGGATAACCTTGTTGATTAAGCAATGACTGAAGCGTGCATGATGTTTGATTTATATTAGTTGTATTTTTTGTTTTTTGCATTTGTTTATTATTGGTGATGAATATAATGTGAGGGTTTGATACCATTATTTTATCATGATTGTAGTCCATTAACATTGATTTTTCACAAGTATTTGACTACTACAATAAGAAAACAATATTAAATTTTCTAAAATATCATATTTTGCAATAACATATAAACCATTTCTTTTTTGTTTTGCATCAACAATACTACTAGTTTTGCATATAATTTATATAATCTTTCACATTTATAACTACTTAATATTTTCGAGCAATATCGTATGTTTTTGTATTCATGGCCTAAGTTGATAAATGATAAGAACAAATATATAAATTCATTATTTAAATTAATTTTTTCTACCACAACATAAAAATAAAATATGAGTTCTGACAAAAACAACAAATTAGTGGTTGGAATAACCTAAAGTAATTTCTCACTTCATTGTCAAGATAATAAGTTTTATTCATCTATATAATGGAAAAATATGGAAGTCATGTTTCACATATATAATTTATACTTTGTTATCTTTATTCTTACTACAAGTTTCATATATAAGGTTTTGCATTTATAATATCTAAGGTTTTGCAATCAATATTAAAGGTTTTTGTATTCTTGACATAGGTTGAGAAAATAACAAGAACAAACATATGAAGTCATTTAAATCTCGTCACCATGACAAAAAAATATATATTTGGGTCCTAACAAAACCAACATATCGGTGGTAGGAATAGCCTAAAATAATTCACTACTACATTGTCGAGATAGTAAGTTTATCCGTCGATATGGTTGAAAAATATGGAAGTCTGGTTTTGCATAAACCACTTCTACTTTGTATCATTTCATACTTACTACAACTATCTCATTAATTTATGTAGGGTTTACGTCTATAATACATTATCTTTTGTAAGTAATATCGTAGGTTTTTGTATATATAACATAGGTTGAAAAATAATAGGAACAAACATATGAAGTCAATAATTCACGTAAATATTACTACCACGACACAAAAACAACATATGTTTCCTAACAAAACCAACATATTAGTGGTTGGAATGACATAACATAGTTTGTCATTTTAATGACGGCTAGTTAGTTGTATTCATCATCGATGTAGCAAAATCAGTTATAAAGTTTTGCATATAATATTTATACCTTGTTTCATATAATACTTTCCACATATTTTGCATATAATTTATATATGGTTTCATACGTATAATTTAATAGATTTTGCAAATTGTAGACTTTTTTATTTATGGCCTAGGTTAGAAAATGTTAAGAACTAACATTGTTATATATTATCCGAAATAACATCAAATAATATATAACAAATCACGGAAAAAAATAATAAAACCCTTTTGCTAGATTCATCTATAGAAGAAACAGAAAATCAAGAATACTTACGGGTTTGCCTGGTGCTATCCATCTAGTATTCTCTACAGTTCTTTTGCGTTCTTTAGTGATTCCACGTTCTCCGGCGATTCCGTTTATGAAACTAAGAGACCTGCAGAATCAGATTAGAGAAAAAGGAAAAGATTTCCAGACACTAAGGAAGCGGCCGTATTTCTGATTAGGGTTTAGAGTGATGAAATACCTAAACCTAGCCCCTTATTTATAGATTTTACAATGTGAAGCCCAACATTGTAAAGCCCATCCTATGTTACTTCCTTGTGTCCGGGACCATAACCCAATAAATTGATAATTCAATTTATATCCCTGATTTATTAATTCAGGCTTAAGTGTTGAGATTTGGGCCCTCTTCATCACAGTGCCCAAATTCAACCCGGTTACCACACTTGAGCCCATAACGCCTTTTTACCCATAGGTCCAATTTAGTTAATTAAATAATTAACTCGACTACTTTTAATTTGGACTTCCTTAAGACAATAATCGAATATGTTTATTTAGCATATCGGTCCAAATTATTGTTAGTCTATAAATATATTAAATAAATATATTCCAACAATCTCCCACTTGGACCGTCATATGCTACTCAAGAATACATATTCAACTTTAATGGGATCCCTATATTCATTGTCAATGGGTAAACGGTACAACCCCGTACATGATTGATAACAATAAAGGACTAAAGACCTCTTTCTCGTAATGTGAACAATAGGATGCAACAGTAATCACATTACCATAATCAATCAATTACTTGGGCCAATTATGGAGCGTGGTCTAAGAGTAATATGGCTTGTAATCGTACATATCTACTCTTAAATGGTTCCTACTTTTGGAGATCCAATACAGTACAGATATCAATAAATATTTCCAAGCATATATATTGCAATAAACTTTAATGTGCACAATACTGCAAAATATAACATCAGATCCTATTACAAACTCTCCCACTGAAACTAACAATCCTCTAAATCAACTACACCCATACTGATGGTGTGTCCCTGGAAAACCTTAGGCAAAACCGCCTTTGTTAGGGGATCTGCTATCATGGAGTTTGTTCCGATGTGCTCTATACTTATCTGACCCATCTGTACTCTTTCTTTAACAGACAGAAACTTTATGTCTATGTGTTTGGATTTAGACGTGCTCCTGTTGCTGTTAGAGTACTGCACTGCGGAATTGTTATCGCAATATAACCTCATAGGGCCTTTTATCCCTTGTACAATGCGTAATCCTGTAACAAAATTCCGTAGCCATAGTGCCTGGTTTGATGCCTCAAAGCATGCAACAAATTCTGCTGCCATGGTGGACGATGCAATAAATGTTTGCTTTACACTTTTCCAGGATATTGCACCTCCAGCCAATAAGAATATGTTGCTTGACATGCTTTTTAATGTGTCTGCGCATCTACCAAAATCCGAGTCGGAATACCCGATGATCTCCAGTTTATCCGACTTCCTATATGTCAACATGTGCCCCTTTGTTCCTTGCAGATATCGGAGTACTCTTTTAACTGCTTTCCAGTGATCCATTCCTGGGTTACTAACATATATCCCCAACATGTTTACAGCAAAGGAAATGTCCGGCCTAGTACAAACTTGAGCATACATTAAACTCCCAACTGCAGAAGCGTAAGGGACCGTTTTTATTTCCTTAATCTCAAGTTTTGTCTTAGGACATTGACTCAGACTAAGTCTGTCACCCTTTTGCTATAGGGGTACTTAGGGGTTTGCAATCTGCCAATCCGTAACGTTGTAACACACTTTTAATGCATGCTTTTTGTGATAATCCAAGAATACCACGAGAACGATCTCGATGTATCTGGATTCCTAACACAAAACGGGCATCACCAAGATCCTTCATATCAAAATTGTCTGATAGAAATCTTTTTGTAGTGTGTAACAATTCCTTATTGTTCGAGGCAAGCAATATGTCATCCACATATAATATAAGAAATATGAAATTACTCCCACTAAACTTGTGATAAACACAATCCTCAACCGAGTTGATCTCAAAGTCATAACCGACTATCACCTCAAGGAATTTGTGATACCATTGACGAGAAGCTTGTTTAAGCCCATAAATGGATTTCTTAAGTCTGCAAACCAGATCTTTTGAGTTACTTTCTACAAAGTGTTCTAGTTGCATCATGTAGATCGTTTCCTCAATATTACCATTGAGAAAAGCGGTCTTAACATCCATCTGATGAAGCTCAAGGTCAAAATGTGCAACTAATGCCATGATTGTTCTAAAGGAATCCTTCGTCGATACTGGAGCGAAAGTTTCTTTAAAATCAATCCCTTCACGCTGAGTATAACCTTTCGCTACAAGACGTGCTTTATGTCTTTCCACATTACCCAGGGAATCGCGTTTGGTTTTGTAAACCCATTTACAACCAATTGCCTTTTTCCCTTCAGGTAATGGGACAAGATCCCATACCGCATTATCCTGCATTGATTTATGCTCTTCTTTCATAGCGTCAATCCACTTTTGAGATTCAGAGCTTGCCATGGCCTGTTTGTAGGATGAGGGATCATCTACAGTTCCAGCACATAACTCATCATGCTCCTGAAGATATACTATAAATTCTGGACCTATAGTACTCTTCCTTTCTCTAGTGGACCTTCTTAATGGCACTATTTCCTCTTGTTGCACTTCTTGAGGAGGTAGAGTTTGATCATTATGAACGATGTCATTTTGATTCCCTTGTGGAAGATTATCTTGAGGTTCCTCTTGTTCTACCCGAATCTATGTATCATGGTTAGAACCCTCAAGTGGAGCATCAGTGTTAATCTGAGGATTACCTTGTTCTAATGGGATCGAAATGATTGGCATTACCGCCCAATCTTCAGATATCTCAGTATCCCTATTAAAACCTTCATGAATCTTTATGGATTCTTCCTCAAAATCAACATATGTTCCCTTATTCTTCCCCCCAAACTCAACATCCTCTAGAAACTTGGTCGTTCCTGTCTCAAATATTGTACCAGTGAGAGAATCATAAAACTTAAACCCTCTAGAATGTTCGGAATAACCTATGAAGAAACAACTAACTGTTTTTGGGTCCAGTTTCTTTTCTTGAGGTTTGTAAGGCCTCGCCTCAGCTGGACAACCCCACACATGCAGATGCTTTAAATTAGGTTTACGCCCGTTCCAAAGCTCATATGGAGTCCTAACAGTAGCCTTTGTGGGTACTCGATTGAGTATATAAGCGGCACATTTGATGGCTTCCCCCCAGAGAGATAATGGTAGAGATGAGTGACTTATCATGCTTCTAACCATATCTTTTAGTGTTCGGTTCCGTCTCTCAGATACACCGTTCATGCGAGGTGAACCAGGCATAGTGTATTGAGGGACTATTCCACACTTCTCTAGGTACTGTGCAAAGGAACCTGGACGTTGTTCACCCGATCCGTCATATCTACCATAGTATTCACCACCACGGTCAGATCTAACGGTCTTAATGCTTTTACCAAGTTGTTTCTCAACCTCGGTCTTAATTGTTATGAACTTATCCAGGGCCTTATACCTTTCTTGTTGACCAAACCTTGACCCGGTCCTTTGCCATATGCCTTCCGCTTAGGTCCTGCCTTATTTGGTGATGTAATCACATTAGCCTCAAGCGCTGTGCCTTTAAGTCTTTCCTCCTCCTGTGCAGCGTGGGAAATCAACTCATTGATATTCCATTTTTCTCGCATGCAGTTATAGGTGGATTGGAAATACTTAAACCGGTCTGGCAGCGAATGAAATATGAATCCCACTATGCATTCCTCAGGTAAGTCTAAACCGATTGCCTTTTAACTTTTGGCCAATCATTGACATTCCCAGAATGTGCTCCCGGATTTTACCTTTGCCATTATACTTTTTGGTAGCTAGTTCGATGAACAAACGCTGCATCTCTACCTTTTCATTTTTGGCAAAGGCTTTTTCAATCTCCGTGAGAAAAACCGAGGCAGTGGTAACACCTTTAGGGACAGCCCCACGCAATGCTACTGGTATTCCCTGTAACAAGAGCGCCATGCATAACTTATTTGACCTTTCCCACTTTTCATCAGCCTTAGTTTCATCCGGTGTACTTTCCGGACTAAGGGGAGATAGTTTGGGAGTTATCAGTGCATAGTCGTAATCATGTACAGATAAAAACAGCAACATTTCTTCCTTCCACAATTGGAAGTCCGAACAATCCAACGTCGGTGGACGATTCCCCAACAAATTGTAACCTATGGATACTATAATAAGAACAAACAACACAAAGCACATCTAGCATCTTGACATATAACTGAAAACATATGCATAAACATGACAAATACATGTAAAACATAAAATTCCTTGATAATAGATACCGGAGGGCAAATCAAATTAACATGAAATTTTATGAGTTTGAGAAAAATACTATGGTCATTATTTTAATTTTCTAATTGCCAATGAGACCTTCCGAAGGGCCGATGTCATTTACATATATTAAAATAACCATAATTTGATTTTCTTAAGTACCGGTGAAACCTTCCGGAGGGCCGATTTCACCTACTTAAAATCAAAAAATCGTAAGGCTGAATTTAATTTATCCTTAAGTACCGATGAAACCTTCCGGAGGGCCGATTTCATCTAATTAAAATTAAAATCAGCACCAAGACCATTTTCAATAATTTTCTCCCGTTCATGATTAATTTAAACCCAAACGTGAACCTTCCGGAGGGCCGATAATATTTGAATTTAAATTAATCCCCGAACTTTTTCGAAGCCTAGGATCCTTAAGAAAATTAATTTTAACCTTCCGGAGGGCCGATTAAATTAATTTCTTAGTTTCACCTACCGGTCTACGAAACCTTAATCATGCATCGTCATTTAATCATTCACACACACACAATTTAATTCACAAATAAACATACAAAAAAATGCATGCCAAACACAACATACTTGTGAAATAATTTACATACAATATATATATATATATATATATATTTCCGAACAAAATATGTACTTTCAAAAAAAAAATCTCTTTTTTTTTCGCAGGTTACCGTGATAATCAGCGGATAGTCTTCGATCAGCGTTAACATCAGGGGTTAAGCTGTCGATGAGCCACTGTCCCAATAATTTTGATTTTATTCGTTATTTTAGGGTTGATTTGATGCTAATTTTGGGAGAAAAAATTTCAGACATCAATAAACCCTAATTTTACCCGGAAAAAAAATCCCCAAACTATAAAAATTGTAATTTACTGATAATAAAACATGTGTTTCAATACAATAAATCACATAACATGCTTTTCATACAATCCCTAAATCCATGCCCTACCAATTCAATTAACACATAATCCCAATGACATGGATTCTTTACGATTAAGAAAAATATGCATCTTTGTCTATCAATACTCAATTTGATTATTCTATTGAATCCAAAAAGGGTTTATTTGGCTCTGATACCAATTGTTATATATTATCCGAAATAACATCAAATAATATATAACAAATCACGGAAAAAATAATAAAACCCTTTTGCTAGATTCATCTATAGAAGAAACAGAAAATCAAGAATACTTACGGGTTTGCCTGCTGCTATCCATCTAGTATTCTCTACAGTTCTTTTGCGTTCTTTAGTGATTCCACGTTCTCCGGCGATTCCGTTTATGAAACTAAGAGACCTGCAGAATCAGATTAGAGAAAAAGGAAAAGGTTTCCAGACACTAAGGAAGCGGCCGTATTTCTGATTAGGGTTTAGAGTGATGAAATACCTAAACCTAGCCCCTTATTTATAGATTTTACAATGTGAAGCCCAACATTGTAAAGCCCATCCTATGTTACTTCCTTGTGTCCGGGACCATAACCCAATAAATTGATAATTCAATTTATATCCCTGATTTATTAATTCAGGCTTAAGTGTTGAGATTTGGGCCCTCTTCATCACAGTGCCCAAATTCAACCCGGTTACCACACTTGAGCCCATAACGCCTTTTTACCCATAGGTCCAATTTAGTTAATTAAATAATTAACTCGACTACTTTTAATTTGGACTTCCTTAAGACAATAATCGAATATGTTTATTTAGCATATCGGTCCAAATTATTGTTAGTCTATAAATATATTAAATAAATATATTCCAACAAACATCTGAAGTTAATATTTAATATAAATATTTCTACCACGACATGAAAACAACATATGAATCATAACAAAACCAACAAATAAGTGGTTGGAATTACCTAAAATAATTCGTTAGTGCATTCGTGACATAGTTAGTTCAATATGTCACTGATGTTGCGAAAAATGCATATAATCACCATTATGATAATGTAAATATAATGTTACGCGCCACATTGGTGGCGCAGTCTGTGGATTTCTCCAACTTGTTCGGATTTCATCGCATCCTAGCGATTTCAAAGGAATATGCAAAATATAATATAAATATATTGTGAAACAAAAAAAATATAATTATTTTTTGTTATGCATTGTAATTATGTCATACTTCACAAATGTGAAATAATATATTTGCAAAATATGATTAATACGCGAGTTATAAACCCTAACTAAATAAGTTTGCAACCCTACTATACAATGCCATTGCAAATATGTCTAATAAATGTCTCACAGTACACTGACGATGAACATCATCTTCTTCTTCAATATCATAATTCATGGATCTAATAAATAAATAATCAAAAGTGATTATGTTTCCAATGGCATTTTGATGGGATTCGTGGTATGGGTATGGATAAATATACATTGTTTGTTTGTTTGTTTTAGCCATATATTCATTTTTTTGAAGAATATGAAGAACTTAAAGGCAAGTGATTTCTTAATTAAGAAACAATAGTTTTTGGGATAAATTTTTGAGTTGTACAGCTAAGTGGTTTTCTGGTTTTATAATAATGAATTTTATATTTCATTAGGTCGTTGATTTACGTAACTATATTTAGTAAAAATGATGTTAATAATTGTAAATAACTAAAGAGACAAGACTTCTCTAATTTTTTCATTCAATCGCAATTTCATAAATTCCAAACGCGATTATACAATTATAAATAATTTAAAAATATTGTTGTACCTATTTTCTAATCAAATATGATAGACTTACAAAATACAAATCTAAAATGAACATGATATTTGAACTACAAATCCATTTCATAAATATCAATAAGTATTATAAAATGAAATTGATGTTAATTTTTTCATATGTGATGTTGATGTGACTTACATCGATACGAGATACTTTCGGATCAGAGTATTTTATCATGTAGTTGTGACTTGGTCTTCATCGTTTAATCCTACATAACTATTTTATTTATCATAATTTTAATATTTAAGCAAACGTCCATTTTACTTTTAGATTGATGAATTTGGAGAACATTTTATTTCAAAAACAAAATGAAAGTATTTGACAATAAATTTCGATTTTGTTTTTGCATGAATCGTTAAAAAATATTAGAATATGCTTAAATAATATTATATAAACATATACATTAGAAACTCTATAAAATAATACACTTGGGACCACCAAAAATTATTAATTAAAAGAGTTATTAATTAATCGATAAATTAACAATTAATAATTTATATATTAATTAATATTTTATTAATTTATAGTAAAATACTTAGTTTACAAACACCTTTCAAGCTTCCACTTAATTATTGTACAGTATACAATGCATGTATATCAAATGAATGATCCAATTCGAAAGAAATTATTGAAAGCATTATTGGAATTAATAAAGATGATATCAATGAAGAAGATGATGAAAGCTCTACAACGGTGCCCCCTTCGCGAAATGAAGTTATTAAAACGGCAATCACATTGAACAATTTCTTGTTTAGCTATGAGAAAACAACACCAGAAGTTCTTACCATGCTAAGGAAAATTAGAGACGAGATTCAATGAGAAATTGATTTCAACAAAAAACAAAAGACAATTGAGTCATTTTTCAAAAACGTACATAAATCGTTCATGTAATATGCTATATATAAGGAATTATTAATTTATATTTTATATGGGGTCTAAATAAATTATCAAAAATGTATTATCTTATAATTTTAGCGAATTATTAATTTAGCACCCTATCCCCGAGTCGGGACCGGCCAAAAATATTATCTTAGAGAGTTTATTAAATAATCGAGTATTAATTTATCGAGTTTATACTGTACTAGTAATAAATATTATAATATGATTAAAGAAGATTATATAAATATGTATATATATATATTAGTAAAATAGAAAATATAAATAGAGAATATAAATTTCTGATCCAAACGTGAATCCAAGATTTAAAATAACAAACACCAAATAAAAATATAATGAAAAATAAATAATTGTTTCAAATAACTTATATATATATAAATGAATAAAAATATTTTTTATAACTAAAAAATATTGTATCTTACAAATAACAAACTATATTGTATATTAATTTGAATTAGTATATTTGACTAATCATATCTTTATGATTTTATGATACATCATTTTTTGAGTTATTGATATCTTTGAATTATCATATAGTTGACATAGTCTTGATTTTTGTATGTTAGTTGAATGAGCTTCGGGGTTTTGTGAATTAGATATTATGGATTCAAAAATTTCCGCCCTTATTAGTCTATCAATGCTTGAGCTTTAATTGCGGTTATCAGCTCTAATTATATGTCATAATCCTTTATATCAACATAATCATTTGGTCAACCTTCAAATATATTTGGCTTATGTAGTATATTTCTGAGTGTGAATGACATTCAAAATATGATAATCCAGACTTGGAAGTACAACCTCTTCTTTCTAGGCGCCACCACCAATGCTAGAGCAAGTTTCTCAAGCTGAAAATACTTTGGGTTCAAGATTTTATAATTATTTACTTACATAGTATGTTAGTTCAGATTCTCTTACTTCATCCCTTATTAATACATCGCTTATATCTGAAACCGCGAGGTACAAAAAAGGTTATTCCCTCTTACTTTGGTTTTGTTAATATATTTAAAGAAGTAAGAAATTTCCTAATATTATTAAAGGCTTATTCATAATATACATTATGATTGAACCTTCATGCACCCTTCAAAACTTGGAAAAAAGGTTGACATATGAATTTGTTGAGTGATGACAATCTTCGTGCAAGAATACGTACTTCTTTAGTGTTATTTAGGTTTAACAAGATATGCTTCAGTGCTCTTCTTCTTGACCATATAACCTAAGAATGTTTTAGAGCGTACCCCGAATATACTTTTCTCCATATTTAAATTTAGATTTAGAATAACCCTTCTAAGGTTTAAAAAGATTATTTGCGCCATGTAATCTTATTACCAATATGTCATCAATGTGGGCATGCAAGTTTCAGTCGAGTTGGGTTGTAAAGATCTCGTTAACAAGTCATTGATATGTGGCCTCCGTATTTTTCATGCCAAAATATATAACCTTGTAGCAATGAAGTCATCCTTTTGTTATTAATATGGTATGCTCTTGGTTATTTTTGTGCATTTGGATCTGATTGTATCTGGAATACGCATCTTGTATTCCTTGAGGTTTTTAGTGTTTAAGGTTTTTGTGAAAGAGAGAAAGATTTGAAAAATGCTAGACAAATGGTGAAGAAAATAAATCTATAATAAAACTTTATTAAAGATGTTTCTCCCATTTCCAAGTAAATGTAAGGGGCCTTATATAACAGTGGTGGTGGGTCTTTTGACCTGTTGGACCCTTGGACCTAGACAATTAGTCCATTTGAGGCTAATCCACCCCACTAAATTACTAAGTAAAAACACTATTATTCCTTATTACACAAAATACACTCAATGTTACACATTTTCTCGGTCTATATTACAAAGTAAATATTGGTTCAATATTCCACCGATTCGACTTACGGGTCGAATAAATCGTACCCTCGTCAGTTTTGATTTTGTAATGTAGATAAAAATATTTAAAAAACAATATTCTCGACATTATTGTGGAATTGTAAATACATTTCAACTCATATAAAAAATAAATAATCTTCGAGAATAACTCAATAATCAGAAGAATCATATCAACATGTAAGTTTAGTTTTTTTCGCAACCAAATTACTCATAATACGTAACTAATTTACTCATAATTACGCAACCATGTTTAACACTTCTAAAAATGTATTTTCACAACACGATTACATGTAATTACGCAACCATAGTTCGACAAAACATTTGATGTTGATCTAAACGAATACATAATTAAAAAAATTGAAGAATTGGAAATAAAAACCAATGAACATATTAAAGAAGTGAAAGAAATAGATGCTTTTCTTAATGACCATGTTGAAAAACTAAAAAAAACAATCTATTTCCACAACCATACGTAAGGACATCTTGCATCAAACAGGTGAAGATCTTGCATCAAACAAATCAACATAAAACGTTTAGTTTATTTCTTAACCACAAACATACAATGAGATATTGGTAAATGCTCGTTTGTTAAAGTCAAAAGTATGTTTCTTTTGTAAAGGTTGTATGTATCTAAACTACATTTTTTTAGTAATAATTTTATTTTATCATTTATTTATATATTGTTGTCATACAAATACAACCATTTATAACATAATTACGCAACCAATTAAATTCAAATTTCCACCCTTATCACACATGTATTTTTCATAACATATATTTATTTGTGCAACCAAACAGCTATTACGCAACCAATTAAAACGTAATTCCACGGCCAATTAAATATGTAATTTTATGACTGATTACAACGTAATTTTGCACCCAATTAAATAAGTATTTTTTCACAATAGTTCTCTTTTTCTGCAACATTTTATAACATAATTACGTACTCAACTAATAATGGTTACTTCCATAGCTAAAACAATGTATAATTCCAAATTATTTAAAAAAATTAAAAATTAACCTATCTAACTTTGAAAAACAAAAATATATTATTTTATATATTTTCTTCACAAGCTCTTATATTATAATCATTTTTTTAAAACACCAACACTTTACTTTATAAAACAACTTTTCACCCTAGGATAGAATACGTTTCTTCTTAAGTCTTCCACATCTTATTCCCAATCTAGATGGAACAAGAATATGAGACGAATTTGAACTAAAAACTTCACCAAAAGTAGATAAAGCTGGTATGCCCCGATAGTAAGTTTCCTTACAAGAACTTGTACTACAACATGAATCCACATATACTAAATGATTCCATTGAATACTAAATATAGCACACATGCATGAGAATAAATGAAACACTTAATTTTCCAAATATCGCAAGTACATTTGTAGTTTGAAATATCAATAAGCATACCCAATTCTCACTGAACTTCAAAGAATACTTCGGTAGATGACCGAATAATCCACTTACAACCTTCTTCAATGTCTCTTTTAATCTTTTTCTCAATATCACGACAAAGCTCGTTATTCCAACATAAACAATCAGAGTAACGCTTTGACATCTGAATCATAAGCATAACCCTAATTTTATCTAATAATTCCAAAATAGGCAGGTTATAAAATTATTTAATTTTATTATTAAAAGACTCGGTTGGATTAGAAGTCATAAAACCATGACGAATACCTAAAAATGCATAAGTATACTTTTCAGAAGGAAGATTTCAATGAAGGTAAGTTCTTCTTGGCCACCTTCTTTAAGAAATTCATGAAAACGTAAATCAAATAAATCGTGCATAAGCACACTATTTCAAAATTTTGATTATCTTCTTCTTTAAATCCTTTATGAACGTCTCAACGCATGCTTCATATTCCCAATAAGATGATAAAAATAGTATAAATTATAGCACTCATGAAATACAATTGACACATTAATAACAATACATAAGTGACAATCAGATATAAAAGTGATTTAATGACCAAGTAAATAAGGTTTTAAAGTCTTCAAAAACCATTGAAAATTATCACCATCTTCAGGCCCAACAATAACAAATGCTAATTATCACCATCTTCTTACCCAATAATAAAAAATGCTACTAGATATATATTTACAAAAGATATAAGGGTAATACGTATCAACTAGATAAAATAATTTAACAACCAACTATATAATCTATAATTTCATAAGCGAATATATAATTACGCAAACCCATTTGCACCTAATTATGCAATTGGTTAACACATAATTACACAACCAAAACAAATTCCTATATTTTCACATCATCAAACTAATTTTGTAATATAAACCTAATTATGCAACCAATTGTACGTAATTACGCAAAAACTTAACACGTAATTACGCACCCAAGAAATAATTTTGTATTTAAACATAATTTTTGTTTAAAAAACTTACTATTGTTACTATTTTTATCTATTGGAGAGAGTAAAACCCTTTGATATGTACCGGTAAAACATGTGTCATCGATAAAGAGTATTGGATGACAAGAGTGAAAACCTCAAAGATAAGCTCTGTAAGCTATAAAACATCATTTAAAAAAAGGTTGTCTCGATCATACTCTAGTGCAAGATCACTTGTGATGTTTAGAGTCTTTAATACATTACAAAAACCTTTTAACAAACCAAAAAAAGTAGAACTATCTTCGTAAAGTTCCTTTATAGTTTTTAACAAAGAAACCCATGACATGCGTTAATAAATATCTAAACCATAATCGGATTTAATAATGGATTGAATTTTTTTAGGAGTGATATCATCTCGTGATCTAATACCCTCACTTATTTCGTTTGATATCAAATCAGACATAAAATGATCTCTTTCATCGAAGAATAAACATTTACTTTTTCTTTCTTACTATGAATAAATTTATAAGAAATCGATGTTCGATAGAAAATCGATTTAAATTAAGATGCATGTATATAACACCACATTCAAATATATGCATTACATCTTGAATACCAGCAATCCAACTTCTAATAGTAAACTATTTTTTTCTTATGTTCAAAAAAATAAACACCCAACCTAGGTTCGTCAATTAGTACATTATCTTCAACTATCATAATCAAAATTATAAGATGATACTTAGCAATATCAATACCTAAATCTCTAGTTTCAACAGTTGCACCAATCTTAATCACAATATATTAACATTTACTACGACCATCGAATACAACCAATGATATGAAATCATTTTCACATCACAAGATACAATTCGTATATTCACTAAATGAATAATTGAAGCTAAAATGATCTCTGACCAACACATTTCACTTGCTTATTGCGAATCAACCATACTTTAATAATTTTTAAAAATATTAAGTAAACAAATGGAAATATGATTATTTTTTAAAAAATAACCAATGAAGACATTGTAAACCTGTAAATAAACATAACAAGCGAATAACTTACAACTTTAGACTATTTTGTACCCAACTTGAACACATCTTTATAACCAAAATATAAAAATAAGAAATAGTTATTATACAACATGATAAGGGAACAATATAGATCTTAGATTTTATGGGTGTTTTGATAATAAAGAAAGTCTCTTAGAATAAATTGATAAACATGTAATATAGAAAGATTAATTTATAGCAAACAATAAACTTCAAGATATGACCATAATTAATGAATTGTTAAATATATGGGGCATACTATATGTATTATAAAGCACCATGCCTTTTTTTAGGAAAATATGATTAATTAATGATGACACAATTATTACTCTTTATTTTATCTCTCTAAAAAGACAAATTTATCTCTTTAAAACATAAACCAAGTTATCTGAATCACGAATTTAGTCCTCTAAACATTGTTTTATACTAAAATATCCTTCAAATATTTCTGGAACCATCACTGGCGTCGTTTGTGGAAAATGATTTGGTACCCGGAATCGTCTTCCAAAACCTTGTTTAAATTTTAAAAGAAAAGTGATGGAAATTCGAGGAGAATTGGACATGAATAATGATTTAGTTATTGAAAAAGAGATCGGAGAAAACCCTGTTGAGAATAATATGGAAATTTATCAATAATATGATGATCAACATGCTGGTGAAATTTTAGAAGAGTCTATGTTGGCGCTCAGAGAAATGAATTGTTTGAAGAAATCTAAAAACTGAACTCTGAAAGAGATGCAGCGATGGCTTCCAAGAAAATTCAGTCTAAAGTCCAAATAGAAAATAAAATTGAGAAAGATGAATCAGATCACCATCATCAAATCAGTAGGAATGACAGATACCGGAGGCATCGTCGCTATTCTCTGAGGAAAAAGCTAAAGCCAAGGTACAAATATTAATCATCTGAGTCAAGTGATTATTCAGTCTATGATTCAAGTGAATCTTCTCCAGGAAGGGATTATCGTAGGAAGAAAGACATAAAAAACAAATATGCGAAGAAGCATAAAATAGCATCAAGTGGGTCATCGGACTAAAGACTTGAAAAAAACATTAGGGTTTTGAGAATCATGCAAAGAAAGATAACGTCGTGTATGTTCAAAACCAATCAAGAAGTCAAAATTTTGAGTATCATGTAAGTAATCAATACACAATTCCTTCTGATGAAGGTCTCTTTGTGATGGCTCATGAAGGTCTAAGAGCCACTGTTTATAGAGCGAACCATAATTGGAGGTCATCTCTTTTGTCCGTGGAGATACTTTCTTGCAACCTTCCAAAGTATTTTGATATCTCTAAGTTGTAAAAATTTGATGGGACACAAGATCCTGACAATTATATTGAGTAATTCAAAAAAATTATGATTAATATCGATGATGATGACAAGTTGCTGTGTAGGGTTTTCTCCCAGACTTTTAAGGGCATTGCTTCAAAGTGGTATAATCGACTTCCGCAAGGTTATATAAAAAACTTTGATATGTTCTAGAATGTTTTCCGACAACATTTCGTGGGCAATAAAAAACTTCGAGCTAATGGAGATACCATAATGTACTGCAGACAAAAGGTTGGGGAAAGTCTGAAAAATTATACCAATCATTTTGGTAAAGCAAAACCTGATATGGAATATTGTAAAGATTATGTGGCTTTAGCAGTGTATCGAATATGACTTCTCCCCAGAATATTGAAAGACACTGTGGCTGAAAGTCAAGCAATGACATTTGGGGCTCTTCTTGATCAAGTGGAAAAAAGAATATTGGTAGAAGAAACTCAGGCTTCAGAAATAGGTTCTAGTGACCAGCTGGAACATAATCAGTTTTAAATATCTTTTGTTACTACTCAACCTCCTCGAATAAATGTAAAATTTAAAGAAACAAACCAGTATCCTTCGAGGCCCAAAGTAAATCAGCAAGCGTATAGTACACAACAAGTTGCTAGGCCAATATCCAACAAATGGGTTCGTCCAGAATATTTTGTAGATCTGACTGAGTGTGTGGCTACTTTATATAACACAACTCGTGGTAACGTGCAATTTCGTAAACCTTTCTCTATTCAAACTCCGAGAGAGAATAGAAACAACAAATTTTGCAAGTATCACGAATATGTTGGGCATGATACAAAAACGTTTATTGCATTAAAGAAAGAAATACAAGCGTTAATTGAAAATGGAAAATTGACAGACTTTGTAAATAAGCACTTAGAGAAAAATCTGACGGTCAAAGAAACATCAAAATAAGAAAATGCGTTGGTTATTTCCGAAGAGATCGATTATTTTGATATTGGGACAAAATATTTAGATCCAAAAGAGGGGAGAAACGGTATTAGTATGGTGGAAGAAATTATCCCAAGAAATGTTTTAGTGATTTATGTGCACATTTTGAATCTTTGGCAATTTTGAGGGTGATACTGTTGCAGGGAATTCAAACAGCTTCCAGAAAAGACATATAGTCAGCTTGACTACAAAATTAGAAGTGCGTGCATCGACACATCAACATCAAGCTCCCTCCATAATAATTTGTTTTGAAGACGGTGATACGAGGAATGTCGCAGGCTCACATGAAGATGCAATGGTAATTGTAGTAGGGATAGTCGGTGATCATGTGCAAAGAGTTCTAACTGAAACAATGAGTTCTGCCAATATCTTATTCATGAGAACTTGTAAAAAAAATTGTTGACCCTGCTGTTATCTGAAGGTCTGATCGAACTATTATGAGATTTACGAAGGTGACTACTGAAGTGGTTAGAGAATTTGAAAGTATGGTTGAACTAGGCCGGGACCGTTTAGAAAAGATGTTAAAATTATTTATCGTAGTAGACGCTCGTACATCTTACAATGATATTTTGGGAGGTCATAGTTGTCAAAGATACATGGCGTTGTCTCCACAGTTCATCAGTGTCTAAAGTATGGTGTGGGGAACAATATTAGGACAATTAGAATGAATATAAACAATACATATGTTACTTTTTAGAAAATATCGATGACACACTCTTTCCAACCCTGATAGGCGCATGAAGGTTTTAAAGAGGTGCCTTATTAGTCGATTTATATATACAATTATTTGCCTTTAAAATTCTAATTTTGGACCTAGAGGGTCTTCCAACAAAAGTCGGTCTACAACTATTAAATTTTAGACCTAGAAGGTTTTCCAACAAAAGTTAGTCTACAACTATTAAATTTTGGACCTAGAGGGTCTTCCAATGAAAGTTGGTCTTCAACTATTAAAATATTGAACCTACAAGGTTTTCCAACAAAATTTGGTCTTAATTATTCGAAGCATTATGAAAACATAATCAAAAGCTAGCACTCCATAAATTATGAAAACTAGGATAAAATTCTTCGAAATTTAAGAGGACTTTTACAGCTTTCTTACTCTGAAGACTCATAAGAATCACTATCATCGGATTCTGATTCCTCACTTTCACTTTTACTCAACGATATTCCAGGAGGACAAAAGTTGGCTGGGACATGTCCCTAGAAGCTTCCCAAGTTAAGATCAGGGCATCGTTCATGGATTTCTTGAATTAGCGCAGATCTAACAGTTGTGTCCCTTGAATCTAATTTATCTACACACTTAGCAGCGTAAGCTTTAACGACATCATATTTTTCCTTTAAACCTGAGTTAAGATGAGCTGTTTCTCTTTTGCGACTCTTTCGAAATCTGCGAAGCACTTGTTGAAACCATCTGTTGTTAAATTATGCCCCTCTTTGTAAGCTGCAATGAGTTTGTCTTTAGTGGCATTTTGTTCTGCGTAAAGTTCCCTTTCTTCTTGGAAACATTTTTCGAGAAGCATGACGTAATTTTCGGATGCAACAAGTTTTTTGAGAAACGCATCAGCCTGCTTTTCAAGAGTTGAATGTTGTTGTCTAAGCTCTTCAAATTCTGATTTGGCCTTTGAGGTTTCATATTTTTAATAACTCTTCTGATCCTTAAGATACTGCATCTGATTTCCAATGGAGAAGAAGGAATGTAAAAATTTCCAAAAACAAAGAGAGAACTCATCTTCTAGAGGAATTTCAAATGAACTGGATGGGAAACCATTTTCAAAAGTATTCAACGACGTGGAGTCAGTCGGTTGGATATTATCTTAAGGTCTTGAGAAATTATGTCACCCATCGAAAGTTGAACGGGGTCAGACTCAATGATCACCATTTTTGGGGAAGCTCTGATTTGATCATTCTTTTTATTTTCCGAGGAACCAATATCACCAGAATCTTTCAGAATGTCTTCAGAGATACTCTTCAGTTTTCTTTGACACTTCTTTTTTGGAGAAGTTTGAATATAAAGTTTCTTTTTTGGTGGGGTAGAAGACTTCTTAGACTTATCAAGATTCCCAGTCTTTGAACCTTTAACTTTATATTTATCTTTATCTCCTCCAAATATTTTTAGAACTATCACAACCCAATTACACTTAATTTTTCACCACAACAACACTTCATAGTTACATAACCAATTATAATAAACTCCACAACCAAACGCACAAACTAATTACATAACTAAAATTAGAAATATTACGCAACCCAACAACAATAACTAATTCCCAAAATCTATTTTCTCAAAATCACTATTTTCATAGAGTCATTAAAATATTTACGTGAATATATGAAATCAGAGAATTAGCATAACTAAAACAATTATATAATCATAACGCAAAAAAATCTCGGTATCATAATTTTTTCTAACAAAAATAGAATACATAATCACATGTGAATCGATAAACGATCGATGATTATAAAATAATGAAGAATAAAACAGGTGATCGCAATTGCAGAATAAATAATCGAAAAAGATATAAAAAATCTTATCGCAAATCGCAAAAAAAAATTGAATAAAGAAGAAAAAACTAGACTCCAACAAAGAAGAAAGAATTCGAAAATAATTTCAACTCTCAAAAGGAATTGAACGAAAAAAAAAACTAAAATCTAACAAAAAAAAGAATTTTAAAAAAATTATTTAATTGTTATAATATTTTGATATGTATTATAAAAAAGTGAAGGTGGTTATTAATAATTTAAATTAAAAGACAGATAGTTATCGTATTTTATCAAAATTTTAAAGATTATTGATATATCCAAATTTTTTTATTTTAGGGAATTGCTAAAACAGCCGAAATTACTCCGCGAAGTCGCTTATATTTATTTTTTTAAATTACTCTATGAAGTTATTTTGTTTGACGATTTTACCCTTACAAAATCGTATAAATAGTCAAATTTACTCCGCGAAGTTATCATAATTTCAAAAAAAAACTCAAATTCTCTAACTTTGCTCTACCTTCTCTTTAAAAAAATTATAAAAATTATAACTATAATTATAACTAAAAATTAAAACTAACCTAAACTAAATTAAATTAAAAAAGACCTAAACCTAAAATTTAAGTCTAACCTAACTTAAATTAAATTAACCTAATCTAAAAACTAAAACAAAATTAAATTAAAACTGAAACCCACCCTCTCTACCCGATTCTACCCGATTCTCTCTCTACCCACCCTCTTTACCCACCCAAAACAGAAACCCGTAGACCGAAACCCTCCCCTAAACCGAAACCCACCCCTCTCTCGGCCACTCTTCCACACCCACCGAAACCCATCCAAACCGAAGTCGTGACCGGAAATTGTAGTCGGCGTAACAGGAAGGAGACGGGCGAGCAAAATCTCCATTTCGGAATCGAAAAATTATTGTAAGTATATTTCGTTGTTGTTAGATAGGTTAGTTAGGTTTAGTTAGGCTAGATCTGTAGTAAATATGTGTTTTTGGGTGTTTGCAGGATCTGGAAAAAGCTTTGAGCTTTTGCCATGGCGAAACTGTTCTTTGCCACACTGGTGGCGTGTGGCAGCTCCGGTCACCGGAATGGACCGGGACCAGTTTATTCTTGTTCTTTGGTGTGTGTGTTAGCCCGCATTATGCTATTATTTGTCTAAAAAAGCTACCAGCATGACAATTTATGTTTTCGACGAAACTTGATGTTTAGTTCGTTTTTTTTAGGTGATGGATCACGGTGATGGCGCACAGTCTGTGGATGGCTCGCGAACGAGGAGAAAAAATAAGCAGAGTAGGGTACGTGAAGCTGGTCAGCCAGTTTTAGTTGCCGAGATGGATGAGCTCCCTATCGTTTCTAGACCGCATGCGTCCGGATCGAGTTCAGCTTCTGCTTCCGCTTCCCGCGGACGACGCCATCCTCCCCTGGCTACATGGCAGCGTTGAGCTCCTCCTTCGGCCAGATTTCCACCGCTGTTCGGCGAGGCTTTCACCTCCCACACTGCATAGCACATTTGGATGGGAGAAGTAATATTGAAATTCCAATTTGATATTTTATGAAGTTATTTTGTTTTGTCCTATGCTAATGGGAAGAAATCTTTTCAGTAGCGAGAGATGAGGCTGTATGCCCATTATCCTAGTCATCGAGCATGGAGTTTGGCTGCACAGACTAGGGTACGCGCTGTAGTTGTCGCCACCCCGTTCGGTCGTCTCATAAAGCCGTTCTATGAGATGCACACACACTCCAACATGACGGAGGTTTTCCTAGAGAGGTGGCATATGAAGACTAATAGCTTCCATTTCTCTTTCGGAGAGATGACAATTACTCTAGACGACGTCCACACCATTTTAGGACTCCCAGTCCAGGTTGAGCTTGTTGTGTTTCCCTATATATATCTGACAAGACTCTGGCCATGCACGAGTGCGCTGAAATGCTTATGGTGGATGATTTATCCTTCGTGACGGAGGTTGAGAAATGCAAGGGCGTTGGTTTGGGGTTTAAATGGCTTCAGAGTAGGTTTAGTGGGCCAGAGTTCTGCGATGACATCCTTGGTCTGAGTGATATGATGGTGGATGCGGCTGCCCGCGCCTATATATTGCATATGTTTGGCACGGTCATATTCCCGGACAAGAGCAACATCTACTCCAATTACAAGTATTTGTTTATGTTGCGCGATTTGACTCCGGAGGCTGTCGGCAGGTACTCATGGGGTAGTGTTGTTCTCGCTTACTTGTACCACCATCTGGGTGAGGCCTCCCTTCACGACACGAGGACTATGGCCGGATGTATCGGTATGCTGGACACGTGGATACTGGATCATTTTGTCATGCTCCGACCTGTTACTCGACGCACTTACACTGAGCGCGACCCCACTATTGGTAGATGGGATACAGCTGCAGCAGTATCTAACTCACGGACGAAGCTGAACCTTCGTATCTCCATCAACAACCTGGAAGAGAGAGATGTAAGTGTTAATCTTTAGTGATCCCAAAACTGATTTATTTATGTGTTTATGTTCGTATCCGTTTGTATTGCAGGTATTGTTTGATCCTTATCGTTTTATACACGATCATTTCCCGTTCAAAGATATATCGTGGTTTCGGAATGTCATATGCGGTGTGGAGCACTCTCAGGCATACTATCCAGAGCGAGTTCAGTGGCAGTTTGGCCGTATCCAGCGGGCTATCGTACATCCTTTGTTAGACATGCAATCGAAGTCAAGGAGAAAACCGAAGACGATGGTGTATGCATTCGATCCGGATGATTGGGAGGCGCGGGAGAGCAACAAGTTGCATCGTTCTTATCGAGGAGGGATGGTGACAGACGAGATGGAGTCTTTTTGTGACCCTGAGTACCTACTCTTTCATTAGAGTATTAGCTGGTTCGACCTCATCAACACCGCTATCTACTCGCTATCATCCGACATTTGCGTGCTGGTATGCGAAGGATCTCGTTGTTTTCTGGAGTGAGCGAGTTTGATCATGATTTTGATCGTCTGGCTGGGGCTTATGACGATGTTTTGTCCACAGCCAGGAAGCTTGCATAGACAGTATGATGTATTTTATGTTTCTATAATACTTTAACTCTATTTTCGGTTAGTTTGCTGGTTTGCTTGTTTTTTGGAACACGTACTATGGGTTTACTCAGTTTGAAATTAATGTTTCTGTATTTTGGCAATTGGTTAGATGTTTTGGTTATTTTTAAAATATAGAACATTGAAGGGAAGTTGAAGCATAATTTTTAACGTAATTGAAACAGAGTTGAACATAATTCAAACACAATAGCAAACATAATTGAAATAGTAGTACTATCTAAAACAACACACATTCTGGACTTACTTAATTTAAACACAAACTACTAAGCATAATAACTCGATGGCACAAACACGGAAATAGTGAAATGATCAGTCATCAAAATCGTATCCCAAATTGTCATCCGAATCATCCTCCTCATTCCTTGCCGCAATCCTATCCTCCAAATACGCCACCATATCCCTACTGATGTAGTCTATTACCGTCATGTTCCAGACCAAAGGTGTTTCTTTCTTAATTTTGGCTGGTTGGAAAAGCAGAGCAGTGAGCGGTTGAATGAAGTGGTGCCTGGATTTAATTTCGTCACGACTTCGCACTTGAACGTCTCCTGCTCCTAAATGCCCATAGTTGAAATACATCTGACATAGCAGGCGGTCGAAGAAAGCATCGCTACTATCTTCCCCCATTTTTCGGCGGACAACATTCACCGCCTTAAGCATATGATAGTCTTCATCAGCTGTAAACTCCATCTGTTAAAGTGTTTGTGTTTTTTTTCTTAAGTGGACTCTTTGTTTCTATTATGAATATTGTATTCTCTGACATGTTTATATAGTATTGCGTTGGCGGGAGTAAAATGTTGGCGGGTATTTTTGTCGTGGGAGTTTTTGGCGGGAGTATTTGTGTTGGCGGGTTTTTTTTGCGGGAGTTTTTTTGTTGGCGGGAGTTAGTATGCCGATTTGAGTTTTTGGTGGGTCCCGGTTGAATTTAATAATCTATGCAACTTCACCGAGTAATTTAGGCGTTCGTCTGTAATTTTCGCGGGAGTTATTTTTATTTTGCAATCGATATATCAAGAAGTTTAAGTGTTATTGTTTCGAAGATAAACAATTGTCTCATTACAACCGTGGTTTTTACAAATTATGAAGTTTAAGTAAAATAGGAGTTTAGTTGAATTGGAAAAAAAAGAATTTTTTTACTAGGTTTACCCTATTGCCGCCACACAATGGCGTAGGGATAGCCATTTTCGCCAACGTGTGGCGGCAATAGGCTTAATTTTTTTGGAGCCTCTGTTCATTCGGTACAAAGGCTCCAGAAATGTCCCCTACGCCAGGCGAATGGCGTAGGGGACGCTGCCTACGCCATCTGTTGGCGTAGGGAGCTAGTCCCACGCCAACGGTTGGCGTGGGCAGCGTCAGTTACGCCATTCGGCTGGCGAAAACGACAATTTCAAATTTAATAAATATTTTTTTAAAAAAAATATATTCATTAAAGAGAACATGGTTAAAAGGGTACAACACATTGTTAGTTTACAATAAAAATGGTAAAACCCATGGTTAAAAGGGTACAACACATAACCGATTAAAAAATAAAATCGATTTGAAAATAAATTCAATCTTTGGTTAAGTCCACTAACGGATCATCATGTTCAACGGAATGTGTCGGTGTGGGATTTTTTAGTCTTGAAAAGACACGGACTCTATCTAGCAAAGGGATCGACCAAGAAATAGCGTCTTCTCTCGCTGATCTCATCCACGTAGGATCTATAGTCGGTATGGGTGACCCTTTAAGCAACTCAACCTACAAATTTCCGTTCAATATCAATGCGCGTTAACAAAATAAATGATTAAATGCGTGCGGAAGTTAAAGTTATTTACTCACGTGAACAAAATGGTTTTTATTGACGAATGCCACGCCGATCTCCTTTAAAGAACCATCGCTCGGCGGTGCATTTTTCACCGGTAGGTAAGTCGTACATCCACCGGGAGCGAGGCAATAGAAAACACAATTGAATGTAGTCGCAACTAGTTTTCCGCAACTAGGCAAGGACATCCAATTTGCGTAAGGTGCATTCTCTTTATTAAAAGTCAACCGGTTTATCTCCTTATCAACTTCGCTTTCATCGTCGTAATATGCAACCCGTTTATAAAACTCTCGATCGCTCTTTAGCTCGTGAACCAAGGCTTCTCTAACCATTAGCCATCCACTTTTGTTACCAACCATACCATGCGCGATGGCTCTAAAACCACAATTACCGTCGGGCATTAAATTTGTAATTCGGCTTATGAAAGGACGCATATATTGAGGTATGTCTTTTGAAAATCTCGAGTCCAAAACATTTGGTAATCTAGTCGGGAATGGTTTAGCCGAGAATGACGGTATAGCCTTGATGTGGTTCGATGCATCCAGAGTGTCTAAACCAACGCATTGAACCCGTTTTGCTATATTTTTTGGCGGTTTTGCTCCGGAATTAGTAGGAGTATGTGCGGCAACCGTTCTTGCGGTGCTACCAAGAGTGCCGACCGGGGTCGCTATACTAACGGCGGGTGTTACCACTCGTGGAGTTTTGTCACTATCGTGGGACTCAAATATTTCTTGTTCGACGTATTCGTGATATGAAGTATCCCTTTTCGTAGAATAATCACGTTGGACTTTGCTACCCTTAACGCGACCCCGACCCCGTCCACGACCACGGCTTCCAACACGTCCGGGAGTTCTACCGCCGGTTTTAACCTTCTCGAGGGGTTCGCAAAGGAGTGTAGTCGAAGGATCCAAATTTTTTTGAAATTTCTTGAGCCAATGACTTTGTTCGTAAACATCAAACTCTTCAAGTTTCGCATTTAGATTTGCGAAATTAAATTTTACTTCTTCTTCACCGGTGAGTTTAACTCGCGGAACGATATCTAGTCTCTTCCAATGCTCATCTATAATCCGAGTAAGTACGTGGCCGTCCACTCTTCGGATTGCCTCAAGGTCGTGCGAACAGGGCAAACCATGGATCATACGATCGGTGCAAACGCACATAGATTTTTCACCGCCACTTTTATCAACATAGTTATCGTATACTATCGCCAATGCAATAGGTGATACGTACCCCCGTAAAAATTTGAACGGTTTGAAATCTTGGAATTTGTGAATTAGACGGCACTTGCTAAGCTCCATAGATTCTTTGATAGTAGAATGTTGCATCGCTAACAAACCATGCACTTTATCCCAAAATCCATCGAAATCCAATCTGCTAGACCCCACATATTTTTTCAATGTAGTATGCGAGCTTTCGGCCCTATTAGAGGTGTGATTATTAAAATGCATGATCTTGTTAGTATAAGTGTGAACAAAACTATCTTTATAAGGCGTAATCCACGAGTCAACCACATAATCCACCGCCTTATCTTGGTCTTTGAACATTGACCGCATCTTAGCCAACGTCTCGTTCATAACCTCAACGGTATCGGATGAAACAACGTCGTTCCAAGCCGCCAAAAATAATTTAGCCACATTTCCGTCTTCAAACATTTTTTTCGTTCTCCCGCTAACATTTTTGTTGATATGCCACTCGCATAACATGTTACTAGCGCTAGGGAATAATTTTTCGATGCTATTCATCAAGGCTAGTTCGCGGTTCGTAACGATAACACAAGGTAATTCACAATCATTCTCCTCCATTACTGTTTTCAAGCATCCCAAAGACCATTCGTAGTTGTCTTGTTTTTCACTCACTATAAACGTGAAACCAATGCAAAACGTTTTGTTGGTCGATGTTACCCCGACTACTTCGAACAAAGGCATCCCGTAACGAATAACTTTATATGTGTTATCCATGATTAGCAAGCGTGGGAAGGTCCGTAGTAAATCAATACTAAGCGGATGTGCGGAAAACAAATCAGTTATGACGTTAGAACCGTCATTCCCCGTCCGTACCCAATACTTGTACTTGTGCAATTGTAATTTAACTAACAAGCATTGCATTTGGGATCCACCGCCGTTTTCAGCCATCCTCGTTCTTTGACGGTGATTGTAAACGTGACGGATATTTGAAGCATTCTCCGAATCGGCCTTTTTCAAAGCACTAAATATTTGTCGCGGACTTGTCTCGTTCACCGTCAAAAGATCAACGAGCTATTTTTCCTTACGTTTTAACTTGGACCATTGCAAATGTCCCTCGACATACTTGATCGGTTCGTGGTTGTGCTTCCCGGAAAGGACACTAAGAGCCCACTTATCGTCTTCTTTTACCGGATTACCCACCAAATGAAAAGGGCAATTTATTTTTTTGCTACCGGTAGCCTTACACTTACGCTCGCACTCTTTAACGGACGACTTGAAAATTCCGGATCGCTCGCACCGATAATCCACTCTCGGTGTTCCCCCCCTCTTCCCTACCTCCTTCGATGCTACGTTTATCGAAAAACCCAACGTTTTCCCCCTAAGTTTTACCCACTCGGTCATCGACTCTAAGCTATACTCGTCGTGAGTGGTGAAATGGTGAGCGTAGTCCGAAACAAGCGAAATATCGCATTTGTTCACCTCCTGCAATACGTAAGAAGTAGAAAAACAAATTAAACCGACGTTCCGGATAAGGGAAGCATATTTTGCCATCCCGAAGGCGTATGGAACCTTCCCTTCGCCACCCACTGGCGTGGGATACAGACGGTACGCCACACGTGTGGCGTACGCAGGGTCCCACACGCCAATAGATGGCGAAGAGAAGGTTCCATACGCCTCACCGATGGCGTACGGCCTGTCGTCCACGCCGGAGGGTGGCGACGAACACCATATACGGGATTTTTCAAAAACTATTTTTTTTCCGAAAATGAAAGAGGGAAATGCAATGTACCTCGTCGACGACCATGCTGCTTTGCGTGGGAAGTGCTTCCGACTCTTTTCCGTCCATGTTGTAAAGGTTTTGAAATTTTTTAAAAAATAGGTTTTGTGGGTTGTTAAGTTTCTATTTTTAGTAGGTTTGGAGAAGATGAAGTTTGAAATTATGTTTGCAACTTTGTGGAGTAGTTTGGTTCTCTAAAATGACATGACTTGTAAATATTTAGACTTCCAAAAAAATTTAGGGTTTTTTGCCTAGTGGCATTTTTGTAAATATTGAAAATCATAAACATGCGACTTCGCGGAATAATTTTGGCAATTGTTTTAACAATTTCCTTTATTTTTATTTTTTTAAAAAAGGATTTACAAATACAACAATAAAATAACCAGCAAAAGCAATGCTGACAGAATGATCATTAACGTTGACGGGTCGTTGAATGACAAAACAACTCCGTCATCTAACACCGTTTGATAATAATTCAATCGTCCCCCAAACAAAACTTAACAAAACAAAAACACAAATTTTATATTCAGAGAGCAGAACGAACCAAAGAGTCGATCCATCGGAAAATCGGATGTGTAATCATCTCCGTCGTCATCGGCAATGAAAGGCGTCTTCTCGGCGCCCGGCGATTACATCAACTTCAAGTCTCAAGTTCCTCTCCACAAGATCCCCGTATAACTCTTCTCTCTTCTCTCTTCTCTCTTTCGTTTTCAATCTTCTTATGATGTTTTGCTTTCATAGCTTAATTCCTGCTAGGTAGCTCATTCTTTATGGGGTTTTTGATACAGTATTCATTTCTCAGTGAATTGCTGTTCTTGTCAATCGGTGTGATCTTGGAATTCGACTTTTTATTTCTTGTGTTTTCTTATTGGTTTTTGACTTTGTTGTAGCTCTGGTATCGTTTGTAGATGTAAATTTGTAGCTTATTGGGGAAAATTTGATGATTGTTCATCATGTTGGATTACAGTTTATGTATCTGAAATGATTTTAACTTCATCACTGAATTGAAGATCATTTGCTTTGTATCACTAGGCACTGCTGCTTTGTGTTCTCTTATACCTTAGTCGACTACAATGTTTCTGTTTCATTTTGGTTTTAACAATTAACAGCTAGATTTGGCTTTTATGAAAATAAAAAGAACTTTAGTTGTACGCTGCGGTCGGAAACTTCGAATACTGATTTTCTTGCGTGTGATCTATCACTAGCATTTCGGTCTGAATGACGGCAGATTGTATTTGATATCGTGTGCTGTCTGCCAGTATTATATGAACTTAAAGAGGCTGATTCTGTGTTGTTCTGCATTTTTCTTTAGTTGGGCGGGTTTAGAATTATTTTATGTCCAGCCACTGTATTCTTGTATTATTCGAAAGCCATTCCATACAGCATGTCTATCGCATTTGAGTTTACTTGTTCAAAAATTCCGCAAAAACACCTGATCAAAGGTGTTTCGCGTATTGGTGTTTGTTGGTTGGACTCTGAGTCTTTTCTTGATGGAACATTTCACTAGTGGGATACTGTATCTGTCACATTTTTTCTTATTAACTCATGCTGATATTGTATTAACATTTATACTATACTTTATGTACAGATCGGTGCAAAACAATGGCGATACTATGATTTTGGTCCTAAAGTTGTTCCCCCGCTCATTTGTCTTCCGGGAACTGCAGGGACGGCGGATGTTCATTACAAGCAAATCATGGCGTTGTCTATGAAGGTATTAACTATTGAGTGACTAATTAGTATCTCATTGCCTTCATCGAACCATAGGTCAAGTAAGTCCTGTATTTTTTTCTTATATATTTAGCTTTGGTTTCTCAGATATTTTTCGAAAATTCATCAGTTTTTCGATGGTGGCTTCTTGCTGCGGATCTCCTCATTCCCCTGAAACTTATGTTGTTCTCTTTGAAGTCAATTAATGCTATGTGGAAAGGATGGAAATAAAATAAATATTTCTAACAGTTACGATTTAATTTCGCAGTTTAAAGAATAAAATAAGGCCTTGTTTTAATCTGGTGTCAATCTCGTTAGACGGTTTACTAGCTGTCTGAACTTTGATTTGATTTCCATTATTGCTGACCCGCCTTAATTATGTTACCTGGATAAGTGTATACATTGTAGAAATATGCAGAAGGCATAGATATGAAGAAAAATGTGGAGTCTTAAAACCTAGTTCTTCTGTTAAAGTTTCTGGAAATTGTGAAATATCGCAGTTTTGGTTGACTGCTTTTTCGTTACAGATGCTTAATATCATGTGTTATTCAACTTGAAGGATGTGGATTCTTTTGTGCCTATTTAGTTGGATCTCGCTACCTTGTGTTTGTTTCTTAATGTTTCATGATGTAGTCATTCAAACGTACAGGGTTACAGAGTAATTTCTGTTGATATTCCACGTGTTTGGAGTCATCATGAGTGGATTCAAGCATTTGAGAAGTTCTTGGATGCTATTGATGTTCATCATGTGAGAGCTCTTTATGTTTAAATGCTATGCTTATAAGAACAAGTCCCTTCTTTTGGTAGTTATTACTAAATCGGAGAAATTGATTACCCTTATATCCACAGATACATCTTTATGGTACAGCTCTTGGAGGCTTCTTAGCCCAACTATTTGCTCAGCATCGTCCACGACGGGTTCGGTCATTAGTTCTATCAAATACATTTCTTGAGACTACCACCTTTGCAGCTGATATGCCATGGGCTGCTGTGTAAGTTGCTGAATATCTTACTTACTAATAACTTGTTGACGATAAATATCGATCAAGATTTTATTTTCATCTTTCATCTAGTATTTGTTTGTGATGTATACATCAATCACCTCTTTGCTGCAATAAATGATGACGTTCATTACGATCATCTACTCATATTAGTATAATGTACTTTGAAAAACTAACTTGGTTTTTATGAACTATGCAGAGTTGGTTGGGCCCCTTCGTTTTTGCTGAAACGATATGTCTTAACAGGAATTCGTGATGGCCCTCATGAACCTTTTATAGCCGATTCTGTGGACTTTGTTGTTTCTCAGGTAAACTCTCTGAAAAAGTGGCTCCTTTTGTTTTGGATTACTATCTGTCTTTTCTTATTGTTGTTTGTAAACCTGTATTTAGAATCATCACTGTAGGACAAATTTGTTTTACTTCTTCGCCTTGTTGTTTCGGTACAGATTGAAACTCTTTCAAGAGATGATTTGGCCTCCAGGTTGACTTTGACTGTAGATGCTGCTTCTATCGGACCTCTCTTGGTTTCAGATTCATTGATCACAATAATGGATGTAAGTATATTAATACTTGATTCTTTTGTATTATTGTCTCTTATAATTGTGATTGATAAGGAAAAGAAAAAGACTTCGAAGTAAACAAGATAAGATGAAACTCGGCACTCTCACCCTTCGTTATACTCGACCTCTAGTATTGTTCCCTTTACAAGTTTGGATCAAGTTGTCATTTTTTCGTTATAACAGGTTTCCAAGGCTTGTTAATCGACACATATTTTTTTCTAATTTCGGTAAACATTCAACATACATTAACATCTAAAATAACATCATTTGATATAGTTACTACATATTTAACTCAAACCCTTTAATATATACCATAGCCACCCTGACAAAGGTACTTTTTCTATTCTAATCATACAAAAGTCCCGAATTTACTCTATTATGATTAATTACTTGATCTTACATTATAATTTCCTTTTTTCAACTCAAAGACAAATGATTACTCTGCAACTCCGCAACAACTCAAAGATCAACTAGCTGAAAGGTACCCTGGAGCAAGACGGGCTTTCTTAAAAACCGGAGGAGATTTTCCATGCCTTTCACGTCCTGATGAAGTTAACTTACATCTTCAGGTATTTATACCAATCAATATCCTCTGCTGTTAAAACAGGCACATTTATGTGTTTAAAATTAACAGAAGTATATTTGATTTGAAACAACTTATTCTCGCACTGATACTGTGCTCATATCATGAAAGTAGATCTGATGAAGTCATGGTCACAGTTAACATGGCACGGCCATGGTAATATTAAACATGGGTTTGTCAAAATTTAAACTTCACAACTTTTCAACACTAATCGAACTTAGAATTTTGTCATGACTTACTTTCTCTAATAAAAGATAAAAACAACAATGGCGGAATATGTAATAGTGGCACTACATAAGTGACGTGACTAAGAAAAAATGATTCTGAGAGAAGGCATGAGTTACAAACAAAAAACTTGTTTGTTTGGTCTTATAACTTTTTAGGATTAGAAAGGTCTAGCTTCTTAAGTTTTTATGCCATCTTTCTGCTTCACGCTGATACATTGACTTTTAACTGAAAATCTAGTTTTCGTTTTGTGCACCAAAAACTTTTTGCTTCATGTCAAAGGCTAGCTTCTTTTATGTGTATTTTAAGCTAATTTTTTAGCTTATAAATCATGTGCCAAAGAACCCATTAAGCTGCTCTCTTTTTCAACCTTTTTTCACTGAATTTCGGATGTGAGCAGCTACACCTGAGACGGGTTGGGCTACAAGCACGGCCCGAGTTGCTCCCAGGCTACAGCTCGAAGGATGGTAGCAGTGGAAGTCACGGTGAACAGAAGGACGAGAAAGAGAACCATGAACATGATCCACCTGCAGACGGTAGAAATGGCGAAAGTTCATCGGGTCTTTCTGGTGCAGCTCCACATAGTTCAGAATCTGATAATATAGGTGAACAGATACTACTCGACAATGCTAGATTTTGTGATCATATGGGATTGGCTATGAAGAACCACGAGATCATAGCTGCTGGATTACTCGTGCAATTATACATCTTGGCGTCTTGTTTATCTCTTGTTACAAGGACTCCGTGTACATTACTGTAACCCCTTCTTCTATTAATGAGATTGGACAATTGGTGTAAAAAAACTTGATAATTTTTGTTATATTTGTCTTGCGCATCTAGCAGAATTTATTTGGACTATCTTGCTTTGTTATGGGTTTCTTTATCTAATAATGTCGCTCTTTGTTATCTGGAGTTTTTGTTTCAACTATAAAAAATGTATCGATTACTCTGTTTATTTTCCTATTTTATCAAGATAATTGTTTTTTTATGATATATATATTCCCAATTTATTATCTTTTTATTATATATATTTTTTCAGTTTTATTATTTAAAAAAAAAGTTGGCTAAGTGCGAACTGTGAAACATGGGTAAATGTGAATTGCGAAACTCCTGTTTAAAAAAATGCAAAATGTGAAACACGTTAATTGATCTAGATATACAAAAATTCAAAAAAAATTAAATTAATTATATTTTCTAATATTTTATCGGAAGTACAGTGAAGACATAAACTTTACATAAAAAAAATGTATTTTTTATGAAATAACGTGATGAAAGATTATCTAGAATAACGTTAATTGATCTAGATATACAAAAATTCAAAAAAAATTAAATTAATTATATTTTCTAATATTTTATCGGAAGTACACTGAAGACATAAACTTTACATAAAAAAAATTGTATTTTTATCATTAGCCCTTCTAGTTTTGGTGAGAATAACGAATAAAGATTAGTCCAGTATTGCCTGAAACATTCTTGTTATTGGTTAAAGCATTATTTGATCTTTGTCGAGACACCTATCGTTTATCCATAACATCTTTTATTTTTTTCGAAGCATCTTTTATTTTTTTAATTCCTTCTCTTTGCTTGTTTGAACGACACTTGGTCTTTGAATTTGTATTTGCTTTAAAAACTTCGACTTGTTGTTGACGATGCTTTTATGACTTTTATTCTTTATTGAAGGTTCTCCTGTCTTGTCGAGTTTTTATATTTTCTTAAGCTTTATTTGTTTTTCTTTAACTTTGTTTATTTTTTAGTTTTGCATCTTCGCTGAGCGTACTCGCATGGGTATTCCAGCAGCTTTTTTAGCCTTTAATGAAGGATGCGGGAAGGAATATATTTTTCAAAAGATTTTATTCCCTTATTTTTGTTTTGATTTGCAAGTAGCCCCTTTTATCCTTCTTGATACTGAAGTTTAAGACTATGAAATTTTGTTACATCTATTTATTCAGTCAAAGCAAATTATTGCTAACTTTTGTGAATTATGATTTTGAGGAAAGTATTTGTGGGTTAAATATCTTGTGCATTGCTAGAACTTATTTTTATTTCAAAATAATTATACGTTTGGAATAATTTTTGTTTGGATGAATTAATTCGTTTATAATTTTTTATTTGCAAGTAATTATACGTTTGAATTTTTTATTAACCCATTTAATCTCTTTTAATGCTAAAACTAAAGGCAAATAATTTTATTCTCTATCCACTCAACCAAATAAAAAAATTCTTATCTTAGCGAATGATAATTATGAATAACATATTTTTATACTTAGTACACTATGTTGGAATATTTTGGACTGATATGTTAATTATATATCTTGTTATTGTTTTAAGGCAATCCGATAATAAAATTAATCGGTTAATTATATTATATATAATTATATTTTTTGGACCTATAGGAGAATAATGAATTATGGACCTAAGTGTAGTAATTGGGTTGAATTTGGACACTCTGAACGAGAAGGTTCAAATCTTAACACTTGAGCCTGAATTAATAACTCATGGTGTAAATTGATTTAATCGATTTACTCGGTTGGGGTCCTTGATCACAAACGATAAAATAAAAATAGACTTTATAAATTTTGACTTCAAGTTATAAGTCTATAAATAGGAATGACTAAGGTTTTAACATTTCTTCATCCAAACTGAGACAGAGTCGTCATCTAGTGATTAGAAGATCTCTTAACCCTTGTTTTAGTTCTTTCTACTTAAATATCACTGAAGAACATCAAAGGAGCAGTAGATTTCAGAAGAACACATAATGGAAATTAGCAGTATATTTGAGGAGAACACAAAATAGAAAGTAGCATGTAAACTCGTAAGTGTTCTTCTTTATGCACAACGTGTTATACTGGATTGAAATCCCAGGTATGATGCGCATCATTCTAGAAAGTATAACATGTTCTGCATAAAGTGCATTTTTTTCTTTCGGGTAATTATACACTTGGAATTGGATGATCTTTTTTAATTTTACACTTAACTGCGCAAGTGTGTTGATAATTTTTACATGTGGTTGTGATGTGTTCACTATTACACGCGTGTATTTGTTTGGGCCTCTTTGCCCTTTTTTGTTTCTATATAAGCTATATTTCTTCTCACTTAATAAGTGTCATTGGTTTAGACATTGAAGTGAATTTTCTTTTATTTGGGTTAAATATCCTTTATGTTTTCCTATTAAATTTATTTCCTTCTTTCTTCTTTGATTTTTTTTACTTTGTATGTTAGTTTATTATAACAAAATAACAAACGTGTCTCTTTCTTGAAATCTACTTGATAAAAATGGTAAAACAATTCCAATCCATACTCGTATTCTTCGAATATGGCTTCTTGCAGTGTTCAAGGTACTGGTGGCGTTATTCACTATGATTATGAACCTGAATCACTGGTTGGTGACCTGAATCTAGACCAAAATACTGAGGTGTTAATGATTTCTTATTCATCATTGTTAGAGAGTTAAGTTACACAAACATAAAAAGATTGTTCTCCTATGACTGCCTGTAAAGGATGGAAAATCCATTTGATACTCGAGCGTGTGAGGTTTTTTTCTCCATTTATCTTTTTTATCACGGGCTTCGATTCCTGTTAGATAAAGATATTGTTAGTTTTTTTACAAACTAGCACACTTTTTCCTTACCAATTGGTTTCTCAATATTGGCCCGTATTGCTTTCCACGATCATCTTATCGAGACATTGTTTGAAGCAGTTTTCTTTGAATGATTATTTATTCCCCCCTTGAATTTTTTAGATGAAATAAAAATCTCTTCTTCACTGTTAAAATGAAGTTATTTGCTAAAGTTGTTCAAGATCTTCCCGATGAGGGTAAAAAACACCACAGGTTCTCCATGTTTGTCACTTGTAATACATCAGTCCCTATTCTTTGTCTTTGTAATAAATCGGTCCTCTATGTTTTAAAAATGTAACAAACAGATCCTTTTTTTTGTAATAAATAGGTCATTCATGCCTGTAATAAACAGGTCCTTCACGTTTTCAATTTGTAATAAACAAGTCCTTCAAATTTTTAGAAAAGGATCTGTTTGTTATATTTTTAAAACATAGAGGACCTGTTTATTACAGACACAAAGAATAGGGACTGATGTGTTACAAGTGACAAGCATGGAGGGCCTCTAGTGTTTTTAACCCTCCCGATGACATTAAAGGCTAAAATAATAGTTTTTTCTTTCTTAGTGACAATTGGTCCATTGAGATTGATCTTACACTAAAGCATACCAATTATTTTTGGAATGTCAATTATGAGTAATCACTTCTTCCAATTGTGTTTGTTTAATATTTATCTTTTTTCATTTTTTATAAGTCTATTTTTGTTTTTCAGCTCATACGATTAATATTTTGTTTAAAACCCTTATGGTATAACATATAAGAGATAAGTATTCCATCTTGATGGAAGAAGCTGGAGATTTTTATTCTTCATGTGCCTCTATGTTGTGCTGAGAAATTTTCTACAGTCTAAATTATGGCCCAATGATTTGGCAAGAGGGATTGTTTCTTGCTTTTGTTTCTCACAAGATGTTATGATTACTAATTTTCCTATCAAGAAGGTACATGTAATGCATCTTCTAAGGAACAAGTATTGAAGACGTATTCTTCTTAGAGACATCTCGTAGCCACATGAAGGGTCGTACTTTGACGAAGGCATCATCTCGCGTATCCAGTGTTATTTCTGGAACATTTGGCGCATTTGCTTTTGTTGCTAAAACAGATAAAGTTGATGAAGATGAAGAGTCGCTTCCTATTAAGAGGCATATGTGATCATGTATTTTTTTATTTATTGTATTATATTCCTCACTTAATCAAAGTATATATAGCTTTGTTCCCGAAATTGCATACAATTATATAATGCGTTGGATATGCATGACGTTTTCCTGTTTTTGTTCCTTCTCCAACTCTGTCAATAAGTCGTGTAATGTCTTTTTCAATGGGTGTTGCTAATGATTTTGATCTTTATTACTTTATAGGATGTGAACCTTTGAAATATATGCCCATGGCTTACGATTTTCGTTTTTTAGAATCCTTATATGGGAGTTTTTGCTCCAGTTATGACTAATGTTTCGGTTATTCGTGATGAAGTGACCATTGAAGTAGTCGTCGAGCTGGAGGGTTTAGAAGTAATAACCGATATTCTTCCAGACCTTGACCTAGAGTCTCTAGGAATAGGTGTTGTTGTTGATACTAATTTGTTTATTAATCAACATATTTTCTAAATTTTATGTTGTTAACATTGAAAAGATCGAGCAATTAAGCATGCTTTAGACCTAGCTCTCCTTGTTGAAGCTGGTACTGGGACCACTATTGGGATTTCCCTCAATATGCGAGTGATGCTTCAACACTAGCACTTGTTTCTTTAGGTCCTCATGGTAGTTCTTCTATCGGCATCCAATGGTAATTTTACCTCAAATAGTAACTTGTTTTCGAGTACTCATTGTTCCGCACGATCTGAAGTTTCTATTACGTAATCTATTTGTTTTGATTAATTGGATTCCTGAATCGGTTACTCAGTCTAGTTCTTTGGCAAGCCGTAGTTCTTTGCCCACTCATTTTTTTTCCATTGGAGCTAGTCTAGTCGTCACTTGAAACTTGGCTTCGAGGTAATTATTTTTCTGCATATATATTTGGTTACTTTTTATCTTTTAGACTAATTGTTTTCTTCTTTTTTGCATCTCATTATTAATGGGTTGACTATGTGTCATCATAACCAAGGAAATCTCCATTTTGACAAAAAATATCCAAAATTTTAATGCTTTCTTTTTCATGATTGTTTCAGATATGGTCCCTTCTTTAACTCCTTACCTGAAAGTTGGTGGCGCCACAAGATCATGGAAATCTTGTAACTTTGATTTAGTCTCAACAAATCTTTTGGTGTAGTCCCTCATAATCTTTTTACTTGAAATTGACTATGTAGTCCTCATATCATTTTATTTCTCTAACTATTAGGATATTGAACCACTACATCCATATTCTCCTTAAGGTCATGGCAAAGTCTTGACACTTGATCTCATCATCTCCACCACATTACAGCATCTCACTGTTAAATTATTTTATATGGTGCTCCACGTCTCTTTTGTCATCATACTTATCTATTTTGTGGTTTTTGTAATGTTGTGGCATGACTCAATATAGTATTTATAAAACTTATGTGAACTGGTCGTATGTTTGAGGTTCTTCATCCTCGTAAAAATCATATATAATGTCCATAAATGAATAAACTTATTTGAGCTTTGGACCTTTCCATTTTATGCTCTTTGGTTTGGTTTTGTCATTGTTTATGGTTGTACGTATCTTGATTATGTTTTCATACACCGTATCTGTGGATCCATTTGTTGAATAATTTTTAACAACACCTCTGCGGTGTATTTTCTTGATTGACCATTTCACTAGTGAGATATAATATTTATTATATTATTCCCATTAACTCTGTGTTGATATTGTATTAACACATATACTATACTTTATGTACAGATCAGTGCAAAGCAATTGCGATACTATGATTTTGAAGTCAATTAATGCTATATGGAAATGAAGGAAGTTAAATACATATTATAACAGTTATTATTTAATTCACAGTTTATAGAATAAAACTAGACATTTTTTTAATGTGGTGTTAAACTTGTTAGATAGTTTACTAGCTTTTAAGTTTTTTAGCTTAAATTTAGACTAAAAAAAGCCTGAAAGGATAAAAAGTAATCTATCTTAAAGTTTTTGAACATTAATTGGTCCATGGACTATCAAATTTAGTGACATACAGTCCCTAGACTTTAAAAGTGTGGTGGTAGACCCTAAACTATCCAGTTTAAAAACCAACGATGGTTTAAAAACCAATGACGAAAGTATGAGAGAATTGTTATAGTTGATATTGATAAATTTGAACCGTTAGGCTTAACTGAGTAAATTGAGTTAGAGTTAAGAGCAGTAATGGGCATGAGTAAATAGTAGATTGGAGAGCACAAAGAATAGTGAAATATGTGTTGGTTTTATTTATTGATGTTGGACTTGTATATATATATATATATATATCATGTTATAATAAATATTTCCATGATATTATGGGATAATAGATGATAGTTTCTCTAACTATTAAGATATGAAGTTAAGTGTATCTTTAACTAAGTGTGTGTAGATATTTACACATTTGGATAAGTTGATGCGCCAATTGGTTCGGGATGGACTAATTATATTCTTATTAATAATCTATCTTTTTTTCTTGTTTGAACAACGCTGCTTGGTCTTTAAATTTGAAATTGTTTTTAGAAAAATGGACTTGTTGTTGATGAAACTTTAATGATTCCTTTATTTCGTAGTTGAAGGTTCTCTTATCTTATGCATTTTTATCTTTGCTTCAACTTTGTTTGTTCTTTTTCGACTTAATTTATATGGTCTTCGGCTATATTTCTTAATCTGTTTCATGATTTTCACCGAACGTATTCACATGGGTATTTTAGTAACCCCATGTCATGATTTTAATAATAGATGGTGATAGGAGTATATATATTTTTAAAGAATTGATTCATTTATCTTTGTTTTGATTTATAGGTAGCCACTTTAGTCTTTCTTAAAGACTAAAGTTAAAGACTATAAAATTTTGTTACCTCTTTGTATTCGATCGTAGCAACTTATTGCTAATTTTGGTGAATTTTAACTTTAAGAAAAGTATTTGTGTCTTAAGTATATTGTGCACTGCTAGCACTTATTTTTAATTCCAAGTAATTATACGCTTGTAATATTTTTTTAAATAATTTATTCCTTTTTTAATTCCCAAGTAATTATATACGCCTGAAATTTATTTTTCGATTGTTTATTAAACCACTTAGTCTTTCCTGAAGGCTGAAGTAACATACTAATAATCTTATTCTCTATACATTTAGCCAAAATAATTTTGCTTATTCTAGCGAAGGATAATTACGTATAATATATATTTGTACTTAGTACATTGTGCAAGAAGTGCATCTATTTTATTTCCAAATAATTATACGGTTGGAATTGGAGGGTCTCTTATAAATTTAAACTTAATTGTACAACTAGATTGATAATTTTTACATGTGGCTCTCATCATCGTGGAATTTTTTGTCATATTGTTCTACTATATTGATGCACAACTGAATGGTACAAATTTTTTATCGAATTTTTGGAAGGTATTGGTATTCTATATCAATCTCATGGTAATGTTGTACCGAACCAAACTTTAAAACAAAACATATAATTTAAATTTATAGCTATAAAAAAATTGAAAATAATATTAATAAAATAACCTTCTTTATACAATGGTTTTGTATTAAAATAAAGTTAAATCAATTAAAAATTTAGTTATGCACTGACTCATAATGTACAAAACTTAATTTTACATATAGTATCGAAGATCTATGAGCCTAGTTTATAATGAAAATAAAATTTCCAGGCAAAGTTATCGTATTTCTCGTAACAATCATCGAAGTTGTCAAAAATATATTTTGCATCAACAAATTTTAAATCAAAATAAAATGTAATTTTCTACTTATATAGAATGTTCAAGTTTTAGTTTTTTATATGATTAAAAATCTATGAGTCTAGTTTATAATATATAAAAATATCATAGATTATATGATCACACAAAGTTATCGTATTTCTCGTAAAAGTCTTCGAAGCTATAAAAATATATTTTGTATCAACATATTGTAGATCAAATTAAAATATAATTCTATATTAATAGAATGTTTAAATTTATATTTCATATATGCTTGCGAAGATCTACGATTCTAGTTTCTCATAAAAAATATCATATTAAAATAAAACTACTAAACAAAGTTATCGTTATTCGCGTAACATATGTCAAAACCCAATAATGCATAAACAAAATTTAGATCAAATTCAAATACGATTATATGATTATTTATAATGTTTAAATTAAACTCTGTGAAGATCTATAAGTCTAGTTTCTAACAATATAACCCACAAGTTACCTAATTCACGCCTATTTTTCTATATCTAACACCGTAGAAGATAAACTACCTTTTAAGTATTTATATATATTAATTTTATGTACCACTTTCGGCCGAAAGTTACTTTTCTCGAATGATTCAAAAATCCTGGAATGTTGAGCTTTAAATAATTTATCAACTTTGCCCCGAAAAAAATCAAAAGTTTGCTGAATTGTGTCGTTGTAATGTTTTAAGCTCGTGTTACCGCTCTCTTTCCTTAGAAAAATAAATAAAATATTTTTGAATATAATATCGAATTTAAAAAGGTTAAGTTTGAAAATAAAAATATCATTTGCTGTGTGGTCCTTTTGTTGTTTAAATGTTGACACTTGTGTGTGAAGTGATGAAGAAATTTTTCCTCGTATAATGTTACCTATTGATCCATGACATAATATATAGCATTCGGGAAATGACAAACACTTCTTTTAGTGTTTCTGTATTTTTGTTATAATATTCCTCTGTGTTTGCTCGGGCAACGACTTCATAAAATTGCATAATTTTTGTGCATTGTCTCCTTTCGCCATCACACTAAATTTTTTGTTAATGTAGCATTTCCATAGCATGTTTTTTAATGTAGCATTTGCATAGCATGTAAGTGACATAAAGTAGATTGAGATATATGTTTCCATTTACATATTTTACAATTTTGGAAAATGTTGTATTTTGCAATTGTGCAAAAATATAAAATGGCTAACTTACCTTATTTTACAAATTTATTTTGTTTTTAATATATGTTTTGCATTTGGGAACTCACAATTGTGTTTAACTCATGTTTCGTATTTCACATTTGTCTTGAACATATGTTTCACATTTTGCGCTTTTGTTTAACACATGTTTCGCATTTTACATATGGGTCACTTACCTTATTTCTTAATTGTGTGACTGTATATCTGAAACACGATGCAGAAAATAACATATATTAATGGCAAAAGGTAAAAATCCACGTGCACCAAATGTAATAACTAGAGTTGTTGAAGACAAATTGTGAGAGAATTTGAGAATATAACGAGCAAATATGTGAACAAATTGAAGAATGTGTGAGGATTGATTTACCAGTGGATAATGAAACAAATATAATCATTGAATTCAAATAATTCCACAAATTATCAAGATTGAAAGAGGATCAAAGCGGGATGATCCAATTATATGGCTAAACGATCTTGGTTTTGTGAGTAACATGACTAAAATAGCCAATAAAAACCAACTTAATATAAGGTAACATATTTTTTCAGTTTCATTTTTCCCAATTGAATGTTTCGTATTTTTCAATAATGCATATTTTGCAACACGTGATTGAATTATTAGAATATTTCGCATTTCACAACTCATAATTGTTTTACGATATGTTTCGCATTTATAATTCACAATTATTTGTATACATTTTACACATTTCGTATTATTTATATTTATATCTACTATGTACTCTCCAAACCTGCATTTCATATACATCATGAAATGCATCATTCATCATGATGGAAACATAACAAGACCATTTAAATTAATAGTCATTTATGGACATGCATTAAAAATTAATTGTTTTAGCGTATATGAGTCATAAACACATCATTGTTTCTAAAAACTAGATAAATGTAGATATTTGTCAATATAGGAGATGAACGAATGGTTGACAAAATTGTAAAAAGGGATAGGGATCACTTTTGCCATCATTTCAATATGCACCAATACACCAAGATATGGAATCAATCAAGGGACATGAATGGTGATGGACCTGAATAATGAAACATTATACAATTGTCACCCCCTCGCGTCATGTTCAAAATATACACAAAACAAATAAAAAAAATGTTATCGTATTTCACAATTGCCTTTATGTCATGTTACGCATTTTGTTGATGTCGTTAAACCATACTTCACATTTTGCAATTACTATTAACCATGTTTCGCATTTCGCAATTGTTTTTAAGCCATATTTCACATCTTGCATTTTAAATCATTAAAATCAGTGTCTCATAGAAATAAAAAGGCCAAAGCTATTTCCTCCATGTTATTTTTTATTTCCTCCATCTTTTGGAAAATCCTCCATGATGTTATTTCCTCCATAAAGGAAGTTACAAAATTGCCCTTTTATCCATTTTTTCTTCACAAAACCATTACCCTAACATACCCATTCTATTCAGTACAACAAAACTCATTCTTCACCCTATAGAACTACCTTACAAAGAAGAAATCTCATTTTTCACTTATCACTGAAGAGTTGAAAGATAATCCGAGGGGGATTTTGTTAGATGAGGATTTGTTGGTAGGGATTTTGTGATAGAGAAATACTTTAGAGTCAATCTTAGAGAGAGAAAGTGTTAAAGTAGTAGAGAGAGAAAATCGTACTATTCATCTCGAAATTTGTGAAGCGTGTGTGGTCCTTTTATAGTACAATTGCGGACCCCACACGCTTTAATTTGGACTAATTACATATTTCGGTCCTTGCTCTAAAGTTTCTTCCTATTTTGACCATATCTTTACAATTAACGCATTTTAGCCCTTATACATTTATTTCTATGCATTTTGGCCCTTACACATTTATTTCTATGCATTTTGGCCCTTATACATTTATTTCTATGCATTTTGGCCCTTGTCTTTTATTCTTCCTCATCAGTAGCCCCCTAGTCTTAGTAAAAAATCGTTTTGCTAAGACTAAAAAATTCTTCTCAGGCCAAAATCATTATTCCTTCGAACTACAAGAGTCCTTCGAACTACAGGAGTCCTTCGAACAATGAGCTTTACCGAACCCCTTCAACAATCCATCTCTTCGACCTGCGAACAATAACTTCTCGAACATCCAAAAAAGGCCTCTTCGAACTTCTTCTGTACTGAGTAGCCCCCTCAATCCTTGCAACATTTTGAGCGAAATGGTCGTCGGGAAATTATTTACTTAGGCGAAAAAATGATGCTAGGATTGATGATGTCACTGCACAAATACCATCGTCAGCATTCTTTTTGGAGAAACGGTACGCATTCCTTTGTCAGAAAACTCTTCCGCTTCCCATGACAATCTCTGACACCAGACTCTTCATCTTCTGTCATAGCTAGGTTATCATACATTGTTCACCTATAAGGACCATCATGCCCCTACGCAAACAAAAGAAAATTGTCCCCGGGCTCTCTTTACCACAGAAGCCCATTAAACCTCTATAAATACGAACCTCTGCCTTCATTAATGCAACTTCTTGTTCAGTTATTTCTAGAGAGATAAAGCTGGCTTATAAACCTCGTCGAATTCCTGATTGGCTGTTGATTAGTAAACGGTTCGAAGAGAGGGTTGCCGCCGGTGAAGACGTAAGGCCTCAACCCCCACCGTTAACCACAACCTTCTTCGGTGCTTGGCCTCCTTCGAACGATTCTAACGCTATTATACCTCGTGAAGTAGCTCGTCAAAGCTTGCTCAACGAAACTAACCCTCCCAAAGAAATGGGCAAAGAAAGGCCACACAAACACTCATCAGGTTCGAAGAGGAAGAAATCCCATAGAGACCGAAAAGGCTCGCACGATCGAAAGCGAGCCAAGGAAGCTCCCCTGACCATTCGAGAACCAGTTGCCCCAATCAATATTGAACATCCGCCCCAAAGATCGTCAAGTCCTCAACAGATGTCGAGGAGTCCTCCTCGAAGAACAGCTAGTCCTCGACGGACATCGAGGAGTCCTCCTCGAAAAATAGCTAGCCCTCGACGGACTTCAAGGAGCCCTCCTCGAAAACCAGCTAGCCCTCAACGAAATCCGAACCAAAGTGACTCTGCTAGCCCTCGTCAAGGACAAAATCAGCACCAGACTTCAAGAAATTCTCAAAATCAAAATCAACAACAGATCTCTGGAAGTCCTCCTCGACATCCAGACCGTCAGCATGATGCTGGCAGCCCTCTTCAAAGACATGGAACAGATGTTTCTAGTCTGCCCTCCACACCATCCATGACCATTCATGGTACTCAGTTCTCCCCTTCAAGGACCCTTATTACCGACGAAGACATGCGTGTTTTGCATGAGCAAACTCTAGACCCCCAAATCACAATGCCTGTCAATAAGTCCATCAAACAGAAAGTGTCCAATGCTCTTCCCTCAGTCCCTTCGAACGGTGCAACATCCTCTTCGACAATGTCCGAGGAGCAAGCTCGCCGGACTGCTCCCAAATTAAAAGGAGATATAGTACTTCCCTTGGAGTTAGACAATATCACTGGCAATAATATTAGAGGCATTGAGAACAAGCACCTGGTGGCCCTTGCCAACATCAAGTATAAGTACTTTTCGGAGACTGAAGAGACAATGCTTAGGGCCCGATGGGGCATTCCTACTTACATCAATATCAGATTTCCTTCCGAAGAAGAGACGCCCTTATCTGTGAAGGATCATGAGGTAGTGGTCTACACAGAAATCATGAACTGGGGGCTAAGGTATCCCTTAGACCCCTTCTTCATTGAATACCTCTCAAAAATAGATCTCTGTCCCTCACAAGTTGGGCCCAACATGTGGTTCACATTGATGGCTTGCATAATGGCCTCAAGACTTTCAGGCCAGGAATTTTTGCTAGAACAAATCATCGGTCTGGCTGGTCTTGCTCGAAACCCTTACTTCCCCTTCTACTCAATGACATTCAACCGGGGGCAAAAGGTGTTAAAAGATCTCTTGGAGGCAGACAAAAAATGGAGGCAACAGTTCCTCTTTTTCTCTGGATGCTGGGAGACCGGCTCCCCGTCCACTCCTTCGAATCCACATAAGCTCTCCTTAAAGTGGACCATGAAATGTAAGTACTCCTCGAATCATTATATGCCCTCGAATGTAAAAAATTTCAGTATATTTCTCTAGGTTTAGTATTCCTTCGAATCTCATAGTGACCATGTCTTCGAACAGCATATCCTGTGTAATCAGTCTTCTCCTTTGTTATTTGCTGCAGCTATGACCGGAGTATCCAAACCCTACACCGACTATGCCGAAGGAGCTACCACTGTTTTCACTAACCTTCGCTTGTGGGCAAAAGAACAGTGGGACAATCGTTTTCGCCGTTGCTTTGTCGATGAGAACTTGGCCAGAAGTCGACTCTGGAGGCTCGATCCTCTGGATCGTATAAGTATGAGGGCCCTAATGACTTCACCTTCTGAACGAGAAGTGCTAGAGCGATGCAGCATGCAGGATGTGACAATCTATCTACCCAAACGCTCTCGCTCGCAAAGTCACCTGGATGAATCTCCAGAAGATGAGGCCATACCATCCCAACCAACACATCCCAAATCAATCGTGATGACTCAAAAATCCAGCTCTTCGAAGAATACGAGGGCCTCGAACTCCAGTAACCCTTGAACAACTGAAGTCCGTCGAACAGATGAAACCCCTCGATCAAATGCTTCAACAATATCTACTCCTTCACCTGCTGCTACTATCCTTCCACCAAAGAAGGACGACAAGAGAAAGGATTTGAAAGGAAAGGGCATTCTGCTTGAGCCCATCGAAGAGCAATCCGAGGGAGGAGAAACCCCTGATAACAATGAAGGTACTAACTTTGACAGAGAAGTTCAAGATGGTGCAGTTGATGCTGAAAACAGGGGTGGCCTATCACCCAAGGAAACCTCCTACCCATCTTTGCACTCTCCCCTGACCGAGGCATCTCAACCAGCCTCCTTCGAAGGCAGTCCAAGGGTGGCTCCTATTCCTGCCCCTCGAACAAACCCCCCATTACTCGTTCATCCTGATGTGGCCTGTGGTGATTTTTCTGAGTTCGACTCTGCAGATCTAGGATCTCCGTCGAGCTCCTTCGAAGTCCCCTTAGACGATGAGTTTTCAATGAGTCTGCGAAGGCTGCTGCACACGTCAGTTAATCGAGGAAAAAAGATGCGCCATCTCGAGAAGCGCAAGAATCACTATAAGTTTAAAGCATCAGTTGCTGCCGCTAAGCTCGAAGAAGCCAAGAAGGAGCATGCAGTCGTCGAAGGCCAAGCTGATGCCTTGTATGAGCGTCTTTCTGCTGCTGAGCATTATATAACAGTGATAGAACATTGCTGCCAGGAAGAGAGGGACTTATACAAGAAAAAGACTGACACCCAAGAGCTGTTGATCTCTGAATACAAGGCAGGGCATCGCAAGGCATGCGATGCCTTCGAGCAATGCAGTGAGGGTTTTAAAAAGGTGGTTGAAGAGCGCGACGATCTAAAGAGAAAGATCAGAAGTTTCCCAGCAGAGATCAAAGAGGCAAAGGAACAAGGTGCAGATGCTTATGCTGCCAAATGTTCGAAGACTTTACAAGCTCGAGATGCTGCCACTCGAGCTGGCTTATTGACCCAAATATACACCGGCCACCCTGAATATGAACTGGGTCCCTTCTGGAAGCTCGTCCCCCCAGAACTTCGTGCACCCCAAATAGTTCTCAGTGAGAGCGACGACTCAGAAAATGAAGGGAGTGATAATTCGAAGAACGCCGACTAAGGGAAAGGGTCGTAGGTAGTTTTTTGTATGGCCTAAAAGGCCTCTGTTTTTTTTTTGTAACGGTTGGAAGCTGTTTGTGCTGTTTCAACAAGTACTTGAAGTTTTAATTCATCAATGTATTGTTCTTCGAACTTATTATTGCACTAACCCTTCGAACAATGAACACTTGGGTAAATTCACAAATTCGTACGACCTTTGACAGAATCTAACTTATATAGATTTAGTAGGTGTCATATTTATCCTTCGACAAATTTACACTTAGAAAGATCCAACAGATTTTATACTTGCACTAAGGCCGTCGAACAATTATAACGCAGACATTTTTAGTAAGTGTTCTATATACAAGAAGGCCTTCGAATTTCTACCCACTTGGTTCCTCGAAAAATTATTACTTGGGCATATTTGAATCAACTAGGCCTTCGAATTCCAAATTATGTGGCCTTCGAATATATGAATCAGGCCTTCGAATCGGGCCTTCGAATTCCAACCCACTTGGGCTTCGAAACATTATTACTTGGGTACATTCACCAAGTTTTATATTTGCAATTATGCCTTCGAACTCCAACTTATGTGGCCTTCGAATATATGAATCAGGCCTTCGACTTTCTACCCACTTGGTTCCTCGAAAAATTATTACTTGGGTATATTTACCAAGTTTAGTTGTGGGTTCTTTTGTCCTATCATTTGACTTAAGTTTTCTCGATGCATTACTGGGGGTGGCTTCGAGGCACACCTCATAATGATCTAAAAAAATTTCGAAAGTCCCAAATCATCATGGCTCAACTTATTGTGACCCTTAAAAATAGTTTGACAGTCCCAAATCGTCGAGGCACATCGTCATGTGACCCGAAGAATAGTGTGAAAATCCCAAATCATCGTGGCATATCTGAATGTGAATGTGGTTCAGAAAATAGGTCGAAGGATAACAATTCGAGGCACGTATTAATGTGACCCAAAAAATAGTGTGAGGGACAACATTTCGAGGCACATGTTAATGTGACCCAAAAAAATAGTGAGGGACAACATTTCGAGGCACATGTTAATGTGACCCAAAAAATAGTGTGAGGGACAACACTCCGAGGCACATGTTAATGTGACCCAAGAAATAGTTAAAGGCAAATAAACGTTGTATTAATGGGATCACTGAAACACCTCATTAAAACCTTCCTGTGCCTAGCAGGGTAGGAAAGAGTGTGTCCTCACCAAAAGTTTTCTCGAAGTGTACAAAGAAAATAAAAAGAAATACAATATTCTATCTGAGCTCTGCTAATCGAGGTACAATTTTAAATGCTCAATATTCCAAGGTAAACGTAGATATCGTCCATCTTTATCTTTTAGCCTATATGTGCCTGGTTTAATCTTGTCGATGATCTCATAGGGGCCTTCCCAATTAGGGCCTAGCTTCCCCAGACTCTTGTCCTTAGTGTGTAAGAAAATTTTCCGTAGGACCTTGTCTCCCACCTGAAAGTCCCTATGGTTGACTTTGGATGCGAATCGACTCCTCATAAGAGTTTGATAATGAAGGGAAGTCAGTTGCGCCCGCTGTCTCTTTTCCTCGACCAAGTCCAAAGCCAATGTTTTATGCGCGTCATTCGTGTCGGCATCATAAGCTGCTATTCGATGTGAAGGGAAAATGATCTCTGAAGGAACCACGGCATCCATTCCATAAACTAAGGCAAAAGGAGACACAGCGGTGGCTGTTCGTGGGGTCGTTCGATATGCCCATAGCACTTCCTGTAAATAGTCGGGCCATTTCCCCGTCTTTCCGTCTAAGTTCTTCCTCAGCCCGTCGAGGATGGTGCGATTGGTTACTTCCACCTGGCCATTTGCCTGAGGATGAAATGGCGCTGAGAAACATTGTCGTATTCCCCTTGACACACAAAAATTGTGAAATTCTTTGTTATCAAATTGTGGACCATTGTCCGTCGTAATCTGCAATGGCATACCAAAACGACAACAGATATTAGACAAAACAAATTTGATCACATCCTTGGCTTTCGTGCCCGCAAGTGGCTCAGCCTCTACCCACTTAGAAAAGTAGTCAACGGCTACAACTATCGTTTGTCTGCCACCTGAAGCCATAGGTAGAGGTCCAACCAAGTCAATGCCCCATCTGTCAAAAGGAACCGCCTCTGGAATGCTTTCCATCAGTGCTCCTGGCTTGTGGATTATATTAGCGTACCGCTGGCACGTGTCACAACGCTTGACCAAATCTTTTGCATCGGCTGAAATAGTTGGCCAGTAATAACCTGCCAAGAATACTCGGCGAATCAGAGCTTTATATCCACAATGAGCGGATCCTTCGCCATCGTGTAACTCGGAGAGGATAATTTGTGAGTCGGGTCCATTCAAGCACCTCAGCAATGGCCAACTCAGAGACTTCTTATACAACGACCCGTCCAACAAAATGTAACCATAAGACTTGAATCTTACTTTTCTGGCTTCATATTTGTCGGCGGGCAAGATGTCATGGGCCAAAAAATCAATGATGACTGTTCTCCAATCAGGGGTAATCGCATGATTTTCCTCTGAGACATTCATCACATGGTCCTTAGAGATAGAGATCGACGGGCATGTCTGGGTCAAAACCCAAGGATAACCTTCTGTCCGAGAAGCAGAAGCAAGAGAATCCGGGATGGCATTCATTTCCCGTCGGACATGCTCGAACTTGACGCCTTCGAACCCCGACGCCAAATCTTTTATCAGTTTCAAGTACTGTACCAATGTTTCCTTCCTTGCCTCGGACTCTCCTAAAACCTGATTTATTACCAACTGAGAATCACTGACAAATTTTATCCGTCGAGCTCCGCATATCTGAGCTAATCGCAGGCCGGCTAAAGCTGCTTCGTACTCAGCCTCATTATTGGTGGCTTTGAAACCGAAACGGATGGCTTGGAACATGGCGACTCCTTGCGGGGATATTAGCTGAACACCTGCCCCGCAGCCTGAGATGTTTGACCCCCCATCCGTTCGTACTACCCACTCTTCCTCAGCAACTATATCAGATACCTCCTGGTCGTCCCTGTCAGAGTGAAATTCAACCAGAAAATCCGCTAAAACCTGTGCTTTTATTGCTGTGCGAGGCTCAAACGTTATGTCAAAGTCTCCCAACTCAACAGACCATTTAGTCATTCTGCCAGAGACGTCTAGTCGCTGTAACAGACTTTTCAGGGGAAACGCCGTTCGTACCACAATTGGATGCGCTTGAAAATAAGGTCTCATCTTTCGCGCTGCTGTCACCAACGCCAAAGCCACCTTTTCCAAAGTAAGATACCGTTTTTCGGCATCCAGCAAACTTTTGCTGACATAATATATTGGCCTTAGGAGAGCGTCAGCTTCTCGGAGGAGCACGGAACTGACCGCACACGCGGATACCGCTATATAAACAATCAATGTCTCCCCCACCAATGGTTTAGATAAAACCTCCGGAGAGGTTAGATACTCCTGAATTTGACGAAACGCCGTCGAGCATTCTTTGGTCCAACAGAACTGTTTCGCATTCCGCAACACTTTAAAGAATGGGGCGCATTTGTCCGACGAGCGGGAAATGAATCGATTGAGGGCAGCCAATCGCCCTGTCAGGATTTGTACCTCTTTAATGTTTCGAGGAGGACTCATAGTGATCAATGCTCTTAATTGCTCCGGGTCCGCCTCAATACCTCTCTCACTGATCATGTAGCCAAGAAATTTACCCGACCGTACTCCAAAAATGCACTTTTCTGGATTGAGTTTTAGGTTAACCCTGTGCAAGTTGTGGAATGTCTCTGTGAGGTCGGCAAAATGGTCGTCGTCCTTCTCACTTTTTACCAACATGTCGTCGATATAGGCTTCCATATTCCTCCCAATCTGCTCCTCGAAGGTCTTATTGACCAGTCGCTGATAAGTTGCCCCTGCGTTTTTTAACCCAAACGGCATGACTTTGTAGCAGTATAGACCTCGCCCGGTAATAAAAGAAGTACTCTCCTCATCGTTAGCAGCCAGTCGGATTTGATTGTATCCTGAGTAAGCATCCATGAAAGATAGCAACCGATTTCCGGAAGTCGAGTCTACTAACTGATCAATGCGCGGGACAGGAAAAGGATCCTTAGGACAAGCACGGTTTAAATCTGTGAAGTCGATACACATTCTCCACTTGCCATTCTTCTTCCTTACCAACACCGGATTCGATGCCCATAGGGGATAATGCGACTCGCGAATATGACCAATACTTAAAAGCCGTTCGACTTCCAACAAGATTGCTGAGGCCTTTTCCGGGGAGACAGGCCTCATCTTCTGAACTATTGGTCGGACATCCGATCGCAAGGCGAGCTTGTGACATATAATCTCCGGCGGCACCCCCGTGACATCTTGTGCGCACCAAGCAAACATATCGAGCCTGTCAGATAAAAAATTAATTAACTTTCCTCTAAATTCGGGGGAGAGATGAACCCCTATTTTCAGAACTTTCCCAGCCATGAACTCGTGTGTCGAAGAGTCCTCCTCCGGGACCTGAAATCCGGGGGCCTCCCTCGGATCATCACAAGGAATGACCTCGGAGGGTGGCCCCTTTAATTGCTATGCTGAGTCAGAGGGTCCCCCTCGAACTCCCTTAGACGACAAAGCGATTTGGTAACATTCTCGTGCCATCTTCTGGCTACTTCTGACCGTGCCAATGTTGTTCCCGATTACATATTTTAGGCATTGATGCACCGTGGAGATGACGCCGTGCATCCGTGACAACCAAGAGCGACCTAGGATAGCATTATATGAGGTGGGCGCGTCGACCACAATGAAAAGCACCTCTACCTCTTTTTTGAACGGTCCACGACCCAACTCCACCATACATTGAAATTCTCCCACGACAACCGCCGTAGCACCAGTGAAACCTACTATCGTTCTGTCAGATCTTCGGATGACCGGTGGGTCAGAAATGCGGCGATAGGTACTCATAAACAAAATGTTCGCAGAGCTTCCTGTGTCGATAAGTATTTTCTGAACCTGATCCCCGGCGATGCCCGCCGCGATCACTACGGCGTCCTCATGAGGGCCTGCTACATTACGCATATCATCATCATCAAAACAAATAATAGGGGAAGGCGATCGGTGCATTTGTGCGGAGACTCCAGCTTCAATCTGGGTGGTCAAATTCACCATGTGCCTCTTGCGCGAGCTGTTCGAATTCCCTGCGATGGTGTCTCCACCAAAGATTGCTAAAGACTCAAAAAGTGCACAAAGACTATCCACTTTCCCCCTTGGGATTTCTTCTTCGACCAAATTCACATTGTTCCTCCCAGCTTTCGGGTCCAAATATTCCTGCTCGATGTCAAAATCGTCAACCCCTTCGGAAATTACCATTGTTGTATCAGTATTCTTTGAGACAGCTTTTACCACGGCATTCTTCTGGGAGTGCTTTTTGACATATTCCAACAGCATTCCATTTTCGATGAGAGCCTGCACCTCCTTTTTCAGGGCTATACAATCTTTGGTGTCGTGGCCCACATCCTCGTGATACTTGCAATATTTGTTAATGCTTCTGTTCTCCCTCGGTGTTTGTATAGGAAAGGGTTTCCTAAACGTGACCGAATTTTTGGCTTTATCAAATATTGCAGCGACATTTTCCGTCAACTCCGCATAGTAGTCGGGCCGAGTCCATTTGTTTGATATGTATCTTCCCCCTTGATTGTGGTTCGATTGATTGCCATAATACTGCTGATTTGATTTTTGCCTTGGAGGATACTGACCCGTGCTTTTAGCCTGAACGGTCAATCGAGGGCCCTGAGTGCTTGGTTCAACCCGTTGAAGCTGATTGTGGTCCAATTGCTCTCCGGACCCTTTCTCTGAGGCTTGGGTTTCTTCCACCAAGATTCTCTTCTCAACTTGATCCAGCAATGCTCCAAAAGTCATCGCTTGGCTTTCTGCCACTGTGTCTTTCAACAACCCGGGGAGCAATCCCATTCTGAACGCTGCAAGCGCCACCGAGTCCTTACAGTATTCCATATCTGTCTTGGTTTTGACAAAACGATTGGTGTAATTTTTGAGGCTCTCCCCCACTTTTTGTCGACAGTATATTATGGTGTCCCCGTTGGCCCGAAACTTCTTGCTTCCCACGAAGTGCTGTCTAAAAATGTTCCAGAACATGTCAAAGTTCTTAATGGACCCCTGAGGTAACCTGTTGTACCATTTGGACGCCACTCCCTTAAAAGTTTGAGAGAATGCTCTGCACAGGAGTTTATCATCGTCGTCAAAGTTGATCATGAAATTCTTAAATTGCTCGATATGATTATCTGGATCTTGAGTCCCGTCGAATTTTTCAAGCTTCGAAATGTCAAAATGCTTTGGGAGATTCCCTACTAAGATCTCCGAAGACAAAGGAGAGGCTCTCCAATTGTGCCCTGTTCGATAAACATTGGACCTCAGATTATCATTGTTTGAGAAGTACAAGCGCTCCTCGGAGGGCAAAGTGTATTGTTGCTGCCATTCCGAATTCCGAGGACCTACATTATCCTTCCCTGGGCACTTCACCTGTTCATGAGAGCGATCATCTACTCGGTCGTGGCGACTCCTCTCCCGCGAGGATTTCCTCTCCGAACTCCTTCCCCTCCGCGCTCCATTTTGCCTTCGACCACGCTTTTTCTTCCTGTGGCATCTTCGAGGAGAAGATTCAGAAGTGCTATACCGCGAATAGCCGCTCGAAGAAGCTGAGTCCGAACGGTACTTGTCTTTCCTCCTTGGAGATCGTCGCTCACGCCTCCGAGACCTGTCTTCCCTCTTCTTGGGACGAGTTCCAACGTCCCGTTCCTCTCTTTGCTCGACGGGCTCTCTCCTTATCTCAGATCGAATGTTTCTTTGGGCGGCTTCTTTCTCCGCCTTCAACTTTTCGATTTCCAGCAACAGTTCATTCCTCTGAGCCAAAAGAGCGGAGTCATCAAAATCATTTTCAACTCGCCGACCTCCCTCTCCTTCGGACTCCAAGTCATTTCGAAAGTCATCCCCCTCCATGTTTTCCTCGCAGGGATCAGCTAGATCGTCCCCCCGACCTTCAATGGTTCTCCTCGGAACAGGAACTATTTCTAGGGAGTGATGATCGTCGGAACGATTCTCGTTTCCCACAGACGGCGCCACTGAAGAGTTGAAAGATAATCCGAGGGGGATTTTGTTAGATGAGGATTTGTTGGTAGGGATTTTGTGATAGAGAAATACTTTAGAGTCAATCTTAGAGAGAGAAAGTGTTAAAGTAGTAGAGAGAGAAAATCGTACTATTCATCTCGAAATTTGTGAAGCGTGTGTGGTCCTTTTATAGTACAATTGCGGACCCCACACGCTTTAATTTGGACTAATTACATATTTCGGTCCTTGCTCTAAAGTTTCTTCCTATTTTGACCATATCTTTACAATTAACGCATTTTAGCCCTTATACATTTATTTCTATGCATTTTGGCCCTTACACATTTATTTCTATGCATTTTGGCCCTTATACATTTATTTCTATGCATTTTGGCCCTTGTCTTTTATTCTTCCTCATCAATCACTACCTTACAACAGCTGATTCGAAGATAGAGAAAGCTTGGAGAAAGAAATTCTAGGTTCTTCCCCATTACAAAACAAATTCTGAGAGAGAGTAGTCGAATGGAAGATAACGAAATCATCTTCTTTGCTTCTTCATTTTTCGATTAGGGTTTGTAGTTAGATTTTGTTCTTCGATTTGGGGTTTGATTTGGGGTAAGATAATGAAATCATCTTCTTTGTTTCATTTGGGGTTTGATTTCATTGTTAGAATCGATTAGGGCTTGATCTTGGGTTCGCCTTGGGATATCCTACTGTTCTGAAGTTTTTTTACCCACTCAGCATGTGATTCCGAGTAGGCCACTCTGAATCACATGCTGAGTGTTCAAAAAAAAAATCAGAACAAACACGAAGGTTCTTCATTACCTGCAATCGAGTTCTCGCTTCTGTATTTAACAATCCAAAAGGGATAGCAAGTCTTTCACTATGTCCGCATAGTATACGTCTCTTTTCGTCATCGCAATTATTGAAGTTCTTTGTTTTAGGGTTAATTTTAGAGATAAAATGATATATCTTGGATTAAAGTTAGGTTAATGCTGTGTTTTTCATATAAGACTATCTATTAGATAAATGACATCTAGTGATAAATTTGAAATAAAAATAAGGGTAATTTGGTAAATGCAAGTCACTAGAGTTTTTGAAAGTTTGAAAGATGGAGGAAATAAAAAATAACATGGAGGAAATAGCTTTGGCCAAATAAAAATTATGAATCCAAAACTAATGAAATTTATATGCCCAAAAATTACCGACAACAATAAAAAAAATGTCAATTATGAAAGGTATTAGTCTACAAAAAATACTATAGATTCTGTTAAAAGCCATAAAAATATAGGGTTCATATAACAAAAAAACATTGGTATTCCAACTTAAACAATTCACATCTCCTATTCTTTAACTCATTTCAAACTCGTGATTCACAATTGATACCGCATATTAACCGCATATTAAGTCACGTTTTGACTAAGTTATTTTTATACATATTTTGCATTTCGCAACTCATAGGATTTACAATTTGCGATAAATGTTTAAGCAATATTTTGCAATTTGCAAATGTATTTATCACATGTTTCGCAAGTCGTTGATAGATATTTCATAACTTAAAATATGGTATAAACAAAAAACATTAATAATAAAAAGTATAAATTTAGGATGAGAGGTCAACAAAAAGCCAAATTTAGATCCATAAGCCAAAAATGAAACTCAATACAGATTACGACTGTTGTTACTAGAAAGTAGAAGCAATTATCATCTTGATGACTAAAAATCCCACAACATCAAGCACCACCTTCGTCGCTTTCACTGGATATTGTCCTTCTAGATACCACTTAGGCAACAAGTGTGCTTGCTGTGGTAGACTCGCTGCAACGAGAAAAAATCAAATGTATTTTAGACTAAACTTCTAAAGAGTAAGTCAACAAAATTGCAAAAACTAGGAACTTTATAAAGATCTAAACAAAATGAGTTAACTATTCTAAATTACAAATGTAGTCATTACACAGTGTGAAGAAACATCAACAGATACTAAAACTAGGAACTTCATAGAAACGAAACTGTACGTAATGAACTAACAATGTTATACCACATACAGAGCGTAGTCATTATACACGCATTCTATTAAAACTAGTTACTAGACCAATGAAGAAGAGAGGTGTCTAGCCTACATCATAAAAACTAGTTATCAATATAATTTGTTTTCATTATCGGAATGTAATTAAAAGACAAAGTGCAAAGATTTTTCTTATGTAGGGAGAAGTGTTTCCCTCTGATTAGGGTTATATCTATCTCTTTACTATTGGATTAGGATTTAGATCATCTTTCTTTACTTCTTTTGCTATTGGTCCTGCATAAGTTTTCATACCTGAGTAGACTTCTCTTTAAATGATTCACTTAACTTAAGTACTCGAGCTAAACATAGATACTAACCAAAGACACTTTCATATCCATGATTCATCAAGACTAAAACTATGATAGTAATCTGGTATGAAATATAGTACTCACTATTTCCAGACAGGTGGAAGCTTCTTAGTCTTCTTGTAATAACGAGCAAGACGATGGATCCTGCTCTCGACAAGAATCAACCTGAATTTGGAATCCTTATCCTTTCTGTTCCTCTCAAGATGCTTCCTGATGGCAACAGCCTTCTTGATCAACATATAGAGATCCTCGGGAATCTCAGGTGCAAGTCCTAATTCAACCAATACAAAGGTAACCATTTCAAACACAACTACAGATATCCCTAAATCTAAACACTGAGATTAAAGAATGCTCAATCAAACAACCCTAAAGCTAAAAACTGAGATTGAAGAATGCTCAATATCACAAGAGTGCATACCGTGAGCCTTTAGAATACGGAGGATCTTGCTTCCAGTGACGCTTTTCACCTGAGCAATACCGTGCGAATCCCTTAGAATGACACCAATCTGAGACGGGGTCATACCCTTCTTGGCAAACTTGCATATGTGCTCTTCGACCTATCATTAATCAAAATGACAAACACCTTACTTCAAAATTCGCAAAACCCCATATGAGAAAACCAAAATCACAAGCATTTGATAGGATTTGATTGATTACCTCGGGAGTGGTGGTTTTGAGCCACGTCGGTGGAGTTCTCTTGTACGGCAATGCCGATGCAGACATACCCTTACTGTTGTTAGCAGTGCAGCAACATGATTATTAGAGAATCGAAGAGAAATAGAAATCACAGATTGAATTGAAAAGACAGTAAATCTTATCCTTAGATACATACCCTCGCGAATGCATACGACCCATGGTTGCTGGCTATGGAGCTCTTCCGCTTGCAGCTTCTTTTCTGTGAGAACGACGATGAAACCCTAGGTGGCTTTTAAGTTTATACAAGGAGAATGGGTTTTGTGTTGTAAAGTTGTAGTGTTTTGTTACTGGACTAACCGGGTCGGGCGATAAGGCTTGATAGTCCGAAATAAACACGGTCCGACTCTTAACGGGCGGTTTGTTAATTTATCATAATATTTCTGCGGTTTTAGAGCATCCGCTAATTGACCATCTATATTTATTAGCTTAAATTACGGTAGGTATATTTGTAGTAGCAGTTACATAATAGGTAAAAGTTTATTTGTTAATTCTCTTGAGCATCCCAACAGATACGCTATTTTACGGTTAATTATAAATTTAGCTATTATATAGGATTTTTTTCTTTCCAACAGATACTCTAACAGATACGCTATTTTACGGTTAATTATAAATTTAGAGTAGCGGTTGCACAATATGTAAAACTTATTTGTTATTCCTTTTATTTTTCTTCCATTATTTTAGGAACCAGTAACTACCTTAAATATAGATTATCTGTTGGAACAAAAACTTAATATATAAATTTACATTACTTCAATATAATCCATATTTACCTAAAAAATAGAGTATCTGTTGGGGATGCTCTAACAACTAACTTAAATATACCTTATCTGTTGGAAGAAAAGATAATATTTAAATTTATATTACCTAAATACTATCTATATTTACCTAAAAAATAGAGTATTTGTTGGGGATGCTCTTAGTAGAAAGTAGATTAGAAAAAAAAAATCTCTGAATGTACCGGTTCAGACCGATAAGAGAATCGGTCCAAAATTTTGACTCCTAAACCGCTCTCTAAGATATCCGGACCGGTCTCGGACGGATCTTCCAAACGAGTTAACGGACTGGGAGGCCCCTAGCCGCCCTAAATCTAGCCGGATGAACTGAAAATTGGATATAACTATAAACCAAAATAGAGCCCATCAAATCAATAATAGACCGAAATTTATCAGAGAGTTGGTTGGGGTTTCTATTCTTTTCATAGTTCGATTTCATATATTTTTTAGAATATATCATTACAAATATCTTTAAATCATAAAATTTAAACTATGTCAAATAAATTAAAATGTCGACAAAATATTTAATTACTAAAAATAAGTTCACTATTTTTTTTTATATAATAATTTATACTCATCATTTTTTAGTGAATAAATTTTATTAATTATTTACAAAAATAATATTTTTTTAGTTTTATTTTTGTTTAGAATCGTGGTATCCAAACAATCATTGATTTGTAAGAAATCTATTAAAAATTATATATATAAAATGAAGATTATAAATTTTTTTATCATAATATACAAAAGTCTAATCAAATCATCACCAAATTACACGTTTTATTTTTGCATAATACACAACCTCGCATGAAAATATATGTCGTAAATCCATAACATATACGATCGTCTCCAGGTGATATTTCCATAATTCAAAGGTGATGATATGAGGTGCTTGATCTAGGTGGGGCGTTTTTTCATTTTTATTTTGTACTCCTTACCAACAAATCCGATTTGCTTCTTTCCATTGTTTTCTAGTGGCGTAAACACTTTACAAAATTCAAAAACACCCTTAGTGTGAGAATAACTCAGAAAGACTATTCTACTTTGTTTTGGACTAAAAAATCATGAGGGCTTATTTTAAACTCCCAATAGGCTCAAGCAAACTTTGTCTATCAAGAAGATTTTGAAAGTTTCTCGCACCAAATGGATGGATTGTCTAAACTTTGATTGTAGGTTGTTTCATCGGCGTACTACATAATGATATTTGAATGGGTTGAACGTCAAGATCAAACAACATGGTATAGACATGATGTCAATGAGGATTCGTCGTCCACTTGATTATGACTAAATACATACAATAGTTGAGTAAACCTATACTATATGTAAATAAATATCACGTGATATATTATTTCATACTACTGATGGGATCAAGCATCTCTGGTTTCAATCACTACTTTCAAAGTATGACTTACTTTTGCTTATTGATAAAAAATTCCAAGTAATCGTGGCCAGTTGTAAAAAAATCAAATATCAATGTAAATGTCAAGTCATTTTTAGGGCTATGAGATTGTCATATCATGGTTGATTTTACATCCTCTTCGTTACAGTTTTTCAATAAATAATATCTTTATCTTTTGGCAAAGAAATTCATTGATAATAACCATTGTGTTTTTACATATCATTTTAAATAATTTTAGATAATAAATATTTCATTGGTATCTATAAGCACACTTATGTCCATTTGATATCACCTTGAACGGTTGATCACAATTAGAAGCCAACTTTCTATTATTCTTTTTTTATAGTCATGTAAAATATATTTCTCAACACTAGACCACATTCCTAAAAACTTACCACCTTCAGTCTTGCATTGTATCAGCTTTGAATTAAACTCTTATGGTGCTCGACTCTAACTTGTGTTTATTATCGTCGTTTTGCTATCAAATTAATACATAATTAAGTTTCCTTATCATTATTTTATGATGAATAATACTAAATTTGATGGTTATGAATCATAATCTATGTTGGAACATCGATTTCATGTGATAAACCGAAGCAAAAATAGTTTCATTAGTTACAACTCTAAGATTTGTACGATACGCCCACAAACTCATTAAAAATATTATGTTGATTTCTCTTTGGTTAATACAAGCTTTATGTATAACGCATACACAACGGTTAACCTCTACATGTCCACTTTTCTGTAGATTATATGAAGTAAACAAATGTTTCTTTATCTCATACTTTCTATAAAAAGTTGTTACCGTGTCATTTTGGAATTAAGAACCATTATATGTCATCAATATCCATGAAATCTCAACACAACTTTAAATACTATACTATATAAATTTAAGAACCTTTTGAGACCTAATTATTGTCAACCATTTTGCTTCAACCCATTTAGTAAAGTTATCAGTAGCTCGGACAAAAAACTGCCTCATTCCCATCGTCATCGATGGTAATCCTACTAAATCTATATCATAACTATTAATAAGAAAAATGAGAATGATTTGGCTATATAGCTCAGCGCATACATGATTTGTGTTAGTAAAAAGTTGACATGAATCACAAATGTAAACCATCCTTTTAGCATTAACATCAAGTGTCGACGAATAATATCCAGCCAAAATAAATCATTCGATTGACCCCCTAAGTCCATAATATGCCCTTGCAACTCCCTCTTCTAAATCTATTAGAATACACAAAACTTATTTATTCCCTAAACATCTTAATAACATTTATGTTGAACTTTTTTGTATAAACTTCCATCAAGAATAGTGTATTTTGCACCCTGCAACTGCAAAACTCGAGCTTCTATTTTGTCTGACGATATCACTTGATCATTTAAAAATAGATATTTCTACGCCAATCGTTAGTACCTTCAGGAGATAAAACCTCTCAATTGTCATTATTATCTAAAACTGATGATATATCTTGAATTATTACTAAGGGATTGTCCTCTGCATAACCAAATTTTGCTAAGACACATGCAATTTCATTTTCTAATTATGGCACTTGTTCATATCGGTCTTTCAAAAAAAACTCCATTTGTTTTACATTATCCGAATAAATTTTTTATAGTTGACTACTTGGTTTCAAAATTTCATTGAAATCCCCAATTACCAAGTAATAATCTGAACTTGTTCCCCATATATATATGAGCCAATCTCATCTCAACCAACATTGTTTTATACTAAGCTTTATTGTCTGTAGCAACAAACATGAACTTAATATCTTAAAACATTTAAGATGAGGCCAACACCACTACCAATTAAATGTGAAGCATTGTCGGCTCTAACAACCCATTCTTGATATTTTGATTCAATTATATTAACTCATCGTTTTTAAATCAACTTTTTCCTCCTCAAATACATCAATAAAATGGACTAAAGCTTCAACGTTTATTGTTATATGTAGCTCAAATTGTATTTCGTATTCACCTAACTCAATCGGTCATCTTGTTATACGTTTTGGTACTTTGTTTAAGCATATTCTTAAAATGAAAAGAAGTTTGTACACTTACTACAAGATCTTGAAACTACTATCACATTTTCCTCGTGGTTACAACCACACAAATATCTAATTTTTCTAAACTCAATTAGCTAGTTCCAACGTCGACCAAATCTTTGTTTATATATTAGACTGATCTTTGAATTATGCTGTCTTCTCTTATAAGAAGATCATTATTGGAAAATTTTGAAACCGACATATACAAATATGAAGACTCTTTTTCTTTTGGTGACGATAAAATCTCGGGTGAAGTTAGATATTCCTTCAATTCATTGAAATTATTATACCTTTATCATCTCAAACACACTTCTTTGCTTATTTTAAAATGTCAAAAAACAAGTGACCTTTTATTTGATGATTCATAAATAAATCTTAATAATGTTACCACCCAACCCTTTAATTTTCAAATTTATGATTTTGGTGGATACATTGCTAGCAACGATTTCTCTTTTTGTCTATCAGAAAATCATTAAATTTCTTTGATTAAACCCTAAATAAACATTTGTGGTTATACTTTGGTCAAAACAATGTTAATACATGATCATTTGCTTAATTACTTTTAATATCATATCATTTATGCGAGCTTCAATATTTTTCATAAATATTTGGAAAAAATATGATTCACAAGTCTTCAATATGTTGCACCAACAATCTTCAAACCAAAAAAACATCAATTTATAACAATATAAACCCTTCTCACTCATGAAATTTATATTATATTTAATGCATTTTAATTTTATTATACCCTTAATACGCATCTATGGATGGCAAAAACTCGTGTCTAGTTGTTGCATCCATAAGTTTATCAACTCGAGACTGATAGTGCTAGAAATATCCGGACCTTTATCGGGCTACCAGACAACTTCATAGTTAGGATGTAGAGATAGAAACACAGGATTCTATAGAGAGAGAACGGTCAAAAGTAATTAATATAATAAATGTGCACTTTCCCCTGAAAATGGAATTTTTCTTTATATAGTAGTGAAGTAGACCCTTACCCACATGGGTGACCCACCATATCTTATTCTTACTCTTTTATCATTATCTACAGCATAAGTTATCATACTTCCTCAATCTGTTATTCCAATGACAAAGGTTTTATTACAACATCATAATGGTCTTGTGTTCTACCGACCTGATTAGATACGTACAATTTACACCTTCATCAGTAGCTCCTTAGTCCTTGTGAGAGGGAGCGAGCGAGGACTATATATTAGTATCGGGTTTGATCCTCCCTTGTTAAGAGGAAAACGTATCTTGGGCGGCGTATTGTGGTATCTAACATCTTGGGCGACTCATCTCAATTTAGAACGCCCATCATGGGTCGGGAATTACCGACGCCTGCTTTTCGGGAAGCCTCCATCATCACACCTTGTAAAACACCCAAAGCCCATCTATAGTTGGCTTCTTTCTCCCCATTCATCAACACATAAGCAACGCTGAGTGTAAATGATATTAAAGTTACTCCAACAATTATAGAGCAGTGATATTGTATACTTAGTCGTCATATACATATAATTTATGACAAGTACTTATGCGAATGTACTCCAACATATATTTTCCTAGGACGTAAACCAAGGAAAAATAAATTACAAACTAGTTGCTCTTCACCCGCCTTGAGTCAGCTTGCGAATGACCGTCTAATCGGACACATCTTTTATGGTTGTATCTCCCATTTTCAACTGTCAATCACCATCGTTGAGATAGTGCATCAACCGTAGGGCATTTTAATCCGAATGGACAATTGTATTTTTTGGTTGTACACTTTCATTTTTTCAAGTTTCCGATTTAACTTTCAAAACATAATTACCATACCTCTCGCACACGTAGGTTATCCTAAGAGTTTTTCCTCATTTCACATCGTCATATAGGGTAATAATGTTGACGAATGATATCCTTCTCTTTTTGGAATAAACTCATGCATTCATTTCTTGTTTAGTAAATATTTTTTAGCGGTAAAAAGTTACGTGTATATTCTCCTTGAACCAAATAAAGACAATAATGCATAAATCGCACTAGATGATCGATAAACATATAATAAATCGCACAAATAAACCGACAAATCTACATTATATCACATAAATATTAGTGATAATAAAACCAATTTGCGATGAGGCTAAGGCTATATCCTAAATCGCCATATACATGCTATTGTCGTAAAACTAACCGCACAATGAACACAACAACATGATTGTTCAAGGAATAAGTCGTGTGATTTGATGTCCTACATCTACAAAATTTGAATTGTATCTCAATTACACTAACTTCGTTTTGAACTATAAAATCATCCATGAACAACATATTTTTCGTCTTTTATTTTCTTTTAGTGATTAAAATAGATAGTTCACCCAAAGTACTTTTAGTATTTGAGAGTGATTAAATTAGATAGTTCAGTCCAAAATGCTTTTAGTATTTCAGAGTGATTAAATTAGATAGTTCACCCCAAAATGCTTTTAGTATTTGAGAGTGCTTAAATTAGATAGTTCACCCCATCAGTAGGTAACTTAGTGCAACATGACAAATTTCAAAATAATTAATATATAATAGATTAGATATTTTAAGAGTATTAACGAGGTTTTGAATTTCAGGCTGAATAACAATTAAAAGAATCAAGTAAAAATGAAAAATCGACCAAAACCAAGCCAAAAATCACCAAGCCAGGTTTTAGTTGTGCCCTTTCCAATTTTATACTAGAATGTCTTTTAAGATGACGGGGAAAAAGTCCAAAAAAATTAAGCTCCAATTCTTCTACAACTTACAATAAAAAAACATTTAGCCAATACACGGTATAATGTATTAGCAAACCACATTTCACAGATGTATGCCATCACAATTTTTCAACTTGATTTTTACTTAGGGATCATTAAATAAAACATAACACCGTAAATTAGGACAATATTATTAAAACCAATCTAAATCAGATATTCTATAGTGACCAACATTAGAATGTGCCTGAAAAACATCTTGTCAATCTTTCAAAAACAATTAGTACCAAGAAATATCTAAACACCATAACAAAACTAAAAAGAAATCTTAGGAGAATAGGTAAACAAAACCAAGCACAAATTTTGATCCATAAGCCAAGAATAAAACTCAATACAGATTAAGACTGTTTTGTTACTAGAAAAGTAGAAGCAATTATGATCTTGGTGACTATAAAGATCCCATAGTATCAAGCCACACCTTCCTACCACCTAGGCAACAAGTGTGCTTGCTGTGGTAGACTCGCTGCAAGGAGAAAAAATCAAATGTATTTTAGACTAAACGAACTTATAGAGTCGATCAACAAAATCGCAAAAACTAGGAACTTCATATCGATATAAACAGAATACGTTAACAATTTTACACAGAAGGAAGAAACATCAACCTATTGCATAAACTAGGAACTTCATAGCAATGAAACTATGTGTAATGAGTTAACAACCTTATACGACAAACAAAGCGTAGTCATTATACATTGATCCTATTAAAACTGGTTCTAAAACCGATGAAGAAGAGAGGTGTATTGCTTACTTTAGTAAAACTAGTTATCAATACAATTTACTTTCATTAGAGGAATGTAATTCAAAGATAGAGTGCAAAGGTTAGATACCTGAATAGACTTTTCTTAAATGATTCACTAAACTCAAATACTGGAGCCTTTAAATGATTCACTAAACTTAAGTACTGGAGCTACACTTAGATACTAAACAAAGACATTTTCATATGCATTATTCATCGAGAAATAAAACTATGATATGGCCTATATAGGATCAGATTAACATAGTAATTTAGTATGACATATGATACTCACTATTTCCAGACGGGAGGAAGCTTCTTGGTCTTCTTGTAGTAGCGAGCAAGACGATGGATCCTGCTCTCGACGAGAATCAACCTGAATTTGGAATCCTTATCCTTTCTGTTCCTCTCAAGATGCTTCCTGATGGCAACAGCCTTCTTGATCAACATATAAAGATCCTCAGGGATCTCAGGTGCAAGTCCTAATTCCATCAAAACCAACAAAAAACATTCAAACAGAATTCAAACGTTACCATTTTAAACACAGCTAAAGATATCCCTAAAGCTTCCCTAAAGCTAAACACTGAGATTGAAGAATACTCAATCAAACAACAAAGGTAAAACAACCCTAAATCTAAAAACTGAGTTTAAAGAATGCTCAATATCACAAGAGTGTATACCGTGAGCCTTGAGAATACGGAGGATCTTGCTTCCGGTGACGCTTTTCACTTGAGCGATACCGTGAGAATCCCTTAGGATGACACCAATCTGAGACGGGGTCATACCCTTTTTAGCAAACTTGCATATGTGCTCTTCGACCTATCATTAATCAAAATGACAAACACCTTACTTCAAAATTCGTAAAACACCCATATGAGAAAACTAAAATCACAAGTATTTGATAGGATTCGATTATTACCTCGGGAGTGGTGGTTTTAAGCCACGTTGGTGGAGTTCTCTTGTACGGCAATGCCGATGCCGACATACCCTTACTGTTGTGAAAGGATCATTACAATAATTAGAGAATCAAATTGAAATAGAAATCACAGATTGAATTGAAAAGACAATCAAATTGAAATAGAAATCACAGATTAAATTGAAAAGACAGTAAATCTTATTTCTAGAGGCATACCCTCGCGAATGCATACGACCCATGATTGCTGGCTATGGAGGTGACCGGTCGTCCTCTTCCTCTTGCTGCTGCAGCTGCTTCTTCTTTTCTGTGAGAGCGACGATGAAACAAACACTGGGCGGCTCTAGGTTTAGATAGGTAGAGGGTTTTGTGTTTTGAAGTTGTAGTACGACGCCGTTTTGGTACTGGACTAACTGGTTGGGCCGAAAAGGCTTCATAGTCCAAAGATGATGAGTCCACCAATAATATACCGAAATTAATCTAGTTGGTCGGGATTTCCATCTGTTTTTATATTCTGATTTATTTTTATCTTTTTTTTATAAAAGAAAATCATTACAATTTACATAATTGTAAATTAAAATGTTAATAATTTCTAATATTAAATATAAACGCAAAGTAATAACATAATATAGATAGTATATAAAAATAACTTTTACTAATCTTCTCTAACATAATTTAATTTTAATCGGTAAGACATATGTTTTAGAAAATAATTTATTAATCACTTACTAACACCGGCGGATTTACTATGGGGCTAGGGGGGCGCGAGCCCCCCAAGCCTCAAGGAAGATTAGTATTGGGGAAATTTTTATTTTTCGAATTTTTAAAGAAGTTATGTTTAAAATGTTTGATCAATGGTCAAACGGTGTCGGTTTTGGCTGACATTTGGACAGCATATTTGGGACATATAAAGCTTTAATATGTCCGGTTGGATTGTTATTTGATGCTACGGTTCGGGAGAAATCATTTTTGGAATAGTGGAGTAGTTTTTGTAATATTATTCATTTTTGTTTCTTTTTTTGTTAGTTTATTATGTTTAAAATTGTTGGTGGGTTGTAGATATTTATTATATTGAATTGGATATACTTTTACCTTCAACTTATCATAATAGTAGAAGTGTTTTTGGTGGAATCTTCATAAGTCTCGTGGTCTTTTACTCTTCAGAATGAAGTGGTCTTTTCATATAAATATTCTGGTTGTTGATTTATTTTCCGTTGATTTATTTTGTTAATAAATCGGTTGTTTTATTATTTGGTTGGTTGTTTTGAAGTTAATCTCGCTTGTGGTTGATATACTATTATTTGGGTCTAATAGTTGGTATTAGAGCTCCATACCCAGACGAAAACGTGATTTTGATGAAATTCTTGGATGTCGAAGACGATGAACCATCAGTCATGCTCATCAAACGTAGTGACTTTATTAGAGTGTATAAAGATAGTGTCACTTGATTAATTGAAGTGTCGCTAAGGAACTTCTAAGATGCTTTAATAAGAGTGAACAAATATATTCATTGTAAAACTTTATGACTTAGATATGAATCATGAAACAACCTAATTAGAGGGAGCATTTGGTGAGTCAACTAAGGGGAGGTAAAAGTGGTAGAATTTGTTATGTGCGACCAAATTTCCATGTCGGATAGGTATGAGAAGGATCAATAACAAATAAGTAAGAACATATCTCAACTAGTATGCAGCCTTTTGATTTTATACATAAATGTTATCACCGGTACTAACTCATATATAAACATAAGATTATTTAGACATGTGCCCCATAAATCAAATGTATGATTTTTTATATATATTTAATTTCAATAAATATTCATGATTTTCTTAATCAATAAAAATGTCAGGATTAAGTTTTTTAATATTTCCAGACAAATTATTAAAAAATAAATTAAAAGTACGACCCGAATGAATTTTTTTTAAAAAAATATGTCTAATTTATATAATACTTCAGCCCCTCCTGACCTGGATTCCTGGTTCCGCCACTGCTTACTAACAAAAAATTTATTTTTATTTTGATAAGCATAACACAAGTTCGTAACTATTACTACTGCTTTGAAAAATTATAATATATCATATAAGATTAGTTATAAGAATATTATCTATAAATTATTAATAAAAAAATATTTATTTATTTTTTTGTTTAAAGTGATCTTTGATCTATCACCGATTTACTAAATTCTATTTAAAAATATATACACAATTTTGTAACGAGGTTTAAAAAATAAATTCGACAACTACGTGTGGAAATTAGTCAAATGGTCGCCAAACTACATGTTTTATTTTTCCATAATATACAATCCAACGAGGAAAAAGCTATATATGTTTTTTTTACCTAATAATTGTTTTGAGAAAAATAATATTCATCTTAACACTTTACAAACTCGTAACAATCACCCCGTTTGAAATTGACATTTTCAAAATTCAATTACGATGATATGAGTTGTTAAGTCTACGAAGCCTGGTTTGGTTTATATTTAGCTCAGGGTGATTTTGTAAAGTGTTTAAAGAGTGTTTTGATAATTTTGTGGTATTTTGTGTTTAGTGCGTAGAGTAGAGAGATAATTAAGTTGTCTACTAGTATTAAATTTTGATCACTCTCATTAATGAGAGTGATTGAGGTATTTATACCTTAATAATGACCATGGACTTATTGGGTCGGGTCATGAAATCGGGTCGAATTTAAAGATCCATTAGTCATATAGTTTTAAGTTGATTAGCAACAAGCTTAGTCAAAAGTTAATACATTTGTCCTGTTCGGATATTTGGTGGTGTAATATAGTCTGAATTGCCCTTCGGATATACTTGGGGCATAGTAACCAAAAACTCTGAACTCATCAGTAGCCCATTTTTAGGTCTTGTAAAAGATCTTTGGAAGAGCTAAAACTCATAAAATTAACACCAATTTTGTCTGATCTACCTGTGTTGTTCGAACTGAAAAAAATTCTCTTCACAAGTGACCCTGTTCGAACTTTATCAGAACTGATTTCCCTTTTCAGAATTCTAAGAGTTTTTTTAATCATGGGATACATGTCAAGATCTAGTTCGACCTCCCAGCCATTTTTCTCCTAGATTATCGCACCCACTAGGTCTAAAAAATTACATAGGTTTCAATTTTTTACACGCTGTGCAGCCTTTAATCATTGCAAAAAATTTATTCATCTTCTCCTTGGTAACTGCTACTTTAACTATTATATATAACCTTTTTACTGTTTCATTGTCTTCCACACTAAAATTTTCTTAGCGAGAAAACTCAGTTCATTTTTAAACTTGTTTTTGAGACATATATGTTCACAGCCAGAAACGCCTTAGTTAAACGAGGTTGGTTGAACTTGTCTGGATTAGAGAAAGCACAGAAAGTAACAAGGGATAAACGTATTGTTGTTGGTTTTCCTACTTCCCCAAGCGAGAAAGGTAACCAGCCCAATACAGAACTTCGATCAAGGGTCGTCTTCTTCAAAAAACCCTAGAACCAGAAAACTTCTATTCATAATAGACCTTTCACCTATCCCATATGGTTATTCAGTCCAAGAATTTCAAAACCCTTTACCCAAAGTAAAAGTCGTTTCCAGTGTCAAGAAACCCTCACCGTTTATCGCAATGGGCTCGGACACAGAAATATCACCAAATAAGCTAACTCATCGTCGGGTTACACGTCAATCGAAAACCAAATCCACACCCACATCTTCAAAACCCTTATGTTCGGAGGTAACAAAGGTTGTTCCACAAGCTAAAACCTCCAGATAGCAACCTCCACCAAATACCAGAATCTCATAAGTGTCATCTGCACAACCTTATGAACAACCAACTGTACAGCCACCATCAAAGGAATCAGAACAGCCTCCCTCAAAAACAGATGAACAACCTTTCATAGTGATGGAAGAGAACATTGAGGACAGCATAAAGGAAGCCCCTTTTGAGGCTGAGGCGTCCGGTCAAACAAGGGATACAACTTCAGATCGGAAAGACAAAACCAAAATGGGCATGAATCATTTGGACGCTCTTCCGACGAGTTTAGAGGGCAAAGTGGGCCCATATTTTAAGAAGGTTAGTGTCAAATACCTGATGGCTCTTCAGAATATCAGTTATGTCTACACCCACACAACTGAGTTGGGTCGGATTCCAACTAAATGAAGGATCCTGGAGTCCGTAAAAGTGAGGATCCCTTTTACTTCAGAGACCCCAATGGACTGTAAGTTAAATGAGGTGATGGTCTATACCGAAGTACTGAACTGGGGACTTCGGTTCCCCTTGGAACAAGAGATTGTCAGATATTTTCATCTAATCAAGTTATGCCCTAGCCAGCTGAGCCCCAACGTTTGGTACACCCTCCTAGCCTGCATCATGTCGTCGAGGCTATCCAAAATTCCACTCCTTATGGAGTAGTTTGTTGTTGTGGCAAGCTTATGCAAGAATTATCGAATCCCATTCTATCATTACAACATGGAAAATGATTTTTAAGTGGTGGATGACCTTATGGAGTCCGAAAAACCCTTGAGGATGCAGTTTCTCTTCATTAGTGAGACTTGGGAAAATGGCAGGAAAATCAAAGCCGACACAAACCCAAGCCTTCTAACCAGTCGCTGGAAGAGCACTTGTAAGTTCTTCTTACTATCCTTTTTTTATCTTTTAAGTTATAACTTTCTCATTTTGACTAACTAATGTTTCTCCCCAGTTCTACCGAATGAGTTTTTGGGCCATCTAGAGGGAGGGAAGAACACTTGTGCAAAGCTAAACGCTTGGGCTTCGGAGAACCGAGGGAACGCCTTTCATAATTGCTTCAAGTCAGGCAATTTTGTAAGGTCTCATTTGTAGAACACCACAGACAGAAGAGATCTTACATGGGAAGATTTAACCACCCCCTGCTGATGTGATCCTGAAGATAACACAAGCTAAGGATGCCAAGTTGTATCGGACTTCTAGTGTCAAAGCCCCTAGCAAAATGAAGAGTAAGAAAATGAAGGCCACAACAGACCTAGCTCAAACAACTATGGAGGAGACCGGTTCGGAGAATCAGGGAGGCATCAATATGGTCTTGCTAAAAACAGTGGAGGTTACTGTAAAGGAAGCCAGAGGGTCAAAGAACCCACCAAGTCCTCCTAAGAAAGACAAGAAGCGCAAAACCAACAGCGATGAGAAGGCTGCCAAGAAAAAGAAGTCACTCTGGGGGTAGAGATAATCCTTCGCGCAATAGAAGTCCTTCCCCCATCTCCTGCCGACCCCACATTGCAGGAGGAAATTCCAACTGATCTCCAGTCCGGACAGGTTGCTGGTGACAGCAATGACGAGGTGGATCTTGAAGCCTTTCAAGATATTAGTATTTACTTTAATGATCTGGAGAAAGCTGATTTTGCAGGTGCTTACCATCCTTCCAGCTCCTCCAACATGGTAACTTACAATGGGAAGTATTACTCTATATCCGGAGAGCAAGAAACCTTGAGCCATGCCCTCCTAGGCTACATCCGACTAGTCATTGATCTGGAGAGGCAGGTAAAAACTTAAACAGGCACCATCAATTCTCTAACTGTTGACAAGCAAACCTTGTCATATAATCTCCTGAGTGCTCAGCAAAGCATAAAGGTGTTGAAGAAGGAAAAATAAAATTTGGCGGCCAAGTTGATCGTTTCGGAGGGGGCCAATACTTAGCTCCAAACGAAATACTCCACCCTGGAGACATATTCTTCACCAAACCTCACAGTTTTGAAGGAGCAGTTGAAGACCAAGGATGATGCTATCCAAACTCTATCTAATGAGAAAACCAGGCCTTGAACAGTAAATCGTCCCTTGACTATCGCGTTTGGTGGCAGATAGTCCTTTGACTTTCAAATGTCCGTTGACAGTCCCTGGACTATCACGTTTGGATAAAGTTAGTCCACCAGATCCAATGATCCATGAGAGGCTGCCACCTGTCACCATAGTCCCCATATTTTTGTATCACCAATGGTCCCTTGAGTTTAGGTCAAACCCAAAATGTAGAATATTACGGATAACTAAACTCAAGGGACTAGTGGTAATACAAAAATATGGGGACTATGGTGACAGGTGGCAGCCTCTCATAGATCAGAGGATCTAGTGGACTAACTTTATCCAAACACGATAGTCCAGGGACTGTCAACGGACATTTGAAAGTCAAGGGACTATCTGCCACCAAACGCGATAGTCGAGGGACGATGTACTGTTCAAAGTCGAGAAAACCAAGTTGGAGAGCACTGTTTAAGAGAAGATTAAAGAGAATGAAGCCCTGGAACACTAACAAAAATAAGCTGTCGTCGATGGTATAGAGAAGTATGCCAACGATATGGTGGACTCCCTAGAGAAGAGAGATGACGAGATCAAATCCGACATAGTGCTATTGTTTCATGAGACCTTTCCTAAGAGGACCCATGGTCTCCTGTGAAAGTATGTAGAGTATGAGGACATCTCATTTCATACTCTAGCAGATGGTGATAAGCGCAACTACTCTAGTGGAATAGATTCCACAACTGATGATGAAGGAACGGGTGAGAGTCCCAAAAAAGATTGTGGTGAAGAAAAATCTAGAGGGAACAAGCCCTAAGGTTTTACTATGTAATTTTTTTCTTTTGAAAAACTAAAGTCCTTGGATGACCAAGACATTTTTTGTACTATCGGTCGATTTAAGCCCAATCATGATTAATTATTCAATTTCCTTTCTACTTAGTACTTTGTTTAAGTCTTTCATGACTAATGTTTAAGTAGCCCCTAGAATTTCAGAAGTATTGAATCAAGAGTATTCAATATATCCGATCACACGTGTTTAATAATTGTGATCAAATATTAAACATATATGATCTACTCAAGAAAATTTGAGAGTCGGGATGTTGAACAAGCAATTTATATTCGAATGTAATTGAAACAAAATCACACCAGACTTTTAAAGAATACATCATGTATTATTGAAAAAACTTTGACACCTCATTAAAACCTCACCGCGTCACCAAGGTAGGAAATAGTATGCCCCTAATATTTACATTGGTATTTAACAAGTAAATATTTACATCAGAACTTTATTTTAGATATAATATGAGATGCTCAACATTCCATGAATGTTTTAGAGTTATTCCTTCTTTGTCTTGAAGCCTATATGTTCTTGATTTGACCTTTTTACAGACCACATAAGGGCCTTCCCAGTTCGGAGCCAGTTTACCGAACTACTTTTCTTTAGTATGCAAAAAGACTTTCCTCAATACTTTATCTTTGGTTTAAAAATCTATTCTTTTGACTTTGGAAGCAAACTTGCTCCTCATCAAGCCTTGGTAGTGTGTTGTTCTCAAATATGCTTTAACCTTTTTTTCCTCTATTAAGTCCAACTGATTCCTAATTACTACATCATTAGCCGGTTTGGAATAGTTTTGGACCTTGTGTGATGCTAAAGTAGCTTCTATGTGAGTAATTGCATCCATCCCATATACCAAAGCAAAATGAGATTCTTGTGTGGCAGCCCGATGAGTAGTTCGGTAGGCCCACGATACTTCTTGTAAATAACTTGGCCATTTTCCTACAACTCCTTCCAAATTCTTCTTTAATCCAGACAAGATGATTCTATTTGCAACCTCAACTTAGCAATTTGCTTGAGGGTGGAAAGGAGAGGAAATAAATGTTGGATGCCTCTTGAGATACATAAGGCTTCCATATATTTGTTATCAAATTGTGGCCCATTGTCTGTGGTAATCTTCTGGGGAACTCCAAACCTACAACATATGTTGGATATGATGAACTTAATAACAGCTTTCGATATGGTTCCAGCCAAATGATCTGTCTTTATCCATTTAGAGAAGTAGTCAATGACGACTATGATAGTTCTGCATCCACCGGATGCCATCAAAAAGAGGCCCAACTAAATCCATCCCCTATCTGTCAAAGCGTATTGGTTCATAAATACATTACATAGGTACTGCTAGCACATGAATTTCATTCCCATACCTTTGACATGGATCACAGTTCTTCACCATTTCCTTAGCATCTACCATTATGGTTGGCCAGTAGTATTCGGCTAACAAAACTCTTCGGGTCAATTCCCTGTATCCACAGTGTGCTGAGCCTTCCCCATCATGTAATTCAGATAAGACAACCTGGGATTCTTCAAACCCCAAGTAGCGTAGCAGAGGCCTGCTGAAAGATTTTTTGTAGAGAACTTCTCTTATTATCAAGAAACCACGAGCCTTATATTTAATCTTTTTTGTCACAGCTTTCTCTGAAGGCAATGTCCCATCGGAAATGTACAGAAGGAGTGTGTATCTCCAATATTTAGGTTGGATAACAAGTATGCTCATATTTTCTTTATCTTTTTTCTTTTGATCTAACTGTATAGATGGACATTCCTGTACAAGAATCCAGGGGTAGGATTCAGAGTAGGCTATAGTTGTTAGGGAGTCTGCCAACGTATTCTCTGATCTAGGAATATACTCATAGCAAATACTTTTAAAATTGGCTGCCACTTCTTTCAATATGAGCAAGTACTTGACCAGATGTTCCTTCTTGGCCTCAGACTGTCCTTGAGCATGGTGGATGAGTAATTGAGAGTCCCCCATTAACCGGACTCTCTTAGCCCCGCATAGGATAGCTAGCTTAAGACCAACTATAGTTGCCTCGTACTCAGACTCATTGTTGAAGGCCATGAATCCAAAGATATAGCTTGATATATTTTATCACCATATGTGGAGGTTAAGCAAATTCCAGTTCCACAACCCATAATACTTGATCCACCATCAATTCAAACCACCTATTCCTTTTTGAAATTGCTTTCTGAATCTTGTCCGGAAGATCTATCAATATGAAATTCTACCAAGAAGTCAACCACAGATTGAGTTTTAATTGTCGTTCGAGGGGAAAATCAATATCGTAGTCACCCAATTCCACTGACCACTTGGTGATTCTACTTGATATATCAATCTTTTGGAGAACATTTTTTAACAGAAAAAATGTTTGGCCAACAATCTAATGAGCTTGAAAGTATGGCCTCATCATTCTTCATGCAATTACTAAGGCCAGTGCCAACTTCTCCAACCTCAAGTATCTTCTTTTAGCATCAAGTAAACTATTAATGATATAGTACACCGAACGAGGGTAATGTCCACTTCCGTTACTAGAACAACATTTATAGCACATTTTGATACAACTAGGTACACATAAAGTTTTTTTCCCCGAACAGGTGTGAAAAGAGTTTCAGATGAAGATAAGTGTTTCTTTATTTCAATAAAAGCTTGGTCACATTGTGGGGACCAATTGAAGTCTTTAGTATTTCTCAGTATTTGGAAGAACGGAGCGCACTTGTCCGATGACCTTGAAATAAATCTGTTCAAAACAGCCAACCTGCCGGTGAGCCTTTGAACTTCTTTGACATTTTGAGGAGGGTCCATTGCTAATAAGGCATTAAGCTGATCCGGATCAAGCTGGATTATTTTCTCACTTATTATGTAGCCCAAAATTTTTCCAGATCGGACCCCAAACACACATTTCTCTGGATTTAACTTCAAATTCACAGCCTCTAAGTTGGAAAATGTCTCTTGAAGATTAGATATGTGTAAATCATCCTCCAAGATTTTAACCATCATGTCATCTATATACACTTCCATGTTCCTGCCAATCTGATTAGCAAAAGTTTTGTTCACCAACCTCTGATAAGTAGCCCCAACATTTTTCAACCCGAAGGGCATCACTTTGTAACAATTAAGACCTCTATCTGTGATGAAAGTAGTATGATCTTGATCCTTCGAATCCACTTGTATCTGATTATACCCTGAAAAGGAATCCATGAAAGACAACAATTTATTTCCAGATGTGGAATCCACCAATTGATCTATCCGAGGAACATGATAGAGATCCTTAGGGAAAGCCCTATTGAGGTCAGTGAAATCAATACACATATGCCATTTATCGTTATTTTTCTTGAGTAACACAGGATTGGCAGTCCATAAAGGATAATGGGATTTTTTAATATGTCCCATCTTGGTCAGCCGATCAATTTCTTGAACGATTACATCTGTTTTCCTTGGAAAAAGCTCTTCTTTTTTGTAAAACATGTGAAACATCACACCGGATAGACAACTTGTGTGAAATAACATCTGCTGGTACTGTTGTACCATGAAAACACGTGTTGATTATCCAACAAAAAATATAACAATTTCATATATAATTTTGGTGCCAAATTGGAACCAAACTTGACATTATTTCCCTCTGCGAGGGAATGAGTTTCAACTTCCCCGATAGGTATTATGAAACTGGGAGCCTCTCTGGGATCATCAATCTCACCCTCCTCTATAGAAACTCCAGTAGATGCTAATCTTTATTAAACCGAACTATCGCTGATGTTTTAGGAGCAAAAGCTGTTGTATAGCACATCCTGACTATCTTTTGACTACTTCGGACAATGCCTACTTGTCTCTGAACCGCATTCTTTAAGCACTGATGGACTGTAGAGGCCACAACATGCACTCTGGAAAGCCAAGACCTCCCAAAAATTGCGTTGTATGATGTGGGGAAATCTACCACAACAAATAGTACTCTTACCATCTTTTTAAAGGGCCATTTTCCCAACAACACTTCTTTTTCGAATTCTCCAATTACATCTGCAGAACTCCCAGTGAAACCTATAATGGTTATGTTCGAACGTTGAATAATTACTGGATTCCTCATTTGCTTGTAGGAGCTTAGAAATATAATGTTTTCCGAACTGCCTGTATCAATCAGAATTCGACGTATATCATTTCCCCTTATAGAAGCTCCTATAACCACTGCGTCCTCATGAGGTCCTGCAATATCCCTCAAGTCGTCTTCATCAAAAACTATAAATGAGAATGGGGACTAACACTAATGGGAAGACATTCCACCTTCTATCTGGGTAGCCAAATTATGGACATGTCTCTTCTTTGATGAAATGGTAGGTGCAGTCACAGTATCTCCTCCAAAAATGGTTAATGATTCGAAGAAGCTGATCAGTCCGAAAATTGTCTTAGTTTTCTCTATTATTACCCCCACCTTATTTCGAGTTGAATCTAGATCCAGATACTCAGAGTCTACATCGAATCTTTCAAGGATCACTATCGCGACTCTTGAGCATATGTTCCAGGATTGTTCGAAGGACCTGTCAGGGAAGCATTATTCTATGTATTATCTGAACTGTTTCCACTTCGCATTTTTAACATACGCTCCCAACTTGCCCCTCTCAATAAGTTTTTGGGCCTCTTGTTTCAATGCTATGCAGTTTTGAGTATTATGGCCTATATCATTGTGATATTGGCAAAAACAAGTGTTCCGGTTCTCTATGGGGGACTGCAATACCGCCGACTTTCGAAAGTGTACTTCATCCTTGGTTTTATCATAAATTGTGGCTACATTTTCCCTCAATTAAGTGAACCATTCGGGCTGGACCAAGGGACCCCTCTTTCTTCTGGTTTGTTGGCTTTGGGTCTGGTTGGATTGACTCTACTTGGACTAGTTAGACCCTTGTCCGGTTTCCTTTTCCCTGTAACCAGATTGGTTAGTGACTGGATGAGCTGTTGTAGTAGTGGACCTCACCTGACGGTGCAGCCTTGTTTTCTTTGTTTCTTCCACATTGATATGTTTTCCCACTTGGTTCAGTAAACCAACCTAGGTCATAGCCTTCTTCAGAGTCACAGAATCAGCTAAGTTCCTAAAATTCAATCTTTGTCTAAGAAAAACAATTGCCACCTGCTCAAAGCAATCTGCTAGCCCATTATCTGTATTCACGAAACGACTTATGTAATCTTTCAAGGACTCATTTGGTTCCTGCGCACAATGGATAATGGTGTCCCCATTACCCTTCAGTTTCTTACTTCTAACAAATTGCTTCCGGAAGACAACCCAAAATGTATCAAAGTTTCTAATACACCCTTGAGGTAAACTGTTATACTATTTAAGATCACTCCCCATAAAAGTTTGGGAGAAAGCTCTGCACAAAATCTTATCATCGTCATCAAAATTCATCATGAAGTTTTTGAATTATTCGAGATGATTGTCCGGATCTCAACTTCAATCGTATTTCTCCATCTTGGAGCTATCAAACCTTTTAGGAAGATATCCGGATAGTATTTTTGCAGACAAAGGCGACTACCTCCAGTTTTTATTGTGATTGAAAACAATATCTTCATTAGGAGTTGCATAAATACCTGGTTCGGACTCAAAGGCAAAGGGATCAATCAACAATTGATCAACATGTTTGTGGGATAATTTTTTGACTTGGTGCCTTTTGAGCCTACCATCTCTGTCCATCTTCCTCGAGTGATTTTTGGTTAATCTTATCTTTTTTTCTAGATCTCCCTTCATCACTTCTCGAGGACAACGATTTTTCAAGCTCTGCCTCATTCCAGAACTTTCAACAGGCTTAAACCGGTGTGTTTTCTTTGAACTGAGGTGAGTCTTTAAAGATGGCTCATTTTCCCCAGGGTTGTCAGTATGGTGAAGCACTGACGCTCCGAATTTCTCCTTGATCCTTTTTCGGTTTATTTTATGGCTCTTAGCGCTTCTATTTCAGCCCTCAGCTGGTCTTGCCTCGATGGTGTACTCCTTATTTTCCTTTGCACATTTCACTTCAGGGGGTGGAATATTTTGCCCATTATGATCCATCTGAACTGCTTTCTTTACTGGTTTTGAATGTAAAATTCAGGAACCGTCGCCTCCCACCGTGGTCACCAATTTGGTTTGGTTTATTTTTGGTTGAGAGTGATTTGGTAAAATGTTTAGAGAGTATTTTGATAATTTTGTGGTATTTTGTGTTTAGTGTGTAGAGTAGAGAGATAATTGAGTTGTCTACTAGTATTAAAGTCTGGTCACCCTCATTAATGAGAGTTGTTGAGGTAATTATACCTTAATTACTAACCCATGGGCTTATTGGGTCAGGTCATGAAACCATGTCGAATTTAAATATCCATTATTCATATAGTTTTAAGTTGATTAACAACTAACTTAGTCAAAAAGTTAATACATTTGTCCTGTTCGAATATTTGGTGGTGTAATATAGACTGAATTTCCCTTCGGATTTACTTGGGGCATAATAACCAAAAACTCTGAACTCATCAAAGCCAAGCATATTTTTATTTAAATTTGTGATATAGTGCCCAACAAGTCTGATTTGTCTTATTTCATCTTGAAAATATAGATTCCAAGTGACTCTAACGGTGAAGATAATTGTATGTATTATCTTCAAACTATACGTGTTCCAAAAAGGTTAAAAAATAGAGATGTCACAGTGTTAATCGGTGAAGATAATACCTACAATTTTGTTGATCAATCACTAACTTGAAAATATATTTTACTTTTGTTTATAAACAAAAAATTCCACATCGGTGTGGACATTCGTAAATAAATAAAATGTTCAAGATAAATGCCAAATCATTTTGTAGGCTTTGAGATTGTTATATCAAGACTGATTTTACATCATCCTTGTTACAACTTGTCAAGTGATGTTAGGAGTTCAGTAACTATAAATGCTCAGTATTGTTAAGACGAACTATAAAAAACTAAAAATCTATTTTTATAAAATATCAAATGACACAAATCCTATATGGACTAAGATAATGATCTTGCAGCTTTAACTAATGAATAATCTCAACATCTTCATGATATTATAATGTTTCTTCAAATGATCATGACCATTAATCTTGAAACTTAAGTAAACCACTCATTATCCCGTGAAGAAGTTCTTAATGAATTCACACAAGTATTTTTAGATTTTACAAGCGTGATAGCGTTTCATGAACATGACCACCAAATTTACTTACAGCCTAACATTAGTCTTGTTAATTTCAAACCCAGTATGTATCAATATTATCAGAGCTAAGATAAAGAAACTGGTGAAATATTTTATGGAATCCGGTAATATCTACCCGATTCGAAGCTATTCATTTACGTGGATTGTTGTATTTCTATTGATCATATTGTCCTGAATAAAGTAATCGTTAAGGATAAATACTAAATACTCGTAATAGATGATTTACTGTATTAAATTCATGGGGTCAATGTATTATTTAAAAATCATAATTATGTTTAGAGTTTCTTCATATTTGGGCACATGAAAATGATATCGTAAAAAAACAGTTTGTTGCACAAAACGAGGAATAATATATGAACTATAATTATACATTGGCGTAAGCCTTACTTGGCCAATAGCGAAGTTTTATGGTCACCCCGTTATACACAACCAAGGCTTATGCTCGACTTAGCCAATGACCAAGTCTTATGGTCACCTCGTTATACACAACCAGGGTTTAAGCTCGACTTAGCCAATGACCAAGTCTTCAAGTCATGCTATGGTTCGCGACCAAGATCTATTAATGATTGGTCAACTACAGTCTAACTTTTATCTTGCTAAATTGCTTTTATGTCTAAAAGACTTAATCAGCTTACCTATTTGAGATTTATTCATATTGTATTAGTAATTTCATGCATTTTTTTCTCGATGTCGAGCTAATGAAATATTCATGTTCTTGACTTTGTATTTTTTACTAAACTTTTATTATAATGCGATTCCCAAGGAAAATTTTGGTTTTCCGTACTTGGTTATTGTTATTATTACTTTACGTCTTTTTACCTTATTTCACCATGTGTCAGTTGGAGAACAACTCATTGGTTCTATATATTATTTACTACTTTATTAATATGGATTTGAGGAGGTTTAGGGTAACAACGAGTATCATACTTCAAGGTTCACCATTGTGAAAATATATAAGGTTCATTATGAGAACCACATCCCTGAGGATATTGAGATACACTAGTCGAGCTCCAACGAGACTCCTCTTGATGCTCTTTCAAACAAAACTGTCTTCAACCATTGAACTTTTGATATTGACATCTGACTTAAGTTAGATTATTTTACCTTTGATTTCTTAACATCTACCAATATCAAGTGGGACAACTTGCTCATAACGGGTGGCGCATCCTTATCGATTTTCGAGTGTTATGTGGAATTTGAGGCCCCCCTCATTACATCCAATTGTTTACCTTATTTTTCTTTCTCAAGCACACGAACTAGTCTTTGTTCTACCATATGGAGTAAATTCTTATCTTGGTGATGGGATTGCCTCAGTCTGACAAGAAATTAAATACTTGTTTTTTCCTTATAAGCGAGCCTTGGTCATGTACCTCTCACTCTTCTTGCAACCTTATCCCTTTGTTATTTACTAAACATGGTATACATTGATAAATGCCTTGAAACTCATGTTAGTTGTTCTTTTGCTTGTTTTTTCATATCATATTCTTTCTTTTCATAGCTAAACATGCCAGAGCTCTTCATAGCTTTTCTATATTCTTATCACACCTGATGGCAATAGTTTTGACCTAACTGAGTCGCAAAATCACTTTGTGGACATGAAAATGTTGGCATTGTTATATACTGAATTATAAGTAGAACTTCCTAACATAACAGGCTTGTTAAGAGATTGAATTGAACCTTGTTGGAATGGGTTAGATGTGTGTTTCATACAGTTGAAATAAATCGAAGGTCTTTGGGAAAAATCGTTACGACGACTACATTTTTCATTCACATAAGTCCCTATACGAGGCTTAAGTTTTTTTGTTATCTAGAGGCCTAAACTATAGAGAAACCTATGTTAGAACATTTTGGGAGTGTTTGGATGTGTTACACATACACACATAATAAGTAAAAGAGTATAGGCTGTGATGTTTTAAACCTGGAAGTCAGAAGTCTTTGATAAGCAATGAGGATGATATTTCATTAAATAAGAAGGCGTAGACTCAATTTAGTAGTATTGGGAAAATATATAAAGTCAATGATAAATCTAATCTACAAAGTGAAATTGAAACTTCTTCAACCAAGTAAGATTTAGGTTTTGTTTACCTTTTAGGTCGTATATAATAAGTTCAACCACTACATGAGTAGGATATTAGCCGAGGTTTTAGTATTCCATGGCCTTCAAATGATTAGATGGCATAGTAACATAAACTTGACAATTATCAACTAACGAGGAATATAACACGAATACCAAGTTGTAGATGTATAATTTTTCATATGTAATTTGTTATGCTTTTATCTATTGAAATATATGAAGATATTCTTAAATTTGAGATATATCACGATGATATCAAGATTAGTGATAAAGATAAGTGGCTTATGGTCATGAAAAAAGAACCGAGATCACTCAAGAAGATGAATATCTAGATCATTGTGAAGAAACTCACGAGTCATAAGATGGTTTAAAGTAAAAAGATATTAAGAATGAAGCAAAGTATTCATGATGTTGATTTATCCAGGTATAAAATTAGACTCATGGTGATGGGCTTTACTGAAAATGAGAATGTTGATTTCAATAAGATAATATCACCGATGTGAAACAAACCTCTATCAGGAATCTTCTGTAAATTATTGCTAGATTTGATATTGAGTTGAGTCTAATGGATATTATTACTACGTTTTGGTATGATAAATCATAAGAGACAATTTACATGTGTAAACCGAAGAGGTTTGAAAAGGGAAGATGAATTATTTATGTTTATTGAAAAGACTCTTCTATGGGCTAAAACAATTACCAAGACAATGTAATGTAAGATTTGATTTTTTTATGAGATCGAATAAATATGTTTGTAACTGTTGTGACAACTGTGTCTATTATAATGAATAAATACACATGAAGAGACAAGTGATATTGATGTTATTTGTGGATAATATACTAATAGCAGGAAGATATATGAGAAATATTAAAGCAATAAAAACTCAATTAAAATATTAGTGTTAGATGAAGGATATGGGAGATGCTAAGATATTATTTGGTATTAAAATCAAGAGGAACATACCGAAGAGGTATTTATTCTTATTTTAACAAGAATATATATATATATATATAAAAACACATAAAGTGTATCAAGGAAGTTCTATATGTACGAAGCTAAAGCGGTTGGAACTTTCATTGGTTCACAATTTAAACTTACTACCAATCAAACACCAACCAAAATAACAAATATAAAGTATATGATGAAAATACATTAAGTCAATGTTATTGGTAGCATTATGTATGCTATTATTTGCATGATACCTGATTTTGCCTATATCGTAGGTGTTTTGAACATATTCATGTCAAATATGGGAAAATCGTATTGACATACACTCAAATGACTCATAAGATACTTGAAATTTTTTGTTGATGTATTATTGTATTATAATCAGAAATATATGAGTGATATAGTGCTGAAAGGGTATGTAAACTCTGATTATGTACACTGTATGGACATATAGAAATCTACTTTGGGTTATCTATTTACTATATCTGAAGAAGTGTATAATTGGAAGTCGTGTATACAAAAATGTATTGTGATATCTTCAACGGAAGCCAAGTATATGAATACTACAAAAGTTATGAGAGAAGTTATTTGGTGAATGAATTATTAAATGAATTCATTAATGTTGAGCAATATGCAGTTTTATTTTGTGATAATACTAGTGACATTCATTTAATGAAAAATATGAAGTTCCATGAGCAAACTAAACATGTAGACATTAAGGTGCACTTCATCTGAGACATAATAAAGAGAAAGAAAATGAAGGTGGCTAAGATTTCTAGTGAGGAAACCCTTCAAATGCTCTGACCAAGACATTATCGATCTTAAAGCTCACGACCAACACGAGATTGGTGCAAGTCTGGGATGCAGGTGATCTAGTCTTTAAATAATTGAACATTGAGTGCAATAAATGTTGAAGTTACCATAAATCTAAGTGAAGAACTGTTATGTGTGTGCTAAAAGTAACTCGTCAATATATATAACATCGAATGACTACATGAGTATAGTTTGATATGTTGTTTATAGGTATAGATAAGAATTGTTGAAACTCTCACGATGAAGCTTGGGTCATGACTTAGTGTCAGAGGCGTCTGGTGGATCCTAAGGGTTGAGACAAAATGTCAAAACTACTGACTATTGAATCAAAGAAGATGCGTGCTGATCTGAGACATGCTGGTGCAAAGCGTGTTGACCCAATACAGGCTGGTTCGAAGCGTATTAATCCAAAACATGTCAGTCCGAAGCAAGCTAATACAAAGCAATCTGATTCAAAATAAGCTGGACCAAAGCACGACAATTGGACTGAAATGATTCTCGAATGTGTTAGGTTCATATTTCATTGGGTCTCTTATTTTGGTTTTCCTATTTTAATTAGATTTACTATTAATTAAGTCATTTATACTAATTGAATCTCTTTATGGTGTTTCTTAATTAAGAGATTATGAGTTATCACAATCGTTGATTCATGATCTTTAATATTGAGCGTCTCATGAAGAGTTATGATTTTTCCTAAACCTATAAATGAAAGAAAATACACAATGCAAAGGTGTGGCGAGATAATTTCGTGATCATCATATCTCATAAGTAAGATAAATAGTTCTAGATCTTTTGAGGGATAAACAAGTAGGATATGATTTTGTGAATAATGTGCTATTTTATAACAAAAAGTGATTGAGTTATTTGTGTGATAATTTTTTGTAATCTAATTGAGAATCTTTTTGTAATGTACTTGTTCATGAAAAACATATATGTTACTAGTAAATATAGAAGTATTTCAACAATTCAACCTACATGATTTGATTAGTTTCTCTTTCTTATTTCGTTACGAAATTTTCGAACAAAATCAATAACCACTCATATTTTATCAAAAAACAAAATATGATTTTTAACTATATATATATATGAAAATAATGTATAAATAATAAATGAAATTAAAATAGAAATTTATCATGTAAAAATTGAAACTATATAAAAGCACTTTGACAAAATGATTAGACCTCGCGTAATTGTAGAACAAACTGCTAGTTTTCATGTCAATTACCAAAAAAAAAAAACTGACTACGACGTCGTTATCTGCTTAAAATCCATCTTCAAAACAAAAAAAGAATCCGTACTCCATTTTATTACAAAAGAAAAAGAGAAATAGGTAATTTTTCTCTTTAAATAATAGAATATTGAGTGCAACAAATACTGAAGTTACCATAAATCTAAGTGAAGAATCGTTAGGTGTGTGCTATAAGTAGCTCGTCAATATATATAACATCGAATGACTATATGGGTATAATTTGATATGTTCTTTATATGTATAAATAAGAATTGTTGAAACTCTCACAATGAAGCTTGGGTCATGACTTAGTGGCAGAGACATCTGGTGGATCCTAAAGGTTGAGACAAACTGTCAAGACTAGTGACTATTGAATCAAAGAAGACGCGTGCTGATCTGAGACATGCTGGTGCGAAGTGTGTTGACCCAATACATGCTCGTTTGAAGCGTATTAATCCAAAACATGTTAGTCTGAATCAAGCTAATACAAAGCAATCTGATTCGATAATGAGCTGGACCAAAGCACGACAACTGGACCGAAATGAATATTCAATGTGTTAGGTTTCCTATTTCATTGTGTCTCATATTTTTGTCCTCCTAATTTAATTAGATTTACTATTAATTAAGTCATTTATATTAACTGAATTTCTTTATGAGGTTTCTTATATTCAGGGATTATGAATTATCACAATCGTTGATTCATGATTTTTAATATTTAGCGTCTCATGAAGAGTTATGATTTTCCTAAACCTATAAATGAAAAAAATACACAATGCAAAGATGTGGTGAGATAGTTTCATGATAATCATATCTCATAAGTAAGGTAAATGGTTCTAGATTTTTGAGAGATAAACAAATGAGATATGATTTTGTCAATAATGTCCTCTTTTCATAACATTGAATTATTTGTGTATTTTAATTTTTTGTAATCTAATTGAGAATCTTTTTGTAATCTACTTGTTTATGAAAAACACGATTGTTTGCTTGTAAATATAGAAGTATTTCCACAATTCAAACATACATGAAATTATTAGTTTCTCTTTCTTATTTAATTACGAATTTTTTACATAATAAATTGTTTTTTCGAACAAAATCAAAAACCACTCATATTTTATAAAAAACAAAACGATTTTTTAACAAATACATATATATATATATATATATAAAATAATTTATAAATAATAAAATGAAATTAAAATAGAAATTTACCATATAAAATTGAAACTTCATAAAGGCACTTGGACAAAATGATTAGACCTCGCGTGATTGTAGAATAAACTGCTAGTTTTCATGCCAATTACCAAAAAAAACTGACTACGACGTCGTTCTCTGCTTAAAATCCATCTTCAAAACAAAAAAAGAATCCGTACTCCATTTTATTACAGAAGAAAAAGAGAAAGAACTGATTTTTCGTTACGAGTTCCGACAAGCCGAGATCCTCTAAAAATGGGCAAAGATCTGAGCGACGACCAAGTTTCCTCTATGAAAGAGGCCTTTACCCTTTTCGACACCGACGGCGACGGCAAGATCGCTCCGTCGGAGCTCGGTATTCTCATGAGATCCCTAGGAGGAAACCCGACCCAAGCCCAACTCAAATCGATAATCACCGAAGAAAAACTCACATCGCCTTTTGATTTCAATCGGTTTCTCGAGCTGATGGCCAAGCACATGAAAACCGAACCCTTCGATCGACAGCTACGCGACGCGTTCAAGGTACTCGACAAAGAAGGAACCGGGTTCGTCTCCGTGGCGGATCTACGCCATATCCTTACCAGTATCGGCGAGAAGCTTGAGCCGAGCGAGTTCGATGAGTGGATCCGCGAAGTTGATGTTGCTGACGGTAAGATCAGATACGAGGATTTTATCGCCAGGATGGTCGCTAAGTGAGAATCGTAAAAATTTCTTGAATTGAATCGTTGTTTGGTCTAATTTTCTTGAATTGAATCGGGTGTGCTTTTGTTCTATTTGAATGTTTTGTTGTGTTTTTGAAATTTGCTTGATTAATGCTAACTCGATGTTATAATCGCGTCTAGCGTTTGTAATGTGTAGCTGTTCGACGTATTAAAAGTTGAATCTTCCTCTTATTTGTTTAGATTGTGTGAAGATTTTCTCTGCTACCGTTTGCAGATCATGTTTTTTTTGGGTAGGTATCATATTCTAATGATAGGTAAGAACCTGGTTAGTCACCGGAATTGATCATGTTTATATGGGCATAAAAAAGTAACTCTTTTGTTGGCTTTGTTTTGCATATGTGGTCCGTGGTCCGTCCGGGCTAACGTGTCTGATTTATTATAAAGAGATTGAGTTATCGAGTTTTAAATGCTAGTAAGAATTGCTGTTAGTGATATGTTAATCGCGCGAAATGACTTTGTGTCTTAGGACTGAAATTCGAACTTCATTTGCTCATTAGGCGGTATGTTTTAGAATGTAACAAGGTAGAAATTGACTCTCTTTTAAGATTATGTGGTCTGTCGAATAATTTTGGTTTCGGTGTGTGGATATGGAGAAATCAATTAAGAAACATATGATGTTTGTAGAGGAAACGTGCCAATATTGGGGACCTGTTAGTATGAGCGAGCGAGGTTAGTTGTCACTTAGGAAGCACTGGGGCTTCAGAAACGGCACCGCATCTGCAGATTAAACTAGTTTAGTTTATGTGAAAAGACTGGCTTATCGAGTATCTGATACAATTTTCAATCATGTTTTTTTGGTAGATATCTTAATCTAATGACTAGTTGATCATAGAGATCGCAAGTTATCACGGTTTAAATGCTAGTAAACTACTTCTAGTGCTAAGTTTATAGTCGTCAAGCTATGTTTTTTACTTGAGATGATGATCGATGAATTCTGCTGCCAGTTATATGTTTATATCGCGAAATAACTTTTGCGGGTTAGAACTGGTTCGAGCCTCATACGCACAAAGGGTGGTATGGTTCCGAATGTAAACAAGGTGAAAATGGAAATCAAATCTCTTTTTAACTGTCAAATAACTTTGGTTTTGGCGAGCGGATATGGAGAAATTAATTAAGAAATATATGATGTTTGCAGAGAACTTGGCACAATATTAGTTGATGAAATTAATTACCAATGTTTCTTCCTGTCCATATATGAGAGTTTTGGACATTTTAGCTTTGTCACTTAGGAAGCATTGGTGCTTCAGACATGGCGCCGCACCTGCAGACTTTTTTTTTATAAAAATCACCACACGTAGCTTTCTTTAGCTCGTCAGTAGTTTCGTTTATGTGCATTCTCTATAAGGAAATGATTAGCTTATCAAGTATTCTATTTATGGGTCGGTGAGTGCCATCAAGTTTTTATTTGCTTATAAGCAAAAAGAGTGTTTGGTTGGTCTGAGCTTTTATTCTTAAACTAAACTAGTTTTTTTGGTTTATAAGCTTGGCACCAACCGACCCCTTAGGCTAGGGTTTTATGATGCAGCTATTCTTTTATGGTGGTGGATATTGTGTATTTGTTTTCCGTGTTTTCTGTGACATGGAACTTCATTCTTTAGCGACTGTGATTGCTTCCTGTGATAGTGTTTATGCAAGATAGTGTTTATACAAGAGGAAGCAATTAGAGTTTCCTAAAAACAGAAATCGATTAAGATAAGATAACATTAATGTTCGAAAAGAAAAGAGAGAGTAATATTGTAAAGGATTTTAGATGAAAAAAAGAAATACTAAAAGCATTAAGCTTTGTATTAGATGTAGCTTAACGCGAAGCGGGCTTGGCATTGGAAAAGCCTCGCTTGCAACGAAATCGATATCGACTTGACTTAAGGTTAAACGTGTGTATTCGGTTTTGGGTTGGGATAAATTTCAAAAATGAGTTTAAATTCGATGTGTGAGCATCGATCTCGATGGATTTGAGATAAGTCCAACAAAGGGTTAAAGTTTTGTTGGAGATACAGCCTGATGTAGCACTAAGCTTTGTTTTTCTTAAGATAACTTTTTAAAATTTAGTTTAATGTATAATAATCTATTAAAGTGATACAAGTTCTTTTATAACTAATTGATGTACTCGTATTTGATTATAGTGGTCGATCACGACACTAATACTAGTTTGTTATAAAAAAAAATTTGGCGTATGCAAATTTGTATCTTACTTTATGAAGTATTGTTCCATCTATAAAATCTACACATGACATGAGTATATAGCATTGATTCGCAATTTGAACCGTAGTAATGGGTCGGGTTCGGGCCGGCCCGCTTGAGCCCGCTTTTTTGATATTTGAACCCAAATCCGGTCCGACCTGTTTTTGGGTTCATATTTTCAAATCCGAGTTCGTCCGCTAATGTCTGCCGGTCAACCCGGCCCGATCCGCGGACATTAATTTTAATATTTTTAAATATTTTTAAATTTATTTTAAATATATTAATTTATTTTTTAAATATATTATTTTTATTATATATAGAATATTATTTTTATATATATTTTATGATTTTCAGACCAGAACAGACCGGACAAATTAGAAACCCGAACCCGGCCCGGTCAAAATTCGGGCCGGTAAAACTCGACCGGACCAGATCGAGTCGGGCCGGATCGGACCGGACCGAACAGCACCCGAATTGGCACCCTACTCAGCTCTATATTTGTCTTATTGTGATTTTCTTACAACCTATTATTCATAGTTTGAGCCATCATGTGAATATTGTGTCGTTGATTTTAATTTGTCAGATATATATAATAAATTTATGAGTGATGACTGATGAGTGTGATTTTAGTTTGGCTATGCCAAATGGTCGAAATAGTATTTCCGAAAAATGCTTTGAAATTAGTTATTCATCAAGTAAGGTTTGATTTGCTTTTAATTGTGGGACACAAATTTTAATTATCTCATACTTTTAAGTTGAAGACAAGAAATATTATGTTATATGACTAAGTATATTTTTAAGTTTTGGGAAAAATATTCTTCTTATGTTTAAGCCTAGATTCGAATGATATTTTCACGCATAACTAATTAACTTTTTATTTTATTTATTAAAGTTTGACTAATTAATATATTTAGCACTTATAAGTAGTCACTATAGTAACTGCCAATGAGTTGAGGAATGAGTATGATTTAATGTTTAATATACTTTATTGAGCCAAACTATTGGTTTTTGGGACCAGATTTTGTTTTGAGTTGCTTGATCCACAATACAAATTTTATTAATTTATGTTTTTTGCTTAACCTATAATTTTTTTTGTTGAGGTTGAGTAACTACGGTATTAGATTTGGTTGGACTATCAAATCTTTGAACTTTAATTGCTTAATGTGATGATCCGACATTCCAAGGTTCAGGTTGTCAAATCTTAAGTTTTTGAATCCTGTAGCTTGTACATATGAAATCCGAGTTTGGTTGAGTGATCTTTGAGCCTCGTGTTGTTTTTGCTCTATTGTTTTTGTATGTTGTTAGGCCACTTTTTTTAATTGAATCAATACGACTCCAAAGATCTTAATTCGATTATGTCCGTACTTTTCTAGCATCGGCTAAACTCTCGATAGTCAAAACCTCACTTGAGGAAACAAAAGATTATATCTTACGAAATAAAAAGATCAAGACTAAGTAATATGCATCTAATATGACTGGCGTAGCTTTTGCCGAAGTGCAGTGCAAAAATTAGTTTTTAGTATTTTTATATAAGGTGAATAACCTTCTTAGTACTCGAAAGACAAAAAAAAAAGAATATTGTTATAAATTAAAAAGAAACACACCATAAATTTTATTATGTTACGTCAGGCTTTACGTGTAAATTGGATAGACTACCGAATCCTTATAATTATGTTAGGTTTTAAAATTACGGAATATTAAAAGAGTTACACATTGAATGATTTCTCATGGGAAATATGAAAGATGAAAAATTGCAGGCCTTAAACAGTGTGTTACGAAGATTAATTTTTTATACATGTTGCACGTATGGAACCGTCTCTTAGGCTTCTATCTTCTTTTAGTGTTCGACATGCATGCTCATTGTTGGATCATTCTTTCATGGACGACTGTGATGAAGCTGCTCATTTTACAAATACCAAATGAAGTTTTAAATTAAACTTTTCCATTTCTTCTTTTACTCTGATATTTTTCTCTCCTTTCGAACCTCCTTCAACATATTTTCTTCTTATTTTTATCTTATCTCTACGTCAAATGGTACACAAATTTGTTGTTGCTTATGAATTCTCCGAGGATGATGTTTCTTATAATAATGTAAATCATGAGGTTCCTCTACTGATTAACGTGAACTTTATTTCAATGGCTTTGTTTTACGATCTCGATCGCCTATTTGGATTTTAATTATTTGGGGTTTTAATCCTAATTGGTTTAGTTTGGTTCTGTAAAAAGTGGTATAAGTAGTATTTGAGAACTCTTAATTTTTCAAGATGCAGGGATCGATTGTCGTACCTGAATTTAATGTCTCATAAAAATTAGGTTTAGACTCGTAAGAAGATAAAGATGGACATACCTTCCTTTATGATGGACAATATGCTAAATACTAAGTATTGTCTAAGAAGAAGAGATGCTCCACAACTTGCTGGCGTAATGGAATTTTCGTGAAGGTGTTGTGATAAGGCTTACTACCTCAAAATAGACTCATTTTGGATTGCTTCAACTATGGGACAATTTGCTACTGGCCATATGAGAATGGGTCATAAACAGTTCCTGCCCAACAAGAAATGTTGTATGAGGCTCAATTGATGTTGTGTCGATTGTGAAATTTATATAAGCGATTAATATTTCAACCCAAAAGATATTTTATCCTCGGGCTGAGGCAAGAATTCTTATTCGGAGAAATGAAAAGCTTATACTTTTCTTGTGCCTCTAAAATTTATAGTTTTTCATGAAGGTAGAACTGCATCACAACCCACTGAGATGGTAGGAAAAGAGAAGAAATCGATAGGAACAAATCATCACAGCCTTGAAAAATTATGAGGAGATTGAAAGAAACAAATTGACTTATGCTCTAAAATGGTAGAGGTGGATGGATGAGAAATCTACTCGACGGTTAGGGATTGTTGAGAAGCAAAAAATAATAGATGGATTTTGGATGTGTGATTTTGGAAAAAACAAACAAATAAAGACATAATCAGGGGTTCAAAGAATGTCAAACCCTCTATTGAGCATATAAAAGAGCTTCGTGATCTTATTGTAGTCGAAACTAATCCTTCGGTGGTACTCCCGAAGGAAGAAGTTATCTATTATATACCTCGGGCCTTGCCCTTAGAGGAATATTCTGCTAGTGAACTTATTGTTTACATATTCCAAGCTATTATAAGTCTAAAGTTTCTTTAATACTTTTTCGGTTTAATTATGTACCAAATTATTCCACTTCATAAAGGCAACAAACACTTCATCATTGGTATTCAAAAGTATAGCCCATAATGTTTTGGAATAATCATTAGTCATTGATATAAAGTGCCTTGCACCATCTATGGTAGGTTCATATGCTAGACCCCGAAAATCTGAACGTAATCAATTAATCTATTAGATGTATGATCATTGGGCATAAACTTCACCCTTTTTCTCTTACCCAATACACATATTTCACAAAATCTCACTTTATAAAATATGGCACAATCTAAAAACCCTATTTACTTAGTACACTGAGTCCATTTTCATTTAAACGCCTTAGCCGATGATGCCACAACCTGGTAGAATCCTTCACCACACTAGACACACACCCTACTTATACAACACCTCAAGAATTACACACAATTAATCCTATTGGATTTCATAATAATAAAGGAGCCTTGCAAGACCTTATGTCTTCCATCTTCACCATTATTGGTGCACTCTTAATCATCTAACATCCCAATAAAAAGAAGGTTACATTTAATTTCGGGTACACATCTTACATTGTTAATTACTCTCTCGATTCTTGTAAATAACTCGAGTCGAACCGTTATAATCCATTTGAAAATATATGTATATTCATTCGCGAGGATGACCCTTCCACCATCAAGAATTCTTAGGTCCTCAAATAATTACTTATTGGAAGTCATGTGGAATAACGCATCTGAATAAAACATATATTTATCGTTATATCTTCAAGAATAATATGTCATTAACCTATCAACGCACTCACAATCATCAAAAACCATTGTAGCATATCCAGCTTTGGTATCTTGATAGCTGTTTCCTTTTCTTTCTCTATGTAGTTTTAACTAATATTTCTTTTCTTCTTGTATGTCCAACAAATTAATTTTGAACCCATTCCAATCCTTTTGGACTTTGACTAAGAGTTTCCTCTCCTCTTGCTTGAATATATTTTTCCTGATTGACCCTCCACACTCGGTTTGTGCCTTTCAGAATTACCCTTCAGAACAATCTTCCTTTGAAGATCTTTGGAGTTCAAAATGTTATTGACTTCGGTCATCATAAAGAAGTCTTTTCCATAATGCATTGTATCCATATTGTGTTCATACTTCTTTGGTAGAAAACTTAATAGGATGGTTGTTTGGTTTTCCTCATCCATTTTTTACCAATTGCATTCAAATCGAGTATGATTAGGTTGTAATCATCTAGATGCCTTCAGATCTCTTTTCTACTATCCATGAATAGCATATAAAGTTATTTCTACATATTAAATTTGTTCGCCAATGATTTCTTCATGTAAATCGCTTCCAGCAGATTCTGTACTCCTAACATTGTAGGCTCTTCAGATACCTTAAAATACTTCATCTCTTAAGCTCAATATAAGGGCATTACAAGCTTTAAAAAAATTCTATGATATCAACTTGTGTAGATTTAACATTGATAGCAACAACCAGTCCCTCATGTACTATGTAATCAATAATATTAACTATCCAAAGGTTAAAATTACTCGACCCATCAAATTTTTCTAGGCTCAACTTCACGCAACTCATCTTTCGGTTTCCAAACAAAATCTACTTCTCTGATCTACAAACCGGCGATCGATCTACTATTTCTAATGTTGCTGTATTCTTATTGTACCACTTGTTGAAAAAAATGATGTTCGTCTGAGACAATAATCGAATTGTTATAGATTTTGTATGAAGAACAATTTACCATGTTCAATAATTATCAGCAAATAAAAAAATATAATAAAATAAACACATAAAACAGACTCAATGTGGTTCATATTGTGGAAATAATCATACATCCACGACTATTATACACTATTCATAAACAAACAGGTACAAAAAAAACTCTCAAATACAAAAGATTCAATCATTCTTTGTTACAAAAGATGACGAGATTCACAGAATCCTCTATTCAATGTTTATCTTTTCATTATTCTTAAAAAACCTAAACCTATTTCTTTTACGTAGTAAATATAATGCTCATGAAACTATCTCTCACATTTTTTCATTGTGTATGTTCTTCTATTTATATGTTTTGGAAAAATCCTAATTCTTCATCATATGATCTAGATTAAATCCCATTAATAAACGGTTGTGATAACTTGTAATCCTTTAATATATGAAATTTCGTAAAGAATCTAATTAAGATAACAAACCTAATCAATATGAAAATCTAATTTATACTGGAAGATAAAAATATGAGACCATATTAATTAGAAAACCTAACACATAGAAGAATCTACGTCGCTCCAGTTGTGGTGTTTTGGTCCAGCTCGCTTCAGATTAGACTGTTTTGGACCAACCTGCTTTAGATTAGCTCGTTTTGGTCAATAGTCTTGCACTATTGAAGAAACATCATTTTAAAGCACACGATTTAATTTTTTTCTAATAAATTATCAGTAACAACGAGTTTATAATAAATGTGTAACGAGTCTATTTTTTACCATGAAATTAATTTCTAGGCTTTCCTTTTACAAAGAATCCGTAACAGAACAAATAGTTTATTGTAAATATTGTTAGTTTTCAAGATTAACAATGATTAAAATAAATTTTCTCATCTTATTTGATATACTATTCTTTATTTTTACTTTCATTTGTGTTATTTCATCCACCTTTTTTTACTTTACCTATTCTTTAACCTATTTTAGTTATTTCGCTAAAAATAAACAGAAAGAATTAATAATGAAATCAATAAAGGGGAAAAGGATTAAAAGCAAAATATTGAGCAAATTGAACCTTAGGTGATGAAGAAGGGACGATGTTGATATCTCTCTTCCAACGACCACCACACTCCATTTCAGTAACACCCTCTTCAAGAAAAGTTTTTCACATTTCATCTTCCCTATATATTCTTAAATTTTGCATAAATTCTCATGTATTCACGCGACACTCTTACTACATATTCTTTTGTGGATGTTTGTAAACTTCTTTTATTTGATTTACTTTTTTAAATTTGAACTTTTTACAGACATCTACCCTTTTCATTTAGATATCTCATCATCAAGATTTTTGAAGAGTCCGTGAGTTTACGTTGGCAAATAATTAGCATTTTATTTATCTAGATGATAAATCTTAGCCAAAGTTTGGCAATGTTGCAAAGCTAGAATGTTTTAAGTTTAAAAAAAAGTAAATGTCTAGTTAGTGAGCTAATAAACTTTGCTTTGGTTACGCAGTTGCTAAGGTTGTTTGTACTTCTATTACTTTCTGTATTATCAATTTATGTGTCTCATACTTTATCATGTTCGGTGATTACTTTTGTTTTGAGATAATTCTATAAAAAATTCTCTCAAAATACTGTTAATAATGAAACTTTTGGCTACTAGATTGGGAGAGTGTACATTTTCTTGACTAATATTTTCCTAGACAGTGAGCAATTGCGATTTTGCCAATATATTCCAAATGAAACGGTTCACTACACTGCAGATGGTTGGGATGCTAAGATTGAGTGTTATTATGGTTAAATTGAGTATGTTGGTATAGTAGATAGATTTGTATATGATTTACGTGCTCACTCTGTTAGAACTCATTCATTTTATCTTTAATTTCATGTTTGTTATGTGCATGTACTAATTTACTAGTGTTTTGCCTCTACTGGGAAAATACCAGTGGTACTCCATTAATAGCTCAATATAAGTTTTGAGAACCTAGAGAAATAGAGGTATATATTATTATATTTCTACAGGATTGCACTAAGCTCACAATATACTAAAGTATTTTTTTACTCAAGTCTAATGACTCGTGATCTATATTTTAGAAATTGGTAATAACTCCAATGAAGAAAGAGTTGGGTCTTGCTTTCAAAGGATCTCAAAATAATGTTGTTGAAGCTTTGTAGGTAATAGTATTGATTTCTTATACATTATATGTTTTTTTTTCTGCAAACGATATGTTGCTGCATCGATTTTGAATAGTTTTTCTTGGTATTAGGTAATAGATGATAAATAAGCTTTGGAGATGAGATTTTATTTTAAATCCAAAGTGAAAGTGAAGGAAAAATTCTATGTTTTCACTGCGGGAAAATATGGAGCATTACAGAAAATATGGTCTCCAACCGAAAAAAAATCACCGACGGAGTTACACTCTATCAATAATTGAAACATATTTTGGTATTGGAAATATAATATATTATTTTTATGAGCACTATTTTTAAAAAAGACCGAGTAAAGCTAAAGATGAGTAGTTAAATGTGTTCTATTTTCCTTCTTTCTTCACACCTATCAAATGTAAAAGTTTCCCACTTGTTCAAAATCAACAATATGAGGAAGTTGGTAAAACTATATCTATATCGTTGATTATTGGTGGGATCTCGTAAAAGATGGACATTACATGTACATCATTAAATTTAGATTTCTAGTATTAGAATCAGAAATTGTATTGGATACAGTAGAAGATGAACTTATATATACTAAAAAGTAAAGACATATAATATTAGCACATTTTCTTTTGTTTTGGTTATGCAATGTAATTATCAAGTACAAGCAAAAAATAAATAATAATTCACATTTAGTAAACATATAAAAATGTTAAGATTTTTTTATCAACATTTAAGTTGGTTTTTTAATCTTTCTATGTAGTTACATTAATCGCCAAACGATACGTGAGAACACAAGAACTTTGTATACCTTTTCCTATCACCACCGTTGATTCAATGATATCAATGAAAATTATGAGAACTTTTTCATAAATTTTGTTATCACAATTGAATCATCCCCCTCCCACCCTAGTATTTTTAATACTAAAATGTATTGATTAATATTTTACAATGAGAGATGAAATGTATCCGCTTTGAAATAAATCTAGCAGTTTGGAGATCATGAGTCACTCAAAAGTCTCTATATAGTCTTGTCATGTAAAGAGATCAACTAGAAAAATGGCACATGAGATTAGGCATTCATGCACACATGAAGTAAGCCTTATGTATGTAAGCTTTTTAAAAATCTTGATTTCAAATATTTGTTTTATTGAATATTTAATATTGGTGATATGATTTTACAAAGTTGAATGCATATTTGGATGTTAAACTCAATCATACATTACATATACTTTTAAGTGATAATTATTAATTGTTAGAAATAATATATATCTTCATGTATTAAAAAAATTAATGAAGACATTTGAGTGATAATTCTCATATGGATATAATTGAACTATTTTATAGTTTATAAAACCCCAATGATATTTTATATGTATATTTTATATATTTATGTTATGTTCATCTCTTATGGTTTTTTTTCAGATCTTATTTGTATGATATATTAGTTTTTTTCTTATATTTTTAAGTGGGCATGCGTTTGAGAACATATATAAAATCCTTCAACGAAAACGCCTTGGTACACTTTTTCATCAAACGTACACATATGGGCTCCGATTAAACAATCAGTACGTGTGATATGGTAATTGTAGTTAGGGAAAGTTCGAGACACCTTCAGGTAAATGTTTTATTCCTATGATATGAAAATTTATATTCTTTGAATTGTAAGAATGGTATTAATAGTCACCATAAATGATATTGAAGATTGACCACAAATTTTCTTTGTATAACATAAAATTATAATATTTATTATAAAATTTCATAATATAATTTTCTGGATTATAATTATTCTAGCTAAATATGTTAAAATTATAGAATTTTGGGATGCTCTAAGATGTGATAATTTCATATAACTTTTGATCTAAATGTACATTCTCATGATAGTCTCGAGGTAGATAATTTTAAGATCTTTACCCAAAAACTACCAATTGTGCTCTCTAAAGAAGTGTTTCGTATCAAGGTACTTGTCATTGTTTTGTAACAATAATAAACCATATGCGATACTCGGCATAAGTTGAATGTTTATTACCAAACCATAATAACTACATGTCATTAGTCATTTTAATGTGTTAGTCCATTGAAATTTTTGTGGAAGGAGTTGTTGCTCTGTTAGGTAAAAAGACACATTTGATAAGTTTTTTTTTATGTCTTTAGCTAATATTAGTTATACTTCTCTTGATATGATTAATCAATCTAGTCCATTTGATAAACCTCTAATCAAGTGCTATTAAATTTAGGTTATTGGGTTTTCTCTTGTATCTTATGTATCTGGAGTAGTGTGAAACAAATAGTGTTAAATCATTAAAATGTCTCCTTTTGCATTGTTATTATACCAATAGTTTTGAGAACAATGTAAAATTGTTACACGTACTATTACTCCAAGTTGTTGATCTGAATAATGGTTGTGGTTAAGATTTATAGGGTGGTTGATATATATGTATACACACTTTTGGTTCTTTAAATTGTATTACTAGTCTTTACTTTCACGAACAAATAATATGGAAATGCAAAAGAAGATGGTTTAAAATACTATTGTTTTATACATAAAAAATATTTTTTCTCACATTGCAGTGGAAAATCTTATAAACTTTACATTTTGTTTACAAATTTCTTAGATATATGTGCAAAGTTGGATCCTAAAAAAATTATATAGAATTTTATAATATTTTTGTCCATCATGACTGAATCAATACCCTTTATTTATGTTCTAATGCATATTTGATTTGATGATGCACAACTTCAATTTTTCTACATCTTCAAGAATACATTTGCAATGGATTTCAGTTACATAAATTTATGAAATATATAAAACAAAACTATTAATATTTTATGTGTTTCTGTTACTTATTAAACTTACATGTATTTATGAGGTTCGAAAAAATAAATAATTGCAGAACGAACTACCGTGACAATGAATTGTTATTAAATTCAATAAAGTATAATTTTGACAAAACATAACCTTATAAATTATGAAGTATATACAGCATTAGTTAAATAAAATATTATTGTTGAGGGTTATTCGCGTTCTGTTCGTATGTGATGGAATAAAATGATTAGGTTAATAAATAAATTATTTGATTTTTTTAAAGATGGCATGATATATTTGGAGTGTGTATGGTGGATCATGAACCTACAATTTATTAAAAAAGAGGAAAAGTTATTGTCGAAAAAAAAGAAAAGTTGTTAAGGTTATTGGTGAAAAAATGTAGAATTAATTATAACATTAGATATTTTGAGTTTCAATTCTAAACAAGATAATAAAGAGAAAAAATAATAATTTTAATTACTAAAAGGTTAAATGATTTTTATGACTCTTTTTATAATTTAGATTGGGGCCAAAACTTAATTGGGTTTTTTAGTTCAAGTCTCTTAATGTTACATCATACGTAAGGTTTTAAGCTTATAGCCTTAAGTTTTATCCCAAACTATAAATTACAAATTAAAACATTAATAATGAGCTTCAACTTGGACAATTTTCACCCTTATCCCCATAGTCATTGCGAGATAATCGAGGGGTGACTAGAAATTTGAAATATGTTTCTTTGGCTAAAGTTTTTATTGTCTTTATTTTTTGATATTATTTCAAAGCTTAATTGGCTTGTATTTTGAATTCAAATGTTCTTGCCTAACTGGTGATCTGACAAGCCGAACAACTGAGAAATTTGTAATCGAATTGTGAGTGTTTTGAAGTCTGTTATTGTTATATTTGCCTCATTAAATTCTCTAAATGAGACAAAACCTCCATTGAGGATAAAAAAATTGTTTCGAAGAGAAAACAATACAATTATAAATAACATTTCATATGTTTTTTATTCGCTAGTAATTTGTTATCTCATAGGTAGTGACTTCAATCAGTCTAAGAATGGTATAAACTTAAGAGATTTCAATTTTAAAAACCTTGGTTTGGGATGCCAGTGAATTGATAAGAGTAACCCCTTAAACCTTTTAAAGTATGAAGAAAATATTAAGTAATGATCTTGGGTTAGAATTTTATCCGCTCCATTTTTGATGAATAGTGAAAGGGTTTCTAATTTGGCGCATTAGGAAGATTTATTTGTGATGAAGTATTTGGGTTCTGCTAAAACTAGAATATTGGATGGACGCAAATACGCTTAGGATATTGGATGGACACAAATATGCTTACATCATGGATGAAGATTATTCACTGAAGAATGAAGTGAGGGAAATTACTTATTGATGAGGTTTTGATCTGCTAAGGTAAATTGCTAAAGAGAAATTCTAGAGAGAGAAAGTGCTTAAGAGTTTTTTAGAAAACACAAGTACAAAATGAGTTTCAAGTAAAAATGTTCAACTCCTTTATTAGAACAGCCTGGTCCTTTATATAAAGGAGCCAAGACTTAGTCGAATAACTGAATCTGTTACACAAATGGTTTAATTGCTATTCACTCCTTACATAGTATGCAAAGTCACAATAGCTTCGTAAAACTCACATCATTCATAAATTAAAGACAAAACTTACACTAATTACAATCAAGTCCCTGAATTTACATTGTTTACAAATTAATTCTTAAAAACCCATTTCAATATTAGAAGCCCCCCTAGTTCTCATGTCAGTAAATGGATGAGAACTAAAAATTCTTCAAAACCGTTTATCTTCAAATCATTAACCTGCCATAAATCAAAACAAGCAATCTATTCGAAGCCGTTGTCTTCGAATAACCAATCTGTTATCATAAAAATAACTATTCGAAGCTGTTAGCTTAAATTATTATTCGAAGCATATATATGATATCAAAATTATAAACTCTTAAAACCATATTCGAACTAATCTTAATAATATATTCGAAGCCATGGATAAATAACCTTTGAATAACAACCAAATGAGTCGATGTAATCACTTCAAATAATTTTTCGAATAAAAATTTCCTTTAACATGTTCTTTACGTGTTCCTTCCTCGAATGTAACGGTTACATGCGTAACGGTTACATTCAGCTATGATGTAGACCTGACAAGTGTCGAACATCTAATCCACCCAGTGATTCGTATTCCAACCTACCACCAAATGGGTCTGTCCATCTTCACACGTCTTCACATTTTTCAATATTAATACCATTCATTTCTCATTTCAACTCTATTTACACACAAGCATTCTAGAGAGTAGTTAGAGATTTTTTGGCTACCTTCAATCGCTCCTCCCTTATTCCTAAAATTCATACTGCAAAACTCAAATCTTTCGATCAATCTTCATCCTCTCCGATCAACCCATTCCTGGTTTATGAGAAAGAAACCGATAACCAAAAAGTCGAAGGCCATTTTACCCAAAACACCAGAATCTGCTGATACTAATAGCAAATTGGTGTTCGGTTCTTACGATTATTTTTGCATAACGCAAAGAGCCAAATAGTATCAAAGAGCAGGGTTAATTTTTGGTGGCCCAATTGGAACTACAACTGAAACATTTTACTACGGTAACTTCGATCCTACCAAAGTTCCAAAACTTTCTCCTACTCCCAATATCGAAGAAAAAACGTCATCTAGAATCTCTGGCCCTAAAACCCCTCGAACTTCTTCAACCCAACTCAAAGCAAAATTTCTCCTCTGAAACTGAAAACAAATTACCTTTCTTCAAAGAAATCTTCTTCAACCAAACCTAAAAGGACCTTCATCACAATGGGAGATGAATCAACAATAGTTCAAACTCCATCTCCTTCAAAAAACACCACTAATGATCCTCCTCAAAGATAAATGACAGAAGAAGCAATTCGAACTGCAATCCCTCTATCAGAAGCAAACATTCTCACTTCTCAAGATCCTCGAGGAGGTACCTCTAAGACTAATGAAGCTAATTCGGAGACTACTGAATCCGAAGCTGAAGTTGATGTCTGTTCTTTTTCCGAGGAGGAAAGAGTAAGATTGGGAGGGATCTGAGAAACCTTGAAAGCAAATATATTATCACCTTAAATAAGGTTCGATACATATATTACAAATAAAGCCAAACCTCTTTCCTCAAAAAGCAATGGGGAATGGGAGAAAGCATCACCCTTTGATTACCAAAGAAAGGAGAAACTCCCCTCGACTGCAAGGATGATGAACTAGTGGTTTACCCAGAAAACATCAACAAAAGTCTTTGATTTCCATTAGATCCGATGATCATGGAGTATTTCGAAGTTTTCAGCTTTTGACCTACCCAATTAACTCCAAACCAGTGGTTCACCCTAATGTCAGTGATCATGGCATCTCGCCTATCCAAAATACTGATCAACACCAAGGAATTCATTTCACTGACTCAGCTTTCAAAAGGTCTGAAGCTTCCATTCTATTACCTTACATTGATGGATGATCTTAAAATCATCGGCGATCTTTTGGAGGCTTATAAGTTCTGGAAACAAAGATTTATTTTCATCTCTGGAGCTTGGGAGAATGGCAAGCTGATTTCCGAAGACAATCCTTCAAAATTAACCATGGTCTGGAGAAGCAATCGTAAGCTCTCAAAAAATTTCCTTTCTACCTTTTTTTAATACATATTTTATTTTCTTACTTAATATTTTATTTTATTTGTTTATACCAGAAATTTCGAAGCACTACTCCACTCGTCGATAAGCTGCTAAGGTGATATTCTAAAAATTGGCTGCATGGGCTGAAAAATAGTGGAATAACGCCTTCCATACCACCTTCCAGCCCATTAACTTCCTCCAATGCCACATGTTTCCGATCACAGAAGGTGAGCTGTCTCCCAAATATTTATCTCCCGACCTAGATCCGAAGCTCGTATGCCAACGAATTCCTCAGCCCGACTGCAAAGTCTTTCTCTTTGTTCGCAACAGATCGGACAACCATCTTTCTAAAACGAAAAAAGAAAAAATCACCAAAGAGAAAAAGGCAAAAAGGCAGTTAGCACATCTGGTGCTAACCCTTCCACACCTTCAAAACCATAGCGTCGAAAACGCAAAGCTACAAAATAGCCTCTTTCATCCATTGAAGAGGGAGAAAATCAAGAAAACTCATCAAAGAAGAAGAAAATATCTTCTGATTCCTTCGGAAAGAAGAAAAAACAAATAAAAATCACTTCGTACAAATTGATTGACGAGCATGAAGACGATGCTGCTGAAAACCAACAACAACAACACCCCCCAAATCCTACAACCGAAGATCATTCCACGCAAGACAATCCTGTGATTGTCATCGATGACTTTTCTCCTACCGTTTATCATCGTCCCACAAGCTTCAAACCAGATATGTTTATCAACTTTGAGAATACAGAGGCACTTGTTGGCGAAGAAGATCCTACTCTTCAAGTGATTCAAAATCACATGCTTGATTTTGCGAGGCCTACTCCAGATAAAATTATTTCAGAGTCGACTCGTTCCTTCGAACCTGTCACATCTCTGGATGTGATTGACAAACCCAACACCTCAGAATATCGCAGACCTCCTCCAAATCTAGCAGTTGTTATTGCTCTCCAACCATTTTCCGGTCTTGATGCTGCTGCAAAAACGCTTGCCTCTCAAGACCATATCAAACAGCTGGCCTAAGATATGGTTTACTATAAGGAAGCTTATGAGTTTGAAAAGAAATTCAGAGAGACCTTGCACAACAAAGTAATCGAGCAATTGTATGCCTATAAAATAGCTAGATCCGAGCTGATAAAAGACGCTCTTTGTATAAAGGATCATCTTCGAATCAAGCATATAGTCGACACAGAACTACTGACAAAATCTCATGAAGACAAAATAAAGAAACTCAAAACCGAGCATGTCGCTGAATTGAACATTGAAAGGTCCAACTCTACCACACTTCAAAATTCTCTAACTCTTTGTGAAGAAAAAAAAGAGTTATCCAATGAGATAGAGAAATTGAAGAAAAAATTTGAAGCAGAAAAGGCTGCTGCTGTAACCACTGTTGAAGCTGAACTTTAAAAAAATATGCAGACAACTATTCAGTTCGGAAAAGAAGATGCAACTATCCTTCTCCTTTGACAACTCCATGCTGCCTATCCAAAAATCAACCTCACAAATTTTTGGAACGACATTCCCGAAGAAAAACGTCCAAGTGAGGCATTCGACCCTGTTCCCAATTCATCATCTTCAGAGGACGAATCGTCCGAAGTAGAAGAATCTTCTGACTAGCTACTTTTTTAGTTTAGTTTTTTTTTTTGTCTTTTCTCATGAGTATATCTCTTTTTGTATTGTAACCACTCGATCTGAATGACAAAGAGTTCTTCATTTTTATATCGTTGTTCTCTTACATTTTATTCTATGCTAAATACCAAATAAATGCAAAATATTAATAAAAAAACAAGTATTGTTTTCCTCGAAAAGATATGAATGTGTTGTTAAGATTGATTAGCTCATCAAAATTCTCAGTGAGTTCTAAAATATTCACTTCGAAATTCCAAATGTAAAATAGTTGTAAAACATACTCGAAAAGTGTTATAAACATTTCGGAATATACTTCCCTTAACTAATCTCAAAAGTGATCAATCTTTGATGATTTGTTAAGATAGTATCCGAATAAATGTAAAATAACCATTGGCCAAAAACTATCTTTATTGATAAAGTTGGATATATACAAGTACATGACGGCCCATTAAAACATTCTTGGGCCAACAGGGTAGGAAAGAGTGCGCCATTAAAAACAAAAGAAGTGTAAACACATGTCTACTCCCAATAAAGCTTCAATTGTTGAACATTCCATGGAAACTGTAGCATCCTCCCCTCGAAATCACAAAGACGATAAGACCCTGGCTTAACTCTTTCAACAACTGTATAAGGCCCTTCCCAGTTTGAATCCATTTTGCCGAGGCTCTTGTCCTTTGTGTGTAGAAAAACTTTTCGCAACACTTTATCGCCTTCTTTAAATTCTCTTCTTTTTAGCTTCGAATCATATCTACTTCTCATGAAAGTTTGATAATGTATGGTATTCAAATAAGCTCGAACCCTTTTTTTCTCAATCAGATCCACATTTGCCCTTCGAATTTCATCATTAAATCTTTCAGAATATTGAGATATTCTAAAAGATGACACAGTATATTCAATAGGGATAATCACATCCATAACACTGCCAAAGCAAAATGAGTCTCTTTTGTAGCCTCTTTTGGAGTTGTTCGATAAGCCCAAAACATCTCTTGCAAATAATTTGGCCATTTTCCTGCTGCCCCTGATAGATTCTTATTCAAGCCATCTAAGATTGTTCTATTTGTCACTTCCACTTGTCCATTAGCTTGAGGATGAAAAGGCGTCGAAAAAATTGCTGAATCCCTTTAGAAGTACATAATGCAGCCATTTCCCTATTGTTAAATTGAGGGCCATTATCTGTTGTAATTCTCCGAGGAACCCCAAACGACAACAGATAATATTCACAATAAATTTGATGACATCCTTTGCTTTTGTGCTTGATAGCGGTTCTGATTCTGCCCACTTCGTAAAATAATCCACCGCCACAATTATCATTTTCCTTCCCCAGAGGCCATCGGCAAAGTTCCCACCAAATCAATTCCCCATCTATCAAATGGTATCGTCTCAGATATAGACATAAGCGGCACTGCTGGTCTGCGAATATCACTAGCAAATCTTTGACAAATATCACAACCTCGGACTAAATTCTTAGCATCGTTCATGATTGTAGGCCAGTAAAACCCTGCAACTAAAACTCTACGAGATAAAGCTTTAAACCCACAATGAGCTAACCCTTCTCCATCATGTAACTCTGAGAATACTTATTGTGATTCTTGCTTGCCTAAACATCGTATCAATGATCTGCTTGATGCCTTTCCATATACAATTCCATCCACAACTATATATCCAAAAGCTTTACCCCTTAACTTTTTAGCCAATTGAGAATTCTCTAGCAGTAATCCTTGGGTAAAAAAATTAAGAATATTCGATCTCCAATCGTGTCGGCTTTCATTAGTGGCAAAAAAGTCTTCTATAATTTCACACTGGCCAGGTTGAGCAACAATTGAAGGATTCTCTTGTAGCAAAATCCAAGGATATTCTTCCTTGTAAGCAACATTTGCTAAAGAATCAGCCACCATGTTACTTCCTCGCCCGATATATTGCACAACCATATTGTCAAACATAAGCATTAAATTTCGAAGCTCCCGAAGATATAAAATCAAATGATCCTTCTTTGCTTTGGAAAATCCAGATACTTGATTCACCAGTAACTGAGAATCCGTTTCCAAACGTACTGAATTCGCCCCACAAAGTTTTGCCAATCTCAAACCTGCCAAAGCAGCTTCGTACTTAGCTTCATTGTTTGATGCATGAAAACCGAATTTAATTGATTGAACCATTATTTCCCCCGTCGGAGCTATCAATTTAACTCCAGTACTACACCCTGAAATACTGGACCCTCCATCTGTTCGAACAACCCACCTCGAGTCTATAGGCAAAACGTTTGTGCTTTCTTCCTCATCCGATCTACTTGAGTGGAACTCAACAAAAAAGTCAGCCAATGCCTTTGCCTTGATTGCTGTTCGAGGTGTAAATAAAATATCATAGTCTCCCAACTCCACTGACCATTTGGTCATCCTCCCCGAAATATCAGGTTGTTGCAACACATTATTTTAAAGGGAATGAAGTTCGAACTTCTATAGTATGAGCTTGAAAATATGGACGCATCTTCCTAGCATCAATCACCAATGCTAAAGCCAGCTTCTCCAACTTCATATAACTTTTTTCCACTGCCACCAGACTTTTACTGACGTAATACACCGACTTCAGAATTCCTGAATCTTCACTAATTAACACTGCGGTGAGTGCAAAATCCGATACGACGATGTACAAGAATAATTTCTCCCAATTTTGAGGCTTTGTTAATATTTCTGGTGATGACAACAAAATTTTAATGCTTGTGAATGTTGCTTCGCATTTTGACATCCATTCGAACCTGTTAGGTCCTCGTAACACTTGAAAGACAGGAAAGTATTTATCAGAAAATCATGAAATAAATCGATTAAGTGTTGATAACCTTCCTGTCAATATTTGTACTTCTTTAATTGGTCGAGGTGAATTCATTGTTATCAAAGCCTTTAATTTTTCTCTGTCAACTTCTATTCCTTTTTCACTAATAATAAAACCCAAGAACTTCCCGATCGAACTCCGAAGGTACATTTTTCCGGATTTAACTTTAACATGATTGCTCTTAGATTAAAAAAAGCTTCTTCTAGATCATCAAGATGCACCTCGTCCCTTGAACGTTTCAGTATCATATCGTCTATATATACCTCCATATTTCTTCCAATATGTGTAGCAAAATATTTATTCATTAATCTCTGATAAGTGGCCCCAGCATTCTTCAATCCAAAGGGCATCACCCTGTAACAATGGAGGCCTCTATCAGTTATAAAAGTCGTGCATTATTGATCCTTCAGATCCATCTGGATCTGATTATACCTTGAAAAAGCATCAACGAAAGTCAAAATTTTATTGCCCGAAGTTGAATCGATCAACTGGTCAATTCGAGGAACAGGAAATGGATCTTTTGGGCAAACTCTATTCAAATCTGTAAAATCCACACACACCCTCCATTTCCCATTCTTCTTTTTAACCACTACCGGATTCGCAGTCCACAAAGGATATTGAGATTCCCTTATGTGTCTGACCTTAGACAACCGATCCACTTCTGCCACAATTGCTTCCGTTTTTTTCGATGAAAATGCTCTTCTTTTTTAAATCACTGGTTTGACCTTCAGATCTATGGCCAAGCTATGCTGGATTACTTCGATAGGTACTCTTGTTACATCTTCCATCTTCCAAGTGAAGACATCCAAATTTTGAGCCAAAAAATTAAGCAGTTGTTGACGTAAATTAAGGGTCAATAAAGTTCAAATCCGAAGCACCTTTCCTTCTGAAAAACTAAACTCCTCTATTTCTTCACTCAGTGTTAAAGACCCTGGAGTTTCCCTCAAATCGCCAACCCTTTCTTCCAACTCCGAGGGAACCCCTTCTAACTGCTATTCTCGCATCAAATCTCCACTGCTGGATCCTCATACCCGAAACGCAGTGGCATATCATTCTCTGGAAACCTTTTGATCGCCCTGAACCACTCCAACTCTATCTCCAAATACACACTTAAAACATTGATAAACTGTTGAAACCACCCCATAAATTATTGAATGCCACGATCTTCCAAAAATAGCATTATAACTTGTTGGACAATCCACCACCACAAAAATTACTTGAACCTTCTTCTTGAATGACCATTTGCCCAAACTAACTTCTCCCTCGAATTCGGCAACAACACGAGCTGTTACACCCGTAAATCCAATAATTGTACGATCCGATTGAGTAATATGAGGAGGGTTTGTCATCCTATCTTAGGTGGACTTAAAAAGAACATTTGCAGAACTGCCAGTGTCAATCAGCACACGTCGAATTTCGACGCCTGCCACCTCAGATCCAATCACCACAACATCTTCATGTGGTCCTGGAGTCCCTCTCAAATCATCTCCATCAAACAAAATGAAGGGAATTTCTTTCTTTCCATACAAATGCGTTGACATCATCCCTTCAATTTGAGTTGTAAAGTTGACAACATGCCTTTTCCTTGAGCTATCTGAATTTCCAGTCATTGAATCGCCTCCCCTCCTCAAATTGCTAACGATTCAAAAAACTTGCATAATTCACGAACACGTCCCTTTTCTTCAGAAAAATCCTCAACAGGTTCCTCCACTGCCATCAGAAGCAACCTGTTCAGATCCTTTTCAACATATTCATTAGAAGCATCGAATGACTCAACCTGTGAATCCATAATCATCAAATTCTCAGCTGGCTGTGCAGTCATCGAAGTTGATGCACAATTATTCTTCGATGCACTTCCATGTGACTTCACGTAAGTCAAGAGCTTCCCATTCTCAATCAAATACTGGATTTCTTTTTTCAAAGCAATGCAATCATTTGTATCATACCCCTTTTGAGGAAAGGTTATTTTTTTCAGTTTCAGAGGAGAAACTTTGCTTTGAGTTGAAGAAGTTCGAGGGGTTTTAGGGCCAGAGATTCTAGATGACGTTTGTTCTTCGATATTGAGAGTATGAGAAAATTTTGGAAATTTGGTAGGATCGAAGTTACCGTAGTAAAATGTTTCAGTTGTAGTTCCTATTGGGCCACCAAAAATTGACCCTGCTCTTCGGTACTCTTCGGCTCTTTGTGTTATGCAAAAATAATCGTAAGAACCGAACACCAGGTTGCTATCAGTATCAGAAGATTTTGGTGTTTTGGTTACCGGTTTTTTTCTCATAAACCAGGAATGGGTTGATCGGAGATGATGAAGATTGATCGGAAGATTTGAGTTTTGCAGTAAGAATTCTGGGAATAAAGAAGGAGCATTTGAAGGTAGCCAAAAAAGCTCTGACTTCTCTCTAGAATGGTTGTGTGTAAAAAGAGTTGAAATGAGAAATGAATGGAATTTATATTGAAAAAGGTGAAGACGTGTGAAGATGGACAAACCCGTTTCGTGATAGGTTGGAATACGAATTGCTGGGTGGATTAGATGTTCGACACTTGTCAAGTCTACGTTATAGTTGAATGTAACCGTTGTGCATGTAACCGCTACATTCGAGAAAAGAACACGTAAACAACATGTTAAAGGAAATTTTTATTCGAAAAATTATTCGAAGTGATTACATCGACTCCTTTGGTTGTTATTCAAAGGTTATTTATCCATGGCTTCGAATATATTATCAAGATCATTTTGAATATGGTTTTTAGAGTTTATAATTTTAATATCATATATATGCTTCGAATAATAATTTAAGCTAACAAATTCGAATAGTTATTTTTATGATGACAGATTGGTTATTCGAAGATAACGACTTCGAATAAATTGCTTGTTTTGATTTATGGCAGGTTGATGATTCAAAGATAAACGGTTTTAGAGACTTTTTAATTCTCATTCATTTACTGACATGAGAACTAGGGGGGTTTTTGATATGGAAATGGGGTTTTAAGAATTAATTTGTAAACAATGTAAATTCAGAGACTTGATTGTAATTAGTGTAAGTTTTATCTTTAATTTGTGAATGATGTAAGTCTTAGGAAGCTATTGTGACTTTGTATACTATGTAAGGACTGAATAGCAATTAAACCATTTTTGTAACAGATTCAGTTATTCGACTAAGTCTTGGCTCCTCTATATAAAAGACCATGCTGTTCTAATAAAAGGATGAAACACTTTTACTTGAAACTCATTTTGTACTTGTGTTTTCTCTCTCTAAAAACTTAAAAATCCATTTCCATATCACTTATAATATTCGTATATGATTCCCAAACAAGGGGAAACCCTTATGGATGCACTAATACTTTTCTTTGTTATCTAGAAATCTGTACGCGCAAATTTAATTTTGATTCAATTAAATTAGTACTTTCATAATTGAGGCCAATTTTCCAAATTTTTTGTCATTGGTGTAGAGAAAGACTCCATGTATGACCTTTCCTCCCATATTGAAGCTTTTAAAATGTATATTGAAGTTATATATGTTGCTTATAAGTTTTTTAATACTCTAGCCGGAGGTGGGCTTTAACCTTTTTTTCTTCAATTATGTAAAGCTCGACACTTATTGCTCTGAATTATTTTTCTCCTCATACATTCAAATCTAACAGGAAGACATATAAACTTCATCTAGAACTACTGCTTTCTTTCTATGCACCAATATGAATGATGTCTCTTTTATGGCCGAAAATGGTGTAGTTCTGTAAGACCAAAACATTTCATGCAAGAAGTCTGACAAATTACATGGGTCACCCTCCAATGTTATTATGCCATCATATTTGATCTCCTCTACCTGACCATTTGCTCGATGATGTAAATAAAAAGACAAAATGTTCTTAATACCTTTTGTTAGGTGTAGGCTAGAAGTAACTCGAGAACACAAAATATGGTCGATGATGGACTACCGAAGTCACGTAGAGGTAGGAACTATTCGAATCTCTCAAACATAATTTGGAGACAAAAATTAGGTGCAAAGATGTTTGCTAGAACTTGAAGACAAGCTTTACTGAAGGCCAAATGAGAAAACTGATAATTTACAACATCGAAGGGCGGTGCATGCTCGTCGAAGGGATTATGAAGATAATAAGAAGCTTCTATAGGAAGATGTGTCTCTAAGGTTCCAAATTGGAGTCTATTCTCAGAATTTAATCCAAGATTAGTTAGAGTAAGAGTGTTTCAATGGACATAAGGTACAAGCAGCCAAGGTTGACCTACACGACGCGAACGCCTATTTGACGTGTTGGCTGGTCTGGCCAAATAAGGCAAACGACCGTCATGTGCTAAAATGAGATATGAGGGTTTATGCACACCATTGAGCCCCTATAAATCACGAGAGATTGGTATTGAAGTTGATGCTAGATTACTAAGTGATAGAAATACTCACGATATTTGAGAGAGAAAACTAAAAGCTTTCGACTACAGTTAAGGTAAAGAGTTGACATTTGAATAAGCATTATGAGATCCATAGTTATTATGTAAGATGAGTGAGATTTATAAAAAAAAGACGATTTGTTGAGTTTTTAGTGTTTAAAGAGTCATCTTGTAACCACACGCACATATATATAAACTTTGAGTATCTGTTGCCCGTTGATGTATGATTTATTCACAATTTGAATCATGTTTGATGAGTCCGGACGAATTCGCCACTACTCACTGAGAAATCCCGACAAGGGTAATTCGGACAATGTCCACTAAACTATCCGGACAGGACAAAAGTATTAAATAACTAAACACTTTTTGACTAAGCTAGGTGATAATTAGCTTATTAAGTAAATGTGTCCTTAAACTTGACCCGGCTTCATAACTTGACCCGAAAGCCCATGGGTCCATAATTAAGGGTATAAATACCCAACTACTTTCATTAATGAGGGTAATGAACATTTAATACAACCAAGTGGCTTAAGGCCTCAGCGGCGAATTGCTCAATTATGCAGGCAATGAGGGTATACCAAGCGTTTGGACTTAACTGGCTTGGGGAAAGCTTAATCATGTGAAAATACCCGACGATCTCTGGGTCTAAGGGGAATCTGAGCACCCAGTTGAATAACTCGGTGTAGATGACGATTTCATTAAGTTTGCAGTCCATTGGAGTCTCCGGTGTGACTGGTATCCTCACCTTCACTGATTCTGGGATCCCCTACTTAGTCCGGATCCGGCCCAGCTTGGCGGTATGAGTATAAACGTACTTGATAATTTGCATGGCCAACAAGTACTTCACATTGACCTTCTGTAAGCAAGGTCCTACTTTTCCCTCCAAGCACTCTGGTAGCTCCGGATGAGCCAATCCAACCTTCACTTTTCCTTTCCCTTTTCTATCAGAAGAAGCGTCCTTAGTTTTCCCAGAGGCTTCAGTTTCGAAGGGGGGCTCTTCGATACTATCTTCCATCACTTCTTCCATCATTGTGGAAGGTTTATCAGTTTTTGAGGATGGAAGAGTGTCAGCTTCTGGCTCAATTGTCTGACCAGATGGTTGAACACCAGTTTCTTCTAGAGGTCTGGTGTCCGGTTGGGGCTCAGTTCCGAAGGATTTGGTGTGAGAAGCCACTTTGGATGCCTCTGATCCGGAGGGCTTATTTGGAGGAGCTCTTATGGAAATCTCTGATCCAGAGGGTTTGTCTTTACTTGCTGACTTAGAGACCGCCGATTTGGAGGACTTTGATTGGGAACCAGTCGCTTGGGCTTTCACCAAGCGTGTTGTCCGACGTGGATTGGTCTTCTCTGGGGACTTTTTGATATCAGATCCTATGGATATGAACGAGGAGGGTTTCTTAATACTTGATACTGTTTTCTCTTGAGTAGTAGAGGGTTGGGACTCTTGAACAAAAGAGCCCGATGGGATTGGCGAAAGGTTTGGCTTGAATAGACGTTTAGGTTTTGGATTTCAGGTAAAATATGATCCTTGATCAGCTCGTAGAGATGGTTTATCATACTTATTGCTTGGAGAAACTAGAAGACCAGCAGCTATGCGTCTCTCTTGTTCAACTTTTTTCGCCTTCTCTAGTTCAGAAAGATTTAACCGGCCACTTTTTACAAGACCGTTTCTAGCTGTGAACATAAAACTATCCAAGAAAGGTTTTGAAAGAAAAGGTGAAAGCTCTGTAAAATGATTTGTAGAGTGGTGAAGATGGTGAAACAGTAAAAAAGTGATTTATATATTAGTAAGGAAAAAAGCTACTGATACCTAGGAGAAGACAACAATATTCGAGCAATGATTGAAGACGACGCTGGCGTAGGAAATATTAAATGCAGAGGTTACTTTTCAGGCTTAGTGGGAACGCCGTTCTAGGGAAAAAACGGTTGTTAGGTCAAATCAAGATGCGACACGTGTCCCACGATCTAAAGGAAAAATCTTAGATTCTGAGAAGAAATCAGTCCAAACAAACCTCGAACCAAGCACACGAACGGGCCAAAAAATATTGTCACTGACTAAATGAGTTTTTTAGTCCTACCAAAGATTTTTGACAAAACCTTAAAAAGGGGCTACTGATGAGTCCGGATGAATTCGTCACTACTCACTAAGAAATCCGGATAGGGGTAATTCGGACAATAATTGCCCACTAAACTATCCGGACATGACAAAAGTATTAAATAACTAAACACCTTTTGACTAAGATAGGTGTTAATCAACTTATTAAGTAAATGGGTCCTTAAACTTGACCCGGTTTCATAACTTGACTCGAAAGCCTATGAGTACATAATTAAGGGTATAAATACCCAACTAATTTCATTAATGAGGGTAATGGACATTTAATACAACCAGGGAGCTTAAATCTCTCACTACAAAACACCCAAACATTTAATAGCCCTAAAACTCTCCCAAACACTTGACAAAATTACCCTCAGCTTAAAATAAACCTGACCAACATTAAATCTGTTTTGCGTGTGTGTGTGTTTGGGTTTATTTTTTTGCTATCTTTTACTTTGTTGTCTTTATTACTTTGTTGTTTAAGGGGTTTACAACTAAGCTTTGAGTACGAGCAAAGTTTGTGTGGATTTATCCTTTCTTGTTGTAGATTCGATACTACCACCATACATGGTGTGGATAAAAATAGCCTAGGGGTAGGTAAGTAATTTCAAGCGGAGTTTTAAGGCGGTGTGAGGGTGTTTCAAGGTGGTGTGAGGGTGTTTCAAGGTGTTTCAAGGTGTTTTAATGTGGAGAGAGAATTAAGCAGCTTGGCAGCAGTTAATTTTTCTTACCCATAGTTAATGCAGGTGGTTGGGTATTTATAGTATGATATTTGGGCCCTTATGGGCTTTCGGGTCATGTTTAATGGACCCGGGTCATGTTTAAAGACCCATGAGTTTTAAGCAGATGGGCAGGTAGCTTAGTCAGAAGGTGTTTAGGTTTTTTAGTACTTTAGTCATAGTTCGAACAGCCTTAGGCTCACAGTGTTCGAAGTCATCTGTCCGGTTCAAAAGTCCTGTCTGATTTAAGTTCTTAGTGTCTGTCCGGTTTACGGAGAGACTTACATTGGTCTGCCCTTCCGGGGAGCATTCCGAATTCGGACTCATCAGGAGCCCCTTTTTTAGGTGTTTGAACAAGCGTCCTTGTCAAAGAACTGAAAAACAGTCCGATTTAGGAAGTGGTTTTCAATTCGAAGAGAGTTGAGGATAAACCCGGACAGACCGAACGTTACGAATTCCAAACGGTTCTTGTCAGAGTTAATGGGACACGTGTCACCCTCTGGTTGGTCACTTTAGCCGTTTTTTCACCTTGAACTTCGCACCACTTTCTCGAACAAGTTACCTCTTTTAAATGCCATTAATGACATCAACGCCGTCTTTTAATCATTGCCCAACTTTTCGGATTCTCCTAGGAATCAACTCCTTTTTTCACATTTACTATAAATTCTAATTCACTTTTCACTGTCTCATTATCTCTTTCAAATTTTACTCTGCAATTTTACTCAGAGCTTTATCTCTCTAGAATCTTCAAAACTTTCTTGGCTGTTTATGTTTACAGCAAGAACAGCACTGATCAAGGGCGGCTGGCTTAACCTCTCGGAATTGGAGAAAGCTCAAAGAGTTGAGAAGGAAAAAAGACTTGCAGCAGGGCTACCATCGTCGCCTGTTGAAAAACCAGCCCCTTCAATCGAAGAATCTGACAGAGGCTCATCTTCTTCTAAAGGTACCAAGCCAAAAAGGCTTTTTCAATCAACGCTCTCCCCCATAGTATCTGGCTCCTCAGTTCAGGAGTCGATCCCTGCTGTTGAACCGGGAGTTACTGTCACAAGTGTTAGGAAAAAATCTTCTTTCATTGCTATGGGGTCTGACTCTGACCATTCCCCGGACAAGCTAATCATGAAAAGGCCAAGTCGGTTGGTCAAAGGGCTTTCTTCTAAAAACACACCCTCGAAATCGGGGGCAAAAGATAGTGTATCAGGGTCTGGGGCAACTATAAGTGCTCCCCGGGAGAGGCTGTCAGGACTAGAGGCCAGCAGCCCACTACCCCCCAAGGAATCTTCTACCTCAGAAACTCAAATTGAGGTGAGAAGTCGAGTAAATACGGACAGCCAACAGTCCGGAGGATCAGCTCTGCCAAGCCTAAATCCTCCCCGGACTATTTCTACTGAAGCTCCCCCAACGATTATGGAGGAGAGGATGGAGGACTCCACTGAGGAGGTTAGATTTGAGTCCGAGTCCTCCGGACAGGCTGATACTACTATCGTTGTTGCCAAGAAGGGAAAAGAGGACTTGTATCTGAGGCGTCCGGACCTGCCGGAGAGCCTTGAAAGGAGAGTGGGGCCATGCTTTCATAAAGTGGAATTCAAGTATCTTTTGGCATTGCTGAAGCCCAAGTATGCGTTCCTCCATACTTCAGATCTGGGTAGATTGCGCACAAAGTGGGGGATCCCTAAGAACGTAAAGATAAGGATTCCGATCGATCCGGAGACCCCGATGGATTGTAAAAAGAATGAAATAGTCTTCTTTACGGAGCTATTCAACTGGGGACTCAGGTTCCCATTGGACCCAGAGATAGTGCGCTACTTTCACTTGGTCAAACTCTGCCCATCACAGTTAAGCCCCAATGGTTGGTTCACCTTGATGTCGTGCATAATGGCATCCATGATATCTGGGATCCCTCTTCCTATGGAAGAGTTCGCTGCAGTGGCCAACTTGTGTAAACATCACCAGTTCCCCTTCTATCATTTCAACATGGGGAATGACCTTAAAGCTGTTGATGATCTCCTGGAATCGGAGAGTAAATGGAGGAGCCAATTCGTGTTTGTTAGTGGCTCATGGGAAAATGGCAAGAAAATCAAGGCCGGGGAGAATCCAAGCCTTCTTCGGAGTAGATGGAGGAGCGATCGTAAGTCTTTACTTTAAGCTTCTGTTCGAATTTCTCTTTTCTTTTAAGTTTATGCTAATTAGTTTCTCTTTTGTCTTACCAGAGCTGCCAAAGGAGTTCGGAGACTACCTGAAGGCCGGACAGGTCACATGTGGCAAAATCAACGCTTGGGCCGCAGAGAACTGGGAGAACCGGTTTCATAAAGCCTTCACTTCTGGGAACTTAGCAAGGTCTCACCTGTGGAACACCACAGGTCGAAGAGACCTAACTTGGGAGGAGTTCTCCACCCAACCTGATGAAGACATCGTGCTGAGAAGGTCTCATGAGCCGGATGGGACTCTCTTCCTGCCTGCCCGGGCCAGAGCCCCAAGTAAAATGAAGGGTAAGAAGAAGAAAGGCAAGAGGGTGGCAGGTGACGATGAGAAGGAGGCCCCAACAGACACAGAAGGACTGGCACAGGTTCAAATTGATGCAGCCCTTTTACAAGTGGTGGAACAGGAGAGCGAGAAGCAGGAAGTGAACCTCCGTAAGCCCTCAAAGGCTTCTAAGAGGACTCGCAAGCAAACAAGTGAGAGTGCTGATAGGGAGGCTAAGAAGAAGAAGACTTCCCAAGGAGATGAGGTTGCTCTCCGGGACCCGGAGCCTTCTTTCCCTACTGACCCTACACTGGCCGAAGAGATCCCAAGAGACTTTCAAGAAGAGATCCCAAGGGAATTCCACACCGATGAAGTTGAGGGGGGAGAGCTTAACTTAGACGAAATGGACATCACCGGTCTAGGTAGACTTGGTGAATATTTTCTTGGGCTGCCCAGAGACGAGTTCGCAGGGCCCTATGTCCCTCCAAGCAGCTCCAACACAGTTAATTTCAACGGTAAGACTTTTATGGTTTCCAGTGAGAGGGATGTTATAGCCCATTCTATCCTTAGCAACGTGCAGCCAATACTTACTTTGGAAAGGCAAGTCCGAATTCAGGCAGACACCATCAAAGACCTCAAGTCGGAGAAGGAAAAACTGTCCGAGGACCTCCGGACTGCTGCCAATAAGGTTGATTTGCTCAAGGAGGCAAATGATCAGCTAAAGAAGAATCAAGATGAAAACAACACAAAAGTTGCTTCCTTGGAAGAGACCGTAAAAGATCTCCGGGCTAAGCTGTCCGGACTGGAGAAGGACCTGACAATCTCAAGGGGAGAAACTGCAGTAAAGGAGAAGCTCGTCACCAACTTGACCACTGACAAAATTGCTTTAGAGAATGCAGTGACTCAGGCTGCTGAAGAGAAAGCTGCTTTGGTAAGGGATCAAGAGGCCATGATCAAGGCCAGGATCAACGCCTATGCCAGGGAGATGATCCAAAGCGAGGAGCTAATGATCCAAAAGGTAAAGTCCGATATGGTCCTCCTGTTTCACGAGAAATTCCCGAAGAGGAGACTAGGGGAATTATGGCGCTATGTGGATAATGATGATCTCCCATATTGGACCATGGTTGATGAGGGGTACTCCGGTGAGTCTTCGTCCGGTGAAGAAGAGGAAACCGGAGAGAGCCCAGGTGAGGAGGAGATTGACCCCAAGGGTAAGAAGATAGTCGAAGAGAAAAGCGACATCAAGGGCAAGAAAGCAAATGAGGGTGAGCCATCTTCAAAGGCTCAACCTTAACTTATAATTTATTTTGTTTATCTTTTATTCGAACTAAAGTCCTTGGAAGGCCAAGGCACTCTTTTTGTGATGGTGTCCGTATTATTCGGACAGATTTTTGTACTGTGCCCAAACTTGTTTAAAAAGTCCTTGGAAGGCCAAGGCAGTTTTAAGTTGTTTGAATGAATATTTTATTTTGCTCAAGCATCCTCTTCTTTCATTATTTGTTTAAATAGCTAGAGTTTAAATAGTTTTATTGTATTGTGAGAGTATTAAGACTTTCCAGCTAGAATTTAAATAGCCCTTAGATCTTTTAACCCGGGTAGTATGATAAGAGACAAAATGTTGAAAATACTTAGAGAATTTTGAAGAAGGCACCAAATTTCATTGAAAGCTCTCCGTGCCACCGAAGAGGGGAAGATATGCCCCCAAATATTTACATGGATGTTTAAACAAGTAAATATTTACACAAGTTTTATTCCAAGTACATTCGAAGGTGTTCAATATTCCAAGGGTGAGTTAAAACCCTGCCATCTTTGTCTTCCAACCAGTATGTCCCAGACTTGATTCTTTCAACCACAGTATACGGACCCTCCCAAGTTGGGGCCAGCTTTCCGAAGAGCTTTTCCTTAGTATGCAAGAAAACTTTCCTTAATACTTTATCTCCTGGTTGAAAAATATCTTCTTTTGACTTTAGAAGCAAACCTGCTTCTCATCAAGCCCTGATAGTGTGCCATTCTAAGATGAGCTTTCACCCGTCTTTCTTCGATTAAATCAAGCTGATTTCTAATTGCCATCTCATTAGCCTGTCCGGAGAAGTTATGAACACGAAAGGAGGGAAGTGTCTTTTCTATGGGAGCTACTGCATCCATTCCATAGACTAAGGCAAAAGGGGATTCTTGTGTTGCAGCCCCAGGTGTTGTCTGGTAGGCCCACAAGACTTCTTGTAGATAACTAGGCCATTTTCCAGCAGCCCCTTCCAAATTTTTCTTTAAACCGGACAGTATTGTTCTATTAGCCACTTCAACTTGCCCATTGGCTTGTGGGTGGAAAGGTGAAGAAAAGCAGTGCTGAATACCTCTTGAGGTACAGAAGCTTTCCATCTCTCTATTGTCAAATTGTGGCCCATTGTCTGTTGTTATTTTCTGGGGGACACCAAATCTGCAACATATGTTGGATAGAATGAATTTTATGACAGCTTTTGAGGTTGTCCCTGCCAAGGGGGCTGCTTCTATCCACTTCGAGAAGTAGTCAATGGCTACAATTATGGTTTTGCGCCCTCCGGACGCCACAGGGAGAGACCCAACTAAGTCCAATCCCCATCGAGCAAAAGGGATGGGCTCAGAAATTGATTCCAAAGGAATGGCTGGTACATGAATTTCATTACTGTACCTCTGGCATGGGTCACACCTTCTTACCAGCTCCTTAGCATCTTTCATAATTGATGGCCAATAGTATCCGGAGAGTAGCACTCTTCTTGTTAAAGCTCTAAATCCACAATGGGCTGATCCCTCACCATCATGCAATTCGGAGAGAATTGTCTGTGATTCATGATCCCCTAAACAACGTAGGAGAGTTTTGCTATAGGATTTTTTGTACAACACTTCTCTTATCATCAGGAAACCACGAGCCCTGTGTTTCAACGTTCTGGCTTGTGATTTATTCAAGGGCACGATGCCATCGGACAGATATTGTATAAGAGGAGACCTCCAGTCTTGAGGCCGATTCACTTGTACTTCAAAGACCTCCTCCTTTATACCTTCATTGAGCTGAATAGAAGGGCTTTCAAGCACATGGATCCAGGGGTAGGACTCCGTATATGCTATCGTTGCTAGTGAGTCTGCTAGCTCATTTTCTGCCCGGGGGATGTGCTCATAGATAACAGCTTTAAATTTCAACGCCTCATTTTTCAGGAGGAGTAAATACTTGACCAACTGTTCCTTTCTAGCTTCTGATAGGCCCAAGGCATGGTGGACTAGCAACTGGGAGTCACTTAGTAGCTTGACTCTTTTAGCTCCACAAATGTAGGCCAATTTTAACCCAGCTATAGCTGCTTCGTATTCGGACTCATTATTGGATGCCCTGAAAGCAAAACAAATAGCTTGGAACATGTTGTCCCCGTATGGGGAAGTGAGACATATTCCTACCCCAGATCCCATGGTACTGGATCCTCCGTCTGTTCGGACAATCCACACTTTCTTGTCTTTTGAATCAGTAGGTTGTTCTGAATCCCTATCAGAATGGAATTCAACCAGAAAGTCAGCCACAGCTTGAGCTTTTACTGCTGTTCGGGGAGCAAAGTCTATGTCGAAGTCCCCCAACTCTACTGACCACTTTGTCATTCTGCTCGAAATGTCTGCTTTTTGAAGGACATTCTTTAAAGGGAAAGAAGTCCGGACAACGATAGGATGAGCCTGGAAGTAAGGCCTCATTTTTCTTGCAGCTATTACCAAGGCCAATGCTAGTTTTTCGAGTTTCAAGTAACGCCTCTCAGCATCAATCAAGCTTTTGCTAATGTAGTACACTGGGTGAGGATGCCCATCAACCTCTCTTACTAGCACAGCACTGATGGCACAACTTGAAACAGCCAGATATACAAAGAGAGTCTCCCCATCAACTGGTTTGAACAAAGTCTTGGGAGAGGAAAGATGTTTCTTGATTTCATTAAACGCTTCATTACACTGTGGCGTCCATTCAAACCCCTTTGCACCCTTCAAGGTTTGAAAGAATGGAGCACACCTGTCCGAAGACCTGGAGATGAATCTGTTCAAGGCAGCCAATCTCCCCGTTAATCGCTGTACTTCTTTAATGTTTCGAGGAGGCTCCATTTGGAACAAAGCATTGAGTTGGTCCGGGTCGGGTTGTATTCCATGCTCACTTATGATATACCCTAAGAACTTCCCGGACTGCACTCCGAACACACACTTTTCAGGGTTTAGCTTCAAATTTACTTTGGCCAAGTTGGCAAAAGTCTCTTGGAGGTCGGACAAGTGCAACTGCTCATCCACGCTTTTTACCATCATATCGTCAATCTAAACCTCCATGTTTCTTCCAATTTGATCAGCAAATGCCTTATTGACTAACCTTTGATAAGTAGCCCCAGCATTTTTCAAGCCAAAGGGCATCATCTTGTAGCAATGTAGACCCCTATCAGTGACAAACGTGGTATGCTCTTGATCTTTTGGATCTACTTGGATCTGATTGTACCCGGAGAAGGCATCCATGAAGGAGAGAAGCTTGTTCCCAGAAGTAGAGTCTACTAACTGATCTATCCGGGGAACCGGATACAAGTCTTTCGGGCAAGCCCGATTGAGGTCTGTGAAGTCAATGCACATACGCCATTTGCCATTCTTCTTTTTCACCAAGACAGGATTGGCAGTCCACAAAGGGTATTGAGATTCTTTAATATGCCCCATCTTTGTGAGTCTATCAACCTCTTGTACAATGACATCAGCTTTTTCTTTCGAGAAAGCTCTCCTCTTTTGTACCACTGGTGCCACATCTCTCCGGACAAACAGGCGATGGGAAATCACCTCTGGTGGAACTCCAGTAACATCAGCGTTGCACCAAGCGAAAACATGCTGATGGTCTTTCAAGAATTTCAACATTCCTTCTTTCAGCATTGGTGGCATTTTGGACCCTATCTTGACGCTTTTTACTTCTTCCAAGCAGTGTGTTTCAACCTGCTCAATTGGAATCAACACTCCAGGGGTCTCTCTGGGGTCATCAATTTCACCCTCACCCCCAGAAAGGCCCTCAAACTGCTATTGATCATTTATTCGGACTGCCCCCAGCGTTCGTGGAGCCAAGGCAGTGACATAACATTCTCTTGCAATCTTTTGGCTGCTCCGGACAACCCCAACCTGCCCCTGAACAGCATACTTTAGACACTGATGGACTGTCGAAGCCACTGCATGCATCCTAGAGAGCCAAGATCTCCCTAGAATAGCATTATAGCAGGTGGGACAATCCACCACAATGAAGAGTATTCTAACCATTTTCTTGAAAGGGCCCTTGCCCAACAACACTTCTTCTTCAAACTCCCCGATCACATCGGCTGAGCTGCCCGTAAAACCCACCTTATTTCGTGTTGGATCAGGATCCAAGTATTCAGATTCCACATCAAACCTTTCAACTATTACCATAGCCCCCTCCGGGGCAGCATTACCTGGACCAGCCCGGTGAGTGTTGTCAGGCCTGTTGCCTCCTCTTCTTTTAACGTATGCACCTAACTTTCCCCTTTCAATCAAGTTCTGTACCTCTTGTTTCAATGCTATGCAATCATCAGTGGTATGGCCAATATCATTGTGGTATTGGCAAAAGGAGTTGTTACGATGCTCTCGGGGAGACTGCAAGGTTGCTGGTCTCCGGTAGTGTACCTCATCTTTTGTTTTATCGAAAATGGTTGCCACACTTTCTTTGAGTTCCGCAAACCACTCCGGTTGGACCCATGGTCCTCTTTTATTTCTAGACTGTTGACTTTGAGCAAGAGCAGCTGGTTGAGACTGAGCTTTTCCCCTACCATGCCCCTGTCCGGTTTCTCTGGCTTTATTCCCGGATTGGTTTTGATTTGGAGTTGGTGCCACCGGGGTGGATCTCACCTGTCTGTGCACCCTGGTCTTTTTTGTTTCATCAAAATTTATTTGTTTGCCAACTTGGTTTAGCAATCCTCCCCAGGTCATGGCTTTCTTCTTGGTCACCGAATCAGCCAAGTTGCCTGGGTTCAAACCTTGTCTTAGGGATGCTATTGCCACCTGTTCGAAGCAATCAGCCAACCCGTTTTTTGTGTTCACAAAACGACTTATGTACTCCTTTAACGACTCATTTGGCTCTTGGGCACAATGGATTATGGTATCTCCATTACCCTTCAGCTCCTTACTCCCCACAAACTGCCTTCGAAAGGCCACCCAAAAAGTATCAAAGTCTCTGATACAACCCTGAGGCAGGCTGTTGTACCACTTCAGAGCACTCCCCGTGAAAGATTGGGAGAATGCCCTACATAGTAGTTTATCATCATCATCAAAGTTCATCATGAAGTTCTTGAATTGCTCCAGATGATTGTCCGGATCAGTACTGCCATCGTACTTCTCCATCTTGGTGCTGTCAAACCTCTTGGGGAGGTTCCCGGACAGAATTTTAGAAGACAACGGTGATTGCCTCCAATTCCTTCCACGACTGAACACAGTATCCTCATTAGGAGTTGCAAAGATACCTGGCTCATCATGGAAGGCAAAAGGATCCATCAGCATCCCGTCTACATGCCTCCGGTTGTGAGATGACCCTTTCCCAATATGCCTCTTCATTCTTCCATGGTGATCTCTTTTTCTGGAATACTTCTTAACTTGCTTTTGTTTCTTCTTGGTTCGACCCTCATCACTGCTGGAGGACAAGGATTTTTCATTTCCCTCACTGTCCGAAGAGCTGTCCGAAGACTCTGAACTCGAGTCAGAACTCTCCACAGGCTTGGACCGGTGAGACTTTTTAGAGCTGGCATGTGTCTTCTTTGTGCTCACATGAGTTTTCGAAGCCTCAGGCTCTCGAGGGTTGTCAGTGTGATGAGCAACGGACCCTTTGGATTTCTCTTTCATGCCCATCTTGGCCTTTTCAGCCCTCAGAGCTTCTATCTCAAGCTTTAACCTGTCGCGCTCTTGGACAGTATACTCATCATTCTCCTCCACCACTTCGAGCAAGGCTGGTGGAAGCTCTGGATTATCCGGATTCATTTGGACATAAATTCTTTGCTTGGTTTCGAATACTTGATTCAGGCACCGTCGCCTCCCATTGTGGTCGCCAATTTGGTGTGGATAAAAATGGCCTAGGGGTAGGTAAGTAATTTCAAGCGGAGTTTTAAGGCGGTGTGAGGGTGTTTCAAGGTGGTGTGAGGGTGTTTCAAGGTGTTTCAAGGTGTTTTAATGTGGAGAGAGAATTAAGCATCTTGGCAGCAGTTAATTTTTCTTACCCATAGTTAATGCAGGTGGTTGGGTATTTATAGTATGATATTTGGGCCCTTATGGGCTTTCGGGTCATGTTTAATGGACCCGGGTCATGTTTAAAGACCCATGAGTTTTAAGCAGATGGGCAGGTAGCTTAGTCAGAAGGTGTTTAGGTTTTTTAGTACTTTAGTCATAGTTCGAACAGCCTTAGGCTCACAGTGTTCGAAGTCATCTGTCCGGTTCAAAAGTCCTGTCCGATTTAAGTTCTTAGTGTCTGTCCGGTTTACGGAGAGACTTACATTGGTCTGCCCTTCCGGGGAGCATTCCGAATTCGGACTCATCAATACATGCTTATACTGGAGCAATTAGTCTTCAAATAATATTGTCTGAAGGTTAGTTGTTGTTAGGGAGTGTGTGTTATTAATTATTCTGAAGCAAAAGTTCTGTTTAGGTTCCTAACAATTGGTGCAATGAGCGTGGATAATCTAGAGCAACACCGTTTGGAGTGTTGATATAAAAAAGAAATAATGAAATAGAATTTCAAATCTTGAGGTTGTAGAGAAAGTTATCACCGAAAAACCAAAGAAGACCACCAAGATGAGTTCCATGAATTTTAAGTTATGAGAAGGATTTTCTAGTATATAAGGGACTGGTTGCTGTTATTGATGAGAAATATACGTATAAGGTAGACGTTGAAGTGATATCCAAATCTCATGTTGCATTTATATTGCGTTTGGATGATGAAGTACTTCATTAGGTGTCTGAAGAGCCTACGACGCGTGGGATATAAAATCGGTTAGATGCCATTACATAAAGAAGTCTTTGACGCATAAATTGTATCTCAAGAAACTTCTTTACACGTTGCTAATAAATGGAAGCAAAAAGATCAGAAGGCACCTAAATGATTTCAATAACATTATTTTTACTTGAATGTAGTTAGTGTGAATGTGGCGGATGATAACCAAACTATAATCCTCTTAAGTTCTTTGTTAAAGGTGTATGAAAGTTTTACATACACCATGCTTTATGGTAAATAGTCTCTCACGATGGTGAAAGAAAAAAATCTTCAAAGGAAGACTATTATGAAGTACAAAGTGCTTTGAACTCAAAAGATCTTCAAAGGAAGACTATTATGAAGTTTGACTCTGAAGATCTCTGACAAATTGCAAGAGACAAAACATGAAGAAGAGATGCAAGCAAGAAGAGAAGAAACTCTCAATCAAAGTCCACATGGATACTACGAGTTCTAGAGTGAGATGTTGTTTGCGCGGGAAGGAAGGCCATATTAGTATGATCTATCGTGAGAAAAGATAAGGTAATAGTAATCTGAAAGCCGAAGTCGTAAACACTCCAATGATTCCGGACGACTATAAGTATGTTGATGGTTTAATGGATTCTTATTCTTATAGGTACAATGATAAAATGGGTGTTGGATTTGGGTGCATTATTCCACGTGAATTCCAATACAAATTAGTTTGAAGACTTGAGATTTTTTGAAGGTGGAAATGTTATCTTCGGGAATGATGCATCCTATATTTTCAAATGAGTAGGAATTGTTCGGATTATATCTTCTATATGAGTTGACAGGCTGATTAACAACGTAAAGTATATACCAAAAGTTAAATGTAACATTTTTTCTATTGGGATGTTAAGAACACTGGTAATATTTGGTGCCAAAGGGCAGTGCATTATTACCAAAGGGCTTCTGAACACATAAAGAGGCTTCCAAAAGAAGCTGAGGCTCTATGGATCCGAAAATCAGTGTTTAATCCAAGATTTTAATCTAAAATTCGTTGGATTAAGGCATGCTTAAGGGGACAAAAGATACAAGCAGCCAAGGTAGGCATGCATCGTATGGATGTCAATGAAAACACTTGTCTCATGTGTTGGCTGGTTTGGCCAAATGAGGTAATCGACTGTCAGGCGCTTAAACAAGCTAGAGAGGTTTGTGCATACTATTAATTATCTATATATAGTAAGATACGAGTATTGAAGCTGATGCTAGATTACTTAGTGAAAGAAACACTTGTGAGATTTGAGAGACAAAATTAAAAGCTTTGGACTATAGTTGAGGTTGATGGTCTACACTTGAATATGCATTTTAAAATACATAGTTCCTTTGTCACCCGAGTTAGTTTTTTTAACAAAGAACATCATCGAATATGGTCTTTTGGAGCTGAATCTTATTAAAGTACTAAATTATTGAATCTTTTTTAGCTTCGATCTGACCGAGTGCTTAGTGAACCACCAATGTGAGTTTATAAGTACCCGTACTCACCTTGCCTACGGATATTAGTGAGCTGAAGGCATGAAATCACCATCTTGTATTATACTTCCTTGTTAGAAAATGAGAAGTCAAACTTGATACATTGATTCATGACATCTCATGTGGGGCATGTAAGTGAAATCATACCCCAAGCCTTGATCATTGCTTCCACTATCCCTTCAGACTTGTTATATTTATTTATATGAAGAATATAATCACAGGGATACTAAAAAGACAGAATGAAATACATTAATTGATTGTTATTGATTACATAATCGTATAAGTAATCGAGTTGTTAACACGACAGTCCACTTGTTTTCTTTTTTATCCGATTCCACCATACAACCTAATGAGCTTCACTTCTAGACGGGATAAATAATTTGGTTGGACCAATACCACCCTTATAATACAATAATATATTTTTAGCATTTGACAATAATTAAATAAAAATCCTTACAAGTAAATTTTTACTTGAATCACATATATATTAACTTAAAAGTAAATGTCTAACAAATCACATATATATTAAATTTTATTAACTTATATAGGGTAAATGTCCATTTAACTTATATATATTAAATTTTTACTTGTAAAATGTATTTAATATATATTAAAATATTTTTATAAAGTTATATATGTGTTTTGTTCCAACACTAAATTTTCTTTAGCTTTATATGTTCTTTACAACTAAATATTTTTTTTATTTTTTTATCAAGATTTTATATTTTTAATGCATCTAAATATATGTGATATAGTATACTAATTTAATTAGTGATGAAACTGAATATGGTGAACTCTACCGTATTTGATAAAATTGATTTCTTATGATTTTCAATGATGCAACTCTCACGCGCACCAACATCAATAATATGAAATTATGTTATCTTATCATTTGAATTAAGTACCTCCATACCATTCTCATTCATATGTTCAATCCTTTTATACCATTCTCATTCATATGTTCAATCCTTTTATGAAATTATTAAAGTAAACAACTACAACTAAATCTATTGCATATCGTTACTCTTGACATAAAAAAATGGAAACATCATTTGGACTAGAATATATATAAATAGTACCTGTCTTGTAACCATGATACACTACCATATCTTATTTGGTCACCTTTTTCCATCTACCACCACCAAAATAAATATTAGTCTTTTCGTCATTAAAGTGTCTAAATAGAAATCAAATTTATATATAAATGTGCAACATGTCTAATCTTATGGATTCTACAAACAAATCCGATGTCCCGCTTAAGCTTGATATCTTTGATACCTACTATCCAAAGTGCTATATTTCAGTTAAATAAACAATTCCAAAATTACATGTAATATAGTTGACAAATATTTCTCGGTTTGAAATAATATATCAAGAATCTAACGAGTCGAGAATCCAAAAGTCCATATGACTTTCAACAGTAATAAGCAAGACATATTGTATGTTTGTTGTAGCAACAGTTTCACTTTCATTATAAGTCTTGCTTGTTTATTTGCAATAACTATGTATATGTTATATTTGACTATAGTTCCAGCATCCAGGTGGATTCCATAGACCTTTAGTTTAACTCTTGCGTCACCATCTTATTAATTTAGATATTTTTATGTTCTTATTATTTTGAGATGACCTGTTTATTGATTCAATTTTAAAGGCGACATCATTATTCAAAAGCTCACCAAAATATTTCACTAAAACTTCTTCACCCAGAATCCGATCGTGTATGTCGTTATACTTTAGCTTCTTCATGTCGTTCAAATTAATTATGAAAATTTGCATAACTTCTCAATTATTGGGTAGAGAAGACAAAATGATTGAAGAAAATTTTTTATCATCAAATTTGATCGCAAAAAATGATAAATGATTCATGATTTAATTGAAATCATTCAAGTGATTTGTAACTAAAACACATTTTCCCATATTTAATCTAAAATATTTGTTCATAAAATGCACCATGTTGTTCTCAAATTTCTTTTCATACGTACTCACCATTCACCAAGGTCGTTAACATACCAAACGTGGTATTTTATTTCATAATAATGTGTGCAACTGACTTGGTTAGGGCCATTCGAAAAACCCTTGAAACATTGGGATCCAGAAGTTTAACTTAGATATTACATTTAGCTTCATTTAATCTACGAGAGGTTCTCGTAAGTTTCCCCCATATACATAATAACCAATTTGAATTCTCTAGTATATGAAGTTTGTCTCATCAAAATATTTCGATTGTAAAACCTCAAGATCTAATTGCAACATCTCTAAATCCGACTGCAAGTGCAGATGACGTTGTCGCCACTTTGTCTACCATTCTTTCAACGTATTATTTCCCACCGATTCTTCTTAAAAATTCTTCATAAATCTAGCTCAAATACAAGTTTTTATCCAATCAATTTTAAAATAAAATAAAGAAGAATCACACAATTGTTTACTTGGTTCTCCCAAAATAGGCTACGTCCAATGAATGATTGCAGTTTTTCAATATCTTCATAAAATAATATTTACAATGATACAAAACCCTAATAGGACAAACACTCATATAGGGTAGAAACCCTAATATAAAAAAACTAAACCTTTGAATTCGTCCGCCGATCAGATCAGTTCAAGTGTGAACCAAATAATGCATTACCAGGCTTTCAGAATTCGCTCGGTGTTGTTGGAACTTTCCTCTCATGCCTTAGGGATGATCTCATTAAACTGATGCATGCCTCAGTTCATGTTTATTCTTTTTTTTAATGAACTATGAGAGCTTGCCTTCATCAATCATATTCAGGATATGGTCCTACAATGTTCAACAATATATGGTACGATGACCAATATCATTATGGAACTTACAAAATTTATGTTTGTCTATGTGATGCTTATGGGCCTACAATTTCTTCGTTCTTTAATATGTGAGTATGTATTTAGTGTGTTCATAGACAGCACACTAGTTTTTTATACGCTCAATAAATAAACCTTTGATCAGACATTCTTGAAGTCAGACATTGTTGTTATTGTTGTAGTGGCTCATAGGCCTCTCTTTATAGTTTTTATTATTTTTTGGTTTCACACAACGGTCCGTATTGTTTCTAGAGGCCTCTAGATGTTGTTTGGCGTTCACCCGAGCCATGTGCAGTCATTATTTTTTGTCAGAGGATGGTACAAGGGTAAGTACTTGATAGTTTCGTTCTTTGTTTACTTACTTGATAGTTAACAATGAAAATTTCTATCTTTACACATCAAGTTATAAAATCACTAATATATATTTTTATAATACTTATAAATAATGAAATTTATACTTTTATAAGCATTATGAAGTATTTAAACGAATTTATACTTTTCTAGCTCTGATAAGTTTAACTAGCCGTCTTTAACAAGTGTGTTTCTGGCTGTGAACATAAAACTCTTCAAGAACAAGTTTCAAGACAAGAGTGAAAATCTCTCTAGAAAGTTTTGAGTGCTGAAGACAATGAAATAGAGAAAACATATTTATAGAACAGTAGGAAAAAGTGACTGTTACCTAAGAGAAGTTGAAAAGAGTTGGCAATGATTAAAGACAGCGCAAACATGTAAATGATTAAATGCCTGGGTAACTTTCTAGGCTTAATGGGAGCGCCGATCTAGGAATAAAAACGACTGGTAGGTCGAACCATATTGTGACACGTGTCCTACGATCCAAAAAGAACACTCTTAGAATTCTGGGAAAAGAAGTCAGTTCTGACAGACTTCGAACTGAGTTGATAATGAGAGTAAAACCTCCCAGTATGGATTGCACAGGTAGATAAGACAAAGTCACTACTTGCTAAGTAAATTTTTTAGTCTTACCAAAGATATTTGACAAAGCCTAAAAAAGGGGCTATTGATGAGTTCGGATTATCCAGTCACAACCCACTGTGTTATCCGGACAAGGGAAATTCGGACATAAACGTACCACTGAACTATCCGGACATGAAAAAAGTAAAAAATCGCGTAAACACCTTTTGACTAAGCTACATGCTAATCAACTTAAAAGATTAATGGGTCCTTAAACTTGACTCGGTTTTGTGACTTGACCCGTAAGCCCATGGGTCCTTAATTAAGGGTATAAATACCCCAACCACTTTCATTGATGAAGGTAATGAACATTTAATACAACCAGGCTGCTCAAATCTCTCACTACTTTATACCAAACACTTAATACTCAAAATATTTTACAGAACACTTTATAAAATTACCCCCAACCTAAAATAAACCAAACCACGTCTAAAAAAGTAAACACATTTATTTATCCAAACAACCTAGATTTCATGCTACTAGTAAAAAAATAAATCTTTTAAAAACCATATTTATATGTATTAACAATACTAACACCGTTAACATTATAAATATTATTATTTAAAAAGAAACATATTAATAATGGTAAGGTAAGATTTAACACAAAATTTAATAGAGTTTAGTGTGGACTATTTCTGTTTGAGGGTAATTTAGTAAAGTGTTTTGAAAATTTAATGTTTATGATGAAATGTAGAGAGATAATTAAGATGCATGCCTGTATTAAATTCTGATCACCCTCATTAATGAAATTCGTTTGAGTATTTATACTTAATTAATGATATATGAACCTCTCACGTCAGATTGTGGGTTTGTGTCAACTTTAAGAACTCATTAGCCCAATATATGAAATGACCAACACATTGCTTAGTCACGTTCCACTCATATTACTCTGTTCGGTATCTCATGATACTGGTTCAGTCCGAACTGTCCTTCAGATAAGGTTAAGCAGTGTCAAAATCATCCGACCTCATCACAGTTAAATTCTCTATATAGTTCTTAAAGACCTTATAAAATTGTTGAATATAAACGTATAATATTATGACTATTAAACACATCCTTTAATAATATTAAATTTATTATTTTTAAACTATAGTTACTTTTTTAGATATATCATTCATACTACTTGTTTGAATTGTCTAAAGAAAACACATAAACATATCCAAACAACTTAGAAGTATGCTAATACTGATAAATGAATAATTTAAAACTAATTTTATTTTTATTAGTAATATTAATACTGCTTAACAGTACTAAAAACTATTATTCGGTTGAGAATAATATTAGTAATGTTAAACTAAGACTCAACATGAAACTTAATACTTTCAAAGTCTATAAATGATTATAAAAAGCGCATAAAACTATAAACTTAAACGACTATTAAACATATCGTTTAACAAGATCAAATTTAGTACTACTAAACTACTGTTAGAAATATTTCTTGAAACATATCATTTACACCCTTTGTTTGCTTCGTTTGAAAATAAAATATAATAGAGTTTTCAAAATTTTATTTTTAATTATATCTAAAAAATAAAAGGTAATATCACTCGCTATAGGTTGTCTCAAAATGTAGTAATACGTCATCGAGTTATTACATATCCCGTTTAAGGTAATGTAATTGGATATAGGTTATCTCGACAATTACTAATTATAAATGATCTAACATGTTGTAAGCTAAAAGAGACGAAGAAAGAAACGTAAGAATGGAAAAAATGATAAAGGTGTTATAGTTGTTAAAAAAACATTTAACGATAAGCCCGATCAACTTAATTTGTGTGTTAATGATAATATTGTTGAGAATGAAAAGAATAAAGTAAAAATATATGATAACAAGGACTAGCATTATAATAATGAAATAATTTATATTAAGAAAAATGAATAAAAAATGGTTATGTTGTGTCAAATAATATTTGAGAGACAAAAATTAACTTCGTATGCTTTAGCGTGATCACCAATATCTCAAAGAATTTTGGAAGGAGAGTTACAATTTTTTTTGTTTCGTATAGAATATATAATATGATAAAACTGGGATCCAAAGAATCAGTTAAAACAATTCATAATCAAGACGTTAGACTTTTTTCGAGTGTTTTCTATGAAATTCATAGGTAATAATTTAGTATTGTTTAATAACATACTTTTTGGATCAATTTCTAACTTTCAAGAGCTTTGGAATGTATTTAAAAGTAAATTTGTTGGTTATAAGAGATTATATCATGATTTTGTTCTTGAAAATGACTGGAACTTTGAGAACTTATGTTCAAATATTTATTCAATATATGAATAATTTTGAAGAGAATCAAGTAGGAGTTGTGAGAGATAAAGTCAAAAGATGGATAAATATTGTGATTTAGTATCTCTTAGTATGGATATTATTATTAAATAACAATTAGAAAGTACACTAAATGATCAGTAGTTAATAGAAGAAGATGAACCTTTAGTAGAAATTCAAACAAAAGAAATTAACGACCCACAAGATGCGTTACACTTAACATAATTTTTAGGGGATAAAACTGGTATAGAAATTTGTGAAGGAAACACAACAAAAATTGAAATCCGTTCAAGTTCAGAATTAAAAGATAATATTGTTAAAAGTTTATTTTGGATGTATTTACTTAGAGTATTGAAGATGTAACTAGAGTAAGTAAGTCGATGATTTTCCATGAATTAGCGTTTGATAGAAGATTAATACTAATTCCTCAAAAACGAAGATATTTTCGTTAGAAAGCGTTGAAGCAATAGTAAAAGAAGTTGAATGATTGCTTAAAATGGGCCATATAAGGGAATCTCGAGTGTAGAATATGTGGAGATTTTACAGATCCTAATAATGGATATGTTTTATTTACCTTATATTGATTAATTAGTGGCTGCTACAACGTGCCATGAGTTGTTATCATTTATGGACGTATTCAAGGTATAATAAAATAAAGATGCATAATAGTGACGAAGAACACATAACATTTATGAAAGAAAGAAGGTTGTGCTGCTATCATATGATGTCGTCTGGTTTTAAAAAAATGTTAGGTCAATATATCAAAGACACGTCAATCATATTTTTGCAAAATAGTTAGGGAATAAGATGGAAGCTTACATTGATGATATGATTATAAAAAGTAGCGATGATGATATGCATATAACGACATTATCATAATTTTTTGACTATCTTAGAAACTATAATTCCAACCTGAATTTTTTAAAATAGTCATTTACTATATGAGTTGTATTTTTTTGGATACATGATTAATAAAACATGTATTGAAGCTGGTCATGTTTAATTATAAGCAGTATCGGCTATGGTTTTGTCTAAATCTATCAAAGATGTCAAAACTTAACATGTCAGTTAACAGTTTTTCCCCTTTTCAATTCTAAAGCGTCTGATAGGAGTCATACACTATTTTAAACATTTTAAAAGGAGCAAAAAACATTAATTTGAACAATGAGTGCGAGAAATAATTTTATGACTCAAAGCAATATTTAACTTCTAGATAAATTTTGGCAACACCCATTCATGAGAACCTTTATATTTTTACTTATCAGTTTCAATTTTGATTTAAGTGTTGTTTTGATGCGTGAAGATGATCAGAGTCATAAACCCATTTTATACGCGATTAAATTTTTAATGAATGCATAAATAAGATAAATTAGCATTAGGTTTGGTTGTAGCAGCAAGAAAAATACACCAATATTTTCAAAGTCATGTTACTATAGTCTGTACAACATTTTCTATCATAAATGTTTTACAAAATCTAGATGTATCAACTTCGTGTGGCGAATAGACTAAACAGTCTATTAATTTTGATTTCGAGGTAACAACTAATGAAGTTGAATACAAAATTATGACTATAATGAAATTAGCTTGCCTTTGTGGAGCAAAACATGTAAGGATAATTTATGATGCACAACTTGTAATCAGAGAGGCTATAGGAGTGTCTGAAGCAAAGTAAGAAAACACAAGAGATTATTTAGATGTGTTAAAGCAATTGAAAGTACATTTTAACAGTGTAATATAAGAGTAAGTACTTCGTGAAATGAATATGAATGCAAATCGTTTGGCCAAGTTTTGTTGCATAGAAGAGAGTCATTTGATAATAGCACACAAACATCATTTATACTAGATAAAAGTTGAAAATTTGGAAGTTTTATTGATAACTGGAAATTACAATTGGTAGGTTGAATATTTGTTATTTTTCAAGGATAAAAGTACTATAAGATAAATCTCATGCCAGAGCATTGAGAACAAGGACAAAAAATATATTGTTTTTGACGAAATTCTTTTATAAATGTATAGAAAGACATTTGTTGAGATATTTAGGGAAAAATGAAACATCAATCATCATAATAGATCTGAATAAGGGATTGACTAGAGCTCATTATGGGTATCCCGGTTTAATAAAACATTTCCTTTTGTCATGATATTATTGATCTCGTCTATCAATTGATGCTAAGGCCATGGTGCAACACTGTAATCCTTATTAAGAGTTTGAAAATACAAGTCATTTACTAAGTGAAATCATGACAACAATTCATTCTCCACATCCATTCGATAAGTGGAAAATTTATTTAGGTATTGAATATCTAAAATATTAATAACTAGTAATGATTAGTTCTAAAATGATATGTTACCGTTTTTTATATTAAAAATATGAAGTATGACAATTTTATTCATCCTGAAAGGGGTAGCCGAGTTGGTGGAGTAAGGCATGTTCATGACCTTTGGTCATGAGTTCGCGTCTATCTACAAACGTTTTCTCGGCTAAGCGTGTCACCTTATATGGTTTATATTAGATATTTTAGTGTAATTGGATCGACTAGTCGACCAATTTATTCATGATACATTATCGAACACGTCGTATAGTGTATTCGTAGAGTGCGGAGTGCACGTTTGTTTTGTTAGGTTATATCATGATTAATAGGGTTCAAGGGTCATAACCACTTGCGGGATTCAAGATAGAATTTCAAATTTGAAAATTTGAATATTTATTTGAATTTTAAATTTTACCTGGTTTTAATTCTCATTATGTAACTTAACTACTTCAACTACTCTAACTGTTAAACCACATGCATTGGTCGAAATACATATATGTTAGGTTCGGTTAAAAAACAATAAAAGCATATTCATTCTTTACTTATGACGTTGGTTTACAATTTATTGCGCTGTTTGCTCCTAAAAAAAATTATAAATTAATTTGAGAAACCATATATATAATGGGCTTAACATTCCATCTTTATCTTACTAAATTTAAAATTTACTTTAGCTCGATCCATTTTGAAACAAAACTTATGTCCCGACCAACTTGAATTTCGGTAGGGTCAAATAAAAGAAACCTGAATTCAACTCTTCAAATAAGGCGAACATTTTATTGTTTATTTGATTAAACTACATCGTAATTTAGGATCGTACGGAGCAATATCCGAGGATTTGGTCGGTTGATGATGCGATATCCAAATCTATAAAGTACTACACGATAAAAACCCTTAGGGTCCAATTCAGCAGAAGTAGAGCGAGTCAGTGTATGACGGGGCAATAGTTGGTAACCAATAGGATCGGAGTTGATAGATTTTGACGTCAACGCAACGCGTAAGCAAGCATAGGTGGACATTTTTGGTGCGGACATGAACCATGTGAATGATGTGATCACACGACACGGATACGCTCTCCAAGACTCTTTCTTCTGTGTCTTTCTAAAGTAAGTTTGACCCTCCCTCATGTTTAAACATGGTGAACGGGACTACACGTCCCATTCTGTTTAAATTAGTTATGTTGATCAAAGTTTTATCGTGTTGATTAATTTTTTTTATTATGAGTACATGAATCGATCTTCCATTAGTATAATATTGTCAAAGCTTTTGTTTTGGTCAACTTCCAAAAGACCTTATACTAATAAAGATATGTTCTTAGTTATATACCACTGATCCTTCCCATGTCTAACCGATGTGGGACGTGAGACTTTGGTCGCCACCTTAACAAATCCACCTCTCGAACAAAGTACCACTTTAGTCTCCTCTCAATTGATTTCCATCCACCCACTTCTAATCAGGTTGGGACTACCTGAACCATAAAGGCACTACGGATGTTACTGCTCACCTCCTATTAGAGGACCACCATCTTGTTCATTAGTACCACACTCCAATCCAATCAAGTACCATCGCTTGATGAGTCACGAGCACTCCAAACTAGGATCTCTAGAACAAATCACCTTGAAGACGACATCTGGGTTCTGGTTCATCATGTTCGACTTCTGAGAATCGTACAACCATCCCGCTCTGATACCATTTGTTGGGAATATGGGTACCACATATTCTGTTTCTGTATACAAGTAAGAACAACCGATCTCCACAATAGTATGATATTGTCCACTTTGGCACCCGAAGACCCGCACATATTTGGTTTTGGTTCACTTCTAAAAGGTCTCCTACTAGTTGAGATATGTTCTTACTTATATACCACTGATCATTCTTATGTCTAACCGATGTGGGATGTGGAACTTTGGTCGCCACCCTAACAAATCCACCTCTCGAACAAAGTACCATTTTAACCTCCTCTCAATTGACTTTCATCCGCCCACTCTAATCAGGTTGGGACTACCTGAACTATAGAGGCACTACAGATGTTACTACTCACCTCATATTAGACCACCACTATCTTGTTCATTAATGCTACACTCCAATCTAATAAAGTACCACCGCTTGATGAGTCACGGGCACTCCCAACTAGGATCTCTAGAATAAATCACCTTGAAAACGACATATGACTTCTGGATCATCATGTTCGATTTCTGAGAATCGTACAAACATCGCGTTATGTCTGGGTTTGGCGCTGATACCATTTGTTGGGAATATGGGTACCTCATATTCCATTTCCGTATATAATTAAGAACAACAGATCTCCCCACTAGTGTGATATTGTCCGCTTTGGCACCCGAAGGTCCGCACGACTTTGCTTTTGGTCTAATTTCAAAAGGCCTCACACTAGTTGAGGTATGTTCTTACTTTTATACCATTGATCATTCCCATATTTAACCAATGTGGTATATGAGACTTTGCTCGCCACCTTAACGAAATAATACATAAATATCCTATTTTTATGTCAGTTGTACCGACGGTCCCTTGAATTTAAAATCAATGCAGGGGTCATTTTTAATTAATATATTTAACCAACAGCTACTATAAAATTCTACAACAAGACCACTATACCAAATGCTTGACCATTTGGAAAATCTCAACTGGTCTTTAAATTAAATAATAATTTCCATATATAATAGAGTTACATAACTGTTAGCTCCTAAACATATAGCACAACACCCAACATGTCATACATACATCTGTTCAATAACCATCCTAAACATGCTTGATCTACATCCGAAATATAAATGAATTGCAAAATATATTACAGTATCATAGATACATGTATTAAACATGTTATACACATGCCTACATACAATATCTACGATACTCAAGGTATGAATTGGTTATTTGTTATAATAAATGGGGTTCAGTGCAAGTAACCATATGTAAAACAAACACACATATTACATATATTGAACTTTTGAGATCAAACTACTCGGTTATTAAAAAATATAACTCAATGATCATATAAATCTCTGAATTTTAGGTGAAATTAAAAATATCACCTGATTCGAACAATTGAGTGCCAAGTTATGGTCTTCTGAATCACCAAGTTTTTAGTTGTTGGTTGTAGACGGGTACCCGACTAAGAATGATGTTTTTTTAGTTTCCTAATCTCATCTTCCCTATAAATACACCATCTCCTCCACTAATCATCATTGATCTCTTAGACCAAATTCTTCTACTATAATCTTTGAAATCATCTTATTTTTCATCCAAAATTCGATCAAAATTCCAAATTCAATCAAAAATTTATATTTGATCAATGCATTCATCTACTCGATAACTTTATTAACAAGTTCGTTTGGTGGTGGATTATTGTTGATTATAGGTTTAACATACTCTATCCAGTATTTAAAAAAAATCTCATACGATTATATTACTAGATGTATCTGAAATATTTATCTCAAACTGAATTCCTTTCACATATATGTTGAGAAATCTTACGATAGTATCATACTTGATAATTTTTACAATTAAAAAATATTATCTAGATATTCAAACTTATAGGTTTAAAATGTATAGTTCTTATGCTACAAAACTCGGGAACACTAATTGTAGTTCATCCCCGAGTTTATCTAGTAGTAGCAGCATGAGAAACAAAATTAGATCGCGTAATAACTACTTAAAAAATGTTATGCAAAGTAGAACGATAACGTCAACATCTACCGAACATGTTAATGAACTGATAATATATTTTCAAACTCCATTCTAATTAAGTATATATAATGATGATAACATGATTGATCTCTTAATATAGTGGAAGTTCACACAACTATTTTTTTATCTTTCCAGGTTAGCCAAAAAGGTTCTTTTTATAGCTCTATCTACAATGGCAAGTGAATCTTCATTTAGTATGACTAAGCTGCAATACACATTTAGACAATCAAAGCTGACTAGTCAAACAAATGAAGCATGTGTTGAAGTCAATGACTGAACTACGATGGAGCCAGAGGCGGAGCTACGTGGGTTCTTATGGGAGCCTAGGAACCCACTCTTTTATGTATATAATATATTTAGTATTAAATAAAAATGAATAACTTTTAGTCTAATGAAAATAATTAAAGTCGGGAATCCATAAGTCATTTATATCATATAATATAATGCCTTTAAAGATACTACACAACTATTAAAAAAAACAATTATTATTTCTATTTTATATAATAAAAAAATTGATTGATCCAAAATAATAAAAGTCACATTTGTCTAATAAAAACCAAAAATAAAACAAATGAATTTAATTGGCCATGAATAATTAAAGTTGTTTAATATTATATTGGTTATAGTCTACTGCACTTTGATGAGTCCGAATTCTGCATGCTCCCCGGACAAGGACATATTGGTCTAAGGCCTCCGGACCGGACAGATCACTTCGAACACTCAGGCTATAGGACTGTTCAAACTATGACAAAAGTACTAAAAAACCTAAACACTTCTTGACTAAGCTGCTTGCTCTCCTACTTAGAGCTTATGGGTCTTTGAACATGACCCAGGTCCATTAAACATGACCCGAAAGCCCATAAGGGCCCAAACATCAGGGTATAAATACTCAACCACCTGCATTAAGTGTGGGTAATGAAAATTAACTGCTACCAGCCAGCTTAATTATCTCTCTACTCTCTACTCTAAACACATAATACCCACATACTACTATAAAACCCCAACCAAATTACAAGCCTACCCTCAGGTGATAATTGTCCTCACCAAATTGGCGACCACAGTGGGAGCACGAAGGTGCTTGAATCAAGCATTCAAAACCAGCTAAGAAAATCTGTCCGAATGAATCCGGACAATCCAGAAGTACCACCAGCTCTGCTCGAAGTGGTGCGAGAGAATGATGAGTACACTATCGAAGAGCGTGATAGGCTAAAGGGTGAAATAGAAGCTCTGAGGGCCGAAAAGGCTAAGATGGGCCTGAAAGAAAAGTCCAAAGCATCAGCTGCTCATCACACCGACAACCCCAGAGAGCATGAGTCTTCAAAGACTCATGTGAGCACCAAAAAGACTCATGCCAGCTCCAAAAAGTCTCACCGGTCCAAGCTAGTGGAGAGTTCTGACTCAAGCTCAGAATCTTCTGATAGCTCTTCGGACGATGAAGGAGTTTAAAAATCTTTATCCTCAAGCAGCGATGAGGGTCGAACTAGAAAGAAACAAAAGAAGATCAAAAAATATTCAAGGAAAAGGGATAGACATGGAAGGACGAAGAAGAATATTGGTAAATGATCATCTCACAGCCGGAGGCATGTGGACCGGATGCTGATGGATCCTTTCGCTTTCCACGATGAACCAGGTATCTTTGCAACTCCCAATGAGGATACTGTGTTCAGTCGTGGAAGGAATTGGAGGCAATCTCCATTGTCTTCTAAAATTCTATCCGGAAACCTCCCAAAGAGATTTGACAGCACCAAAATAGAGAAGTACGATGGCAGTACTGATCCGGACAATCATCTGGAACAATTTAAAAACTTCATGATGAACTTTGACGACGATGATAAACTACTTTGTAGGGCATTCTCCCAATCATTTATGGGGAGTGCTCTAAAATGGTACAACAGCCTGCCTCAGGGTTGTATTAAAGACTTCAATACTTTTTGGGTAGCCTTTCGAAGGAAGTTTGTAGGGAGTAAAGAGCTAAAGGGCAATGGAGACACGATCATCCATTGTGCCCAGGAACCAAATGAGTCCTTGAAAGAATATATAAGCCGTTTTGTGAACACCAAGAATGGGTTGGCTGATTGCTTCGAACAGGTAGCAATAGCATCCCTAAGACAGGGTTTGAACCCAGGCAATCTAGCTGATTCAGTGACCAGAAAGAAGGCCATGACCTGGGGAGGGTTGCTGAATCAGGTTGGAAAACAATAAACGTTGATGAAACAAAGAAAACCAGGGTGCACAGGCAGGTGAGGTCTGCCCCGGTGGCACCAAATCCTAATCAAAATCAGTCCGGGAACAAAGCAAGAGAGACCGGACAGGGGCATGTTAGGGCAAAAGCTCAGTCTCAGCCAGCTACTCCTGCTCAAAGTAAGCAATCCAGAAACAAGAGAGGGCCATGGGTCCAACCGGAGTGGTTCGCAGAATTGAAAGAAAGTGTGGCCACCATATTTGATAAAACAAAGGAAGATGTGCATTATCGGAGACCAGCCACATTGCAGTCTCCCAGAGAGCATCGTAATAACTCTTTTTGCCAATATCACAACGATATTGGTCATACCACTGATGACTGCATAGCACTGAAACAAGAAGTTCAAAACTTGATTAAGAGGGGAAAACTGGGGGCTTACGTGAAAAGAAGAGGAGGTAACAGGCCTGACAACACTCACCGGGTTGGTCCAAGTAATGCTGCTCCGGAGGGAGCCATGGTTATAATTGAAAGGTTTGACGTGGAATCTGAGTACTTGGATCCTGATCCAACTCGAAACAGAGTGGGTACAATTGAGGAATGTTCTAGGTCGGTCTCCGGACTCATTAAGTTTTTTGAGTCACTTACAATTTTCGGAGGGGACACTATGACAGCTCCTACTGCTTCTTCGAGGAAGAGGCACGTGCATACTTTAGCCTCCCAGCTAGAAGGAGGCATGACTTACTATCAGTCACAAAACTCATTCCCCTTCATTGTTTTCGATGAAGATGATTTAAGAGACATTGCTGGCCCTCATGAGGATGCTGTTGTCATAGGAGCATCTATTGGGGGCAACGACATAAGGCGAATACTGGTGGATACTAGAAGCTCAGCCAATATCCTTTTCTTAACCACATACAAGAGAATGAAAAATCCAGCTGTAATTCAGAGTTCAGACAGATCAATTGTGGGCTTTATAGGCAGCTCAGCAGATGTGATCGGAGAGTTCGAAGAGGAAGTTCTATTGGGCAAGGGCCCTTTCAAGAAAATGGTTAGAATACTCTTTATTGTGGTGGATTGTCCCACTTGCTATAATGCTATTCTAGGGAGGTCTTGGCTTTCTAGGATGTATGCAGTGGCTTCAACAGTCCACCAGTGCTTGAAATATGCTGTTCAGGGACAGGTTGGAGTCGTCCGGAGCAGCCAAAATATTGCAAGAGAATGTTATGCTACCGCCCTGGCTCCTCGAACGCTAGGGGCAGTCCGTATTAACGAACAATAGCAATTTGGGGGTCTTTCTGGGGGTGAGGGTGAAATTGATGACCCCAGAGAGACCTCTGGAGTATTGATACCGGTCGAAGAGGTAGAAAAACACTGTCTGGAAGAAAGAAAAAGTGTCAAGATAGGGTCTAAGATGTCACCCGTTTTGAAACATGAAATGTTAAAGTTTTTGAAGAACCATCAACACGTTTTTGCTTGGTGCAATGCTGATGTTACTGGGGTTCCATCAGAAGTGATATCACATCACCTATCCGTCCGGAGAGACGTAGCACCAGTGGTTCAAAAGAGGAGAGCTTTTTCTAAGGAGAAGGCTGGTGTCATTGTGCAAGAGTTTGACAGGCTCACAAAGATGGGGCACATCAAGGAGTCTCAATATCCTTTGTGGACTGCCAATCCGGTTCTGGTAAAAAAGAAAAATGGCAAGTGGCGTATGTGCATTGACTTCACAGATCTCAATAGAGCTTGCCCAAAAGATTTGTATCCAGTCCCCCAGATTGATCAGCTAGTGGACTCCACCTCTGGGAACAAACTGCTTTCCTTTATGGATGCCTTCTCCGGATACAATCAGATTCAAGTAGATCCAAAGGATCAGGAGCATACCACATTTGTCACTGACAGAGGTCTTTATTGCTACAAGGTAATGCCATTTGGTTTGAAAAATGCTGGGGCTACTTATCAGAGATTAGTCAACAAGGCATTTGCTGATCAAATTGGAAGAAATATGGAAGTGTACATTGATGACATGATGGTGAAGAGTGTGGATGAGCAGTTGCACTTGTCCGATCTCCAAGAAACTTTTGCCAACTTGGTAAAAGTGAATTTGAAATTAAACCCAGAAAAGTGTGTGTTCGGAGTGCAGTCCGAGAATTTTCTGGGCTATATTATAAGTGAGCATGGAATACAACCCGACCTGGACCAGCTTAACGCCCTTTTTCAGATGGAACCTCCTCGAAACATTAAAGAAGTACATCGGTTAACAGGGAGATTAGCTGCCTTAAACAGATTTATCTCAAGGTCGTCGGACAGGTGTGCCCCTTTCTTTCAAACCTTGAATGGTGCAAAGGGATTCGATTGGACCCCACAGTGTGATGAAGCTTTCAATGAGATCAAGATGCACCTGTCCTCCCCCAAAACTTTGTTTAAGCCAGTTGATGGGGAGACACTCTTCGTATATTTGGTAGTTTCAAGTTGTGCCATCAGTGCTGTGTTGGTAAGGGAGGTCGATGGTCATCCCCATCCTGTGTACTTCATCAGCAAAAGCTTGATAGATGCAGAAAGGCGTTACTTGAAACTTGAAAAATTAGCATTAGCCCTGGTGATAGCTGCCAGGAAGATGAGGCCTTATTTCCAAGCTCATCCCATCATCGTCCGGACTTCTTTTCCCCTGAAGAATGTCCTCCAAAAGGCAGACATTTCAAGCAGGATGACTAAGTGGTCAGTAGAGTTGGGGGACTTCGACATAGACTTTGCTCCCCGAACAGCAGTCAGAGCCCAAGTTGTGGCTGACTTCTTGGTTGAATTCCACTACGACAGGGATTCAGAGCAGGCTACTGATATAAAAGATAAAAAGGCATGGGTCGTCCGAACAGATGGTGGATCCGGCACTATGGGATGTGGTGCATGAGTGTGTCTAACTTCCCCATATAGAGACAAAATGTACCAGGCTATTTGTTTTGCTTTCAGGGCATCTAATAATGAGTCCGAATATGAAGCAGCTATAGCTGATTTAAATTTAGCCTACATTTGTGGGGCTAAGAGAGTCAAGCTTGGTGTGGATAAAAGTAGCCTGAGGGTAGGCTGGTAATTTCAAGTGGAGTTTTAGGGCGGTGTAAGGGTGTTTCACGGTGGTGTGGTGGTGTTTAAGGGTGTTTCAAAGTGTTTCAAGGGTGGAGAGAGAATTAAGCAGCCTGACAGCAGTTAATTTTTCTTACCCATAGTTAATGCTGGTGGTTGGGTATTTATAGTATGATATTTGGGCCCTTATGGGCTTTCGGGTCAAGTTTAATGGACCCGGGTCATGTTTAAAGACCCAAGAGTTTTAAGCAGATGTGCAGGTAGCTTAGTCAGACAGTGATTAGGTTTTTTAGTACTTTAGTCATAGTTCGAACTGCCTTATGTTTGCAGTGTTCAAGATCATTTGTCCGGTTCAATCAGTGCTGTTCGAATTGAAGTCATGGATTCTGTCCGAATTTACGGGGTGATTTACTTTGGACTACCCTTCCGGGGAGCTCTTCGAATTCGGACTCATCAGGAGCCCCTTTTTTAGGTATTTGAACAAGTGTCCTTGTTAAAGAACTGAAAAACAGTCCGATTGAAGAAGTGGTTTTCCAATTCGAAGAGAATTGAGATAGGCCCGGACAGTCCAACCGTTACGAATTCCAAACGGTTCTTCGTTAGAGGTAGTGGGACACGTGTCACTCTCTGGTTGGTTACTTTTAGCCGTTTTTTCACCTTGAAAGTTGCACCACTTTCTCGAACAAGTTACTTCTTTAAATGCTATTGATGACGTCAGCGCCGTTTTTTAATCATTGCCCAACTTTTCGGATTCTCCTAGGAATCAAACCCTTTTTTACATTTACTATAAATTCCATTTGTCTTATACAGTCTCATTTTCACTTTTACTTTGCCATTTCACTCAAAACTTCATCTCTCTAAAACTTCAAACTTTCCTTAGTTGTTTTATGTTCACAGCAAGAACAGCCCTAATCAAGGGTGGCTGGCTCAATCTTTCAGAACTAGAGAAAGCTCAAAGGGTTGAAAAAGAGAAAAGACTTGCAGCAGGGCTTCCAGCATCGCCAGTTGAGAAATCAGCCCCTTCAATCGAAGAGTCTGATAGAGGTTCGTCTTCTTCGAAAGGTACAAAACCTAGAAAACTCTTTCGATCAACACTTTCTCCCATCGTATCTGACTCTTCAGTTCAAGAGTCGATCCCTATCGTTGAACCGGGGGTCACTGTTACAAGTGTCAGGAAGAAATCCACTTTTATTGCTATGGGGTCCGACTCCGACCATTCTCCAGACAAACTGATTATAAAAAGACCAAGCAGATTGGTTAAGGGACTCTCTTCAAAAAATACCAGCGAGTCAGGGTCCGGGGCAGCTGTTAGGACTCTCCGGGAAAGGCCGGTTGGTCCGGAGGCTAGCAGTCCACTACCTCCCAAGGAAACCTCGACCTCAGAAACTCAAACTGAGGCGAGAACTCAAAAACATACATCTAGCCAACAGTCCGGAGGATCAGCTGTGCCAAGCTTCATCCCTCCACGGGCTGTTTCTGCAGAAGCTCCCCCAACAGTAATGGAGGAGAGGATGGAAGACTCCACTGAGGAGGTCAGGTTTGAGTCCGAGTCTTCCGGACAAGCTGAAACTGCTATAGTTGTTGCCAAGAAAGGCAAAGAGGACTTGTATCTGAGGCGTCCAGATCTGCCGGAGAGCATTGAAGGGAGAGTTGGGCCCTGCTTTCACAAGGTAGAATTTAAGTATCTTTTGTCTTTGTTAAAAACCAAATACACGTTTATTCATACTAGAGACTTGGGACGGCTTCGCACTAAGTGGGGGATCCCTGAAAACGTAAAGATCCGAATTCCCATCGATCCGGAGACCCCGATGGATTGCAAGAGAAACGAGATAGTCTTCTTTACGGAGCTACTCAATTGGGGACTCAGGTTCCCATTGGATCCAGAGATAGTGCGCTATTTCCATTTAGTCAAGCTATGTCCATCACAGCTGAGCCCCAACGGATGGTACACCTTGATGTCATGCATTATGGCATCTAGGTTGTCCGGAATTCCTCTTCCAATGGAAGAGTTCGCCGCTGTTGCTAGTCTGTGCAAACACCACCAATTCCCTTTTTATCACTTTAATATGGGGAACAATCTGAAAGCCGTCGATGATCTCCTGGAGTCGGAGAATAAATGGAAGAGCCAGTTCTTGTTTATAAGTGGCCCATGGGAGAATGGTAAGAAAATTAAGGTTGGGGAGAATCCTAGCCTTCTTCGAAGTAGATGGAGAAGCGATCGTAAGTTCTTTCCTTAAGTTTCTGTTCGAATCTTCCCTTCTTTAAGCTTTCACTAACTAGTTATTCTTTTGTTTTGTTAGAACTGCCAAAAGAGTTCGGAGACTATCTGAAAGCCGGACAGGTCACCTGTGGCAAGATAAATGCATGGGCCGCAAAGAACTGGGAGAACCGGTTTCACAAGGCTTTCACTCCGGGGAACTTGGCGAGATCTCACCTGTGGAACACCACAGGTCGAAGGGATTTAACATGGGAGGAGTTCTCCACCCCTCCTGATGATGACATAGTGCTGAGAAGGTCTCATGAGCTAGATGGGACCCTTTTCCTTCCTGCCCGGGCCAAAGCCCCAAGTAAAATGAAGGGCCAGAAGAAGAAAGGGAGGAAAACTGCAGCGGATACGGAGAAAAAGGCTCCAACTGACACAGAGGTGCCAGTCCCGGCTCAAGTTGATGCAAACCTTCTTCAGGTGGTAGAAATGGAAAGTAAGAAACACGGAGAGACTCCCTCAAAACCTTCAAGGGCCTCCAAACGAACTCGCAAGCAAATAAGTGATAGTGCTGACAGAGAGGTAAAAAAGAAGAAGACTTCTCAAGAAGAAGAGTTTGCTCTCCGGGATCCGGAGCCCACTTTCCCAATTGATCCAACGTTGGCTGAAGAGATCCCAGAGAATCTTAACGAAGGGATTCCAAGGGAACTCCATACTGATGAGATTGAAAGGGGAGAGATTAATATGGACGAAGTGGATGTCACCGGCCTGGGTCCTCTAGGTGATTACTTTCTTGGTTTGTCAAGAGATGAGTTTGCTGGGCCATATGTTCCCCCAAGCAGCTCCAACACAGTAAACTTTAATGGCAGGACTTTCTTGGTTTCCAGCGAAAGGGACGTTATAGCTCATTCCCTCCTTAGCAACGTGCAACCAGTACTTACCTTGGAAAGGCAGGTCCGGAGTCAGGCAGAGTCCATCAAAGAACTTAAGTCTGAGAAGGAGTCACTGTCCGAAGACCTCAGGACTACCACTACTAAGGTCGACTTGCTCAAGGAGTCGAACGAACAGCTGAAGAAGAGTCAAAATGAAAGCAACACAAAAGTTGCCTCTTTAGAGAAAACCCTAGAAGATCTCCGGGCTAAGCTGTCCGAGTTGGAGAAGGACTTGAAAACCTCAAAAGATGAGACTGCAGCAAAAGAGAAGCTTGTCACCAATCTGACTACTGACAAACTTGCTTTAGAGAATGCAGTGACTCAGGCTGTTGACGAGAAAGCTGCTCTGGTGAAGGATCAAGAGGCCATGATCAAGGCCAAAATCAACGCTTATGCCAGGGAGATGATACGGAGTGAGGAATTATTGATTGAAAAGGTGAAGTCCGACATGGTCCTCCTATTTCACGAGAAGTTCCCGAAGAGGAGACTTGGGGACTTATGGCGTTACGTGGATGACGATGATCTCCCATATTGGACCATGGTTGATGAAGGGTACACTGATATATCCTCATCTGGTGACGAGGAGGAAACCGGAGAGAGTCCGGGTGAAGAAGAGGCTGACCCCAAAGGCAAGAAGGTCATTGAGGAAAAAAGCGATATCAAGACCAAGGGAACAGATGAGGGTGAGCCATCTTCAAAGGCTCCACCTTAGTTGGTAATTTGTTTTGTTTACTTTTTGTTCGAACCAAAGTCCTTGGAAGGCCAAGGCACCTTTTTTGTGATGCTGTCCGTTTTAACCGGACAGATTTTTGTATTGTGCTCAAACTTGTTTAAAAAGTCCTTGGAAGGCCAAGGCAACTTTAAGTTTATTGAATGAACGTTTTATCTTGCACAACCTTTCTCTTATTCCATAGTCTGTTTAAATATCTTGGAGTTTAAGTAATTTCGAGTTATCGTGTTGTGAGAGTGTTTAGTTTCTCTGGCTAGAATTTAAGTAGCCCTTAGATCTTTCAGTCCGGGTAGTATGGCAATCAACAGAATTTTGAAAAAACTTAGAAAATTGTTTAAAAATGCTCCAAGTTTTATTGAAAGCTCTCCGTGGCGCCGAAGAGAGGAAGTGGTATGCCCCCAAATATTTACATGGATGTTCAAACAAGTAAATATTTACATAAACTTTATTCTAAGTACATTCGAAGGTGTTCAATATTCCAAGGGTGAGTTAAAACCCTGCCATTTTTGTCTTCCAGCCAGTATGTGCCAGGCTTGATTCTTTCAACCACCGTATACGGACCCTCCCAAGTTGGGGCCAGCTTTCCGAAGAGCTTTTCCTTGGTATGCAAGAAAACTTTCCTCAACACTTTATCTCCTGGTTGAAAGTCCCTTCTTTTAACCTTAGAAGCAAACCTGCTTCTCATCAAGCCCTGATAGTGTACCATTCTAAGATGAGCTTTTACTCGCCTTTCTTCAATCAAATCAAGCTGATTTCTGATTGCTATTTCATTAGCCCGTCCGGAGAAGTTATGAACACGAAAAGAGGGGAGTGTCTTTTCTATGGGAGCTACTGCATCCATCCCATAGACCAAGGCAAAAGGTGATTCTTGTGTGGCAGCCCCAGGCGTTGTCCGGTAGGCCCACAAGACTTCTTGTAAATAACTAGGCCACTTCCCAGCAGCCCCTTCCAAATTCTTCTTTAAACCAGACAGTATTGTTCTATTAGCCACCTCAACTTGCCCATTGGCCTGTGGGTGGAAAGGTGAAGAAAAGCAGTGTTGAATACCCCTTGAGGCACAGAAGCTTTCCATTTCTCTGTTGTCAAACTGTGGCCCATTGTCTGTTGTTATTCTCTGGGGGACACCAAATCTGCAACATATGTTGGATATAATGAATTTTATAACAGCCTTTGATGTTGTTCCTGCTAAGGGGGCTGCTTCTATCCACTTCGAAAAGTAATCAATGGCTACAATTATGGTTTTACGCCCTCCGGACGCCATAGGGAGAGGCCCAACTAAGTCCAATCCCCATCGAGCAAAAGGGATAGGCTCAGAAATTGATTCCAAAGGAATGGCTGGTACATGAATTTCATTGCTGTACCTCTGGCATGGGTCACACCTTCTTACCAGCTCCTTAGCATCTTTCATTATTGATGGCCAATAATATCCGGAGAGAAGCACTCTTCTTGTTAATGCTCTAAATCCACAATGGACTGATCCCTCACCATCATGCAATTCGGAGAGAACCATCTGTGACTCATGATCTCCTAAACAGTGTAGGAGAGGTTTGCTATAGGATTTCTTGTACAAGACCTCTCTAATCATGATGAAACCACGAGCCTTGTGTTTTAAAGTTCGGGCCTGTGATTTATCCAAAGGTACGATGCCATCGGACAGATATTGTATAAGAGGAGACCTCCAATCCTGAGGCTTATTTACTTGTATTTCAAAGACTTCTTCTTTTTCCCCTTCATCAAGTTGAATAGAAGGACTTTCAAGCACATGGATCCATGGATAGGACTCCGTGTACGCTATTGTTGCCAACGAGTCTGCTAGCTCATTCTCTGCCCGGGGAATATGCTCATAGACAACAGCTTTAAACTTCATTGCCTCATTTTTCAAGAGAAGTAAATATTTAATCAATTGTTCCTTTCTAGCTTCTGATAGGCCCAAGGCATGGTGGACAAGCAATTGGGAGTCGCTTAGCAGCTTGACCCTTTTTGCTCCACAAATATAAGCCAATTTCAACCCAGCTATAGCTGCTTCGTATTCGGACTCGTTATTGGACGCCCTGAAAGCAAAACAAATAGCTTGGAACATGTTGTCCCCATAGGGGGAAGTAAGACATATTCCTGCCCCAGACCCTATGGCACTGGATCCTCCATCTGTTCGGACAATCCACACTTTTTTGTCTTTTGAATCAACAGGTTGTTCTGAGTCCCTATCAGAATGGAATTCGACCAGAAAATCAGCCACAGCTTGAGCTTTTACTGCTGTTCGAGGAGCAAAGTCTATGTCGAAGTCCCCCAACTCTACTGACCACTTTGTCATTCTGCTTGAAATGTCTGCTTTTTGAAGGACATTCTTTAAAGGGAAAGATGTCCGGACGATGATAGGTTGAGCCTGAAAATACGGCCTCATCTTTCTCGCAGCTATTACCAAGGCCAATGCTAGTTTTTCAAGTTTCAAGTAACGCCGTTCAGCATCAATCAGGCTTTTGCTGATGTAGTATACTGGGTGAGGATACCCAGCAACATCCCTTACTAGCACAACACTGATGGCACAGCTTGAAACAGCCAAATACACAAAGAGAGTCTCCCCCTCGATTGGTTTAAACAAAGTCTTGGGAGAGGACAGATGCTTCTTAATCTCATTGAATGCCTCATCACGCTGTGGCGTCCACTCAAACCCCTTTGCACCCTTCAAAGTTTGAAAGAAAGGAGCACACCTGTCCGAAGACCTTGAGATGAATCTGTTCAAGGCTGCTAACCTCCCCGTTAACCGCTGTACTTCTTTAATGTTTCGAGGAGGCTCCATTTGAAATAAAGTATTGAGTTGGTCCGGGTCGGGCTGTATTCCATGCTCACTTATAATATACCCTAAGAACTTCCCGGACTGCACTCCGAACACACATTTTTCAGGATTTAACTTTAAATTTACCTTGGCCAGGTTGGCAAAAGTCTCCTGGAGGTCGGACAAGTGCAGCTGCTCATCCACACTTTTCACCATCATATCGTCAATGTAAACCTCCATATTTCTTCCAATTTGATCAGCAAATGCCTTATTGACTAACCTTTGATAAGTAGCCCCAGCATTTTTCAAACCAAAAGGCATCACCTTGTAGCAGTGTAAACCTCTATCAGTAACAAAAGTGGTATGCTCTTGATCTCTTGGATCCACCTGGATCTGATTGTACCCGGAGAAAGCATCCATGAAGGAGAGTAGCTTGTTCCCAGAAGTAGAATCTACCAACTGATCTATCCGGGGAACCGGATACAAGTCTTTTGGGCAAGCTCGATTGAGATCTGTGAAGTCAATGCACATTCGCCATTTACCGTTTTTCTTTTTTACCAAGACTGGATTGGCAGTCCACAAAGGATACTGAGATTCTTTAACGTGCCCCATCTTTGTGAGTCTGTCAACCTCTTGTACAATGACATCAGCCTTTTCTTTTGAGAAAGCTCTCCTCTTTTGCACCACTGGTGCTACGTCTCTCCGGACAGATAAGTGATGGGAAATCACTTCTGATGGAACTCCAGTAACATCAGCATTGCACCAAGCAAAGACATGCTGATGGTTTTTTAAGAATTTTAACATCTCTTCTTTCAACACTTGTGGCATTTTGGACCCTATCTTGACAAATTTCCCTTCTTCCAAGCAGTGTGTCTCAACCTCCTCAATTGGGATCAACACTCCGGGGGTCTCTCTGGGGTCATCAATTTCACCCTCACCCCCAGAAAGGCCCTCAAACTGCTATTGGTCATTTATACGGACTGCCCCCCAGCGTTCGTGGAGCCAAGGCAGTGGCATAACATTCTCTTGCAACTTTTTGACTGCTCCGGACAACCCCAACCTGCCCCTGAACATCGTATTTTAGACACTGATGGACTGTTGAGGCCACTGCATGCATCCTAGAGAGCCAAGATCTCCCTAGAATAGCATTGTAACAAGTGGGACAGTCCACCACAATGAAAAGTATTCTGACCGTTTTCTTGAAAGGGCCTCTGCCCAACAATACTTCTTCTTCGAACTCACCGATTACATCAGCTGAGCTGCCCGTGAAGCCTACGATCGATCTGTCTGACTTTTGAATCACAGCTGGATTTTTTATTTTCTTGTAAGTATCTAGGAAAAGGATATTGGCAGAGCTCCCAGTATCTACCAGGATTCGCCTTATCTCATTGCCCCCTATCGATGCTCCTATGACAACAGCATCTTCATGAGGGCCAGCAATGTCTCTCAAATCATCCCCATCAAAGACAATGAATGGGAATAAACTTGACGATTGATAAGAGGTCATGCCCCCTTCTAGTTGGGTAGCCAAATTATGAACATGCCTTTTTCTTGATGAAGTGGTAGGAGCCGTTACAGTGTCCCGTCCGAAAATTGTCAAGGACTCAAAGAATTTAATGAGCCCGGAGACCGTCCTGGAACGCTCCTCTATTGCACCCACTCTGTTTCTTGTTGGATCAGGATCCAAATATTCAGATTCCACATCAAACCTTTCAATGATCACCATAGCCCCTTCTGGGGTAGCATTAACCGGAGCAGCCCGATGAGTGTTGTCAGGCCTGTTACCTCCTCTTCTTTTAACGTATGCACCCAATTTCCCTCTTTCAATCAGGTTCTGAACCTCTTGTTTCAAGGCTATGCAATCATCAGTAGTTTGGCCAATATCATTGTGATATTGACAAAAAGAACTGTTTCGATGTTCTCTGGGAGACTGCAAGGTTGCTGGTCTCCGGTAGTGTACTTCATCTTTAGTTTTATCAAAAATGGTTGCCACACTTTCTTTGAGTTCTGCAAACCACTCCGGTTGGACCCATGGCCCTCTTTTGTTTCTAGACTGTTGGCTTTGTGCAGGGGCAACTGGTTGAGACTGAGCTTTTCCTCTTCCATGCCCCTGTCCGGTTTCTCTAGCTTTGTTTCCGGACTGGTTTTGATTGGGAGTTGGTGTCACCGGGGTGGATCTCACCTGCCTGTGCACCCTGGTTTTTTTTGTTTCATCAACATTTATTTGCTTGCCAACTTGATTTAGCAATCCACCCCAGGTCATGGCTTTCTTCCTTGTTACTGAATCGGCCAGGTTGCCCGGGTTCAAACCTTGTCTCAGGGATGCTATTGCCACTTGTTCAAAGCAATCAGCCAGCCCATTCTTTGTGTTCACAAAACGACTTATGCATTCTTTCAACGATTCATTTGGCTCTTGGGCACAATGGATTATGGTATCTCCATTACCCTTGAGCTCCTTACTCCCCACAAATTGCCTTCGAAAGGCTACCCAAAAGGTATCAAAGTCTCTGATACAACCCTGAGGAAGGCTGTTGTACCACTTCAGAGCACTCCCCGTAAAGGACTGGGAGAATGCCCTGCAGAGTAGTTTATCATCATCATCAAAGTTCATCATGAAGTTCTTGAATTGCTCCAGATGATTGTCTGGATCAGTACTGCCATCGTACTTCTCCATCTTGGTGCTATCAAACCTCTTGGGGAGGTTTCCGGACAGTATCTTGGAAGACAATGACGATTGCCTCCAGTTCCTCCCACGACTGAACGCAGTATCCTCATTAGGTGTTGCAAAGATACCTGGCTCATCATGGAAGGCAAAAGGATCCACCAGCATCTGGTCTATATGCCTCCGGTTGTGAGATGATCCTTTCCCAATGTGCCTTTTCATTCTTCCATGGTGATCTCTTTTTCTGGAATACTTTTTAACTTGCTTCTGTTTTTTCCTGGTTCGCCCCTCGTCACTGCTGGAGGACAAGGACTTTTCATTTCCCTCACTGTCCGAAGAGCTGTCCGAAGATTCTGAACTTGAGTCAGAACTCTCCACAGGCTTGGACCGGTGAGACTTTTTAGAACTGGCATGTGTCTTTTTAGTGCTCACATGAGTCTTTGAAGCCTCATGCTCTCGAGGGTTATCAGAACGATGAGCAACTGATGCTTTGGATTTCTCCTTCATGCCCATCTTGGCCTTTTCAGCCCTCAGAGCTTCTATTTCAACCCTCAACCTGTCACGCTCCTGGACAGTATATTCATCGTTCTCTTCCACCACTTCGAGCAAAGCTGGTGGAAGCTCTGGATTATCCGGATTCATTCGGACATAATTCCTTTACTTGGTTTTGAATGTTTGATTCAGGCACCGTCGCCTCCCACTGTGGTCGCCAATTTGGTGTGGATAAAAGTAGCCTGAGGGTAGGCTGGTAATTTCAAGTGGAGTTTTAGGGCGGTGTAAGGGTGTTTCACGGTGGTGTGGTGGTGTTTAAGGGTGTTTCAAAGTGTTTCAAGGGTGGAGAGAGAATTAAGCAGCCTGACAGCAGTTAATTTTTCTTACCCATAGTTAATGCTGGTGGTTGGGTATTTATAGTATGATATTTGGGCCCTTATGGGCTTTCGGGTCAAGTTTAATGGACCCGGGTCATGTTTAAAGACCCAAGAGTTTTAAGCAGATGTGCAGGTAGCTTAGTCAGACAGTGATTAGGTTTTTTAGTACTTTAGTCATAGTTCGAACTGCCTTATGTTTGCAGTGTTCAAGATCATCTGTCCGGTTCAATCAGTGCTGTTCGAATTGAAGTCATGGATTCTGTCCGAATTTACGGGGTGATTTACTTTGGACTACCCTTCCGGGGAGCTCTTCGAATTCGGACTCATCAAAGCTACTAAGTGACTCCCAACTTCTTATCACAATGCCCAAGGCCAATCTGAGGCTAAGAAGGAGTAGCTTGTGAAATATTTACTCCTCCTTAAGAATGAAGCACTCAAGTTTAAAAGTGTTGTTTATGAGCACATTCCCCGGGGAGAAAATGAGCTAGCAGACTCATTAGCAACCATAGCATATACGGAGTCATATCCATGGATCCATGTGCTGGAAAGCCCCTCCATTCAACTCCGTAAGGGTAAAGAAGAGGAAATTTTTGAAGTACAAGTGAAACAACCTCAAGACTGGAGGTTTCCTCTCCTGCAATATCTCTCCGATGGTGTCGTGCCTCCGGATAAATCACTAGCCAGAACATTGAAACACAAGGCTCGTGGTTTCATCATATTGAGAGAAGTATTGTATAAAAAATCTTATAGTAAACCTCTCCTGCGCTGTTTGGGGGATGAAGAGTCTCAAGTAGTCCTCTCCGAATTGCATGATGGTGAGGGATCAGCCCATTGTGGGTTCAGAGCTTTAACAAGAAGAGTTTTACTGTCCGGTTACTATTGGCCATCTATCATGAAAGATGCTAAGGAATTGGTAAGAAGGTGTGACCCATGCCAGAGGTACAGCAATGAAATTCATGTCCCAGCCATTCCTTTAGAGTCAATTTCTGAGCCTATTCCTTTTGCTCGATGGGGGTTGGATTTAGTAGGGCCTCTCCCTGTGGCGTCAGGAGGACGCAAAATTATAATTGTGGCCATAAACTACTTTTCAAAGTGGGTTGAAGCAGCCCCTCTAGCAGGAACAACATCAAAAGCTGTTATAAAATTCATTCTATCCAACATCTGTTGCATATTTGGTGTCCCACAAAAGATAACAACAGACAATGGGCAACAGTTCAACAATAGAGAAATGGAGAGCTTCTGTGCTTCAAGGGGTATACAACATTGTTTCTCTTCACCTTTCCACCCACAAGCAAATGGGCAAGTTGAAGTGGCTAATAGGACTATACTGTCCGGTTTAAAGAAGAATTTGGAAGGGGCTGCTGAGAAGTGGCCTAGTTATCTACAAGAGGTCGTGTGGGCCTACCAGACAACACCTGGGGCTGCAACACAAGAGTCACCCTTTGCTTTGATCTATGGGATGGATGCAGTAGCTCCCATAGAAGCAACTCTCCCATCATTTCGTGTTCACAACTTCTCTGAACATACTAACGTGGTGGCAATCAGAGGTCGACTTGATTTGATAGAAGAAAGACGAGTTAAAGCTCACCTAAGAGTTGCACACTATAAGGGCTTGATGAGAAGCAGGTTTGCTTCCAAAGTTAAAAGAAGAGATTTCCAACCGGGGGACAAGGTATTAAGGAAAGTCTTCTTACACACTAAAGAAAAGCTGTTCGGAAAGCTGGCCCCAACTTAGGAGGGTCCGTATATGGTTGTTGAGAGGATTAAACCTGGAACATACTGGTTGGAAGACAAAGATGGAAGAGTTTTGACTCATCCTTGGAATATCGAGCATCTCCGGATATACTTGGAATAGCATTTGTATAAATATTTACTTGTTTAAACATCCATGTAAATATTTGGGGGCATACTCTTTCCTCCCTGGTGGCACGGGGAGGTTTTAATGAGGTGTCTGGGCTCATTAAACAAGTAAATATTTATACAAAGATGGAAGAGTTTTGACTCATCCTTGGAATATCGAGCATCTCCGGATATACTTGGAATAGCATTTGTATAAATATTTACTTGTTTAAACATCCATGTAAATATTTGGGGGCATACTCTTTCCTCCCTGGTGGCACGGGGAGGTTTTAATGAGGTGTCTGGGCTTTTGAATGAAATTTGATGCCTTCTTAAAATTTTTTCCAAGTGTTTTAAGTTTTGTCCGTTGTCACACTATCCGGATTGAAATAACTAAGGGCTATTTAAACTCTAGCCGGAGAACTTAAACACTCTCACTATAAAATAACTAAAGGCTATTTAAACTCTAGCCATCAAAATTGGAACAAACAATGAAAGAAGATGAGATTTGTGCAAAACAGAAACATTCATTGAAATAACTTAAAGTGTCTTGGCCTTCCAAGGACTTTTGAATAGTCAAAGTAAGAACAAAAAACCTATCCGGTCAGATACCAGACACAATTACAAAAAGAACGCCTTGGCCTTCCAAGGACTTTAGTCTGGATAAAAAGTAAAAAATAAATCATAAGTCAAGGTTGAGCCTTTGAAGATGGCTCACCTTCATCTACCTTCTTCTTTCCCTTGGGATCATCTTCCTCCTTGTCTGGGCTCTCTCCGGTTTTCTCTTCATCATCAGATGAGGATGCACTGGAGACTCCATACTGATCGCCTTCGGCCATTGTATGATGTGGGAGGTCATCATCGTCTACATAAAGCCACAAGTCCCCTAGGTTCCTCTTCGGAAATTTCTCATGGAAGAGTAGAACCATGGCAGACCTTACCTTAGCATACATATCCTGCTGGGAGTCGATCACCTGGTTGGCATACGCATCGACCTTGGCTTGGATCTTGGCCTCTTGCTCCCTTAACAAAGTGTTTTTCTCCTCGGTAGCCTTGGACACTGTATTTTCAAGGGCAATCTTATCATTGGTCAAGTTGGAGATAATTTGGTCTTTGGCTTTGGATGCTCCATTTGAGGTAGCAAGGTCTTTCTCCAGACCGAACAGCTTCTCCTGGAGATCCCTTATGGCGTCCTCTAAAGAGGAGACTTTTGTGGTACTTGCCTCTTGCTTTCTCTTCAACTCCTCGGTTTCCTCCTTTAAAATGTCAGCATTGGAAGTGGCAGTGCGAAGGTCATCGGACAGCTTCTCTTTGTCAGACTTGAGATCTTTGATGATATCAGCCTGGCTCCGAACTTGTCTCTCCAACGCACGTACAGGCTGCACGTTGCTTAACAAGGAGTGGGCTATAGCATCCCTTTCACTAGAAACGCTAAAAGTCTTACCATTAAAAGTGACCGTGTTGGAGGTGCTTAGAGGAAGGTAAGGCCCGACAAAGTCATCTCTGGGAAGGTTGAGGAAGTATTCACCAAGCTCACCAAGACCGGTGATGTCTACTCCATCGATGTTGATATCTACCCCCTCAACCTCATCAGTATGAAAGTCACCCGGAATCTCCTCGGCATGCGTTGGGTCAGCGGGATCAGCTTGGAAAGAAGGCTCCGGAGCCCGGAGAGAAAGCTCGTCTCCCTTAGAAGTCTTTTCTTCTTGGACTCCCGGTCTGCGCCTTCGCTTCCCTGTTTATGATTTCTTTTGGAAGCTTTTGGAGGTTACGGGAGGTTCGCTTCTTGCCTTTTAGTCTCTTGCTCCACCACTTGCAAGAGAGCAACATCAATTTGGCTCTGGGCTGGCCCCTCCGGGTCTGTTGGAGCATTCTTCTCTGTATCATCGGGGTTAGCACCACCCACCACCTTCTTGCCCTTCTTCTTCTTGCCTTTCATCTTGCTCGGGGCTTTGGCCCGGCCTGGCAAGAAGAGTGTTCCGTCCGGTTCATGGGTCCTCTTAAGCACAACATCCGGAGGAGGCTGAGTGGTGAGCTCCTCCCAAGTCAAGTCTCTCCGACCTGTGGTATTCCACAGGTGAGACCTTACCAAATTGCCACTGGTAAAAGCAGCATGGAACCGGTTCCCCCATCTCTCCGCAGCCCAGGCATTAATCTTGCCACAAGTGACCTGCCCGGCTTTCAGGTAGTCACTAAATTCCTTGGGCAGTACTGTTAAGACAAAAGTAAGACCAGTCAGTATAAACTAAGTCCAAAAAGAGAAAGAGTCAAAAGTTTAAGACAGAATGCTTACGGTTACTCCTCCACCTGCTTCTGAGGAGGCTTGGGTTCTCTCCGGATTTGATATTCTTGCCGTTCTCCCAAGCGCCACTAACGAATAGGAACTGGGTCCTCCAATTCCTCTCTGCCTCCAACAGATCGTCCACAGCCTTGAATTCATCCCCCATGTTAATGTGGTAAAAGGGGATGTGGTGGTTTCTACAAAGGATGGCCACTGCAGCAAATTCCTCCATCGGCAGAGGGATCCCGGACAGCCTTGATGCCATGATGCATGACATGAGGGTATACCAAGCGTTGGGGCTCAGCTGGCTCGGACAGATTTTTATCAGATGGAAGTATCTGACAATCTCTGGATCCAATGGGAACCTGAGCCCCCAGTTGAATAGCTCCGTGAACATGACCACTTCGCTTAACTTGCAATCCATAGGAGTCTCTGGGTGTACAAGAATCCTGATCTTTACATTTTCTGGTATGCCCCACTTCGTACGCATCCTGCCCAGCTCGGCAGTGTGGATGAATGCGTAGTTGATTTTTTGTAAGGAGAGGAGGTAATTAACGCTGACCTTGTGAAAACAAGGCCCCACTCTTCCTTCAAGGCTCTCCGGCAGATCCGGATGCCTCAAATACAGCTTCATTAGCCTTTGTCCTTCTTGGCAACTATCTCTTTACTGGTCTGACCGGAGGGCTCAGACTCAAATGGGGCCTCTTCAACAGAGTCCTCCATCACTTCCTCTATAATTGTAGAAGGGATTTCAGCAGCTGTAGTGGAGGGAGGGTTCAAGTTTGACTCAGCCTTGTCTCCGGACTGCTGGGCCTTTGTGTTCTGTTGGCTTCTGGCCTCCGGTAGAGTTTCCGGAGCAGGTGTTTCTTTTTGAAGGCTTGAGCTGGTGCCCTCCGGACCGGACAGTCTATCCCTGGGGGCTCTAATAGGCACCTCTGACCCGGTGCTGCTGTCTTTTGCCCCCGGCTTTGAGGGGGTGTTTTTGTACCCTTGGCCTCTAACTAACCGGCCTTTCCTCCTATCGATTACTTTCTCAGGAGAGTGCTCCGTATCCGATCCCATTGCTATGAAGGGAGAGGGTTTTTTAAGGCTAGTGGCTGTAACTCCTGACTCGACAGCAGGCTCCGATTCCTGAACTGAGGAACCAGAGATAATGGGGGAGAGGTTGGTTTGAAATAACTTTATAGGCTTAGTTACTTTGGAAGAAGAAGAGCCTCGATCTGACTCTGTAGCAGAGGTGATTGGTCTGTCAACAGGTGAAGTGGCTAACCCAGCCGCAATTCGTCTTTCTCTTTCGACTTTTTGAGCCTTCTCTAACTCAGAAAGGTTGAGCCACCCGCCTTTAACAAGAGCGTTCCTCGCTGTAAACATAAACTATCGAACAAAGTTTTTGTTTTAGAGAGAGAGCTTTGGAAAATTTTGTAGAGTAAATGTGAAAGAGATGGTAAAACAGTAGAAAATGAGTTTGTATTTATAGTAAATCTCAAAAAAGAAGTTGATTCCTAGGAGAATTCGAAAAGATTGGCAATGATTAAAAGAAGGCGCTGATGTCACCACCTTTAATTAAGAGGTTGCTTTTCGAAGAAGGTGGGTTCGAAATTCAAGGTGAAAAAACGGCTGAAGCAACCAGTCAGAGAGTGACACGTGTCCCACGAACTCTGACAAAAACTGTTTTGAATTCGTGAAGCTTTATTTGTCCGGATAAACACATAGCCCAAATTGACAAACATGTCCGGATTAAAACTACCTCTGATGTCAGACTGTTTTTCAGGTCTTTGACAAATAGTATTTGCACAAACACCTAAAAAAGGGGCTCCTGATGAGTCCGAATTCTGCATGCTCCCCGGACAAGGACATATCGGTCCAAGGCCTCCGGACCGGACAGATCACTTCGAACACTCAGGCCATAGGACTGTTCGAACTATGACAAAAGTACTAAAAAACCTAAACACTTCTTGACTAAGCTGCTTGCTCTCCTACTTAGAGCTTATGGGTCTTTGAACATGACCCGAGTCCATTAAACATGACCCGAAAGCCCATAAGGGCCCAAACATCAGGGTATAAATACCCAACCACCTGCATTAAGTGTGGGTAATGAAAATTAACTGCTACCAGCCAGCTTAATTATCTCTCTACTCTCTACTCTAAACACATAATACCCACATACTACTATAAAACATCAACCAAATTACAAGCCTACCCTCAGGTGATAATTGTCCTCACCACACTTAATTTGGAATTAATTGTTTTCTTACAACGTCATTTATTAAGGAATTGACGGAGTAATATAAATAGATATATAGATTTAAATGAAAATAATAAAATTTTATATATATATATATATCATATATATATATATATAATATAATATAATATAATATATATTATTTATTTATGAATATACATAATATAGATATATTGATTGAGTATATATAATATAAATATATAAATTTGTTTAAAAAATAATTTCCAATGACCATAGTACCTAGTGTAGCTTTGTTATTAAATTTTAACAATGCTTAGACAATTTTCTTGTAAAATATTCGCTTTGAGCTATCAAGGTAAAAGTTAAAAATTAAAAATTAAAATATAAAAAAAACTAAACCAAGGATAATTTAGGTGTTAATTGTTGAGTGATCGTATTTGTAACAACAAGTGATATCTTTGGGCGATACGTGTTATCACTTGGTTAATTAGCGCGCGTCAATGACTATATATGCAATATTCCTAAACAAAGGTGGCCAGATTTAGTGATGACAGAACCTTAGTGACAAATTTGTATCAAGTATCAAATATCATTGACCGGTCAGATTTTTAGCCCAACGTATACCCTAATAAAACTATAACAATTATTTTATCACTTATACTAATCAAACTATCAGAAAAATTGTAGTACTTATAATCAAACCATAATAATCAAACTATAACAACCTTATACTACTTATAAATTATAATATACAAAATGTATAACAAAATTATAACAATTTATTATCAAACAATAACAACACTCACTTGTACTTTATGTGTTACAAAAATAATAGAATTTTAAAATTTTGCTGAAATATTAGAAACTTGTACTATACGTGATAAGAATATTTCAGAATGAAAATTATTATGAGTTTAGTCGAGTAAAAAAATATCATGTTTTTTTTATGTTAGTGTAAATTTATCGTTTTTGTGTACGTGATGAGCAAAGAATCATGTCATGATTTATTGTTTCCATAACGGGTCGTGCTTTGTCTTTATGGTAACAAAATGAGACAAAAATTCGCCGTGTCTAAATCCGTCATACATGACCTATTTAACCATGTATACTAACGTATTGAACAATGAAACTTAAGTTTTATGTATACCACAACCATCCTCATTTTTCCCTTTTTATTCAATTGATTTTTAAATCGTATTTATAATGTATGTTTTGATATAGTTAAGAGTTTAATTTTCATACAAGAAAAACCAACTGCATAACATAAAAAAAATTATTAATTTTTTGTTAATTAACTTTTTTCTCTCTAAAATTGAATAAAAAATCCAAAATTTGGTAACAGTTCTCTTTGATATAGTAATATTTTGTATTTACAAAATAAAGTTAGTAATTAATAATACTTTGATATGATTTTAAAGCCACGAATATTCAAAATATTAATACTTTTAAAAATAATATTGGTTTTTATAATAGACTAATTATGAAATTTTTTATTATTTTTATAAATGTACTGTAAGAAATATTTATTTTTATTAAAAATATTTGTATATGATAGTAGGGTTTGTGAAAGAATGCATTTGTCGAGGTTAACATATTACAAAGAGATAAGATTATGAGATTAAAATTTATCCAAATATTTACAACGACAAGAAAACCATAGATATGATATTATGTTAGAAGAATTAATATGATCAGTTTATACATGATATTCAACAACAGTTGATATTATCATGAACGAAATACCAAGTTACGGAGTAATAATAATTACAACCACCAAAACATGGACGTGTCTTATCGACTTATTTAACTGATGATATATTGTCTAAAAATAAGAAGGTATCTTAAAACTTGAACATTAGACAATCTAAGATATAATCTTAAACAAAATACTACAATGTAGCTCTTTCATATAACTATTAGTGAGTTGTGTTACACTTGTCTGAACATACACGATTTTAAAAAAAGTTCCATAAAAGAAAGATAAAACACATATTTGTTCACACAACCTCGCCCACAAATTACTTTCAAAATGATATTACTAACTCACAATAAAAAAAAATGCATTTCAATCAGAACAATGATGTTATAAATGTTAAAAAAAAGAGTCAAGCTATATATATACCCAATTCGGGTTTAAGTATACCCAATTTTGAGTATACCCAAAGGTGATCTAAGTATACCCAATTTTTTCCAAAAATGCCCTTTTGTGGGTATATAAGCCAATTTTTTTTTACTAAGTTCATCCACTCCACTTAAACCTACACTTTCTCTCACTTCTCTCTAGAATCGCACCTTAATTCTCTCTTATTTTTCCGGCGAACCACCACCACTACCACCACCACTCCTCCTCCTCCTTCATCATGGTCAAGAACAAAAACCCTCCTCCGCCTCCTACGTAAGTCCCCAAATTAATTTTTTTACTTAATTTTGTTAGATTTAGGTATGAATTTTAGTTTTTGGTTAGATTTAGGGTTGAATTTTACGTTTAGGATAAAATTAGGTAGAGAATTAGGGTTTAGGGTAGGATTAGGATTAGATTTGGGGCCATTTTCCAGCCAACTCGCCGGCTGGAAAATGGCCGGCGACGCACCGGTGGTGCGCCTTGGGCAGCACCATCGGTGCGTGATGGTGTGCCGAAACCGAGCGGCACTAGCACCCGTGTCGCTCGGTTCGCCTTGTATGGTACCTATGGTAACCGATTTTTTTTAAAAAAAACTCCAATTTTTTTTGTTTTAAAAGTTCCGGTATTGCATTTTTTTAAAAAAAACTTCAAATTTCACCATACGTATAGGGCTATTGATGATTTAAATTTTATATGTTAGTGTTATTAATTTCGTGCTTTGTTTCGTATTTTTGTAGGTCAGACGCAGTGGAGGAGCGACGTCTTCCACGATCCAGGGCGTATCCCCCTAGGTCACGTCCGCCGCCGCCAGGCAAGAGTATTAAGACTGTTCGTGCGGTTGAAAATGAGCGGGTCCGCGATGCCAAGCGCGGACGAGATTTACCAGATGACCCTGAGACTATTCGTGTTAGGGAGGAGGAGGAACGGATACGGACTGATCGGTCTTTGCGCCGAATCAAGCATGGCCAGAGGAAGGAAAAGGCCATAGCGACTGAGGCGATTGATATCAGAGGTGGAGGCTCCTCACGACGAGAGACGTCGTCATCACATACACATAGATCACCACCTCCCACTGCTAGTGATCCACCACCTCCCTCTCCTTCTCGCAGAGCTGCGTCCCCTGCGCATACTATTACACATCCACCACCTGTTAGCGACAGGGTGGATGCCACTGGGGACCCTGAGCAGGACACGATTGACGAGGAGCACATAGATGCCATCCACACCGAGGAGCAGCGAAAGACATTTGCATTTCTGAAATACAACAAGATCCCTCTATTTCCTGACTACAAGGAGCATGAGGCGTACCACGTCTTCATCGGACAGGTAAGTACCTAATTATTAAACGTCTACTCTAAGGTTTTACTATTTTTATGTTCTGACTTAGTTTTTAATTTATAGGGTCGCACTACACTGGGCGTACAGGCACATTATAATGTGCTACGTATGTGGGACTTGACTGCTCAGCCAGATGTGCAGCGATTTTTGGCGCGGACTCCTTTTGGTCCTCTTATAGCCCACCTGCCTCAGTACTTCACACATTCCGTCTTAGACGAGGTTTTTGTTGAGCGTTGGCATCAGGAGACCAACACTTTCCATTTCTCATTTGGAGAGATGACGATTACGCTCGATGATGTCAGCTGCATTACAGGTCTCCCTGTAATTGGTCGGACACTTGATGTAGTCACGGCTCCACGTGACGAGGCATACAGCTACTACGCTAGTATGTTAGGTCTGATAGTGGATGAGGTCCGCACAGAGATACAGTCCACCAGAGGCGTTAGCTTCAAGATAAAGTGGCTGAGGGAGACTTTCACCAGGGGGCGCTACATCGAGCAGACTGATGCTGAGACTATCCGCCAGGTATCACGAGCATACCTTATGTTCTTATTTGGTTGCACTATTTTTGCGGATACTAGTCAGAAGAGCGTGAAGGCTGACTACTTGTACGGGTTAGCCAATATGGACTCTGGGTTATGGGACATAGCGTGGGGTACGAGTGCATTGGCATTCCTGTTCCGTGTTTGGGTGATGCTTCGAAAGCATCAAAGCATAACCTTTATGGTTTTGTAGCTATGCTTGATTGTTGGATCTATGACCACTTCCCAGCGTTTAGTGCCTCAGAGAATGCTGACCACGTAGCGAGGCAGCCTAGGATTGTGAAGTGGCTGCCGAAGCGGATTGTTGGGCAAAACATCCGCCCCAAATCGGTCATTCGTACTCTCCTCGCTGATCAGAAGGAGTCAGATGTAAGTTTTTAAATATTTGTTTTCCATTACAATTTTGATATTAAGTGTTAGGATTTTAAATCAATCTAATTGTTTTAATATTTTGTAACAGGTGCTATTTGAGCCATACGAGGACATTAGAGTCCAGTTTCCAGTCCAGGAGATCCGCACTATTGTTTATCCTTTGCGGATGATGAGCACGGTTGAGGGCTACATGCCTGATCGGGTTATGCGCCAGTTCGGACTCCCACTTGTACTACGACCGGGTTACAGGAAAGGAGATCTGGCCAGGTACACGTGGCGAGAGAGCGCATGGCTCGATTGGCGTCAGCACTTGCTTGCTGAGGATCGTTTGACAGTTACCATTGCCACATATAGACAGTCAGCGACGAATACCTACTGGAGGTACCTGGCTGAGTATGGTTGGCATACTATCACTCCCCCACCGCGTACCACGGACGATAGACTTTTAGACGCCGTTCGCTCCATTGTTACTATGCCCGTCGAGCGTGGGGAGGCGGGTGCGTTGAGGTGGAGATATCAGGTCCTGCAGCTATTCTCTCCATGGTTGTTTGTCCTCATCATCGGACTTGTTCTAGCGTTGTTATGATCTTTCATTCTTGTGGACTTCTTAGTTGTTTCAGTATCTTGTTTTGTATTATGACTTATGACATCTACTTTGTAATATGACTTATGACTTCTACTATCTACTGCTTCTACTGTTCTTTTTTATTTTTTGTACTTATCTTGATCTAACATAAGTCATACCATAACACCATAACACCAAAACACCATAACACTATACTAGTAATTCTCGATTTTCTGTACTTAACTTCATATTAAATTCGTCAAAAACTAAAATTATAATAGTAATTCATTCACTTAAAATCCATAACACCAAAACACTATAACATTCAGGTATAAACTTGTCAAAAAAAACACCATAAACCGAAAACAAATTTTTAAAAACACCATAAACCCAAAACATATTTAAAAAAAAAATACAAGTTAAATTGCACCATGGGTACGCAGTCAGTGGTACCTATGGTGCACACTACTGCGTACCCATGGTAGAGTAGCCTGTGCACCATGGGTACACAGGAGGCAGTACCGATGGTACATGGTACCATCGGTACAGGGTCTGGTGTACCATCGGTACACCAGGCTGTGCACCATAGGTACACAGAAGACAGTACCTATGGTGCGCAATTTTGTCTTGAAATTTTTTTCCCGGTTTTTTTTCCCGCGTTTTCTTTTTTCGCGCTCTAGAATTCCCGCCAATGTAAACTCTCATTCTTCTATATAAGGAAGCATACCTTACAACACCAAACACACAAAACTCTCCTTTTAACATAGTTGAAGTCTATCATAATGGGTTGGAGTGTGTTTGATGATGCTCATCTGCTCAAGGCTGCGAAAGCTGTGAAGTTCAAACGGCCGGACGATAATACCGATGAGTTATTTGATGAAGTTTTGTGTATGATGTATTTCATGTACGGCGAAATGTCTACATCTAGACAAATGCCTCGATCGCGTACTCGTCAAGAGGTAGCCGCTACGTACAAGTCTATAACTAGTGGACCGATGTTCTTGGTGTTTAACGAGCCCCCAGAAGTCAGGAATGAAGCGTTCGACTCCTTCGGTTTAATGATCACAGACTATATGTCGTTAGAAATGGCACAATACGTTCATTCTCAAATTACCATGAAGGAGGGAACAGTGCGTATTCTCAGCGACAATGGAGGCTATGATTTTGACTAACTGTCTGTTCTATATCAAGTTATGTACTAATGTTTACAATATGTTGTTGTTGCTTGTTTGTGATGTTTTATTTTAGTTATGAAATGATTATTGGCTTATCGTTATAAGTTGGTAATTTGAATGAATTAATGCAATAATAGAGAAAATACCAAAACAACCAAAACGATGTAGTAAAACAAAGTTCTAAACATTATAAATCCTTACAAATGACGTAAAGCGACCAAAAGACACAGAAGAGTTCGAAACAATAAACTCGACCGAAACACATAAACCTACTAAACAAACTCGTCAAGATTAGTTACTTCTGGGAATGAACTAACTGGCTTTCTACCTTCGAGTTCCGTATATTTCTTGCAGCGACCAACTAATGGTAGCTCCCAATGCATAGCCTCTTCGCTCTTCAACTTCTGCCACGTAGGATGTATGCGTGCGCAAGGGCAAAGAGGCTTGATTGATAGCTGTTTCATAGGTACTTAAATTAGAATCAACAATTGAGTAATATAGTGGTGAGAAAAAACATAACCATATATCGAATGACTTACATTGACAAAGTGGTTAGTATCGACGAATCCAAACCCAATCTCACGTCTTTGGGCCATAATGGGAGGCTTACCGCGCAGAGGTAAAAAAGTATGACTACAGTTGTGATTCCCTACGAGTGACACAAAATGAACAATGCATTCGAACTTGGTTGCAATCGCAATACCCATTTCAGGCATTGTCATCCAATATTTGGGTGATGCTGGTGTCTCGTAGTAGTTTATACTTTCTGCAACCTTCAGGTAATCCTCTTTACCGTTATATATCTTGCTGTATGTGTCGTAGTTTTCAATTAGCTCATCGTATATTGCCTTCCGAACACCTCGCCATCCTTCTTCATGACCATACAACCCGAATGAAACTGCTCTATATCCACAATGTCCATCTGGCTTAACATCATTAATACCCGATATAAAAGGGTTGAAGTGAATCGGAAACCAACGCAAAAAACCTTTCGGGTCATGTATTAGTTCTGTGACTCGATCAATGGACGGTTGTACGATGTTGCTACCTAGCGAGGCAATGGAAGAGGTACGAGTACGAGTACGAGGTACTCTAGGCACATCTGCCTGAATCGTTGATTCACTACCAACTGCTTTACTCTTTTTAACTTTTGTTGGTTTTAAAGACTGCATGACTGCGTCATGACTAGCTTCATCCTCTTTTAGCGGGTACTCCCATCCGCTCATGTCCCGTTTAGTGGATGATGTATCAACCACTAACTTTCTTTTCACCTGTGGGCGGCCTCGGTGTTTCTGCTTCTCCAATGGCTCTAGCAATGACGATGTTTCAGGATAAACAACTTCAAACCATTTCTTGTAAATATGTTTGATACGACTTTCATCTTTCGTATCCATAACATCGTTAACTAGCTTTAGCAGATCATCTTTGAGAATTTCCATGGTCGTACGGAATGTACGAGGCATTATTTCTAACCTTGTCCAGTGGATGTGAAAAGCATCTAGAGAGGCAGACATAACATATGCGTTGTCTCTGGGAATACCACTCTCATAGCATTCATCAATGCTAAATCTCTGTCGGTTAGGATGACCCGCGGTTCTTCAATTCCATGAACGGAAACAACGATTTCAAACACTCTAATACCCATTTGAAGTTGTTTAACTTCTCACCCGACATGAAGGCAAATGCCGTACAGAAAGTCAATCTAGTACACGTCACACCCACTATCTCGAAAAATGGCATACCATATCGTATCACTTTATATGTACTATCCATAATCAAAACTATCGGAAATGTGCGCAAAAGGTCAACACTGACAGGATGGGAAAAAAACAAATCTGTAATGATTTGTCTATCGTCTTCACCAGATTTATGCCATTCATAATAATTGTGTGACTTAAGCTCACCCCACAAGAACTGAAGTTGTGACCTACCCGCCTTTTTTAGAACCCGATTTTTCTGTCGTGCATTGTAGATTGTTCGCATGGTAGAAAAATTATCTTCGTTCAATTTCTTCAAACCATTCAGTATATCTCTGGGGTTAGTACCAATGAAGGTCGCTCGTTCAACATACTCGTCAAGAGGTAGCCGCTACGTACAAGTCTATAACTAGTGGACCGATGTTCTTGGTGTTTAACGAGCCCCCAGAAGTCAGGAATGAAGCGTTCGACTCCTTCGGTTTAATGATCACAGACTATATGTCGTTAGAAATGGCACAATACGTTCATTCTCAAATTACCATGAAGGAGGGAACAGTGCGTATTCTCAGCGACAATGGAGGCTATGATTTTGACTAACTGTCTGTTCTATATCAAGTTATGTACTAATGTTTACAATATGTTGTTGTTGCTTGTTTGTGATGTTTTATTTTAGTTATGAAATGATTATTGGCTTATCGTTATAAGTTGGTAATTTGAATGAATTAATGCAATAATAGAGAAAATACCAAAACAACCAAAACGATGTAGTAAAACAAAGTTCTAAACATTATAAATCCTTACAAATGACGTAAAGCGACCAAAAGACACAGAAGAGTTCGAAACAATAAACTCGACCGAAACACATAAACCTACTAAACAAACTCGTCAAGATTAGTTACTTCTGGGAATGAACTAACTGGCTTTCTACCTTCGAGTTCCGTATATTTCTTGCAGCGACCAACTAATGGTAGCTCCCAATGCATAGCCTCTTCGCTCTTCAACTTCTGCCACGTAGGATGTATGCGTGCGCAAGGGCAAAGAGGCTTGATTGATAGCTGTTTCATAGGTACTTAAATTAGAATCAACAATTGAGTAATATAGTGGTGAGAAAAAACATAACCATATATCGAATGACTTACATTGACAAAGTGGTTAGTATCGACGAATCCAAACCCAATCTCACGTCTTTGGGCCATAATGGGAGGCTTACCGCGCAGAGGTAAAAAAGTATGACTACAGTTGTGATTCCCTACGAGTGACACAAAATGAACAATGCATTCGAACTTGGTTGCAATCGCAATACCCATTTCAGGCATTGTCATCCAATATTTGGGTGATGCTGGTGTCTCGTAGTAGTTTATACTTTCTGCAACCTTCAGGTAATCCTCTTTACCGTTATATATCTTGCTGTATGTGTCGTAGTTTTCAATTAGCTCATCGTATATTGCCTTCCGAACACCTTGCCATCCTTCTTCATGACCATACAACCCGAATGAAACTGCTCTATATCCACAATGTCCATCTGGCTTAACATCATTAATACCCGATATAAAAGGGTTGAAGTGAATCGGAAACCAACGCAAAAAACCTTTCGGGTCATGTATTAGTTCTGTGACTCGATCAATGGACGGTTGTACGATGTTGCTACCTAGCGAGGCAATGGAAGAGGTACGAGTACGAGTACGAGGTACTCTAGGCACATCTGCCTGAATCGTTGATTCACTACCAACTGCTTTACTCTTTTTAACTTTTGTTGGTTTTAAAGACTGCATGACTGCGTCATGACTAGCTTCATCCTCTTTTAGCGGGTACTCCCATCCGCTCATGTCCCGTTTAGTGGATGATGTATCAACCACTAACTTTCTTTTCACCTGTGGGCGGCCTCGGTGTTTCTGCTTCTCCAATGGCTCTAGCAATGACGATGTTTCAGGATAAACAACTTCAAACCATTTCTTGTAAATATGTTTGATACGACTTTCATCTTTCGTATCCATAACATCGTTAACTAGCTTTAGCAGATCATCTTTGAGAATTTCCATGGTCGTACGGAATGTACGAGGCATTATTTCTAACCTTGTCCAGTGGATGTGAAAAGCATCTAGAGAGGCAGACATAACATATGCGTTGTCTCTGGGAATACCACTCTCATAGCATTCATCAATGCTAAATCTCTGTCGGTTAGGATGACCCGCGGTTCTTCAATTCCATGAACGGAAACAACGATTTCAAACACTCTAATACCCATTTGAAGTTGTTTAACTTCTCACCCGACATGAAGGCAAATGCCGTACAGAAAGTCAATCTAGTACACGTCACACCCACTATCTCGAAAAATGGCATACCATATCGTATCACTTTATATGTACTATCCATAATCAAAACTATCGGAAATGTGCGCAAAAGGTCAACACTGACAGGATGGGAAAAAAACAAATCTGTAATGATTTGTCTATCGTCTTCACCAGATTTATGCCATTCATAATAATTGTGTGACTTAAGCTCACCCCACAAGAACTGAAGTTGTGACCTACCCGCCTTTTTTAGAACCCGATTTTTCTGTCGTGCATTGTAGATTGTTCGCATGGTAGAAAAATTATCTTCGTTCAATTTCTTCAAACCATTCAGTATATCTCTGGGGTTAGTACCAATGAAGGTCGCTCGTTCAACATACTCCATCTCTTCATCATTCAAACGGCCAGCAAAAGAATGACCATCTAGATGTATAGAAGTGTCATGGTTATGAGTACAACATTTTACTTCTAACTTCCATTGATCTGGGGCAACCATTGACCCGAGAAGCTGAAATGGGCAGTCAATCTTTTTCGTTCCTGTAGACTTCCGTTTGCGGTCTTTTTCTGCAACCCTTGGAATATATTTACCCCCCCTCTCACACTGGAAATAAACTCTCGGACTTTTCTTGCTGTTTGCTTTGTCGCGCCGACTTATTTTGATAACCATACCATAAAGTTTTCCGATCTTCGTAACCCATTTCACCAACGCGTCGTGTGTGTAGAACTCGGTAGTGAAGAACAAATGACTATAATCGGTAGCGGAAGGTGCCTCAGTCCCACTTGCGACATCCGTCCCCTGTTACACAACAAAAAAACACAATAAACATTCAAGTATAGTTAACAACATAAAAAAATCAGGCTTTTTTTCGAAAAACATGCGAAAATCCAAGGTTCTGAGGCCTAAAACCGGTGGTTCTAGGCCTCAGAACCGGCCGGACACGGCCATAAGCACCACCGGTGCTGGGGCTGTGGAACCGACCGGCTACGTGACCATGCACCATCGGTTCCATGGGCCGAAACCGATGGTCCATGGTTCGCCGGGTTCTTCAATACCTTCGCCGGCGACGGTGGTGGCGTTTCCGGCGACCATGGCTCCTTCTCCGGCGACTCAATCTCTTTTTCCGGCGAAAATTCATCATTCCTTCTCTCCAGCGACATCAACTCCTCCACGCTGATCCCTAGTTCTGCTTCTGACATGATCGATTTTGTGTTTTAGTTTGAATGTTCTTGATTTTCTTAGGAAGTTTGAATTAGGTTTCAAAATTTTTAAGAAACTATACTATTTGGATAGTAAATTCAGCAAAGAAGAGTGTTTGTTTGGGTATACATAGCGAAATAGGACTTTTGGTGAATTGGGTATACTCAGGATACACTTAGTAGTTTTTTTTACTTAATGGCAGTTTAGATATTAATTTTCTGATGGAGGGTAAAAATGTCAAAAAAAATTCAATCGAAAGTCAACTGTTGTTTTTGGGTATACTTAAACCCGTTTTGGGTATATATAGTCATACCCTAAAAAAACTTCAACCTTACGCATATATCAACAGAAGAAATCATGTCACTAATTCCACTACACCCTTTTGACATATGGTGAATAGAGATAGAAAACCAATAAAGTAAAAAAGTAAAAAATATAATACTTAATTATTGACGTGAAATACTCCACAAAGTGGCATAAATACAAATAACTAAAAGGTCTTAATCAACTAATATTTTTTTATATTTTTTTTTTCAGTGTACGGGTAAATTTGACATATCCCCATCCTCATATTCTAACAATAGAATGATGTTCCAGATCCGAGAAAAGGGTAGCCGAGTTGGTGGAGTAAGGCATGCTTGTGACCAAAAGTCACGAGTTCGAGTCCCTATACAAATATTTTCTTGGGTTGAGCCTGTTATCTTGTGTGGTTTACCTTATGGCATTGGTTTGCACGCTGTTACGTCAAACTGAAGGTTTACCCTGTGCGCACTCGTTGAGTAGCGGCTGCGGGTTCCCTAAGAAAAAGAATAAAAAAGAATGCACTGCCAAAATTAAATCCTCACGACTGCACCAATTGCGTCATTCATCAAGTTTTTATTTTTTTCCACTATCGAGGTAATGGACAAGCTGAAACAGCAAACATAACCCTCATTAAAAGCTAAAAAAAATGAGCTTTGACAAAACAACAAGAATGTGAACAAAATATTTAAACAACTTTTTTTACTTCTACCAGACGTCAAATACGTCACAAGTTGAAGAGACCTTTTTCTTTTAAATATATGAGATATAGCTTTTTATTAGAGAAATAGTTAATGTTATGTTATCAATGATTGAACCATTAAACAATGCAAAAAATAAAGAAACAAAAAGTATAACAATAAACCTACCCGAAGATTATTACAAAACAACACAGTAAGATTAGAACACTACATGAATGTTACCGTTAAACTTTTTAACAAAGACATAAAAAAGACTTCCAAGCTCGAGAAACGCTCAAATATGCAATCAATATAAAATATCATCACGAACACGATTGAAAAAACTCAATCCAACAAAAATAATCTCACTGTTAAAATTTACAAGAAAACACATTCCACTATAAAAAAAACCAAATTATGATGCTTCATAATCACACACATTTTAGACCAACGAAAAAGTCATATAAATATCAATAACAGTAAAATTATTTATTGATCTTGAACAACACCAACAAGAAAAAAAACATATAAAAAATAGTAACACATGATGCATTAGTACACACTTAATATCAAATCAAACAATAATAGCAACAATATGCATCCGCAAAAAATTAAGACTATAATCAATGTTAACCAAACAGCGGACGACATCGTCGTTGTTGACGAAGCATCATCATATGCACTACCATTTACTTCACCAAAGATGCTATCAACCCAATATTAGAAACAAATTTTACGATTCAGCTAAATGGAAAACGAGTAAAATGACATAAGGAGCAACTAATATATTATGCTTAACAACTTCATTCTTTTATTTTATACATCCACAACCTCATCAACGATCCCATCCTCTCCTTTCCTCCTCCCAACATCCTCTTCAACGGCGTTTATAACTGGATCACAAAAAAAGGATTCCCCAAGTTCACAATCAAGGACACATACAATGTCACTCAAATATCAATCCTCTATGTCAGATGAATGAGGTTAGTATGACACAAACTTAATATTCCTTGTCGTTCCTTTATCTTTTGACTAGCTATTCTGGACAAGCTGACCACCCGTCGTAAGCTTATGAGTTAAGGATTTAATACTCCTCTAATTTGAGTCTTATGCAATTCTGGCTCCGAAACTATCAATCATATCCTATATGACTATAGCTTCTCTCGGAACATTTGAGATTTCGCAAATTCAAAGCTTGTGTTCTCTTTTTATAGCAACACCAATTAGGTCTATTGGTTTCAAGAGACTTCCAACTGGTCTTCCTCCAGTTTACGCCATCTGTAGCGTGCCTACTTTGACGCGATTTTTTACTATATCTAGAAGGAGATGAACGATAGAATTTTCTGCTATTCTTCGATCCTTACATCTACGATATCGTATCACATACTTTCCAACCTCCGGTTTAGATTCACTACAACCAAATGCACTTGGCATATCCAATCCATATAATCACTAACTTAACTTTATTTTTTGTTATATATCTGCAGTTTACAACCATCCCTAGTTGGTTTGCTGGTTTACTCACACATTTTTCGACTCTATTGTTTTGTCGCGTCGACTCTGTTAATAGCATTTTACATTCATTCTCCATTCTTCTACGACTTTTAATGACGCTCTTCAGAATTTATCCAATTTATTTGTAAGAACTATTTTTATTTTTATTTAATAACTTTTACAATATAAACAAATTACATTCAAAATATTAACTTTATATACAATATTCGTGTATACAATATTTAAGGATTAGACCAAGTCTTGCTCTATTCATTTATAACGAAGCTATAGATCAGCTGATCACATGAATCTTTCGATTCTAGTTAATGTGGTGTTCGTGTTCATCAAATTTATTAAAACTGGACACAATCAGCCTCGCATATATGAAAAAGTTGTAGCAAAATGGCTATATTCATTTAATTTGGAAACTATTATCCTCGTGTTTCTCATCCCAACTAAAGTAAAAGTATATCTTTATAAGGTGGAACATTTGACTTTGTTCACCTTATCTTTTGATATATAAACCAAGTCGTGATTTCATACAAAAAGTGTGAACTTTTTTCTATAATGGGTAACCATAACTTTATCAAATCGAGACTATCAATTAGAATATTCCATATATATAGGCATATAGATATATAGACATATTTGGAAAAATAAAATTAGACGTTTCTAATTAATAAGGATGGATGGATTTAAGTTGTTATCATTTAAATAGTAAATAAAATATTAACAAAATTACTATAATTTTGGAGATAAATTGTCTAAGAGAGTATTAAAAAAATGGTGGTAGCTACGCGTTAGATTACTTTATAAACCGACATTTCTATTATAATAGATAATATTAACTACAAATGATAGATGATTTGGTGAATGATGTTATAAACAAATGCAACTTAGTACAAATAAATTATGTAATAAATTTATCTTACGTAACCGCGTAGGTGAACTTATCTTAAAATTCAATATTAGTCAATTAAAAACTATACAATATTAGTTAATTAACAACTATACAAGTAGCGATAGGTATAAACATTTTTTTTAAGAGAATCCGAAGAAAAATATAGGAGGGCAGATTATTTAAAAATATAATTAATTTTTTTATTGTTATAATTAAAATACACCTAAACACTAAAACACATAAAAAACATGAATCACACCAAAAAAACATTTCAAATAGAATTCTGGAATAAAAAAATCGAGGAGTTCTATTAATCAAATACCCAACGGTTAATGTACATTCCCCTCAAAATTTAACAGATAAATTACCATGAAATCTGAGAGTACGGGAAACATTCAAAATTAATCTATGTTTCCGTCTCACCCTATTATTCTATTAAGGAGTACCCATACATGAAGATCAAAAAAAAAATACTCAACTCATAAAAAACACGACGCACAGAGAAAAATTCATTTTCATTGTCAGTGCGCAGTGTCTTAACAATCCCATTAATGTTTTTTAGCCATTGCGAGAAAATGTAAAAACATGGAAGTTACTTATGTTTCTCAACCAACAAATAAATCCATACAACACATGAGTAATCATCAACAATAGTAAGAAAATATCGCGCACCACATGAAGACAAAGTATGATAAGAACCCCCATAAATCACAATGAATTATTCAAAACAAGTAGTCGTTTTAAAATCACTGACAGAAAAATATTCACAAGTCTGTTTAGCTCGAAAACAAACATCACATGAGTGAGATACACTCCTATCACTAGTACTAGAAACAAAAGGTAAAGATTGAACTATCTTAGTTGAGGGACGTCTCAACCTACGGTGCCACAACTCATCATCACTATCAACCACTACGACACTATAAACTTCGGTCATCACAACACTCCTGAAGTAGTACATTCTACCTCTCCGCTCACCCAGTCTAATTATAGTCCCTGATTAACGATCCTAAATAACACAACCAAACTTAACATAGTAAACAATACAGTCGAGAACATCAGTCAAGTGAGATTACCTGAAAACAGATTACAGGTAAGCTTGGGAACCAAATATGCATTTGGCAAAGACAACTGATAAGACAAGCGCACTCTGCCACAATGTCGGCCGGTAACCTAAGAACCATCAGATAGAGATACTACACAGGCTGGTATAATAGTAACATTGTGCAATAAAGAGATGTCACATGTCATGTGATTACAAGCCTTACTACAATAATCCAATGAATACTAAACAACTCACCACTTAGAAGCTCATCAGTCTGGGGAAATTTGTCTGCTGAAAGAAGGGAAAACAACTGATGCAATTGACCAGAAATATGAAAAGCCTCGCGAGCAGGTAACTCGACAATACCCACAGCCAATAGACTGATGGTGGCTGTCTGTACTGTCGCATTGCGCGGCCTTAGAGCACCGTCGCTGCCTGATGGTCTGCGGGGACCTCCCTCTCCACGATCGTAAGGTGGTGTAGTGCCCGACGCGAAGTTAGATTCTTCCATCTTATAGGATACCTATGTTTGGCGTACCAATTGGATTCCTCATGGCTATTTTTTGACAATAAGTACAAGACACTAAGAATAACATGGGGTAGACAAAAAGTACCTCGAGGAGTAGATTGAACCGCAAATACCATCGGGATCCGTGAGATAGGCTTCTCCACAGGTGCAATGATCAGTAACCGCTCCTCACCACGCACCTTGTTGAATTCCCCATCCAGAGTGAGAGTCTGATCCTGAGCAAGTAACTAAGAGCAAACAGTACCAAAGCGCTCCCGATGGAGACCAGAAATAAATGTATGTAACTTTTCTTCATCCTGACTCCGCAGATATGATTCAGCTATCCCACCACAAATACGGGTATTAGAAAATTAATATGCACTCACTCATCCCATATTTTCTCGAGTTTTTCAAAGTACTCAGAAAACAGACCTTTCTGTTTGCTAGCAACCAACTCCTCTTTCAACTCATGTTTGCGTTTAATATTACTAACAGTAAAGCGACACTACAAAATATCCCACTGAGATTTAACCTCCTCAAAATATGGAACATATTTGCACTAAGAATCATTAATAGTGTTCATACTCCACTGAACGAGTATGGATTAAACAAATCCCAATCCTCCAGAGAATGTGGATCCGCCGATTCCACAATAATTCCATCCAAAAAACCATGCTTTCTCCTATATTTCACAGATAAACGCAGAGAACGAGACCAAGCCTGATAATTAGAGCCATTAAATTTAATAGTGGAAATAATATTACGAGGATTATCATTGGAACCAAGATAAGAGGGGAAGTCACATCAACCTTCTGAAACCTAACTGCCGCATCACGTGATGCAAAAGGGGTTGTCTCGTCCACCGCAAAATGCATTTTTTATGCCATGAAAACTACCCGAAAACATCGATGATGATAAAACAAACAAGACTACACCAGTAATACGCCAACGCAAGAGAAACAAGACCATAAATATGTCGGTCTCGAGAGAACCAAGGCTGGATAAACATCGGTTGATGAAGGATATGTCGGAAATATGTCGGTGGAAGAGGAAAATTGTGGAAAGTAGGGTTTTCTTTTACTGTGGCTAGGGTTTTGGAGACTACGGCTCTGGTATCATGTTGAATGAATTGTGTCTCTTATATCTTCACTCTTAAACGATAAAAGTAACGCAAAGGGTTTAATGCATATTTCCTAAAATATATATGAAACTAATATTAAATAGACCATATACATTATATCAAAACCCATATACATTTGATTCTAATCCTGACATTCTAACAATAATTAAAATATTCATTGTTATTTAATTCTAATAGACTATCAAAAAGTATTTGCACAAATATGAAAATATAAAAATATATTATTTAATATATTTATAGACCAATAATAATTTGGCCTGACGTATTAAATATACATATTCGTTTATTGTTTTAATATAGTCTAATAATAAATGTAATCGAGTTAATTAAATTATGTAATAAACTGAATTGGACCCATAAGTGAAAAAATGTGTTGTGGGCCAAATTGTGGTGGTCGGGTTGGAGTTGGACAGTATTAAAGAGAGACCCTAAATCTCAATACTTAAGCTTGAATTAATAACTCATGGAGTAAATCGATTTAATCGATTTACTTGGCTGTTTTATCGAATCACAAGATGGTAAACGATTATGGGATCACAACTTAAGATTTCAAGTTGTAGCCTATATAAATGAATGATTGGGGTTTAACATTCCTTCAGCCAAAACTCAAACACTCAAAAAAATCGTCGTTTTGTTGATTGGAAGACCTTTAACGATAATTTTGTAGGTTTTCAACTGCAGATCTTCGAGATTGATTGACAAGTAATAACAGATCTTGAAGATCACCCAAAAGTAATAGATTCCCATAAACATACGATAGAGAGCAACAATAGGCAAACCCGTAAGTGCTCTTTTCAATTTATAGGTGATTTAGTATATAAAAAGGTTTTAGTGTATTTGCATGGTTTGGTGAGCGATTCATCAATTAGTATTAGAGTCCGTAAAACTCTTTTATGATTCAATAGAATAATCGATTGTATGTTTGATGAATTATATATGTTTTTTTAAAAGAATCAATGCCAATTAAGATTATATGTTTATTTAAGTTGGTCAGGGGATGGATATACGAAATTGTTTGAAAAGGATGTTCGGTGATTTTTGTATTGAAAAATAACATGTTTGTATATTTTTCGCATGTTTGATATAAATAAACTAGCTGTTTAATAGTTCAGAATTTTTTTAATTAATTTTACGCTTCTTTGATGTTTTGAATATCTTCTCTAAAAAATAGTTTCAAAACAACCCTAATTTAACGAATCAATTTTAATTATTGGGAAAATGGCGCATTGATTGTTCAACCTTTGACGTTAATGCTGATCGAAAAATTTCTAGTTCACCATAGCCATCGAACGGCTGACGTGGATTTGGAGAGTTTTTCTTTGGATTTACGGAACCTAGATCCTTTGGGCTTCCCACCATATAATCTCTAACAAGAAAATAGTAATCGCTGTCATTTACATACGATCTATTAATAGTATATATAGGATTCAAATGAGTGTAAGTTAAAACACATTTTTAAAATGATTTGTTTAAGATAATCGTTAGATATTTTACATATTTTGGAAATTAAGCTTCATTAAATGGATATTAAGATCGAGTCTTTCAAAATGGTTCATCCCCCCCCCCCCTAAGTAGTTTAGTATTAACTTTTACAAGATACCAATAGGTTCCAGGTGGATTTACAAGGTAAAATAAAGTCAGATGATACTGTATAGAGATTCGTAGTTTGTTTTATGTGGATAAGAAATTTATTTTGTACCTGAACAAAAATCAAGAAGCAAACGGAAAGAAAAGTCTAGTTCGTTATTTATCCATTGAGGAAATGGCTAGGCTTTAATGAGAAAGAGGGCACAACGGTTGCTGCAAAACATAGGGTATGTATTTTATTTAAAAAATCAAATCTGATTACATCCAAATTTGATTGGATTGTGTTTTAATATCCTTATTTTACACATTAGCCATCCATAACAGGCCAATTACCACAACTTACGAGGTATTTGGCAGCCCCCTATTCCTTGCAATGACAACAGTAGGTGTGTTGTTGGCTGGATGGATCGCCTAGTGACAACAACATAAATGTTGTGAATAATATTTTTTCAAAAATGAACAGTATTATAGATAGTGTTTTTCAGTAGATGAATAATATTTTTTGAAAATATTATTTATCGGAAACCCTATTCATTGGAGCAATATTATGAAGAGTGTTTTTGGAAGATGAACAATATTGTTGATAGTGGTTTTAGGAAGTGAATGCTGTTTTTAAAAAAATATTATTCATAAAAAAATTATTCACCGGAGTCAATGTATTATGAATAATATTTTTTGAAAGATGAAACATTTTTGTGAATAGTGTTTATTGGATGATGAAATATTTTTGAACAGTATTTTTCGGAAGATGAATAATGTTTTTTTGAAATATTCAATGGAAATAATATTCATCGAAAATGTCATTCGTCAAAAATAGTAATATGAATAGTAATTTTGAAAGGCGAATGGTTTTTTTTAAGGTCAATAGTGTTTTTTCGAAAGCATTATTCATAAAAAATAGTGATTTTTTTATAAAAAAAATCTAGAAAAATATTTATAATTAATTCTTAATTAATTTAAATATATTTCAATTCTTAATTTCATAACTTTATATGTTTGGGCATGCTATTTGTAATACGTGTATAAAGTATGAAATAGATGTTATATACTTGAATGTTTAAATGGTTTATGCATGACTAAGGTTTCGTAGATCGGTGGGTGAACTAAAGAATTAATTTTATCGGTCTTGTGGAAGGTTAAATTAAGTACTTCACGGATACTAGGATTCAAAATGTTCGGGTTTAATTTGAATTCAAATATTGTATGCCCTCTAAAAGCTTCATGTTTGAGTTTAAATTAACCGTGAACTAGAGAAAACCACTGAAAATGGTTCTTGTGTTGCCTTTAATTTATAAGTAGATGAAATCTGTCATCCTGAAGGTTTGAATCGGTACTTAAGAAAATCAATTTCATCTTTGCATATCTTTTTATTTGAAGTAGGTGAAATCGGTTATCCGTAAGTTTTCACCGGTATTTATGAAAATCAAATTAAGGTTATATTAATTTAAAGAATTGAAATCGGCCATCCAGATGTTTCGCTGGTACCTAGGAAATTAGAATAATAACCATAGTATTTTTCTTAAACTTATAAAATGCATGTTAGTATGATTATGCGTTATGGTATCTATTATCATAGTATTTTATGTTTTACATGTATCTTTTTTATCATGCATGTTTTTCAGTTATGTGTCAAGTATCTAAATGTACTTTGTGTGTTGTTTGTTGTGTGTTGTTTGTTCTATTTCTAATAAACATTGGTTACAATCTATTGGGAATCATCGTCACATGTTAGATTATTCAGATTATCCATTATGGAAAAAAGACACGCTACCATACTTGTCTGTGCATGATTATAACTATATACTGACCCATCATAAACCCTATGATCATAGTCTGGAAAGTACACCGGAGGAATCTAAGGAACATGAGAGGTGAGAAAATTTAAATAAGGTATGCATGAGTCTAATGTTACAAGGGATACCAGTAACACTTCGTGGGTCTATTCAGAATAAGGTTACCACCGACATCGTCTTGGTTGTAGAGGTCAAGAAAGTATTTACTAAGGAAAAAGGTAAAGATGCAACGTCTTATAAACGAGCTCTCTACCAAAACGTACATTGAGGAATGCTGCTTGGCCAAAATTTGAAGGCAATGAGGGTATACCTTCCTGATAAATGTGTGGTGGGGTTCATATTTTAGTCGTTTCTAGAATAATTTTAGTATTTCCAATCCATATATAGTTTTATGCGGACAAAGTAGAATACCAATAAGTTGAATTCCCCCGTTACACATGAGGAAACGAGACTTAAAGTTGCAGTGCCTGAGGCTCATGTGACAACATATTCAAGGGGGAAGGGGGCTAAGATAAATGCATATGGAAAAAGATCGGGTCAAGGTTCGGCAAGGAATAAAAATCCCGATGAATCAATAGTTATTCGATGTTTTGTCTACAAATAAAAAGGATACCTGAATACAGATTGCGAGAAATTCAGGGCTTACGGGTTAAGCAAAGTACTCTCACATCTTTGGTTGGTTAAAAAAATAATATTGTTTCTGCGAAAAAAAAACTTGGTGGGTTGATTCGGCTGCAACAACTCATGTCTGTATTTTTTACAGGGTACATCAAAGAGCGGGATACTAAGTGATAACGAAAGACCCATTTTCACTATAGGCATGAGCTTTTGTCATGTTTTTAGATCTATGGGATTCATATTTAAAAATTTCCACCGGACATGTTTTATTTCTTGAAAATGTAATGTATGTTCCTAGTTTTTGAAGGAACTTAGTTTCATTTCCAGTTTTGGACTTGCAATGTTATTCATATCTAATGGGAAACAACTGTTTTACATATATTTTAAATAATGTGATTATTTTTAATGTAAGCTTGATGAAAGATGATAATTTTTATTTATTATATATTATTTATAATCACCATATTGTTATAACTGCACAACGTAGAGTAAACAAAATTACAAAGTCTAGAAGATCTTTTAAACTATGGCACAAGCGGTTAAGTCACATATTCAAAGTTAGGATGTACAAGCTTGTAGTTGAAGGTTTATTGGGTTCCCTCGATTACTCTAATTTTGCTATATGCATTGAGTGTATCAAAGGAAAAAAAACCAAACCCAAAAGGGTATATGAATATAAAGCAACGATATATGCGGACCATTTTTTTATAGGAATCATGGAACATACATCAATATTTTATATCAGTCATCGACAAGTTCTCTCGTTTCAGATACATCTACCTCATTCATTAAAGTTCAAGGCTCTTGACAAGTTCAAAGGTTTTTGGATCCATAAGATCGTTAGATCTGACTGTGGTGGTGAGTACTATGACATATATGACGGATCATGTAAATAATATCAAAGAAAACTTACTAAATACCTAGAGAAGTGTGGCATAATCCCTCAATACATAATATCGGGTTCACCCCACATAAATGGTATATCTGAGAGGCGTAATGGTAAGAGGTATGATAAGTCACTCATCTCTATTACTATCTCTTTAGGGGGAAGCCAAAAAAATGTGTCGCATATATACTCAACAGAGTTCCCACTAAGGCTACTGTTAGGATCCCATATGATATTTGTAATAAACGTAGACCCAATTTAAAGCATCTACATGTGTGAGGTTGTCAAACTGATGCAAGGCCGTACAAAAATAAACTAGACCCAAGAACAGCCAGTTGCTTCTTCGTATGTTATTCCGAACACTATAAGGGGGTTTAATTTTTATGATTATCTCACTCGTACTATATTTAAATGGTAACAATAAAGTTTCTCGAGAATGTTGAGTTTGAGAGGAGGAATAAGAAAATAAATGTTTACTTTGAGAAATAATCTTTAGATATTCATAGAGGTTTTAACGAGAATACTCAGGTATTGAAAGATTATTCTTTAACGCCAATTATTTCGATCCCGTTTGAGAAAAAGTAATCCTCAAAATAATAATATTTTTTTACTTAAGATTTTTAACTAGTATACGGGTTTGGCCCAATTAGAACAAGATGAACCTCAATGTAATCTTCCACAAAAAAGATTAAAATGATATTATTCGTAATGATCAAACTCTACATCCTCAATAAGTATAACAGAAGAAAAATGACCTTAAAGAAGGTCCGCAAGAGAAATATATAATGTTATAGGTCCAAACTTTATAGTATATATTCACGAGCATGATGAGTCATGTGTTGGAACTGTAGATGATCCCTTATCTTAAAAACAGTCCATAACAAGCTATGGCTCTTGGAAGTAGATCAATGCTATGAATGAAGAGTATAAATTGGTGCAGAATAATGCTGTATGGGATCTTATCCCATTACCAAAAGGGAAAAACAATTGGGTATAAGTATATTTATAAAACAAAACACAATTCCCTGGGTAATATTGAAAGACATAAAGCACATCTTGTAACGAAAGGTTATACTCAACATGAAAGGAATAATTTTAAAAAAAAATCTTTGCTTCGGTATCTACGAAGAATTCCTTTAGAACAATCATGATATTATTTTCACATTTTGATCTTGAGCTCCATCAGGTGGATGTTAATACCGTTTCTCTCAATGGTAATATTGAGGAAATGATCTATATGGTGAAACTAGAATACTTTATAGTAGCCATTCAAATGATCTAGTTTGCAGGCTTAAAAAATCCATTCATGGGCTCAAAAAGGCCTCTCGTTAGTGGTACCACAAATTCTTTAAAGTGATAGTCTTTTTTAACTTTGAAGTCAGCTCGATTTAAAATTTTGTGTATCACACGATTAATGGGAGTAATTTTATAATCTTGTATCATGTGTGGATGACATATTGCTTACCTTAAAAAATAAAAAATTGTTACACATCACAACAAAAAAATTATCAGATAAGATTGATATGAAAGATCTAAGTGATTCCAATTTTGTGTTATGACTATAAATACATCGGGATTGCTCTTGTGGTATTCTTGGATTATCATAAAATACATACATTCAAAGTATGTTAAAATATTATGGATTGGTATATTTTAAACCCCTAAGTACCCTTATAAGGAAAGGTGACAACCTTAGTCTAAGTCAATGTTCTAAGACAAAACAGTAGATTGTGGCAATAAAAACGGTCATTTATGCCTCGGTAGTTGGAAGTTTAAAATATGATCAACTTTGTACAATGTTATATATTACCTTTGCTGTAAATATGTATGAGATATATGTTAGTAACCCAGACGTGGATGATTCAAAGACGGTTAAAAGGGTACTTCGGTATATGCAAGGAACAAATGGGAACATGCTAAAATATATGAAGTCAGAAAGGGTGGAGATCATTGGGTATTCCGACTCGGATTTTGGTAGTTGCATAAACACACTGAAAATCACTTTGGGTAACATATTCTTATTGGTTGGAGGCGCAATATCCTAGAAAAGTGCAAATAATATACTTATTGTATCATCCATGTGGCAACGGAATTTCTTGCAAGCTTTAAAGCATCGAACTAGGCATTATGGCTGCAAAGTTTTTCCATTAGGTTGCGTATTCTATAAGGATAAAAGGTCTCATGAGGTTGTATTGCGACGAAAATTCCACGATGTAGTACTCTAACAGCAACATAAGCTTGTCTAAATCCAAACACATAAACATAAGCTTGTCTAAATCCAAATGAGACTCTTGTGTAGTAGCCTGAGGAGTAGTTCGGTAGGCCCACACTAATTCTTATAAATAGTTTGGCCATTTCCCCGCAGCCCCCTCTAAATTTTTTTTAGTCCAGACAAAATGTTTCTGTTTGCAACTTCAACTTGGCCATTTTCTTGCGGATGGAAAGGAGAAGAAAGACAATGTTGAATGCCTCTAGAAGCACAGAATTCTTCCATGTCTTTATTATCAAACTGTGGCCCATTGTATGTAGTAATCTTTTGAGGGAATCCAAATCTGCAGCATATATTGGATAAGATAAATTTAATGAGTGTAAGAAACTTTGGAGGAGTATTCAAAGTCAAACAAAGTTGTGAATGAGTATTTCGTATTAACGATTTCTTAGTTACTAGTTTCTAAAGAGAGAAGTTCTACACTTTTAGAGAGAGAAAATATATTTGAATACTAATCACCCTTTTTCTAGACTTGGGGGTGCTTTTATAGTACAACAATAGGTCTCACACGTCTAACAACGTAATAATTGCATAATTAGTCCTTACTTTTATTGTTTGTTCCTAACTAGTCCTTCCTAATACATATCTTACAATCTTTCATAAATTAAAGTTCGTCTTTACGATTATCTCCCTCATCTTTTATTCTTCCTTATCAGTGGCCCCCGAGTCCTTGGGAAAATGATTTTGGCAAGGACTATTATGTACTCTTCGGATTTCTTCTCACCTCTAGACCTCCTCGAACATTCTCATTCACTTTCCCTTAGTTTTTTCAAAAATACCTCCTCGAAAATACATTTTCGAAAATACCTTTGCCTCTTCGAAGATAGCTCTAAATATTTGCAACTTTTCTTCTTCGAAAATACCTCTTTGAAAATAATCAATAGGTCAAAAATTACGCCCTCTTATATGTATATGTATGTATCGCCCTAATCTTTGCCAAAATATTGCAAAGACTAGAAAAGAAAAAGTGTCCTTCGAAGATCACCTTCTTAATAAACTTTGTCGAATTTTCAAACATCCCCTTCATATTCCATAAATCAGTCTCCCTCCTTTTCTTTTAGTGATGTCATCCCAAAAAGAAAATTCTGGAAATAAATCTTTTATAGATATTATCACGTTTCCCCAAAAACTTTGTCATGTCATATGTCAATTCACATTCTGTCACGTCTTCTTTCCTGACAAATATTTTTTAAACAATTGCTCACACTTCCCAAGAAAGAATATTTGCACCTATCTTACCTGTAACACCCCTAGGTAAACAAACGAAATGTCCATGGGCTTCAAACTTTTTAGAAGCCCAATTTTTCTCTATAAAAACTCGTTTCAACTTCATACCTTTCATACAATTCCTAGAGAGAGAAAATTATGCCAAAAAAGTTATAGAGAGAGAGAGAGAAAAATAAAACCCAGCTTATGCCCCAAAAAACTCGTCGAATTCCAGAGTGGTTGTTCATTAGTAAAAAATTTGAGGAATAACTAGCCACTGGCACCTACGTCGAACATATACCTGAACCTCCTGTAACCACTTTTTACGGTGCCTGGCCTCTATCAAAAGGTTCTTCTGCAGTCATTCCCTTCGACATAAGCTCTCAACCCCTAAATCATAGCTACTTGAACCTTAATTCTAGCCTCGAATTTATGGGGAAGGATAAACACTACAAAAGCTCTTCTGGCAAAAGAAAAAGGCATCATAAAGATAAGAAATACTTTAGAGAGCACAAATGTTCCAAAGGATCCCCCTCAGAACCTCAAAGTCCTGTCCAGACTCATATTAATACTCAACCTCCAGCTTAAAATACCGAAGGCTCTGGGTCAGATTTACCAGCTACCCCCTCGATTATAGGACAATGAAGTCCTAGATTTACCCCCTCCAGAGTCAAATTCACTGATGAGGAAGTGTAATCAACAAATTTCGAGGCCCTCAAACTGAAAGGTAAAATGGCATTGGCTGAAAACACTAACTCAAACCAAAAAGAAATTCCCAAAGCAAATGGGAGCAAATCCGGTGATCCTTCCTTAGCCTCCTCAAGCTAAGTGTCTACCACTCCCCCATAGAGTTTCGAGGAGCTTTCTTCAAGAATCACCCCCAAATTAAAAGTTGACATCACACTCTCTCTAGAACTCGATGTTATTGTCGGCAACAACATTCGAGGCATAGAAAACAAACAACTGGTTATACTTCATAACATTAAGTATAAACATTTTCAGCCATATGAAGAAACTATGTTGAGAATTCGATGGGGAATCCCTTCTTACATCACAATCATATTTCCGGTGGAGGGAGAAACTCCTCTATTCATCAAGGACAACGAGCTTGTCGTATATACAGAAGTTATGAATTGGGGTTTAAGGTATCCATTGGATCCATTTTTCATCGAATATGTTGCTAAAATTGAACTCTGCCCCACCCAAACAGGTTCGAACATGCGGTACACGCTTATGGGATGTATCATGGCCTCAAGAATTTCTGGTCACGAATTTTCCTTAGAAGAACTTATCGGGCTGTCGGGCTTGGCTAAAAATCTGTTTTTCCCATTCGATTCACTAACATTTGGCCGGGGACAAAAGGTAGTGAAAGACCTGCTTGAAGCTGATAAAAAATGAAAACAACAATTTCTTTTCTTCTATAGACATTAAGAGACGGGTTCTGAATCACCCCCCTCGAATCCACACAAGCTTCCCCTCATATGGACTAACAAAGGTACAATTTTCAACTATCTCACACTTTAATTCTCTTCGAACAAGTATCTCACATATTAATTCCTTGGATTCCTTTGCAACTATGACTGGAATCTCTAAACCTTATGTTGACTTTGTGAAAAGTACTACAACAGTCTTCACTAAACTAAACGAGTGGGCCAAAGAATATTGGGAAAACAAATTTCGGCTATGCTTCATGAACACTAACCTAGCCAAGAGTCGGTTATGGAGTCTAAACCCCTTAGATAGGTTATCTTTGAAAGATCTGATGAATCCTCCCTCTCAACAAGAAGTCCTCGAATGTCTTGAGGCCAAAGACATCATTATTTACCTCCCAAAGCGTTATCGGGCAAAGAGTCACCTAGACGATTCCGAGGAAGAGGTATCAATAAGAACTCAGACTCCGAAGGACTAACTGCTCCTCCAAAAGAAACACCTTCCTCCAAAAAAGTCGTTCCAACCAAGACCTCAACTTATCCTCCTCGAAAAATTCATATCCATCAATTAAGAAAAAAGAACCAAAGAAAAAACAAGTCATTTTGGAACCTATTTAAGAGATATCCGAGGACACTGGAGAGCAAGATGGAGACAACCCTGGGTAAGCACAAAACTCTCCACCTAATCTGTCTCCAAGTATTCCTCCGAACAACGATCCTCCTCCAAAGCTAGCCCATCTCCCTATTCCCCGAATTCAACCACCACAAGCTGTTGACACAGTTATATTGGTTGGGGAATCCTCAAATTTTAACTCAGTTGAAATGGGCTCTCCAAGCAGCTCCTTCGAAGTTCCTCAGGGAGATTATTTCTCCCATAGTGTCTGAAGGCTGCTTCATACCTCGATCTCAATGGGGAAAAAGATGCAACATCTAGAAGATAGGAAAAATCATTACAAATTCAAGGCTTCACTTACTTCCTCCAGATTCGAAGAGATCAAACAACAACATTCTACTTTAGAAAAACAGGCCGACACTATCTTCGAAAAAGTGGTTGCCTCATAAAGTTATGTTCTGCTTCTGGAGAAATGTTGCCAAGAGGAAAGGGACCTCTATAAAAAGAAAACTGATGCCCAAGAAAAACTCCTTGTGGCTCTCAAAGAATCACATCAACTATCAACAACAGGTTTTGAAGATTGCCTCGAAGATTTTGAGAGGATAGTAGAAGAGAAATGATTTCTCCTAAGGAATCTTGAGAAAGAAAAAGAACCAACTGTAGAGGCATACACTACTAAATGCATAAACAAACTGAATGCAAGGGACGCTACCATCCGATCAGGGTTAATCACAGAAATCCATGAATTCCATTTGCTTTACTCGTGAGGTGTATCTACTTTATCCCCCACCTTGAATTCCCTTTGCTTTACTCGTGAGGCGTATCTAATTTATCGCCCACTTTGAATTCAATTTGCTTTACTCGTGAGGCGTATCTACTTCTCATTAACGTTTGATAATGTAGGGATTTCAACTTTGCACGCCTTGTTTTTTCTTCCACCAGATCAAGTTCTATTGCTCTACCTTAATCATTTAGCTCTTCTGTGTATGCTACCACACGATATGATGGAAAAATAATTTCGGAGGGAACCACCTCATCCATTATGTAAACCAAAGCAAACGGAGACTCTGAAGTCGCTGTTCGCGGAGTTGTTCTGTAAGCCCAAAACAGTTCCTGTAAATAATCTGGCCACTTTCCAGCTTTCTCTTCCAAAGTTTTATTTAAACCATCAAGGATTGTTCTATTAGTAACCTTCACCTGCCTGTTAGCTTGCGGATGAAAAAGAGCAGAAAAACATTATTGTATGCTCTTAGTAGTACAAAAAAAATTGAAGTCTTTATTATCAAATTGAAGTCCATTATATGTTGTAATCTTCATTGGTACTCCAAACCCACAACAAATGTTCGAAACTATAAACTTAATGACATCCTTTGCCTTTATTCCTGCTAAAGGCTCCGCTTTCACCCACTGAGAAAAATAATCAACCGCCACTATAATTGTCTGTCTTCCCCCAGTTTCTATTGTCAAAGGGCCAACCAAGTCAATACCCCATCGATCGAATGACAATGCTTCAGAAATACTTTCAAGAATGACTCTTGGTTTATGAATTATATTAGCATACCTCTGACACGTATCGCATATTTTCACCAACTCTTTAGCGTCCCTTGATATAGTCGGCCAATAATAGCCAACTAGAAATACCCTTCGAATCAACATTTTATATCCACAGTGCGCAGATCCTTCTCCGTCATGTAATTCTGATAAAATAATTTGTGAATCATCATCTGCCAAACATCTGAGCAAAGTTCTACTCAATGATTTATTGTACAAAACTCCTCCTAAGACAATATAACCATGAGACTTGAAACATATTTTTCTTGCCTCTGACTTATCTGCAGGTAAAAGATCATTTTCCGAAACTTCAACAATTTCCAACCTCCAATCATCCACAATAACATTATTTTCCTCACCTATTATCATCGATTGCTCTACATCTCTTGTAATCGAAGGAAATTCATGAGTTATCACCCAAGGGTAATTTTCTGAACACGAAGCACCTGCTAAAGAATCGTAATTGAATTTTCTTTTCGTTGAACATGCTTATATTTAATTTCATAAAAACAAGGGCCAAGTCTTTCATTGCCTTCAAGTATTTGACTAAATAATATTTTCTTGATTTTCATTCTCCCAGTGCATGGTTGATCATAAGCTGTGAATCGCTTAACAACTTAACCCTTTTTGCCCCACATATCTGAGCCAACCTCAACCCTGCTAACACTGCTTCATATTATGCCCTATTATTTGTCGCTTTAAAACCAAAGTGTATAGCCTGAAACATTGTTATCCCATCCGGGGAAATTAATTGTACTCCATCTCCACTTCCAAAAACATTCGACCCTCCATCTGTTCGATTTAACCATTCAGACTTACCATGCTAGTCATCAATCTCCATATCTGATTGTTCCGAGTGAAATTCGACTAAAGAATCTGCCAAAGTATGAGCCTTAATCGTTGTCTGAGGCTCAAATGCTATATCAAAATCTCCCAATTTGACCGACCATTTTGTCATTCTCCCTGAGATATCAGGCCTCTGCAACAAACTTTTAAGAGAAAATGTTGTTCAAACTACTATCGAATACACTTGAAAGTACGGTCTCATTTTTCGAGCAGCTATTACTAAGGCCAAAGCTAATTTCTCCAACTTCAAATATCACTTTTCTGCATCTAGTAGAATCTTGCTAATGTAATACACCGGTTTTGAAACGTTTTCTTCCTCACGGTGCTGACTGCAAAATCTGAAACCGATATATAGACAATCAACTTCTCTCCCAACAATGGTTTAGAAAGTATTTCCGTGGACAACAGGTACTCCTGAATTTGGCGAAACGCTTTAGAACATTCTTCTGTCCTACTAAACGTATTTGCATTCCTGAGTATTTGAAAGAAATATGCACACTTAGCCGAGGAACAAGAAATAAATTTGTTCAACGCCGCTAACCTTACTATCAATACATGAACTTCCTTGATATTTCGAGGAGGATTCATTGTTGTTAGAGCCTTTATCTGCCCCAGATCAGCCTCGATTCCCCTTTCACTTACCACATACCCAAGAAAATTTTCGGACCTAACACCAAACATACATTTTTCTGGGTTAAACTTTAATTTGACCTTTCTCAAGTTGTTAAAGGTCTCTTCAAGTCAATAAAATGATCTTCATCTTTCAAACTCTTCGCCAACATATCATCAACATAAACTTCCACATTTTGCCCAATTTGGTTCGTACAAGCTTTGTTTAACAAGCGTTGATAAGTTGCCCCGCATTCTTTAGGGAAAATGGCATTACCTTGTAACAATACAAACCTCTCCGAGTGATTAATGAAGTAATTTCTTCATCCTTCGCATCCATTCTAATCTGATTATATCCGGCGTAGGCATCCATAAAAGATAGCAATCGGTTACCTGACGTAGAATCCACTAGCTGATCAATTCGAGGGACTGGAATATGGTCATTTGGACAAGCTCTGTTCAAATCCGTGAAATCCTCGCACATCTACCATTTTCCATTTTTCTTCTTGACTAACACTGGATTCGAAGCCCACAAAGGATATTGTGACTCTCGAATATGGCATATGCTCAACCGCTCAACTTCTGTAACTATGGCATTTTTGTATAATAGGCCTAACATTATTCCGCACTGACAGCTTATGACAAACTTTCTCCGGGGGCACCCCTGTTACATCTTCTGCACACCAAGCAAACATGTTTAGATTTGTAGATAAAAACATAATAAACTTTTCTCTTAACTCAAAAGGAAGATTTATTCCAATTTTTTAAATTTTCCTATCAGGATATTCGTAATCTTCGTAATCATCATTCGGTACAAAAAGTCAGGGGGACTCTTTCGGGTCATAACAAGGCATTATTCTTGGGAGATTCCCCTTTAGTTGCTATGCTTTCTCCGACTCGCTTTCTAGAATTTTCTTTGAAGACAATACAATTCGGTAACATTCTTTGGCCATCTTCTGGCAGCTCCTTGTTGTTCCAATATTATTCCCCACCACGTATTTTAAACATTGATAAACCGTAGAGATAAAACTGTGCATCCTTGACAACCAAGACCGCCCTAAAATTACATTGTAAGATGTTGAAGCATCAACCATTACAAACAAAATCTCAACTTCTTTCTTGAATGGTCCCCGACCAAGCTCCACTACGCATTCAAATTCTCTGACAACGATTGTCGTTACCCTTGTGAAACCAACTATTGTTCTATCCGACCGCTGACTTACAGGGGGGGTCAACAATTCTCCTATAAGTACTCATGAATAGAACATTGGCTGAACTGCCAGTATCAATCAATATTTTCAGCACTTGATCACCAACTATCCCTGCGACAATTACCACTACGTCCTCATGCAGACCTGCCACATTTCTCATGTCATCATTATCAAAACAAATAATTGGAGAGGGCGAACAGTGCATCTGCACTGAAGCTCCTACTTCCAACTGGGTAGTCAAATTCACCATGTGCCTCTTCCGTGAGTTGTTGGAATTCCCTGCAATAGTGTCACCTCCAAAAATAGCTAATGATTCAAAAAATGCATAAGATCACTAACTTTTCCTCTCGGAACAACTTCCTCTACCATATTTATATCATTCCTTCCCACCTTTGGGTCCAAATACTCTGTGAAAATATCAAAGGCCTCGAATTCTTTAGAAATTACCATCGTTGTGTCAACATTCTTTGGAACAGCGTTTGTCGCCAAAATTTTATGGGTGTGCTTTTTTCACAAAATCCAATAACATACCATTCTCAATCAACGCATGCGCCTCTTTTTTTTAGAGCAATGCATTCCTTGGTATCATGTCCAATATCTTCATGATATTTACAAAACCTATTAGAGTTCGATTTTTCCTTGAAGTCTGAATATGAAAGGGCTTTTAGAATTGTACCGTTGCCTTGGCCTTGTCAAATATTGTAGCCACATTTTCTGTTAATTCTGCAAGGACGAATCCATTTATTCGACATAGGTCTTGTTGCTTGCTGGGTGTTGTAATTTTGTTGATTTGTTCTTTGCCTCAGCGGATATTGGCCAACTACTTTGGGTTGTACATTCACACAAGGTGCCTGTTTACTAGACTCAGACCTCTGAAATTGATTCTGCTCCAACTGGTCACTTGAACATTTCTCCGACGCCTGAGTTTCCTCTACTAGAATCCTCTTTTAATCTTGGTCAAGAAAAGCTCCAAAAGTCATCGCCTGACTCTCAGCCACTGTATCCTTCAAAAGTCCGGGGAGGAGTCCCATTCTAAACGCTTCCAACGCCACATAATATTTGCAATACTCCATATTCATTTTTGTTTTTACAAATTGGTTGGTATAATTCTTCAAACTCTCCCCGATTCTTTGCCTGCAATATATTATCGTATCTCAATTAGCTCTAAATCTCTTGCTTCCCACGAAATGTTGCCTGAAAATGTTCCACAACATGTCAAAATTCTTTATATAACCATGTAGAAGCCTATTGTACCACTTGGAAGCGACTCCCTTGAAAGTCTGGGAGAACCCCCGACACAACAACTTATCATCATCATCAAAGTTGATCATGAAATTCTTAAATTGCTCGATATAATTGTCAGGATCCTGTGTCCCATCGAACTTCTCTAGCTTTGAGATATCAAAATGCTTTGGGAGGTTGCCTGAAAGAATTTTCGAGGACAAATGAGAAGCTCTCCAATTGTGATCCGTCCTGTACATATTAGCCCTCAAACTTTCATGGTTCAGAGCATAGAGGCCTTCCTCAGAAGGCAAAGTATATGATGTTTCCACTCACAATTCTGTTGCTCAAAATTTTGATTCACATATGGAAAATTCCTCTGGTTATAAGCTTGCTCATCAACACGATGACTCTTTTCCTTCATATTTTTCTTTTTCGAACTTTTATCTCGATGGTATCCTACTTGCTTTCTATCATGTTTTTTCTTTCGTTGACTCCTTTCAGGGGACAATTCTAATGAGCTATAACGGGAACAATCACTCGAGTCAGAAAATTCTTGGTGACGTTTTCCTCTTCTCCTCGAAGAATAACGACCATGCCCCCTATACCTATCATCTATGTCCCTAGGACGATGATAAGTTTCACATTCATCATTTTCATTGTCATTTTCCTTTCGGATTTCAGAACGTAGATTTCCCTGCACCACTTCTTTTTTTGCTCTTAACTTCTCGATTTCCATCAACAATTCATTTCTTCGAGCCACTTCGATTCATCTAAAATTTCCCCATCGCACTCATCATCATGCCTTCCAAAATCTACATTACTCCGATAGTTGTTGCCCACGATGTTCTCCTTGCAATTGTTCGTATCCAACTCCCCATGTTCTTCCATAACATTTTTCAAATCAAATCTGGTTCTGGAAAATAAATCCAGGTACCAATAGAGTTTCCCACAGACGGCGCCAATGATGATGTAAGAAACTTTGAAGGAGTATTCTGGGCTAAAAACCTTGGTTAGTCATCGAACTTTGTCATGTGTATAAAAAATGCCATTGATATTTTTTTTGTATCAAAACAGTCATTTTTGTTGGTTTCATTTTGCATATGTAGTCACTTTTGTTTGTCTTGATTTCCATCCGTCATCACCCGTGACTAACCACGAATATAAAAAAAAACCAACAAAAATGGCCGTTTTGATACAAAAAAACATCAATGACATATTTGATACACATGAAAAAGTCCGGTGACTAACCAAGATTCTTAGCCGAGTATTCTGAGTTAAACAAAGTTGGGAAAGATTATTCCGTGTTAACGATTTCTTAGTTACTAGTTTCTAGAGATAGAAAATCTACACTTTTAAAGAGAGAAAATGTATTTGAATATTAATCACTTTTTTCCCAGACTTGGTGGGTGCTTTTATAGTACAACAATAAGTCCCACACGTCTAACAACCTAATAATTATATAATTAGTTCTTACTTTTATTGTTTTTTCCAAACTAGCCATTTCCTAATACATATCTTACAATCTTTCATAAATTAAAGTTCTTCTTTGCAATTATCTCCCTTATCTTTTATTCTTCCTTATCAATAACAACCTTCGATGTGGTCCCTGCCAAGGGAGCTTCTTCTATCCATTTTGAGAAATAGTCAATAGCGACTATAATAGTTTTGCATCCCCCAGATGCCATGGGTAGAGCTCCAACTAAATTTATCCTCCATCTGGCAAAAGGTATTGGCTCATAAATAGACTTCATAGGCACTGTTGGAACATGAATTTCTTTCCCATGCATTTGACATGAATCACATTTCTTCACCATTTCTTTAGCATCTGACATTATGGTTGGCCAATAGTATCCAGCTAATAAGACTATCCGGGTTAGTGCCCTGTACACACAGTGTGCTGAGCCCTCCCCATCATGTAGTTCAGACAAAAAACTTTGGATTCTTCAAACCCCAAACAACGTAAGAGAGGTCTACTGAAAGATTTTTTATAGAGAATTCCCCTTATCATCAAAAAACTATGTGCATTGTATTTAATATTTTTTGCTACAACTTTATCCGAAGGCAATTTTCCATCAGAAATATATTGAAAGAGGGTATATCTCTAGTCTTTAGGTTGGATCACATGTATGCTCATACTTTTCCTATCTTCTTTGTTCTGACCTAGATGTATGGACGGGCATTCTTGTATGTGAATCCAAGGGTAAGACTCATAATATGCTATAGTTCCTAGAGAGTCTGCCAGTGTATTCTCCGATTTGGGAATACGTTCATAGCAAACTCTTTGAAGTCTTCTGCCACTTCTTTCAAAATGAGTAAATACTTGACCAGTTGTTCTTTCTTAGACTCAGACTGGCCTTAAGCATTGTGGATGAGCAATTAAGAGTCACACATGAACCGAACCCTCTTAGCTCCACATAGGAGAGCTAACTTAAGACCAGCTATAGCTGCTTCATATTCAGACTCATTGTTAGATGCCCTGAACCCAAAGCATATAGCTTTATACATTTTATCACCATACGAAGAGGTTAAGAAAATTCCAGCTCCACAACCCATACTGATTGATCCACTATCAGTTCGGACGACCTATTCTTTCTTGGATTTATCTTCTGAAGTTTGTTTAGAGCTCCCGTCCGCATGGAATTCCACCTAGAAATCAACCACTGATTGAGCTTTAATTGTTGTTCGGGGGCAAAATCAATGTCATAATCGCCCAATTTTAGTGACCATTTGGTCATTCTTCTTGATATATCTGTCTTTTGAAGAACATTCTTTAGCGGGAAAGACGTCCGGACAATAATAGAATGAGATTGAAAATACGACCTCATCTTTCTTGCTGCAATCACTAAGGCTAGTGCCAACTTTTCCAACTTTAAATATCTTCTTTCAGCATCCAACAAACTCTTACCGATGTAGTACACCGGACGAGGATAATTTTCCACTTCTCTTACCAAGACAACACTTATAGCACATTCTGATACAACCAGGTATACATAAAGCTTTTCTCCTTGAATGAGCTTGAAAAGAGTCTTTGGTGAGGATACGTGTTTATTTATCTCAACGAAGGCCTGGTTGCACTGTGGGGACCAATTGAAGTCTTTATCATTTTTCAATGTTTAAAAAAACGGAGTACACTTGTCTGATGACCTTGAAATAAACCTATTTTAAGCAGCCAACCTTCTGTGAGCCTTTGAACTTCTTTAATATTTCGAGGAGGATCCATTTTTAATAGTACATTAAGCTGATCTGAATCAGACTGGATAACTTTCTCACTTATTACGTAACCCAGAAACTTTCCAGATCGGACCCCAAACACACATTTCTCTGATTCAATTTCAAATTCACAATGGCTAAATTAGCAAATGTTTCTTGAAGATCAGTTATGTGCAAATCCTCCTCCAGGATTTTAACCATCATGTCGTCTATGTATAATTCCATATTTCTGCCGATCTGATTAGAAAATGTTTTGTTCACCAACCTCTGATAAGTAGCCCCAACATTCTTTATCCCGAAAGGCATTACCTTGTAGCAATGAAGACCTCGATTTGTAACAAATGTAGTTTGATCTTGATCATTTGGATCCCCTTGTATCTGATTATACCCTAAGAAGGTATCCATGAAGGAAAACAACTTATTTACAGATGTAGAGTCTACCGGCTGATCTATCTGAGGACATGATAAAGATCCTTTGGGCAAGCTCTGTTAAGGTCAGTGAAATCAATACACATGCGCTATTTTCCATTATTTTTCTTGACTAACACCGGATTGGAAGTCCATAAAGGATATTGGGATTCTTTAATATACCACATCTTGGTCAGTCGATCTACCTCTTGAACTATTACATATGAATTTTCCTTAGAAAAAGCTCTTCTCTTTTGTACAACAGGTGCAACATCGCTCTGGATGGACAACTTATGTGAAATAACGCTTGCTGATACCCCAGTTACATCACTATTGCACCAAGCAAACATATGTTGATTGTTTAGCAAAAAAGACAACAACTTCTTCTTTAACTATGGCGCCATCTTGGAACCAATCTTGACATTCTTACCCTCTACAAGGGAGTGAGTTTCAACTTCTTCAATGGGTATTATAACACTGGGAGCCTCTCAGGGGTCATCAAACTCACTTTCCTCAGCATAAGGCTCCAGTAAGTACTAATCTTCATTAGTTCGAACTGCCCCTAGTGTCTTAGGAGCAAGAGCTGTTGCATAGCACTCTCTGGTTATCTTCTGACTACTTCGGACAATGCCTACTTGTCCATGAACTGCATACTTTAAACAGTAATGGACTGTTGAGGCCACAACATGCATTCTGGAAAGCCAAGATCTCTCAAAAATCACGTTGTATGATGTGGGGCAATCTACCACAACAAATAGCACCCTCACTATCTTTTTAAAAGGCACTTTTCCCAACAACACTTTTCTTCAAACTACCTAATTACATCTGCAGTACTACATGTGAAACCCACAATAGTTCTGTTCAAACATTGAATAACGGTCGAATTCCTTATCTATTTGTACGAGCTTACTATGAATGGGAAAGGGGATTAGCACTGATGGCAAGATATTTTCTCATTCTAATTGAGTAGCCAAACTATGGACATGCCTCTTCCTTGATGAAGGGTTAGGTGCAGTTACAGTAGCCCCTCCAAAGATAGTTAATGACTCAAAGAAATTGATCAGTTCAGATATTATCTTGGTTTGTCCTGTTATCACTCCTACCTTATTCTGAGTTGGATCAGGATCCAGATACTCAGAGTCCACATCGAACCTTTCAAGGATTACCATTGCCCCTTCTTGAGCAGACGTTCCAGGATTGTTTGTAGGACCTGTATGAGGAGCATTGTTAGGTCTGTTTCCACTTCTTGTTTGAACATATGCTCCCAGTTTGCCCCTCTCAATAAGGTTTTGAACTTCTTGTTTCAATGCTATGCAGTCTTGAGTATTATGGCCTATATCATTGTGACACTCGCAAAAAAAAGTGTTTCGGTTTTCTCTGGGGGACTGCAACGCCACCGGCTTTCGGAAGTCTACTTCATCTTTAGTTTTATCATAGATTGTAGCTATGTTTTCTTTTAACTTTGTAAACCACTCAGGCTGGACCCAAGGACCCCTCTTACCCCTTGATTGCTGGCTTTGGGTCTAGTTCTGGTTGGATTGAGTTTGCTTAGACCGGTTAAATCCTTGTCCGGTTTATTTAGCCTTGTATCCAGACTAGTTAGCGGCTGGAAGAGTTGTTATAGTGGACCTCACTTGACGGTGCACCTGGGTTTTCTTTATTTCCTCCGTATTAATCTGCTTTCCCACTTGGTTTAACAAGCCATCCCAGGTTATTGCTTTCTTCCGGGTTATAGAATCAGCTAAGTTCTCAGGATTCAACCCCTGCCTTAGAGAAGAAATTGCCACTTGCTCAAAGAAATCTGCTAATCCTTTATTTGTATTCATAAATCGACTTATGTAGTCTTTCAAAGATTCGTTTGGTTCTTAGGCATAATGGATAATGGTATGCCATTACCCTTCAATTTTTTACTCCCAACGAATTGCCTCCGGAAAGAAACCCAGAATGTATCAAAGTTTCTAATACACACTTGAGGTAAGCTATTATACCATTTAAGAGCACTCCCCGTAAAAGTTTGGGAGAAAGCTCTACACAAAAGCTTATCATCGTCATTAAAATTTATCATGAAGTTCTTGAATTGCTTCAGATGGTTGTCTGGATCCCGACTTCCATCATACTTTTCCATTTTGGAGCTATCAAACCTTTTGGGAAGGTGTCCGGACAATATTTTTGCAGAGAAAGGTGATTGACTCTAATTTTTATTGTGACTAAAGACTGTATCTTCCTTAGGAGTTATAAAACTACCTGGTTCGGACTGAAAAGCAAAAGGTTCTATCCGCAACTGATCAGCATGCATATGGGATGATCCTTTGCCCAGATGTCTTTTAAGCCTACCATGCCTGTCTCTCTTTCTTGAATGATTTTTTGTCAGTTTTATCTTTTTTTTAGATATCTCCTCTTCACTGTTTAATGACAAAGATTCTTCAAGCTCAGCCTCATTTGAAGAGTACTAGAGGACTCAGACCCAGAACTTTCAACAGACTTGGACCAATGTGTCTTCTTTGAGCTGAGATGAGTCTTTTTTGAACTGAGGTGAGTCTTTAGTGATGGCTCATTCTACCCAGGATTATCAGTATGGTGAAGGGCTGACGCTCCAGATTTCTCTTTGATACCTTTCTCTACTTGTTTTATGGCCCTTAGTGCCTCTATCTCTATCACCGGTTGATCTCGCTCCTCAACAGTGTATTCCTTATTTTCCTTCATTGTTTCCACCTGAGGAGGTGGAGTACTTTTCTCATTTGGATTCATTTGAACTGTTTTCTCACTAGTTTTGAAATAAAATTCAGGTACCATTGTGCTCCCACTGTGGTCGCCAATTTGGTTTGGTTTATTTTGGGTTGAGGGTAGTTTTGTAAAATATTTTAGTAAGTTTGGGGTGTTTTGTGTTTAGTTTGAGGAGTAGTGAGATAATTAAGCAGCCTGCTATTATTAAATTCTGATCACCCTTATTAATGAGATTGGTTGGGGTATTTATACCTTGATTATTGACACATGGGCTTGACGGGTTGGGTTGTGAAACTAGGTCGAATTCAAAGTCCCATTAGTTTTTAAGTAGATTAGCAGATAGCTTAGTCAAAAGTTATTTACGTTTGTCCTGTTCAGATTTATAGTGGTGTGATATGGTCTGAATTACCCCTGCTCGGATTAATAGATTGACTGTGACTGTAAGATCCAAACTCATCAGTTACTACTCTGAAATTTAAGAATTAGACCTCCAAAGAAGATGAGGAATTTCAAAGTTGTTTTATATCCATTTTCCTAAGGTTGCAGAGACACTAATGTTTGTCAAAAGACATGAATTCAGGATTAATCCTGATGTCTTGAATTGAGGACTTTAATTTATTTTAAAGCCTTATATACTACAGCATCGCTTCGAGGCTTTTTCAAATCGAACTTCCCATGGAGTAGTTTTTGGCCATTACTTCATTTTCAAAGAACAATCTTATACTTTTTTTTATTTCATTATCTTACGAAACTAATACAAGGTGGTGGACGATCTCCTCGAGGTAGAAAGGACTTAGAAACAATAAATATTTTTTGTTAATTATTGTTGGGAGAACGGTAAATAAATTTCAAAGAGAGAAAATCCTTGCCGAATTCGGAGGAAGTGGAAAAGTATCAATAAGTTCATCCACCGCCAAACTTGTCTAGAATTATTATCAACCTTCAGCTTTTACGTTAATTTTTTGATATTTCATACAATCTTCTTTTACGGTACTCTATAAGTCCCAAAAAATCATCTGGAAGTTGCTTAAAAGAGTTTCACCAAGTTAAGCAAGTGGGTCAAAGAAAATTGGTTGTGCGGATTTCTCAATTGTTTTACTCATGTCAACTTGATCAGAGGCCACCTTTGGAGAAGTAACACCAAAATTACCCTTTTGTTAGAAAAAATAATGACTCCTAATCTAGATGAAATTATAGACGACTTGTTTGCTTCTGGCGCTCATATTTACCTTCGAACCAAAAAAAGAGATCCTAACAAAATGGTTAAGAAGGAAATTTCTAACAGTAAAAAAAAATTAAAAAAATATGTTAAGGAAAGGAAAAAGAAGCTAGATTAGATAATCTAAAGGTTACGAAGGAGAAAACAACTGAAGTTACGAACCAAAAGGTCAATTAACAAACGAATGAAGTTGTTGATCCAATAAAGACCGAGAAAATTGAAAAGAAAAACCCTCCCCAAAAGAAACAAAATCAACACACACATCTAAGCGTAAAAAATGAGGGAAAATGCGAAGGAAAAAATAAATCTTTGGTTCAAAAGAACATTGATGCTGGAAAGAAGACTGCTCATGATGGAAGGCGATCTTGGGATTGTAGATCTGAAATCTAGAATCAGACGGTTGTCCTTAAGCATATGTGGTACCTAGTAAGAAAAACAAAATTACTCAATCTGGTGATCCAAAACGATAAAAAAAATTTACTATTTAAATATCGGCTCTTTTCCCTCATGGATTTGGAAGAAAACTTTAGGTCTTACGTCTTTGGCCAACAAAATTTACAAGGAAGCGATCGATAATAGTGATACTACATTCTTTTGGTACAACATGTGGCTTCTTCCTACCTCTCTCGTAACTCATTGTGAAAAAATTATTATTCGCAATTCAAATTTGACAACAATCTCGGCATATCATACACAATTCAGGAGATTAACAAACTCGTTCTCTCTCTCCCGTCTCATAACATTGACTACAATAATATCCATTGTTGGACCGTTACGAGTGGAAATGCAAACTTCACAAAGAAAGACACCTACAACGCCATCTATATATACATCTCTTATGCTGGGTGGGCCGGGGTAATATGTCATAAGTATAATATACAACGGTACTTATTTATTCTTTGCTTTCTATCCATGATGAATTGTCAACCCGAGACAAAATTATAAGTTGGGGACTAAACTTCACCCTGGATTGTGTTTTGTGAAACTCTTGTGATGAATCCACCAGTCATATATTCTATGATATTGCTGCATTCAGAGTATATGGATAGTTGCAGTTCAAAGCTCGGGTTCCCACTAAAAGACACAAATTGACATTCATGGATTATAAAAGTGTCAAACTGACATTTCTCTCGCATCTGTCATCTTTGCCTTCATGCTTTGGTGCGATAAAGGGAACATAATGCAAAAATATTTGGGTCCCTTCTCACTCTCAACTTTGCGGTTTCACACCGTATGCTTTCAGATTTTCGGTTCAGATTCCTTTGTGCTAACTTTGTTTAACCAATGTAACCTTACTTGTCTTTCTAACTTACCTTTGTTGTATGTGTGACAACTACCCGAGTTTTACCAAGACATTCTTATGGCTATCCACCATTTTGTTTTGTTATTTGTATCTCTTGAATCATGATCCAATAGGTTCAGCTTTACGTTTGTATTTTTTTTAAAGACATCATGCTGATTTCTGAAATATATTCTGAGTATTCGTAAGAACAATTTTAATATTTATGTAATAAGTTTTTAAAATTAAAAAATTAATTTAATATTTTTTTATTATTAAACTGATAGTATTTAAAACTATGCATTTTATTTTTAAAATAAAAATAATTACAAATAAAAATCCATTCATTATTTGATCAATAGTAATTTTTTTAGGTGTTTCAACAACTTATACGTATTAAATCTTGTTTGCATCTCACCGTAGAAAAAAAATATAATAACAATTATACGATTGTAAAAAATACTAGTTTTTTTATTTATACAAATATTGAATTAAAGTTTTAAATATTATTTAATCAAATTAATTTTTAAGCGAAAGATAGAATTTCAAAGTTTTTATATCAAAATAAAATAAAACAAAAAATATAGGGTGAAGCTATTTCCCCATAGTATTTTTTTATTTCCTCCATATTAGAAAAAAATATCACATCTTGTTATTTCCTCCATAAAGGAAAATCCGAATTTACCATTTTCCTTCTTCTCTTTAACAACGGCCTTCTCTTTAACAACAACCTTCTCATAACCTTAGCCCCATATCTAGTCTGGATATTTTTTAGCGAATGAGTAAAAAAGTGAGGTTCTTAGACTTACTTGATCTTGAGTATGCGATTCATTGGGTATGCGATTCTTTCAGCATGAGTTCTGATTTTCATCACTCTCCGAAGAAAATTCTGATGTTTATGAATATGATATCTTTAATTTTTGGAGATTTAAGTGGTATGGTATATAGCTTTACTAATAGAAATATGTATTTTATATATATATATATATATATATATATATATATATATATATATATATATATATATATATATATATATAATTCACGATTTCTAATCATTTCAATTCATGTTGATACAGGATATTATGTATTTATCAAAAAGAAAATCAGAAAACGACCAAAATGAGGAACTTTCTATATACTTAAATATTGTGGAAACTGAAGATTTGTCTAAAAACTTGCAGGTTTTCCATCTTCACAAACGAAATGCACATAATTCTGAGATGGCATCTTGGAATTAGATGTATTTTTTTTTTTATAAAACGAACACTTGATTCTGAGGTACTGTCTCGTAATCAAGTGTATTTTTTTTGTAAGCACTTAATTCCGAGGTGCTAGCTCGGAATCAGGTGCATTTTAGTTGTTCCTGTAAAAACAACTGATTTCGAGATAATGTCTCGGAATCAGTTGTTTGTCGCTAAAACCTACAAAAATCGGATTTGGTTTAGAAGAATTTTTTTGAACATGGATTTTCAAGTTACATGAACATGGATGATGTTTTCCGGTGTTAAATTTTTTGTTTAGGTTTCTTCCTCTTTTATTAGTAATCTTTAACTAATTTGTTTTTAAGATTTAATGTTATAACGTATAGCATATGTTTTGGATTCAATTTGGGTGAAATCTTGAGTTTGTTGATATAAGTGTTTGATATTAGTTAATGACATAAGATTATAAATTAAAAGACAAAATTAGGGCAAAATTGTAAAAGCAAGTGATGGGGAAATAGCTTCACCCAAAAATATATAAATTGTTATCGGTAATTATATGATTTTTAGGGTTTACGAAAATGTGTTTAATTTTAGTTAAAGGTTTCACAATCAAATCGATTTAATATTTCTACCATTCTTTAAAAGAGATATCTCGATCTAAAATAACTATATGTTATTATGTACAAGTGATTAGTCAACCACATATTTGAAGCAACATAAACAAACTTCGAACAAAAAAAAATTATACAACCAAAATAGCTTAACACAAAAACAACTAGGTCCGGATGACATGTTCTTCCCCTGAACGTTGATCAACATGCCTAATCCACCGTCTTTTACCGCCCATCTTCGACCGTAATCCTTCTTCTCCGGTCGCCACATGAGCAATATCCACCCCTTCCCCCACCGGCAAAAACACTGATCTCACAACCCGACAAGACCCTCCATCACCAACAGCACTTCTCCAACAAAACCCAGACCGTGTTTTCAAGTTAGCATTTTGACAAACCAAAACAGCTCCTCTGTTACTCAAATTCGCAGTTTTCAAAACACTAACAAAACCATCATCTTTGCAATCGACGACCAAGAAATCGATTCCGGTGAGGGTTTTGATGATTTGTGAGGCTTCCCCGATGATTATCTCCGGTGGAGAAATGGGTGGTGTGGATTGGACATCGGCTATGGATTGGAGATAAGAGAGTTTGGAGTGTGTGTTGGGGAGTATGCATATGTGTCTGGCTTTGGAGTGTTGGGTTGCGATTATTAGGCCGATGGTTGTTGCTATTGGGGTGTGTTGTGTCCATGTTTCTACGATGAAGTTGGCGTTCCAGCCTGCGGCCATTGCTGATATTAGCTCTGCTGCTCCTGATTCTTCTAGGTTCTCACACTGTCAATATCATAAAATAAAAAAAAAGGTGAGGTTTTTTTGTAAAATTGGTACATAAAACTATTTGATGGATATATGATAAAAGCAAGACAAATAATTTATTACTAATGAGGATTAAAATAAATAAATTAATCATTTTTTATAACTATATATATAATTTGTACAAAAAAAATCATATAATTAGTGCGAAAATCGGTAATTTTTATAAAAACAGTGTGAAAATGGTTGGTGAAAATGTTTTTCTCACTAAAATAAACAAATCATTTATATCCAAAATACTATTCAACCATTTTTTTTGTTAAACATAAATTAAAACCACAAATCATTAATCAAACACATATAAAATTGTTTTTTTAAAAAAATGAATAATTTTTAACTAATATACAAAATATTTCAAAGACCAAATAAAAAATAAACCTAGTTATTTTTAAAAGAATACATACAATTCGTACGAAAATTGTCAAATTCACACATATAATAAAAAAAATAGATTATCTGGAAAAAATATCATTTATATCGAACTATAACAATTTTTTAAAAACATAAATCAAACACCTAATAACATCAAAACACACAAAAAAAAAGATGTTGTTTTCTAAATGGACATATTTTAAACTATTACACAAAATATTTCAAAAACTAATTATTATTTTTTAACCTCATTATTTTTGAAACAAATCATACAAAAAGATTTATATAATTAATGGAAAAATTGTTAGATTTTACACAAATAGCGTGATTTCGTGCGAATGTATTTGCGATAAAAAAAAACGTTGTATACAAAATACTATTCAATTTTTTAAAAAAACATGAATCAAACACTGCAATATCATAATCAAATACATAAAAAAATTGATCTTTTTAAAAATGATCATATTTTTAACTAATACACAAAAAAGTAATTAATTTTTTTACTGCGTCATTTTTGAAAAAAGATCATAAAAAAAATTCATATGCTTACGTAAATATTGTTTCCAAAAAATAAGTCATCTTATCTAAAATATTATTCGAATGCTTTTTTTTTCAAACATAAATCAAACATCCCAATATTTCAATCAAACACATGAAAATGGTTTTATAGCTAGACATATTTTTATTAACACAAAAAATATTTCAAAAACTAAATAAGAATATATTAACCTTCTTAAAATAGTTTAATTTCTTTACAAAAAATTAAAATTTTGAATTTTTAGAAAATCTTAAAATTCACCAACCAAAAATAATATAAAAATGATAAAAATAATGAAAGGTTTAAAAATATCCAAGACATCAATTCTGAATAACTATCTGACCATGTTCTTAGAACCGAATGTAATTGCAGATTAATATAAAAAACATTAACACATTGAATGACCCGATTCCGACCCGACCCGACACATAACAAAAAAATAATATTAAAAATTCCACTAAGTTTTGTAATAACTGTACAAAACAAAATTGTTCAAGATACTAGAAGCTCTCGAAACTGTTCATATAAACGAACCTCCGACATTTCTCTCATCCACACAAACCAAGACCACCAAAAGCTGATTCCAAGTTTGAACCTGAAACCTCGAGCTGATGAAGACTATGGTTTTTCTCAGCTTGAATCAAATAATAAATTACTTACAGCTTTTACTGTGTCAATGTAACCCTTGGTTGCTGTTTCCGGACACCAAACTAGCTTCATTTTCTGTCTTTCTTGATATTCTTCTTATAAAACCTAACCTGTTCTTGTGTTTCGGCTCAAGTTTTTATCTTTATGTTTACGAAATCTCAGAAGATAAACAATGATTTATAGAGAGAGAGCAGGTTCAGGTTTGGCTTTTTCTTGGAGACAAAACAAGTTGCGGTCTTGAAATAAGATTGGCTTCGGTTTGAGAGTTGACATTGACATTGCTCCATGTCAATCCGACGTGTGTAGTGGATTAGGGCTACCGAAATAAGAATATTTGTTTCTTTTGTTAAAAATAAAGATTGTATAATATTGAAGTTTCTAGCTGTACTCATATATTTTAAGGTTAGATATTTAATACTGAGAAATGTAAATAATGATATTCAATAACTAATAATAATGTAATTTAGTATTACTATTATCTATTTAATCCAATAGTTATCATATTTTTTAATAATATCTGCCTATATATTCATGTTATCATTAGGTACTTATGTAGGTAATATTTTTTTTTAAGATTAAAGTTTTTTTATAAAGTTCGTATTTTTGAAACTAGAGGTTAAGAAAAGTAAATCTAAAAGTACTATCGGTTTCTCAATTTTATTATGTCCGGTCTCGCATGATTTAATAATGTATGGTCTCGTATGATTTAATAATGTATGATTTTTTATGATTTAATAATGAATGGTCTCTTAATTTTATCATGCGTGGTCTCGTATGATTTAATAATGTGTTTGTCTTTCAACTTTATCATGTCTAGTCTCACATTTTTATCATCTATGGGTCTGGCAAAAAAAAGAATATCATCAATGAAGCTAGTTTTGTTTGTCTTAAAAAACAAATTCGATGTTATACTGCAAAATATAACATTATATCTTATTATAAACTCTCCTACTTAATTCCTAGAAAACCTTAGGCAAAACCGCTAAATACATAATGTATTCTTCAAAAGTTTGGTGTGATTTTACTTCAATTCAATTTAAGTATAAATCACTTATTCAATACCCCGGATCTCTAGTAGGTCAGATAAACTTGGTGGTTGGTCATGACTATTAAATACATGTCGTTGGAGATATTAAACACTCTCAATTCATGAAATATTTAAAGTAAAATATTAAACAAAAATGAAATTTGATGAATTAAACCTGTTCGGACTTGAACCGAACAGTAGTACAAAATATGTAACGCCATCTAAGGACTTTGATTGTTCAAAAAACTGAGAAACATACATGATAAAAATCTTAGGGCTTGTTTCCTTCGGATGTTTCTTCACCACCGCCTTTTTTGGGACTTTTGAGTTCAACACTTGAACTCTCACTCGTGCCTTCTTCATCATCAGTGGAATCAAATCTACTAGAATAGTTGTACGTGTCACCGTCAGCCAAGGTATGAAATGGGATGTCCTCATACTCCATATACTTCCAAAAGGGACCAAGGGTTCTCTTAGGGAATGTCTCATGGAACAAGAGCACCATATCAGATTTGACCCCATCATCTCTCTTTTCTAAGGAGTCTACTACTCTATTGGCATATTCTTCAATACCTCATTTGATTGCTTGCTCTTACTGACACTCTAGGGCCTCATTTTCCTTGGTTATCTCTGAAACGATGCCTTCCAACTTAGTATTCTCGTTGGTTAGGGTTTGGATAGCCCCATCCTTAGTTTTCAACTGTTCCTTCAAAGCTGTGAGGTTTTGTGAGGAAGAAGTCTCCAGGATGTAGTACTTGGTTTGGAGATCAGTTTTGGTTGCTTCTGATGCGTTTAGTTTGGTTGCCAAATCCTCTTTTTCCTTCTTCAGCACCTCTACGCTTTGATGAGCACTTAGAATACTTTCGGATAGATATTTCTTGTCAGAAGTGAGAGAGTTGATAATGTTGGTTTGACTTTTTAGTTGCCTCTCAAAATGGAGTATTGGCGGGATATAACTAAAGAGAGCATGACTAAATATATCATGTTCTCCGGATATGGAAAAATATTTCCCATTGTAGGTCATCATGTTGGAGGAACTGGAGAGACGATAAGGACCTGCAAAATCATCTTTGTCAAAGTCATTAAAGTACAAATCAATGTCTTGAAGGGCAGAAAGGTCCACTTTGTCGTTTCCTCCACCAACAATCTGTCCAGACCAGAGGTCTTTTGGAATTTCCTCTTGCAGAGTAGCGTTAGCAGGAGCTGGTGGTGGGTTTTCCGGGAGGCGAAGGATTATTTCTTCCCATAGAGTAACCTTCTTCTTCTTGGCAGCTTTTTCATCACTATTGGCCTTGCGCTTTCTGTGCTTTTTAGGAGGCCTTGGTGGGTTCTTTGACCCTCCATCTTCCCTGACAGTCTCGATATCTACCGCTTTAAGCAAAGCCCCATCAATAACACCCTGGTTCCCCGAACCAATACCCTCCGTAGCTGTTTGAGCCAGGTTTGTTGTTGTCTTCCTCTTCTTGCTCTTCATTTTGCTGGGGGCCTTAGCCCTGGAAGGCAAGTACAACTTGGTGTCTTTGGCTTCTGTCTTTTTTAAAATCACGTCAGGAGGAGGAGGGGTGGTTAGCTCTTCCCATGAAAGGTCTCTTCTGCCTGTGGTGTTCCACAAGTGAGACCTCACAAAATCGCCCGACTTAAAGAAATTGTGGAAGACATTCCCCTAGTTTTTCGAAGCCAATGCATTGAGCTTTGCACAAATATGTTTCCCTTCTTCCAAGTGGCTGGTGAACTCCTTCGGCAGAACTGAAGTGAGACAAATTAGTCAGAATAATAAAATTTATAGTTTAAGAAGTAAAAAAGAAAAAGAAAGATAAACTTACCAGTGTTTTTCCACCTGCTAGTCAGCAAGCTAGAGTTTGTATTGGCCTTTATCTTCCTACCATTTTCCCATGTCCCACTGACAAAAAGGAACGGTATCCTCCAAGGTTTTTTGGACTCTAGCATGTCGTTCACAACCTTGAAATCATTCCTCATGTTGTAGTCATAGAAGGGAATTTGATGGTTCTTGCACAAACTTGCTACAACAGCAAACTGCTCCATTGGAATAGGGATCTTTGATAGTCTAGACATCATGATACAAGCTAAGAGTGTATACCAAGCATTGGGGTTTAGCTGACTTGGACAAATTTTGACCAAATGAAAGTACCTGACAATCTTTGGGTCTAAAGAAAACCGAAGTCCCTAGTTTAGCAATTCGGTGTATACAACCACCTCGTTCAATTTACAGTCCATGGGGGTCTCCGAAGTGATTGGTATCCTCACTTTTACAGACTCCACAATCCCCCATTTGGTCCGGATTCGACCCAACTCGGCAGTGTGGGTGTAGAGATAGGTGATATTTTGCAAAGCCATCAAATACTTGACGTTGACGTGTTTATAACAAGGGCCTACTTTACCCTATAGACTCTCTGGATGAGTCATGCAAACTTTAACTTTACTTTGACATTTCTTTTATGAGGCAACATTCCATGTCTGACCTGATATCTCGGTCTCAAAAAGAGTCTCTCCAATGTTGTCCTCCATATTCTCTTCCATCACTGTGGAAGGTTTTTCAGTTGTCTTTGAAGAAGGTTGTTGCAGTTCCTTCATCGGAAGTTGTTCGAGTGGTTGTGCACTTGTTACCTCTGAGGGCCTAATATCTGGTAAAGGTTGCGATCCGGAGGGCTTGGCCTGTGGAGCAACTTTAGCCACCTCCGATCCGGAGGGTTTTGAAGATGATGTTGTTGTTTGGGTTTTTGTTTGGCGCGTTGTCCGCCGAGGAGTTATCCTCTATGGTGACCTTTCTGTATCGGAGCCCATCGTTATAAACGGTGAGGGTTTTCTGATGCTTGAAACAACTTTCTCCTTGGAAACTGGGTGTTGAAATTCTTGTACAGAAGAACCAGAAGGGAGGGTGAGAGGTTTGGTATGAATGGAATTTTTATGGGTCTAGGGTTTCTTGAGGAAGATGACCCATGATCGGCGTCCTCGTTTGGCTGATTGCTTTTCTCACGTGGAGAAACAAGGAGACCAGCGGTAATACAAATTTCTCTTTCTACTTTATTTTCTCTCTTTAACTCAGATAAGTTCAACCAACATCCTTTAACTAAGGAGTTTTTGGTTGTGAACATATATCTCTCAAGAACAGTTTGAAGATGAAGATGAAACAAAATTTTTTCTCTCTAAGAAAGTTCTGAGTGTGGAAGATAATGGAATAGTAATATATATATATATATATATATATATATATATATATATATATATATAACAGTAAAAAGCAACAGTTACCAAGAAGAAGTTGAATAGGGTTTTTTGCATTGATTAAGGGTTGCGCAACGTGTGAAAAATCAGAACCTAGGTAACTTTCTAGACCTAGTGGGTGCGACGGTCTAGGAAAAATAATGGTTGGGAGATCAAACCAGATATTGACACGTGTCCCACGATTCATGAAGAAACTCTTAGAATCCTGGAAAAAAAATCAATCCTGATAAAATTCGAACTGGGTTGTTTGTGAAAGAAAACTTCTCAGTTCGGATGACGCAAGCAGATCAGATGGAATTTATCTTAAATTGGTAAATTTTTTAACCCTTCCAAAGATGCTTTGCAAGGCCTAAAAATGGGCTACTAATGAGTTCGGATCTTACAGTCATAACCACTCTATTAATCTAGATAGGGGTAATTCGGACCATATCACACCACTATAAACCTGAAGAGGACAAACGTAAATAACTTTTGACTAAGCTATTTGCTAATCTACTTAAAAACTAATGGGTCTTTGAATTCGACCCGGTTTCACAACCCAACCCGTTAAGCCAATGGGTCAATAATTAAGGTATAAATACCCCAACTACTCTCATTAATGAGGGTGATCAGAATTTAATACTAGCAGGATGCTTTATTATCTCACTACTCCTCACACTAAACACAAAACACCCAAACTTACTAAAACATTTTACAAAACTACCCTTAGCCAAAAATAAACCAAACGAGTAATTGTATTCGATTTTATGGAGATCTATATGGTATCGATTACTGACATTGCGAAGATTCTTTCTTATTACTTATGATATCTCTAATGACAATTCAAATTCAACATCTTTCCTTTTCATTTTCTTCGGCTTCAGATTTTTCTTTTTCTTTTCCTTCTAAAGCTCGGCCTCATCTTCTACATTTTGGTGACCCTCAACGCTATTTCTTATTTCATTAGAACTACAAATGTTTGAACCCAACTCATTCTGAGCCTCCACCTCATCATCAAAATCCCCTCGAATCACAAATCTAGTGACCGGAGACATTAGAGTTTATAGTGGTACTATTTTTGGATTCCTTTTAGTCTCTACCACAATCATGATATCATGAGATCTTTCATCAACTAATTATATTGATGAGGTTTTGGGTTTACGGGTAATTTTTTATGCATAATATTTTCACCGGTAACTAGTTTTCTTTCTTAAGACCCAACAAAATCCTTCGGGGGTGTAGCCTGACTTGAAGGAATCTCATTAGGTCTTGTGAGAACCTTTTCTCCAGACCTAACGGATTCCTTCAGGAGCATATCATAGTTTAGAAAAATCACCACAACCTCTTGGATTCATTTTTTTAGATTTAGGAGAGCGTTTACTTTTCTCCGAAGACATCGCGATTGGCGTTCGTTTCCCTCAGTATGAGTTTTTCAAGGAATATAAGTGATTTTTCTCTAGATATGATAAGTATAAGAGGTCAAAGAAAGAGAGGGGACAACCAGTTCGGCTTATTCTATCCGTGGTGCGTCAATTCCGAAATCAAATACTTCAATAATAAAGTTATGTTTCTTATCTACAGTCCCGAAGACTTTCATTTGCTCAGCTTTCTTTGTTATCGACAACCAATCTGAAAGAGTTGTCAAGGCAAAACATACAATGAATTAAGTTAAGGAATTTAGAAGTTACCTCAAACATAAAGTCTGGATAACACTGAGGATAGGTGTGCGGCAACGAAGTTTTTTTAATTGACGAATAGAGAAACAAATCAAGGATTTTTGCCGGAAACGTTTATGCGATGATGATTTCTTGGAAATTAGAGTTTACAGTGGCAGGAGAAAATGAGTTTACTTTCTCTCTCTATCTCTGGAATTTGTGAAAAAGTGAAAACGTGAGAAGAAATAACGAATTTATAGAAGAGGCTTCAAAAGCCCAACGAATACTTATATTGGAGAGCGGAAAGGTCTTTTCATCATATTTTCACGCTTCATCATTAATATTCTATTGCATAGGTATTTAGGTATTTCATGACAGGTGTATTAAAGCACACCATGTGTGATGTAGATAATTCTTGGGACTATTGATTTCCCTAGCAAAAATAATCGAAAGAAAAGTATATATCACCTTTCGTTTTCGAACCACAAGGTCAATTACAATAAATGGAAAAGGTACAAATAAAATATGAAGTAGTGTTAAATTAGTCATATCTCATAATTCTTAGCAAGATTAGACGAATTACTGATAAGGGTAGGATTTATCTGATCTTTAAATCGAATTGGTAAAATATTGGACAGATATATAATTTGTAATATAAACCCAATAATAGCATTGAGGGTTTTTACGTAATAAGAATTAAATGTGTTTTAATTTAATAAGTTAATGATGTGGATTAGCCATAAATGAACTAATTGTGTATGCCCAAAATCTCACCACCGTTACTATACAGGGCATTGTACTTTTTTTGGAAAAATTGACAATTATTATTCTATAACTACTTTTTGTAGTTTCTCTCTCTAGAATTCTAATTCTAATATCTCTCTAACTTATATGTGAACCCTTAAGTATTCAGGATTCATTTTCCCTTTTAATATTTAGAGGAGTCATCAACCAACCCACTTACGGAAATATAAACAACTATGTGATAAAATATTTACCAAAATAAAGCAAACCACTTATAAAAAATCTAAACCTTAACAAAATGAACAACATACACACTAAAATAAGGAGAAACTATTTATAAAAACTAGGAAGCAAATATATGTTACCTTGTAGTACAACTTTTCCTCATTGGTTATGTCCAATATATGTAAGAAGTGACAAAAACTTTTCATTGTTGAGTGGTCATACAAAGTCTAGATAAGTCTAGATATTCGATCATCTTGTTGTTGTATGTTGCTTCATTATGATGTCACCAATCATCTTCTACTCGTGCTTTTTGTCTTGACAGTACTACCATTTGCATATATATATATATATATATATTAGATCTTCTTATTGAGAAGTTAGTATAACTGTTTGACTTGTAAAACTATTGTGGAGCTTCTTATTGTTTTTGTTGGAATTTTGTTTTTGTGATTACAGATCTTATTTTTGTTGTGGTAACTCTTTGTCGTATATTTGTTCTAGAATTTCTTTTACTTTAGTCTCTACGTTTTGTACTTTTTTATATTTTCTTCTTCAATTATTTTTTTGTTTGTTTGTCGTTACTGCACATTATTATTGTCTTTCTCATTGTTGTATTTCCTCCACTATCATAACTAGTCTTAAAATAAGGAGTTTAAGTGTTCTTCTCATATTGTAGTTTTTTTTTCGTTTTTTTCAAATGAGACATTTATGATTAGTTTTTTTTTCTGCAAAGGATAAATTGGCGGTTGTAAGTGCTTTGATTTAAACATCTCAGCAAAATCCCTTGTCGTTCCCACCTTGATTTTCCTATTTTAGATTATTCGTTTATATTTCAAAATTAGTATTTGTTTTTTTAGCTCCTTAATCTGTTGTTCGAGATTTTTGTTTATTGTTTTCATATTTACATTATTTCTTTAAACTTCGTTGGTTTTTCAGCTCCACGTTTTGTCCTTTAATATTATTGTTTGTCTTTTTTAGCTCTTCAATATATTTCTATAGATTATTGTTTGTTATTTTTAACTTTTTATTTTCTAGCGCAACTCCAACGTCAATCTCTCGCGACTGAAAATTAAAAATAAAAATTTGAGTAAATAGTTTACGAAAGTAGTAAACCACATGCGGAAATACAACAAAACAACTTGTGAAAAGATACTTGTGTGACATTTGAAGATCTAAGGGTAAATCGATTGTAGAAATACAAAACATCCACCTAAAGAAACAAAAGTAAATCACTTGTGAAAAAAAAAAGTGTATCACTTATTGAAATAAGATTTGAAGTTATCTTTTGTTCCTCTTCCATCAATTTCTTCAAATTGTTAAATTTTTGTTCGAATGCCCTTATTGTTTCCTTGAGCACTATTTTCCTGGCATTTTCTTCAAAGTAATTTCTTCTTCAGATTTTTTAAAGCCTTGAGAATTTGCGAGTTTGTGTTATTTTGTGGACATAATTCAGACTCGTTTTTATTTTTTTTCCCTTCTTCCACCACTGCTATTGGATTTATCCTTATAATTTTATCGATCCTCAACAATAGCATCCTCGTTAAAATTATGTCGTATATTTATTCCCTATTTTATTGTTTTCTGTTTTTATTCTTGATTTTCTTTGTCAACATCACCTTCATCTAATCCATCTAATCCTTCTTTATCATATGATTCATCATTATCTTTTTCGCTTATGTAAAATCCTCTTCTTTGGGCATCCTTAGGCTGAAGTTCTCGAGTATAAACCTACAAGCAAGTGGAAGCACCATACATAGTTTCACCTACCAAGGCCTTGGTGCACGATATTATTTTTCCCTATATTTATTTTTGTCCCAAAATGTGCGTGTTCAAGAATAACTGCTTGCTAGAAAAAAAAAACATTTATTATTTGAATTGGTTTTGTAAAAAATATTAACTTGAATATATTTTCCTGTATACTACCGCAAGTACTGTTACAGAACCAATTATCTTTCCTGGTTTAATAGTGCAATATTTTTTTTATTGAGGTAGTTATTTAATCTTTTATTGTTTATGCACGATTATATCCGTTTAGTTTTTTAGAGTTCTTCATTGTATTTAGCAGTTGAAGCAACCAATGCATCGTCATATAGAGAAAACTAGGATTATACAAACATGTAAAATTAGATGTATTGCCACATGCATCACAGTTTCTTCTCATTTCGTTGTTGTTGCTAACTTTAGTGCATCCTGGAATAAATAATAGTCAAACAAATTGTTTGAAAGTATTTTCACGTGTGAAAAACAAGATTTGAACCACTTGTAAAAAATCATGAAAATGAGTTTCAGAAAAACATCACTTATGAAAAAATCTTTTTTCGCAAGTGTAAATGACTTGTGGAAGTACGTCATTTGTAAAGAAATTTATTTTCATAAGTGTAAATTACTTTCAAAAATATGTGTAAATGAATTATGAAAATACGTCGATTGTAAAAAAAAATTAAGTGTAAATAACTTGCAGAAAAACATATGTTTACCTTAATCTTTTTTTTGTTATTTGCCAATGCACCTTTCTTCCTCTGTTTCTTTTTAACGTTTATGGGAAATAAATACAAATAATTCTGGATTGTTGTGTTTGACTTGAACTGGCCTCGATACCTATTTTGTTTAAGTTATATCTTATTTTTTTTATTTTTAACCTCTATAATAAATATTACTTCTTTGGATGTAAACCTAACATGTTTTTCACCGAATATAAAACTAGATATCGCGATGTAATAACTTTTATTATTTTAGTATTGACATCTTATTTTTGTTTGCACCTTAACCAAAAGCACATTTATGAGATAGTAAAATGGCGTGTCATTCTTCTCTTGTATTTGTTGTATTAATCGTTCTAAATACAAAGATAAACCTGAATTTGTCATTTCCATTTATCAGCATTAGAGATAGTGAAAGATATTGGACTTATAGGTACTTGCAGAAATAAGGAAAAAATATTTGGTAAAAAAATCAAACCATAAAACAGCTAAAACAGTTTTGTCACCCATTTTCGAAAATAAGGCAAAAAACTTGCTAAAAAAGAAAAACCAAACCCCAAAACCCAAACACAAACAATTACTATCAATCATTTGCGGGAAAATAAAAATCAAACCTCCAATATAGCCAAAACACAAACACAACCAATTATCGTCATTCATTAGCAAAATATAAAAAGAACATGCTAAAAAAATCAAACCTCAAAACAGTTATAATAAAAACTTAAACGGTTACTGTTGTTGACTTGCGGCAATTAGAATAAACAGATTTTGAAGAGAAAAAAAAAACAAAACAAGCTACCGTCATTCACTTAAAAAAATAAGAAAAATTTTTTGTTAAAAAGAAAAATCAAACCCTAAAAGATTTTTCTCTTTTCCCTTTTTTACGTTTTCTTTAAACGTCATATTTTTCAAACAATAAGTTTAAAAAAGGTTAAGAACCTTCGTTAGTCATAGGAGCTATGCACTTATTTCAAAACTGCCACTCAAGTTATATTTGTTTCAAAATTGCCACTTTTGTTTGTTTTCTTTACATTTATGATCACTAGCGGTGACTAAAAATACAAAGAAAAAACCAACACTAGTGAGCACTGGTGAAACAAAGTGACTGTTTTGATACAAAAATTAAACAAGTGGCTGAAACAAGTGATCAACTCAGGTGACTAACCTTGATTTTTAGCCGTCTAAAAAATATCAAAAGATATTATTGGTTTTGTTCTTTTAAGACAAACAAAACTAGATCCATGAATACAATTTTTTGAAAATACTATTGGTTTTGTTTCTTTAAGACGAACAGAACCATATCAATGAAACATATTTTTTGAAAATTTTTTAGTTGGGAAATAAGTGAAATGTAATTGCGAAATAAATATAGAAAAAACAATTGTTTTCTAATTGCGGGATTATGAACAAATGCGTTACAAAATACAAACTTGTTTTTGTAGAAATAAATGTTAATTAAGTTTGAAAAAATCAACCTTCTTTTAATTTCGAAAATAAGTGCATTTTTCTGTTGAAAATAATTACTTTAATTTATTTTTAAATAATAAAATTGGATTGTGTTCCAATTAAAAAGCGAAAACACTCTAATTTGGTTACAAAATAAATTTCGAAAATATCGTGCTCCAGTTACGAAATATAAAATTACATGTAATTTGATTGTTAATAAGAGTAGTGTGCCAATTAAAAAATTACATGCAATTTGACCGGAAAAAAAATCTAAAAAAACAACGAATTTTCTTGTTTTCATCTTTTAAAAAATAGAAATGTATTTTAGAAAAGAAAAATGAGTTAACATTTGAAAAACAAAATTTTAGAAGTTAAAAAAAGACTTGATTAATTACATCTAGACATGTTTTGTGTTCAAAAATATTATTAGATATAAAAAAAAATTGTGCGGTAGGTGATTTCCAAAATCCAGATATTTATCAATAATTTGAAGCTTATTTAGAGAAGTTACTCTGATTCTAATATCAGCGTCAACAAACAATCACTTTTTATACCATACGTAAAATGCACAATTTGAAAACTGAAGATGCAATGGAACATCAATTAGTATCTTTTTGTTGTTGACACACCATACTTTCCGTGGTATACACTAACAACAGAAAACAGAACCACAAACAGCTATTTACAGATCATTTTGTTCTTTTTCTTCCAGAGGTGCTACTGTCTCCTCCCCGTCCGACTGGAGTAGGTCCTGCCCTTCCCAACTGGTCTCCTTGCACAGTTGATGGAAGAGCCCAGCCTCTTTGGCTTACCTGCCTATTATTTGAGCTGCCAGGAGCTCCTGAAATACACGTTATAATGGGCCGTAAATATAGATGTGATCATTCACCAGAAAGTACCAAAACATGCTAGGATTACTCTAAGGTACCTTTCAGCTATGGTACTCCAACAAAATTTCAGTAGATCGTGAACAGATTTTCTAGTAGCTTAAGGTTTTAGCTACAGATTTCTCAGACTACTGAAACTTATATATGGATTACTAAAGAGTGTTTAGCAGCAAATATGTTCACAAGCAACTGAGAAGCTACTAATAATTGTACCTTAGAATAGTTCCACACATGTTACTCCGCAAACACTAGGAGGTCGATTAAAGCAGTTTTGCGATATATTAAGTGTTAGATAAACATAGCAGACTACGTAACTCTTTACATTATAAAAAGTGAACAAGTTTCCTGTATCAACACTACATTTATGATGGATTTCAACTCCAAAAAAATCAATTCCAAAAGTTTAGATGAATTTTGTGAGTAAGGATCAGTGTACAAAAGTATGTGGTCCACTGGTCTGGTTTTTTGAGGTAAGAACCACAATTCATAGTATCTTTCCTAGATATCTGTTTAATGTTTAATATATTTTGCTTTATATATCCAGCTATTAGTGTTTCTCTTCAAGCATCCAACCTATGACTTGCTTCATTCAACCATCTTTCAAAAAAATATAAAACAAGAATATAACGACAGAGGGTAAGTTCCAGTGATGATAGTTTGCTGGTAGGACTTGTTTACCGCATATGCAGACTTTTCTATTCATATTCATAAGTTATCGCAGAAGAAAGCCGATTAAAAGTAAACTAAATGAAAAAAATTAAACAAACTTACCAATAGCAGTCCTACTACTAAAATTCCCTGGCCCAATAGGCAAAACTTTGCTAGCATTCACATTCCAAGCATTGTCAAACCCAGCTAGTTCATCTGCAAAATCATCAATAATAGCCTCAGTTACTGGCGTGAGTGCAAATAAACAGGGGTAGTAAGCTTGACACAACATGCATCTTAAATAAATATGCACTACTTTACTTACTTTCATTCAGATTATGAAGGGTCTGCATCGTATCAACCCTGCCATCTGAGTTCAACTTTCTCGCTACTGTATGGCCCTACAAGAAAACCAAACAAACAAAAGGTAAATGCCTTTTTACTAAGCCACGCATACAGATATAATCAGGCTAGAAGACGTGATAAAATGTGCTTTAGTATACTAGCTAGAATAAAGGAAAACCAAATAGGATAAGAATGAAAATCCAGAATAGGACCTTGGAGTGAAGGCCTCTAGAGACCCTGTGTGCCGCCTGCCTATTGGCGTAGTCAGCTTCACGACTTTCCTCGAAAGTAACCTATTCACCATAATCAACATAAGAAACATAGCAAAATCAATTTGTATCTAAATTCTAGACTAACTCACCCCATCACTCCCGGTCCTCCTAGCCACGGAGGAGGTATAATATGCCCCGTCAGCACCCCCATAAGTAACCGAAGAGGAGCTTTGAAAAACAAAACTTTGAGTTTGTTGCTGAGGCTGAGGACGAGGACGCGGCTGAGGTTGTCGTTGTAATTGTAGCTGCCTGTTACTATAATTGTTGTTGCCACTGATATATCTAACATGTGCGTTGTTAGTCTCTGCAGTGTGATAAACATACCGAATTTTTATATTAGAATAAGAACATAATCAAGCAAAAACATAAACTCAAGTACAAGAACATCCCATTCTTGGACGGGATAGATGGTAAGTGCATATTATATTTTAGGACATATCCAACACTCCTACTAGTAAATCTGTACCTTCATCGTTATGATCATCATCATCAGGAGTAGTAACAACACCGGAGGACTCATTGCCTAATCCAGAATGCTTTCCTGAAATTCTCTTTTTCTTCCTTTGAGCTTCTTCTTTCTCATCATCAGATTCAGAGTCAATCTCTTCAATGATTGGCCCTCTTGATGTTGCCGGCTCCAATTGCTGATACATGGGTGGATGTATAGGTGGAAAAGGGTTCATCCCTGGAGCTAAGAAATTGGAATTGAACATACCACCAAGAGGCTGGGTAAAGAAAGGGTCGCTAAATGGGTTAACGCCTCCGAAAAAGCCAGACATGAAGCTTGATGGATCATCAAAACCCGGAAACATGTTACCGAAACCAAAGAACGGATTACGACCTTCCATCTTCTATTCAAAACAACCTATTCAATACAAAAAGAGAAACAATTTCAACTACAATTACACAAAACTAAACATAAACACACCACTAGAACAATCGAATTAGCGAAAATAGAAATCGAATTGGACTTAGAAATACACAGCAAAAAGATGAGATCGAGGATACAAAGGAAAACCCCTTTCTCAAATATAAACCCTAGAAAGGTTTAGGGTCAGGTATAACCATTATATCGAGAAATGTCACGATTCTCCATTCAAAAGAACACCGGATTAATTGATCGGAAAGGAAAAAACACCAACCAAAAACCATAACTGAAGTGAAAACAGGAGATACAATTCAAATTCGAAAGGAACTATTATCGTACGAGAAAGATACCCGGTGGAAACAACTTTCTTTAGCAAAACTCGCGATGGCTTTGGACTATTCTACGACTATATTTCTATTCTCAGCTCGTACATTTATGAAGCCAAATTTACCCGACCCGATAGGTTTGCGGGTCCAAATAATCCGAGCTAATAACCAGAATTTAGATGCTCCTGAAGCAAATATCAACGTATTGCAAATAAATTAAAACGAGCTAAATAATATTTTTTTCCTTTTCTTATGAAATGGATAGTTTTATTAGGAATGTATCTGTTTAATAACAATTTTGTTTATATAACACTTACCGGGTGTTAGATAAGGCAAATGTAAACATCCTATTCGTACTTTATGGTACTGTATATGGTTTTTATATACACAAAAAAGATATATATGGAAGGTTCTGCAATTGCATGGGTGTTTGTTATTGGATGTCTAACTTGAACAATGAGGACTTGTATTTCCGGATTATAAAAAGTTTTCTTTTTTAAAAACAATGTTTTTGGAGAGCTATTAGCTGAATAACATGTACCACATAAAAAAAACTCAATTGCAAAACATTTGTTAGTTGTTGAATACTTACTCCTCTAATCTATTTAGTATTCTTTTAGACTTGGTAATTTGTACATATGTCAAGGGAGCTGATTTAGTTACAATAATCAAACCTTTTGAACATTGGTATAATTTTTTTTTACTTCGAAACAAAAACAAAAAAAAATTAAAGCATGCACGAATACAAATTAAATAATTTGCTTGAAATTTTGCAATTCAGCATATTAAGAATATTATAGCAATACATTTATAGTCTACAGATCGCACTTGTGGGATAAAAAATTAATAGAGACTGGTACTTTCCTTGATTTTGATACATTGTGATATAGGATTTTGATGGCTAATTTTTTTGTTTTTTTTCTCTACCGATTTACTTAAGAATGTCTATATATCATTCATGGTAGTAATGAATCATTGTTGGCTGCGTGAGATTCCAAAAGGCTCGCACACTACACAACGAAAGGGTCTGCGCAACTTCAGGACATCGATGCTTTTTTTAGCGGCCATCCCGATTTTTTTAAAGAGTTGTGGTAAACTTTGCATTAGATATTTGTTTGCATCCCACATTTAAGATGTTTTGCTATTATGTCTCACTTTAATTACGTCAACCTTTCAGCTATCGTAAACCTCTTTATTTTTGGTATTTCTGGTCTAGTGAGACTCCAAATGGCTCACTCACGTACAACTGGTAGAGGAACGCAACGGTGATTGTGACAAAATCCAGCGGACTTGGAAAAATGCGATTCCAAAAGGTTCACTTACAACAAACCCGTGAGGAACCACAACGGGGCATATACACAAGCCAATGTCCCATATTGCATTTTTCCCGGGCTAATTTTTGTTCACGATCCGGATACTTCAACAATAATCAAGCTTATATATATTTATTTTAGCTAAAAAATTAGGTTTAAACTAACATAAAACACATGTATTTGTGCCTAATATTTAAGTGGTTGCAAATATTCTGGAAATGAAAGAGTAGCTGTTATCTTTTAACTTCACTTATTTGTTTTGTTTGAGGTATATGTATTTAAGAGTAAATACAACTTGTTGAATTGGTAATCAGATGATTTTACTATGCTCCTTTTTTATATTGATCTCTTACAAAAGGACAATTACACACAATATATAGAGAACTTAGAGGCCTATACAAGTAAACTTAATACACTGATTATAGGGAGAAAATTAAGGACAATATATGAAATCCCAAATTATAGTGGTCAATAGTTGACCCCAATTATTACTCCATGAATCCAGCATTCCAAATTTAGTCGAATATTCTAACATTCCCCCTCAAGTTGTGTAGTGGGATCACCAATACCCAATTTATATAAAACTGATTCGAATGTTCTTGCAGCAACCGCTTTTGTCAAGATGTCTGCCAGTTGGTATTCGGATCTAACAAACGGAAGTTTGACTGTCCCATCTTCAATCTTTTCTTTTATGAAATGCCTATCTATTTCAACGTGCTTTGTTCTATCGTGTTGTACCGGGTTCTCTGAAATCTTAATCGCAGCTTTATTATCGCACATTAACTGAGTTGGACACTTCAGAGGGGATCTGATTTCTTTCATTATCTTCTTTAACAAAAGTATCTCGGTAATCCCCTTAACGATTCCTCTAAACTTTGATTCAGCACTTGACAGTGATACTACTTTCTGTTTCTTACTCCTCCAAGTCACCAAGTTACCTCCAAGAAGAGTAAAGTAGCCAGCAGTTGATCGTTTGTCATTAGGATTCCCTCCTCAATCAGCATCTGTGAATACTTCAACATCAAGGTGTCCATTTTTCTTAAAAATATGCTTCTTCCTGGTGTGCCTTTGAGATATCGAATAATCCTCATTACTGCCTCCATATGGTGTTCCTGAGGATGATGCATGAACTGGCTAACTACTCCCACCGCGTATGCAATATCGGGTCGAGTGTGAGCCAAGTAAATCAATTTTCCCACCAACCTTTGGTACCTTTCTTTACTCGCTGGTTTGGCCCCTTCAATTATCTTTAGTTTGTGATTCATAACCATAGAAGTTCCATTTGGTTTGCAATCCACCATGCCAACTTTAGATAATAAATCCAATATATATTTCCGTTGGGAGATATAAATCCCTCCTCTTGACCTAAGAACCTCGATTCCTAGGAAATACTTAAATCCCCCAAGGTCTTTCATTTCGAACTCCTTGAAGAGGTTTTTCCTAAGAGAGCTAATTTATTCTTCGTCATTCCCCGTTATAATCATATCGTCGACATATATTATTAGACAAGTGACTAATTCTCTTCTTTTTTGTAAAACAAGGTATGATCCCCATTACTCTGTTTGTAGCCATACGACTTCATTGCCATTGTAAATCTCCCAAACCAAGCACGAGGAGACTGTTTGAGCCCATATAATGCCCTTTTCAGTTTACATACCTCATTTTCTTGAAAAACATCAGAGAATCCTGGTGAGGGTTCCATATATACCTCTTCTTCCAAGTCTTCATGTAAGAAAGCATTCTTTATATCAAATTGATGAAGAGGCCAATCTTTATTCGCGATTATTGAAAGTAAAACTCTGATAGTGTCAATCTTTGCAACTGGAGACAACGTTTCAGAGTAGTCTATACCATATGTTTGTGTATATCCTTTGGCAACCAATTTTACCTTGTCTCGCTCAATGGTGCCATCAGATTTATATTTTATATTAAACACCCATCTACACCAGATTGCTTTCTTCCCTTGTAGTAACACACATTTATCTCATGTACCATTCCTTTTTAGAGCTTCCATTTCGGTATTCATTGCCTCATGCCATTCAGTCATCTTCTTAGCTTCTTGAGTTGTTTTAGGTATTTGTTCAGAGAGAATAGTAGCTGAAAACGCCTTTGCAATCTTCGTCATTTCATTCCTGTCCGTTTATACCGGATATGTAGAAGCACGAGGAACGTGTTTCGGTGAATACCGGTTAGGAGGAACCCCTCTATTTTTTCTTGGGGGAAGAACCAGAGTTTGAGTTTCAACAAATGAACTTCCTGAACTGTCATGGTCAGTAGCATTTTGTGAATTATGACATTGTAAATTGTTTACCTCCTGATGGACATTTTCTTCGGTTGATTCACTGGTAGTATCCATGGTATTTATTTCTTGTTGGACATTGTCTTCGGGAGAATCATTGGTGGTAAGAACTGCCTCGCCAGTCTCATTTTTGTTGGAAGAGGCATGTTCGGTGGCGCCATCTACCGACTATGTCGGCACATCCTCAAAGTAACTTTTATATAGCAACCAGTCGAGTGATTCACTTACTTTCTCCCCCTGAGCACGAGATTGGTGGTAAAAAAAATCGGATTCTAAGAAGTCACAATCCATGGTGACATGGATTCGACGAGTAACCGTATTGTAACACCGATAGCCCATTTGATGGACACCATACCCAACGAATACACATTTTTCAGCATACGGATTAAGTTTGTTTCGACTAGTCTTGGGGATATGAACAAACAACGAACAGCCAAAGACACGAGGTTTTAAGGTCATAATAGATGGAATTGTAGCTTGGGTGGCAAGCACTTGTAATGAAGTTTTATTTCCTAGACTTCGGGTTGGTAGACGATTTGCAAGATACGTGGATGTAGCAAGAGCTTCTGGCCAAAGAGAATGAAGAACTCTAGATTCAATCATCATAGCACGAGTTTTTTCAAGTAAAGTACGATTTTTTTGTTCTGAGGTGTCGTTTTGTTGAGGTGTGTTTGGATAAGTGGTTTGATGTATAAGACCATTTGTTTTGAAAAAATTATGTATTGTTTGGTTGACAAACTCTGTTTCGTTATCAGAACGGGGAATCTATATTTTTTTCCAAATTGAGTCAAAATCATTTTGTAAAAATAAACAAATATTTCTGGCACTTCTGATTTATGTTTCATGAAGTATATCCAAGTCATTCTTGAGAAATCATCCACGAATAAAACAAAGTATCTGATTTGATTGTTAGTGGAATTTGGTGCTGGGCCCCAAACATCAGAATGGATTAGCGAAAAAACATAATCAACTATAGTATTACTTTGATTAAATGAGACCCTATAATTTTTCGCAAGAATGCAGGTTTCACATTTCTCATGAATGGAATTATTCAAAAAAAGACTAGGAAACAAACTTTTAAGATAGCTAAAAGAAGGATAACCAAGTCGTCGGTGCCATAACCAAAATTGCCTTTCGGTTGTTCTGTGAGCAAGCATGGCATTTCCCTAATGAACTACCTCATCAACATAATAGAGTCCTCCTTGTTCGGTACCACGCCCAATGATCTCCTTCGTACGAATGTCCTGTAAAATGCAAAAAATGGATACATAAGAACCATACAGTTGAGTTGTTTTGTCACTTGACTAACAGATAATAGATTTGAGGATAGTGAAGGAATTTAGAGGCAGTTTTTTAATTTCAATTTTTTCCAAAAAAGTAATTGACCCTCCCCTTTTGACTTCACAAATTTCTCCACTAGCAGTCTCAATATGGGACTTCTTTGGAGATGATATGTCACCAAAGTCTTTAGGATCATAGGACATGGTGTCCGCAGCCCCGCAATCAAAGATACAAATTCATTGATTTCCTAGATTTGGGGTAAACATGACAGGCTTTGGGCTTTTCATACGTTTCATTTACACACCTTTGGTCAAGCCTGTCAAAGAAAGACGTGTCTGATGGAAAATATTTGAAATTAATAAGAGAGGGGTTTGAGGTTACACCTCAAACCCTTTACCTCCAAGTTTTTCATAGGAGTTCGCCGTCATTCCTCCAAAACCAGTGTCACTTCCTTGCTCCTTTTCAGTCGGATCTTCACCGCCACTTGTAGACGAAGCCCCTTTGGCATTAGATCTGAAATGTTGGTTATTTTTCTCTTTATGACCATCCTCCCACCATTCTGGATAGCCAACCAGCTTGAAACATGTCTCTTTAGTGTGTTTCTTCATCCCGCAGTGAGTACAATACAACTTGGATCTATCTTAATTCTCTTTGGATCGGAATTTAAACCTTTGTGCAGAATCTTTAGCAGCCAAACTCATTCCAATTTTAATCGAGTCACTATCTAAAGAACTTGATTTTAGTATATTAAGCCTGGTCACTTCCCTTCGTATGGAGGATCCTTTTTCAGGATATCTCTCTTGAATGGTTCTAACTTGTCATTAATCGCCATTAGCAATTGATAGAGTATTTGTTCTTGAGTCTTCTTATTGTAGATCTGAATGTTTTCTGAGTCTTTCATAGGGTTCGGATCTCGCCTATCTATAGACATCCAGATCTTCTGCAGTTTGTTCCACAAGTCTTCTAGTGTATCAGACCCTTGCCTTAGTGAATTAGCCCTCTTATGAAGGTCAAACACCTGTAACGAATCTGTACCAGAACTGTATGTGGTGGCTAACCCATCCCAGAGGGCTTTTGCAGTGGGATATTGTGAGACATTATTCACCAAACTGGATTCAAGATTCTGGATAATCCATGTTTTGTCAGTTTTGGATAGAGGTGTCGGCTCCCCTGTAATGTGAGAACCTCTCCCCCTTCCCCCAATTGCTTTCTTCATCAGGTTTGCCCATATGGCATAGTTTTCACCATCGAGTTTAATCCCTAGGGATAAATTCTCATGGTTAGTTGTTTGTTATTGTGTTCTGAGACCATTTCTCAGAATGGCAGCAATCTGCATTGTTAATTCATCAGGGATTTGACTGACCGCGACTTCATTGCCAGCCATCTTTATTGAGGATGTTAAGAATTCTCAGAATCACACGTGCTCTGAGACCATGTTGAATTGGTAATCAAAGGATTTTATTATGTTCCTTTTTTATATTGATCTCTTACAAAAGGACAATTACACACAATATATAGAGAACTTAGAGGCCTATACAAGGAAACTTAATACACTGATTTATAGGGAGAAGATTAAGGACAGTATGTGAAATCCCAAATTATAGTGGTCAATAGTTGACCCAAACTATTACTCCATGAATCCAGCATTCCAAATTTAGTCGAATATTCTAACACAACTTAATGTCTGACTTATCTTTTGAAAATCCTGCAACTTATTTTTTTATATCCATGCCTGATCCATATATATTTTCGTAGTGTCTTTCTCTTATAGCATTATAAAATATATCAATACAAGTATTTTTGGTCTCTTTATGAACGAAAAACCTACATAAATAATTTATGACATTCTTATAACCTTTTGAGGGCTCGAGAATAGGGTTTTGATCCTCGGGCCTTAGCCTTGGCATACTTGACGCATTATAAGTTGTACGCTGGCGTGGATCAATCAAAACATATTTGGCTAGTAAGACAATTTCACTGGTTTTCTATAAGGTCGTGAAGTAGTCGATCTTTTTTTGTGATACCGTGGATCAAAAGTCATTTTCATCTATGCCAGTTTTTGTCTAATAACTGCAAGAGGGGAGGATTTTTTTACCCCGATAAATTTATACCAGTCGACTTCACATTTTTCTTTTTGATAGTTTAAGATAACCCAATATGCCACGAGATATGTCATTGCCTCTAATCATCCGGGGTAAACCTCTTGTGCTGAAATAATTTTATTGATAAACTTTATAGGTTTACCCCTCAGATAATATGAGTCTGAGCTCCAAAATAAATATTCAATCTTTATAAACTTATTTAATTATATATATTTCCAATAAACTTAGAAATAGAAACGGTCCAATGAAGAAAATGAACGATTTAAATTCACAAAAGTAAAAGCCAAAACAAGAAGACAAGATTTGGATCGATATAAGAACCTTAGATGGGAGAAATGAACTATTTAAACGTAAAAATATAAAACTTGAGAAAATTTATGTTTTTAATGAGAGTGTGTAAAAAAAGAAAAGAAATATAGGAAGATACTTCAGTTGAATATAAAAATAAAATTAATTAAAACTTAATAAAGTGAAAGTTATCGACATTTGAAAAACTTACACATCGAACTATAATAATTAAGCCAAATTTACCCGACCCGATAAGGTATGAATCCAAGCTAAGAATCAAAATTCAAATACTTCTAACGCTTTTTAAAGCTGTAGTTCTTTTTTCCAATTCGAAATAAATTTCTATTAATACCAAAGTTAAGTGTGGAGTAACTTGAATGAATTGGAATACTTTAATAAAAGGTCCAAATGTTTTCATGATTGATATATACATGAAATAACAATACATAATTAAATTTTAAAAATTAAAAAAGAATGTCTTTTTTATTTCCAAGCAACATTTTTGCTCCAATTTTAGTAATTTTGAGTTTTTATTGATTTCATTTATCTTCAAAAGTTTGTTTTAGAACCTACAATAAATTTAGTAGTCAGGCCAAATCCTGCTAAGTGAGTATAAGTTTAAATGCAAATCAAAGATATATATGTTCAGTTATCTAGACGAATGTAGTCTACATTTAGGCTTTCAAGAAACATAGTAGATCTTAGTGAATCGGGAGTTTATGACGTTGATAAGTCACAATTTGCATGTTGATTAAAGGTGTGTTTTGTAACCCGGTCAGCAGAAAAGTTTTGCTCACGTTATATATGTGAAATAACCATGGTTGATGCTATTAGATTTCAATAATAATTTATTAAAGGCTTAAGAAACCAATGGGCTTTAGCATAGCAATTCTTTTTAATAAAACTAATGAATCAGTTTTAATGTCAACAAATTTGTAAATTTACAATAAAGGAGACCATCTAAAATTTCCCTAGCTTCAGCAATTTAAGGGGATTGTTCTCCGTAAAGTCTACCTATGGATTGAATTAGTTCACTTTTACTGTTTCTGATAATTATTCCACCACTCGATTCACTATTAATTCGACAATTCACTATTAATTCGACAATCACAATTACAATTTAATTTTAACTAATTGTTCAAAGGGGTTGTCCATTTTACATAAAAAGGTGATTTGTGACTAACTAAATGATAACACTCAAGATCATTAGCTTCAAGACCCTCCAAAGAACAAAAAAGTATTTCTTTAGAGTGACATTGTTCAAAAAAATGTATATATAATTAAAGTGTTGTTCTTTGATCTTATATCATTCAAGTTACTAATTGTAGCTCTTACGTTATAGAAAAAGAAGGATAATGAGAATAACCAAAAGTATTAAATATTTTATTTAATTTATTTTTGTTCAAAAGTGTAAGTATTTATTAATTATATATCATTTTGTATAACTATATTTAATAATCTTGATATTTTTATACTTTTTTCTAATATATATATATATATATATATATTTCCACCCATTGATCTTAAGTTGCGCATCTAAAATAACATACTTTTGTTTCTAATTTGGGTCGTTAAACAAATTAAAATTATTATTTTCTCTCTTAAAATTAGGTTTTAATTTTGGAAGTTTCCATGACTACTCAAACTTCAAATAATTCAAAAATTTATAAAATCAACATGGTTAGTCATATTTTGGAAATCATATGATCCGGCCACTCAAAAGTTTATGTGTTAGTTAATAGCATCTCAGACTTCAAATAATTGAGTCACTTATAACCTCAATATTATTTTTCACCCTTCGGCCATCATATGATTCGACCACTTATAGCTTGGGCTCTGCTATGACATGAATATGTTGCTCGGGTTCTTAAATATACAGTTTTTTTCTTAGTCTTTTTCATATTTCAAAAGGACTATGCTATCTCGAGAAGTATAGTGAAGCTACTTTCGAAGCAAAATTCTCAACCTCTTATGAAATCAAACCCTATTGTGAATCCTCCCTTCGAGATAATTAACTACCATAAAATAAAAATAAAATAAGGGAATGTTACTCGATATGTGTGAATTTAGTTTTTGAAAGAGAGAGAGAGTTTGATTTTAGAGAGACAAAGTAAAAGTGAAAAAGTAAGAATCAGCTTATGAACGTATCGTCCCCTTTATTAACAGCCTCATCAATTATTTATAGACTTTGAGATTTAGTGTAACCGAATTGGTTACACAAATGGACTAATTGCACTTTAGTCCACATCTTTACAAACAACCAAAAACATATCTTACAACTATACAATTAATCATATAAGACTTTAATTTATTACATTTAAGCTCTCAATATTTTATATCTGTATCAGTAGCCCCCATAGTTCTTAAGAAAGATAGTGAATAAGAACTAGTAATCATCAGAGGTCGTGAGCTTCGAATAAAAGTTGTTCCTTACAAAAGTTCAATATGCTTCGAATTAAATTCTTCCCTCTCTTTGTTGAAATGGTTTTTGATAACATATGTAGTCTTTCGAAGAAATGCATAACCAAATTCTGCTTTAAATGCTTATCACTCGTTTATCAATTCAAAACTGCTAGAATTCATATTTGTCATCCCCAAATAGATTATGTTTTGTTTATCTTCAAATTTGACCTAACCATTCCACATACAACCTTTTGCCTTTCGTTTCGAATATTCACAGTCCAAACCTTTGCCAGTTTTTTCATAACGGTTAGAAACGTTTGCTCTTCTTAGCACGCGTTCAAAAACCCACTAGGCCTGTCATTAGTCCTGATTGAAAACAGATGTCACCCTGTCAATTCTATAAGCAACTGTTTTGCCTTCTCTATTTTTTCAATCAATTGATACCACTACCTCTTCAATTTCTCTGACACCACTCTATCTCTCATAGCCCTTCTACAAATAGTTTTCCTTTACTTTCTTTGCCTCACACAAAATTTCTAGAGAGAAAAACTTATCTTCCCCTAAGAAAAATCCTCAACTACCCTTTCTTGAGTAATCAACTTATTGGCTATCATCACCAGAAAATTCATACTTTCCAGTCAATCTTCAACCTAATATATGAAAAAACGCCAAAAAACAGAAAAAACAAATTCCTTAAAAACCAAGAAACCAGTTTTGGTGCCTACGACTATTTTTGTATCAGCAAAATGGCTGAAGATTATAAACCTGATGGATATATAAACAAGTCCCCTCAATCTTCTACTCAAACCATGTATTACGGTAATTTCGACCTAAATCGAATCTTCCCTGCATTTTAAATTTATCAATTCCAGAATCTCAAAAAATTAACGCCTCGAAATTCTTCCCCATCATCTTTGTTTGTCTCTCCTCGAACATCTCGCAATGTAACTCCAAGCTCATCAACTCAAAGAAGTCCAGAACAAATCCAAAAGAAGGTAACTCCTCGAATTAAACCAGAAGCTCATCTTCATCATAATTTTTATACTAAAAAGAATATTTTCATAATTGTTGAGGACTTTGAGGCTAACATCTCTTCTAAAAACAATACAAATAATCCTACATTATCATCTCCTCTCCCGAGGGAGATTGGTCAGACCAACATAGAGTCTCAAAAAACTCTCTCGCGTATGCAAGAAGAAAGACCAACCTCAAATCATAATCCTTCTCAATTAATAAATGAAGCGTTTGAGGAAGAAACTGATTCGGAAACAACGCAATCAAACGTCGAGGCCAAGGAATGTGACATTGCATCTGACACAAATTATGATTCCTAGAAACAAGGAATAACAAAGAGAAGAAGAAAGAAAAATAAAGATCCAGTTGAGATTCCTGAGGATGGTGCTGCCTCAATCAGTGTAAACTTGAAGCCACTTCTCCTTGAATACATCATAGCACTAAAAACTGTGTCATACATTTACTATAATGAAGCTCATGTTGATCGTTTGAGGAAACAATGGGGAATGACAAACAACATCACTCTTCGACTTCTAAAAGAGGGAGAGACTTCACTAGATTGTGGAGAAAATGAGTTGGTGGTCTATCATGAGATCATCTAATAGGGTTTTAGATTCCCACTAAATCCGATGATAATGGAGTACTTCAAAATTTTGAACCTCTACCCTACACAAGCGACACTCAATCTGTGTTTTACACTCTTGTCAGCGATTATGGCTTTGATACTAAACCAAACCCTTATTTACATTAAGATTTCCTTGCCATGTCTGGTCTTTTGAATGGACCAGTATTACCCTTTTACTACTTGATACTGGTGGATGACTTCAAGGTTATCAACAATCTACTTGAGGCCAACAAGTTTTGGAAACAAAAACTTGTCTTTATATTAGGAGTTTGGGAGAATGGTAAATAAATATCTGAAGAGAACCCTTCCAAACTTAATCTTGTTTGGAGAAACAACGGTAAGACTTTTCACTTTTGTCTCTTTTTATCCTTTATAATTGAAATAAGCTTTCAAACAAATATTATTGTTGTTCTTAGGAATTTTGAAGAGGTATAAAAGTCGAAAAAAATGATGCAAAATATGTTTTTGTTTAGTTGGCCACCTGGAAGGAAAATGAACGGGGCAATGGATTTTATTTAGCTTTTCAACCCATCTATTTCATTAACAGTCATCTGTGAAGGATTTTCTTGGGTGCCGACCTCCCCAAAAATTTAATGCAGCAACCAAACCTTGTTATGAAAATATTTCTTGCACCTGATAACAAAGTTATATTGTATGTGCGCAATAGATCTGACAGTCCCTTTCCTTTGAAAAAGAAAAAGAACAAGAAAAAACAGCTAGTACATCTCATGCTAGCCTTTCCACTAAACTGAAGCTGCAAAAGAAAAAAGTAACCAAAACCAAAAGGAAAACATCTGAAGTTAGCCTTCCAACAATTAAAAAAGGAGTCGAGGCTGAACTTTCTTCGAAAAGAAAGAAGACTTATACCCTAAGGAAAAATAAAACTGCAAAGTCTTGATCACCAAAAAGAGTAGAACAGACCCCCTGAATTAACTGCCTTAGATTTTCGTCCTAACAAAACTGAGGAGACTGCAATGGAAATCTTCGATGAGGAGTTGAAGTAGAATATAATCAAGGAGAAAATGAAGCAGAAAATTACCAAAGAGATGACCACTTCTCTCTCCGATGAAACTGTTAGTGAAGAAGAGCTTCAAGCTCTCTACAAAGATATGGATCAAAAGGTTTAACAAATCCAGGAACAACTTCGACAAATTAGCTATCAAGTTACTGTTGTTCTTTTGCATGAACTCTTGCCTTCTTCAAATGCTCATGTGGCTTCCTCATCAGCTCTCATACCTTACAACAATAAAAGGTTCATCATTATCCAAGAGCCATCTGAAGATGGCTTACTTGCTTTTCAACCTTTTGCCAACCTCAAAATAGTAGCCAAATTATTATGCACAGAGGTAAATTCTTCTCGAAGACATTTAGAAAATATGGCTATGGAGGTGGTCCGATATAAAAATGATATTGTTGCAGAGAAAAGAACGAGAGAGAGTTTTGGAAAACATCTCGAAGACAAATTTCGTGTATTCCAAATTGACAAGTCGTAATATATCCACGGAGCCATCCAAATTAAATATCATCTTTTCTCTGTGCATAATCAAAAAAGGGAGGAGCTAAAGATTTCTCATGAGGCTGAGATGGAAGAGCTTAAGAACAAACATGTCAAGGAATTTAGTTCTAGAGAGGGAAATAGAAAGAGAGAGTTTGATTTTAGAGAGAGAAAGTAAAAGTGAAAATGTAAGAATCAGCTTATGAACGTATCGTCCCCTTTATTAACAACATCAACAATTATTTATAGACTTTGAGATTTAGTGTAAGAGATTTAGTTACACAAATGGGCTAATTGCAGTTTAGTCCCCCATCTTTACAAACAGTCCAAAACCTATATTACAACTATAAAATTAATCATATAAGACTTTAATTCATTACATTTAAGCCCTCGACATTTTGTATCCTTATCACTTCTCACATTTATATTCTTCTTCTTTTTTCAGAAAATGGAATTTTTATCAGAAAATGGAGTTTTTTCGGTAAAGGTTTTAACGAGGTAGGTGCGAGGATATCATATTCCAATATTCTCACGAGTTCAACCATAATTGACTCGATAGTTTAGTCAACACACAACTAGGTTTGGCAGAGACAACTTTTGTCATTCAATAAGATCAAACAAGGTACCACGATAAAAAATCAAACATAAATCTTAACAACTCATACTCAATAACTAATTAACAAGCGAATAAACACTTAAAGTTATAGTTATCTCGAAATGTTCTCACAATGACTAGGTGGACTAGTGATAATATTATAAATTGTAAGGACTTAACCCATTAGGTATGCGCTTATATAATAAGGTTTTAAGTATAACTTAGCATAATAAAACTTAGATAATATAATAGTATAAAATTCACTATGACCTAAATGTTATTTTATAAGGTTTTAGACCGAGTGATGTGAGGTTAACAAAAGCTTAATGAAATCCATAAAAACTTGAAGTCCAAAGTGTTGCCTATAATTAAAATATGCACTTGTTGTATTAAAAGGTCTTGAACATTTTATAAAATTATTTATCTCTTAGAACATATCACTTTCTTTTCTCTTCTGCAATACTCATAAAATCTCGTCTCACGTTCACCATTACCTTCTCCCAATCGTTCAATATTTCTTCTTACTAAGCTACTATATATTCTACTTATTTTATTACTTCTACCACTACTTCACTATCTCTCAACATCGTTTTTATTACTTTTGACCACCTTGGTCACTTGTCCAACATAAGTCTAAGACTTCAAACATTAGTGCCCAAACCTCATGTGATAGTCCTCACTTCGGTTTGTATTTAGTATTATTTTATAAAAACTTTATACATCAATTTAATAAGTTAAATATTAAAATATTACTTTATGATATTTAATTACTATTACAAAATTTACATCATATTCTGAATAATAATTATATGGATTAATATAGGTTTAAATATCTTGTAATTTAGTCTATTTTAAAATATAATATAGTTTTACGACAAATATAAAAATTTAATATAGAAGTACAATTATAAAACTAACACAGGATCCAAATATTTTATCGCATTAGAGTACAAAAATTCTTAATTTAAAACCTCCCTCTAATACACTCAAATGATAAACTATTAAATAATTGTTTTAGTTAAATCAACTAACTAAAGTTTGTAAAAATAATCTTACCACTAAAAGTTTGTTCAAACTTATTTTTTCTCTTTGATAACCTATTTGAAAGTGCATGAAAGTCCTTCCAAATTCATAGTATGGTTAATACTTACTATAAGTAGATATTTTTTTAATTGAGAATTTTTTTATGATTAATATTATTAAATTCAATAATGTCTTTTGTTCTCTAGTTGATTTTCAAAAACGAACTTATATATATATATATATATATATATAAGTTTATACGTGGAAAATGCATAAGACTCACATAAATAATATAACGTATAATGTTAATGTGAACTAGTATTCTTTGATAATGTTTAGTGTCCACATCATCGTTAAAAAATTAAGTCATTCTTGTTTCGTTGTATTCTTTTTAAACTTACTAACGGAAATGATATTGTTTTTACACGAGATATTATACAATTTTTCAAATACAAATTCGGAGTTTTTTTTACGATAAGTTGAGTTTTGATAATTGTGAAGTCCACATTTGAAACAGAGTGGGCCGGTTGAAGCCGCCACTTACATATATTTTAATTTTTTAATTTTATACTTTTTATTAAATTGTTGAATTTATATATGTATTATTTATTTTTAATGTTTTTTTAAAAATTGAATATTTTTGTCTTATACGAAACTACAAATAATAATTTTTTTATATTTTTTGTATAATTATTAAGTCTTTTTTGTCTTTTCATTAGGGTTTGTTTCATGATCTATGACTGATTGAAATATTAAGATTTGACCTATGGGTGAAAAAGACATTATGGACTCAAATGTGGTAACTAGGTTGAACCATTTTTCCATTGACAATGGATTCAAGGATCCCATTAGAGTTGAATATGTATTACTGAGTAGTATGTGGCAGTCGAAGTAGAATATTGTTGTAATATATTTATGGACCAACAATCATTTGGACCGACATGCTAAATATACATACTCGGTCATTGTTTTAACATAGTCCAATAATAAAAGTAATAGAGTTAATTAAATTAAGTAATTAACTGAATTGTACCTATGGGTGAAAATGCGTTATGGACTCAAGTGTGGTAACGAGGTTGAATTTAGGCACTATGAAGAATATGGCCAAAATCTCAATACTCAAGCTTGGACTAATAATTTATGGTGTAAATTGATTTATCAATTTAGTAGGTTATGGTTGAGGTAGTAAAACAGTTGGGCTTTACAACTTTGGGCTTCAAGTTGTAAAGTCTATAAATAAGAGGCTCAAGTCTTAGAATTTCTTCATCTTAAACTTAAAATAATCGATAGCCATTATCCCTAGTGATTGGAAGGATTAAACCTTTGTTTCATTATTTTTATATTTTTATACTTCAACATGTATCCTTGAGGATCATAGAGTTGCATAAGAATAACACATAAGCAAGATAATGGAAAGCAGCAGGCAAAACAATGAGTTCTTCTTGTTTCATATTTTCTTTTATTTATTTTTTCGTGTTTTTGAAGAGTAATTCTTCACCAGTTGAATAAACTTAGATAAGTTTAGTCCTCATAATATTAATAAACTTGTAACTTTAAATTTAAAAAGATAAATAAATTATCTACAACAATAATTCATTTTCGATTTTCGTTCTAATTTATTCCTTTATATAGCTTTTCAAAAACACGTTTAGTCTAAAACTGAGAAAATTTGATACATCATAGTAGTGTGGCACTATGTCAATTAACCTGAAAATAAAAATAAAATCATTTATCATTAATATAAAATTTATAATAGTAATGTTATATCATCGAGTACCACCCATACTCTTTAGTAACACGCAAAAAAATAACTGTAATTTCATTAAAATAGTTCAATTAAGTCATAAAACATTATGATGGAAAATCAACATCATAGTGATGGTAACCATTCACCATATATGTTTGTATTGTGCGTATAAGATTCCAACTGGTTAAGATATATCCATTATATATAATGAGTTATGGTTTGTGATCAAGACAATTTGATGGATAAATTTATATAACTTACAAAATAAAGGAGAAACAGGAACATAATGATGTATAAGTTTGATATGTTCTATTTTAGATAAAATATGGATCAACAAATCATTTACCAATAAATGATATATATATATATATATATATATATACTACATATTTTGTTATCTTTTACAGGATGTCTAATGTGTCTCAGATGAGTTAATATCATTACAAATTTTCATCGTATATCGTACATTAATGTAGTAATCATGGTTGTTGAAAACTTGAAATCATTTTTGCATAGTTTCAAACTGAATTTTGACATAATATGATGTAATTCGTTATAGAATGTTATTAGCTGACTTGAGTACATGTTGATTGACAAAGTTTTCGTAACACCAATTAGGTTTATAGTTTGTAATTATTAACATGAATGTAAGACATACACTAAACATATAGCAAGTATGAATGACAAAATATGTACTAAAATGATATAAAATTAACAAAATTTACTTTTTAATGACAAAAAGCATCACATATGTCATTACGCAACAACGTAAAATATGAAGAATTTTACCGTCGTTTAGCAACATCCATGATGGATTTTGTCTTCTTCCAGATTGATAAAAACATGTATAGTTTCGCCGAATATATTAAAACTAGGAAAGTTCGACTCTACTATGGTTTATTTAATGGCCAAAACCGGTGGGGTTAGTTCAAAAACGCATATTTGGTTCCCGAGTATGAAGATAAAGCTACCAGCTCTATCCAAATATTTTTAGGGTTTTGTTTGCAACAAAAATAAAAAAATTGAGTCTTTCAAAATAAAGAATAAAAAACGTAAAAACATTCAAGCTTTTTTCTATTATGTTTTGATAAAATAAAGAGATTTTAGTTTGACTCATAAAAAAAAACTTGAACGAAGGTTAAATCTAAAAACATGAATGAGAGTTTGTGTTTTTAACTTTGAAACTATACTAATATATTTAGTAATTTAATTTATATATTAATTTTAGATTTTAGGATACTTTTTTATGTGGATACTATATTTACTAAAAACAAATTATTGTATCAAGTTATACGTTTTACAAGAAATATATTAGGTTCAACTTATTTTGACTATTTTTTTGTGTTTTGGTCTATGGACGTTAATGTTTTGAACATTGATTTTTTGCGTGTACGGACGAGGAGCTTTAATAAGGTACATATGTTATTTTAACCTAGAAAAAATAGGATAATGCATACAAGAACTTTCATTTTGTTGTTGTTATATTTAAGAATAAGATATATTGAAGCTAAGAGATAAGTAATCTCAATATTCACGTTAATAGTTGGATAACATAATTGATTAATCCATGCTAACTAATTTTTATGTATGATTATTTTTTGTTGAACTAAAGCTTAATATAATTAAAATAACATGAGTACAACTAATCATGACATACCCCGAATGTGGTCGTAGTTAAATTACAATAGGGGAACTAAACGTGCACGAATAATTCTAACCTACAACTTGCATAACTAAGGTATAAATACCAAACACGAACAAGAACACACAAAATCAATAGTAGATGATGAGTAGGATAGACAAAAAATATGAATAAAGGAAAATAATCAACCAGAGTCTTGTTTGCTCAACCTTCTCTAGTATATACCTACAACAACAATGACAAATTAGATAGTAATAAGGTAACATCAACTTAACAAAGCCCTAAATCTGGCAAGACACTTTGGTGTTTGTCAATCTCAATCATAAATAAGAATATATATATATATATATATATATATATATATATATATATTAAACCTAATATGCCAACATGAGCAACCCAGCTAAGATACAAAAGTTTATTTCCCTCCAAACATTGTAAACCATAGCTCTAAAAAATATATTCCAAATCACATAGTGGGTATGAGCACGCATTTTCAACACGTCTAAACCAACACATTTTTAATGGACCAAGATCCGATTTCACTTTGGTAACATCATAATTATTAGAGACACACTCATACTGAAAAAAAAACATGTGATCGAGAGATTTTATGAAACCTTGATGTAAGACATAATATGTGTTTGATATTATACCTTAGTCAGAGAGTTTGTGCTTGTTGGATAATTTACCTTTTACAACCAACCGAAGAATAAAATTATGACAGAGAATAAAATATTTAGTCCACGTTAGGTTTGACCAGACAACAAGATGTTTTTTTGGTGTGAAAGGCATCATATATAGATTTGATAGAGAAAGAATAGTTGCGCTTATGATCATATATGCCTCTGTCAGGCCAGACCTAACAACCATTACTAATAAATTTGGAAATCTATTATTATTTTTCATATGAGATTACGAATAATTTGAGACTCATACTTGGCCACAAAGAGTCAAGAATCAAACCAATTAAATGTATACTATATGTTTTGGCCACGTGTAAAGAGTATGGGAAATAAGGTGGAGGTTAAGGATTTTTCTCAAAGATCAAGAAATGGAAAATCCAAATTTTAGGTTCCATAAATAATTGTGTTTGACAATTTTAAACTTGATCCAATTATACCAAAGTGAATGGTATAATCCGCTTACAATTTTCTAAATATTTTTAAAGACACATGTCTAAATCCTTACCCTAAGGTCTAAAATCTTAAGGCCACCCTCGCCTACGGGAAAGTCATTGTGGTCTATGAAACTTTGGAACCCGAGACTTTCATCTTCTTCCCTAGCCATAAGAACTTATAGATAGTCTGGGTAAGCTCCTTAATAACCTTCACTAGAAGGATAAAAATAGAGATTTGGTAAACTTTGTTAATGAATTGAACAGAATTAATAAACTAGAGTCGTCATGCGTATGACATGTGCTTGGATGTCCAATTACTAATATGGGAAATTATCCGGTCTGTGATGGGCTTATAGTCAAGATGGTTTAGAGGACTAATTATTAAATAATCACTGATTATTTAACTAGAAGAGAGCCAACATCAAAATTATTGATATTAAAAAGTTCAAACTTAAGGGAGTCACGAAAATCTAAAAAAAAAACTCTTTTAGAGACAATCCAGATGTACTGAGAAATATTTGAACTCATTGAAATGATCTGAACTAGAGAAAGATAGTTAAAATCCCCCCAATATAATATCACAAGATCATCCACCAAATATAAATTGATGAATTTTAAATTATAAATTTTCATATAGAACCTAAAATTATGGTTTTTACGTTTTTCATCAAGGATATTGTTGAAGACTTACATGATTATGACAAAAAAATAAGAGGATGTGAGATCCTCTTGGCAAAGACCTTTTCATCTTGAAAATTTGCCATGATTATCATTATTAATATAAAAAAGATAGGATGAGGTAATTATATATTGAATAATCTAAGTACTCATGAGGTCTAAAACTTCATATTAGTAAATATATGAAGTATAAAACTTCATCTGACTTGTCATATGCTTTCACATATCAATTTTAAGAGAAATTTCAAAGTCTTCATTATTTAATTAGTATATTTTCATATGTATAAAAAATGTTTCAAACCGAGACAAAAATTGATTGAGATTTGTTTCTAAGATAAGATAAATATTTTTAATGCAGTTGGCTAGATTTTTAGGAATTACTTTGTAAGTAACATCACAATACGCAATAAGTCTACAATCCAAAACTTTAGTCTGAGTATCTGACTTCAAAATGAGAGTAAAAAAGTTTTGTTCCATATTTTATCTACCAAATGAGAAGAACTTCTTCACCCTCTCACAAAAAAAAACAATTCAAAAATATCCTAGATGGCCTTATAGAAATTAATATTTTACTCATCTAGATCATTTATCGTATGTGCATCAATACTAAACATGACACCTTTAATTTCAGACCCATGTCTCATAATTTTAGCATAGAAACAAAGATTAAAGTTATTTTTAATCACGTTGACCACATAATTATGGTCCATGTAACTCGTGTTGTCTGGTCTGAAAAATAGATTGGTAAAATAGTCCATATACACATATGAAACCTTTTTAGGATAAAAAAAAAGGTTACATGATTTTTCTCTGCATGCAAAACCAGACGATCCTTGAACCTCAAACTCGAAACAAACCAAATCGAAGCTATCAGAAAACCTTTGACCAAAAAACCTTGACGAATTTCCTATGAAATCTCTAATCACTTTGCCAAACCCCTCCCTGCAATTTCTGAAACAATGAGCAATCCTCAAAACGCCAAAGGAGACATCAACAGACTCAATAACCATGTAAAACGATTCTCTACATTTCTGAATTCGTTCTAAAATAGCAAAGACCAAGGCTTTCTAGCAAAGAGATCGCTTTCAGTCTATTAGGAACTTTGTTTCCCTCGAAATACAAGTTCATCTTAGATTCAGTAGTGAATTTAGCTAGAAATTCAGCAGCTTCGTTATGCTCTCTGAAGACATGAATAACTTTCATGTTCGAGGAGATCAGATTGTAGCAACAATTGAGAAGGCCTTTTAAGTACCAAGGTGCTTTACCAGTAAGTATCATCTGAGCCAGAATGCAGCAGTCCAACTCAATGTCCAGAGAAGGAATTCCCTTCTCTGAACAAAATTGAAGGCCATCCATCATGGCTCTGGCCTCCGCAATGATGAAGCTACATTTCCCATATACTTTACCATATGCAAACATAATATTACCCTCACGATCTCTGACCAGACCTCTTCCAAAATATTCACCAGTGTTGATACATGCACCGTTTGTATTCAGCTTATAACGACCAAGTTTAGGAGACTTCCATCTTAGCATCACCGGTACATGAGGCTTACTGAGCTGGTTGATACTGCCAATGGTAATACCCGCCTTGACATCTGAACCCCGGTGCTTCTTCTTAGTAATCCTGATTTGTCCAAACTAGAGATAATGAACATGATAGTATTAATAATGTCAACAATACTTGTTTCCACATCTTCCATCTTTTTTTTGTTTCCGGCCTGCCAAACAACCCAAACAATAATGGAAGGAAGCATTGTACGAATGTGTAACTTTTTATCAGTTGACCAATACCATGACCTTACCAAATGAGGTAAAGTCATGGATTTAGAAATGTGGATTCTGAACTAAGCTGCAAAAAAGATCCAAACTCTCCAGGCCTTCTAACAATTTACAAACACGTGATTTATGCTTTCATAACTACTGCAATGATTACATTTTGATGCTAACTGAAGATCTCTCTTTTGCAGGACACTATCAGTGGAGACCCAAACCTTCAGAATTCTCCATAACATAAACGAATGCTTGAGTGGAGTTACACTATTCCACGTTCTAGCATAAAGGTTAGATGTATTCCCTTTTTTTGTGAATTCATTCCATGTAGCCTTTGTATCAAAATTACCATCAGAGCTGATAGTCTAGCTTATAGTATCCTTAGCTGATCCATTCAATCCAAATTTGAGAATGTTCTGAATTTCATTCTGATTCAGAACAGTCTCAAGCTTTGGTATATTCCACCTATCAACATCTCAGTAATCACTGACCATAGAAGTAGAAATTTCATTTCTGTCTTCATTTTTTGAAAGATTAGCAAAGGCATTAATAGAGTACCATCTTTCAATTCTTAAGTCCACCTTGTCACTGCCAACGTGCCAAAAGATAAACTTTTCAGCCTTATCCATTATCCTCCAAATTCTCTTCCAAGTTAGTGAGCTTTTAAGGAGTAAAGGAGCCAACAAAGGATGTTGGTTCTTGAAATATATAGCTTTTGTAATGGTAGCCCATAGTGAGTCTTGCTTCCTTAAGTTGAACCATAGTTTAGCTGAAAAAACATCAATCATGTCCTCCAGTCTTCTTAGGTTAAGACCTCCCTCATTATAAGTTTTGCATAGATTGGACCATTACACCAGTGAGTAGTGTTTCTATTAGAGTTTGTTCCCCATAAAAACCTGTTGTAAAGAATTTCCAATCTTTAAATGGTAGTTTTCGAGATATCAGTGTGTTGACACATGAACATAGGATAGGTAGATATAACATTCTTGGCTAAAACTAGTCTGCATCCAACATAAAGAGTCTTAAGATCCCATTCAGCTAGTTTAATTGTTTTCTTAGCAATCAAACCTTCAAAGTCACTAAACCATTTTGTTGTGTTGATAACAGCTCCCAAATATTTAAAAGGAAGATGGTAGTGCTTAAATCCCATAAGCTTTTCAAGATTTTTAGCCTGATGAGTAGAAAAAATCTTAGCAGTTAGGATTCTAGACTTTTCCTTATTTAGAAAAAATCTTAGCAGTTAGGATTCTAGACTTTTCCTTATTTACCAGTTGACCTGAACTTTCTTCATATTTATTGAACATCCACATTATCTTCTTGACAGAATTTGGAGACCCATTGTAGAATACAAGAATGTCATCAGCAAAGCAAAGACAAGATAAGTTCACACCCCCTGCTCTTGTAGATGGTTGTAGCATCATTATGAGTAATACTTTTTAAACCTCTAATTAGATATTCCTGGGCCAAGATGAAAAGACTGGGTGGCAATGGATCACCATGTCTAAGCCCTTTATTAGATTTGAACTATCCCTGAGCCATTTCATTAACCAATACAAAAAATGGCAGTTAGTAACATTCCTTTCAATAAGCCTCACAAAATCATCTCTGAACCCATAAGCCTTTAGAACACTGAGTAAAAAGGTGTGATCTAGTTTGTCGAATGCCTTATCCATATCCACCTTCAAAAGAATGTTGCCACCTCTAGTCTTGTTATTAAGATCAAATGAGAGCTCCTGAGCAATCATTATGTTCTCATGGATGCTTCTTCTTTTGGTGAAAGCCCCTTGTTCAGTAGACACTAGTTTAAGTAGTAAAACAGACAGCCTGATATTGATAATTTTAGATATTATCCTGCTTAGAAAAGTGGTTAAACTGATTGGCATATAGTCCTTCCAGCTTTTAGGTGCCACCCCTTTAGGAATCAAGCATAAAACAGTAGCAAATAAGCCCATAGGAAGATCACCCTCCTTGAAAAAATCCATGATCGCAGCACACAAGTCCTCTTTAATAATAGCCCAGCAGTATTTAAAAAAATTATCCTTAAACCCATCAGGCTCCGCAACCATATTAGGATTTAGGTTTTTGATGACATCAAATATTTTAGAATCTTCAGGCACTTTCATTATCATTTCATTGTCAACATATGTGACCAACTTAGGGATAAAATCATCCAATAGATTAGGATACCAAGGATTTGGTAGGTCAGCAATCAGATATTTGAAATGACTTACGGCAGAATCTCTAATAGCCTTCTCTTTCTCTTCTCATTTATCATCAGTCCAAATACGAGTTATCTTTGATCTCTTCTATCTTCTCTTGACATAGTTATGAAAAAAAATGTTGTATTTCTCTCACATTTCCTGTACCAGTCGGTGTGAGATGATCGAACCCAATAATCCTCTTCTCTGTCCAACAGCACAAGCATTCTTTCATTAGCTTTTTTTAGGTTTTCTTTGTCTTGACTGTCATCCGTACTTGTCACCTTCGATTCCAGCATGCTGATTTCCTTTTCAAGTTGACTGATAGAGTCAAAAATATTCCCAAAGACTGATTTGTTCCACACCTTGAGTCTGGACTTTAGATTCTTAAGCTTAACCCGGAATTTGAAAATGGGAGTCCCGTTGTCGTCCATATACCAGCAACTCTCAACAAAACTATAGAATTCATCATGCCTGCACCACATATTTAAAAATTTGAAAATAGACATTCTTTTGATAGTGGAAGTAGAAATTTTAATAAGTATCGGTGAATGATCAGAACATGATTTATTTAAGTGAGAAACAGTAGTATCATCAAAATAAGAGATCCATTTACTGTTGAGAAGCGCCATGTCTAGTCTCCTCCATTGTCTCTCGTTAGTCTATGTGAACTTATTACCAGAGTAGTCAGCGTCAATAAGATTGCAATCTTATAGAAAAGCATTGAATTCATCCTTGTTAGCTGAGCAATTAGTTGAACGATGTATGTGTTCATTAGGATAAGCAATAGTGTTGAAGTCCCCACATATGATCCACTCTTTGTCTTCCTCCACCAACTGTCTAAGATGTCCCATAACAGTTTAGCAGGCTTCTTGTACATTTAGCGTAAATGACAGTGACCAGAAACTCTTTAGGATATTATATATTAATGGAAATATATGTTAGGTAATAAGGAAGATAAATAAAACGGATATGATAGAATATTATATGGTATAGCGACAAAATAAATAATAGTAGAAAGATCAGTTTTACAATAATTTATTTAAGTACGTAAATTGACGATCCAAAACTCTAAAATCAATTAGAACATGAAAAGAAAACAGCTTACACGATTTATTAATCAGTGTGATTTTAATTTTGTTTCATTTTGATTCAAATTCGTCAAAAACTATTTGTTTATATAAAATCGTAACCAAGACTAAAATCATCCAAGAAAAGATAAAAGAATACAGATTTATTAACAAAAGATACATAACAAATTATTTGAAAACGCCTTTTTTACAGATTTTAATAATGCCTTTATGCCCTGTCTGCACAGTATAATGGTACATTGTCACTGAAAGGCTTGCTTTCTCCTGTCTGCCAACATAGCTGTATGTATATACATTAATAATTCCATGAAGCTTGAATTCTACAAGGTGTGGGATCTTATGTGTGATAAGATCATCTAACCAAAAGACGTATACAGCACGATCCATATTATAATGCCTGGAGTGGAACCAAATCCGGCCTTGTTGGATATTCTAAACCCTGCATCCTTATGAAATCATCGCGTGAATAAGCAGGGATGAACCAGTATCTTTTAGCAGTTCCAAACACCTAGAGCAGGACAAAGAATAGTCAAACAACGATAGGCCTCCATTGTCAAATCGAATGATGCGGCAGATACATAGAATGCACATGCATATTAGAGAGAAGAAACTAAAGCTGTTATCTCTTTCGGAAGCCAAGAAGTTAAACTGACATCACATTGTATTCTCATTAGCACCTCATTATAACCATGCGACGATCGGAATAAAAGTTAGCAAGTTTATGTCAAGAGTAATAATGTTATAAACAGGTTCAAATTAACATGACTGAACTTAAATGATAAACTTATGATTTATAACCATGTCATTTTAAAGTTTCAAGGACTTGTAAAACACCTCACGCATTTGATTCACAATTAACCCATTAATGTTAAGATTAACTGCTCTAACCAATCTACAGTTAACTGGTTAAAGCAGGTTGTATCATCTCAAGCATAGGCTCCAACTGTGTGGGATATGACTAGAGGTCGCTATCGAGCGACAGGCTCGAGCTCGAGTCCAAGCCCAGAATGTTAGCTTGCAAGCTGCTTGCGAGTCGGCCCCAAATAGATAACACTTATATAAACAATATTACTTATATAGTATGCCATGTTGGGCAGCCAAGAATCTCTGTAATGGATTATCAAACTTTCCAACTTTTAAATTACGAAAAATTACAACTCTATCTTATAGGATACGGTGAATACATGGACTCGCCAACCATAAATCTCTTTGGAACTCGGGATTCTTTAGGACTACATTTTTCTTCTTCTTCTCTTTGAAGCAAATAGTATGTTTGTATACTCTTTCCGTAACAAATAAGCAACTCCTAAGTCCTAACCTTACCTTTATGATTTTATCTTTCACTAAGTCATGAACTTATGATATTCCAAAAAATTATATCATTTCTCCCAAATTTGATTCGTCATTGATTCATTTTATATATATTATCCACAATTCTATTTTTACATATAACATTTTTGTAACAAAATTGAATTTTTTTCAAAATCTATGGAGCAATGTTATACTTCTTAAGAGTATTACTTTTCAAACTTCTTTTTTACTTATGAGTAAGCTAAACAAAACCTTGTTCCAAGTTAGGCTTATGTTGCTTGCAAAAAGTGTAAAAAAGACATACACTATATGGACTTGCGTGCACAGAAAAAGAAAGAAAGCATTTCAGAAAACCTGCTCAAAGTTTTTCTTTCGACCAAGGTCATACTGCCATTGAGGAGCGGTTCTCTTTTCGTATGCCTGAAATAAGAGTTTTTAGCCATTATGAACATTATTCAAGACTTAATGAAGGAAATGTAGAATGATAAAAGTTAGTACCTCAATAGTCGTTCGATTGGCTGCCACTAACATCATATGCATAATTAGGAAACCAAGAACACTCAATGCAAATGCGAAGTTCACAACTGATTAATTCAAAAACATAAACTATTTTCAAGATAGAGGGACAGAACATAGAAATATTAGTCAATATAATTATTTCGGAACTCACTAAATGTAACAAATGTCGCTGCAATATCTCCAGGTGTCCCAGATATCTCGCCCTCGCTAAATAATGTTAGGAAAACTGGCAATAGTGACAGGGAGACGAAAGTTGTCTCAAAAAATGTGTAAAACTGCATGAAAGAGAAAAAACAGCATTCAGTTTGTTCCTTTGTCAATAAGAAGAATTACTGTGACCCTACTGGTAAGTTTGCAGTCTCTTTAGCTCTTTAACTGGCATACAAAGCAGACAATAACAGCACATAACACCTAATTGGGCACCTATCATCAATCCACAAAGCAAGCTTGTAAGGGAATTGTAAGAAGTAGCTGAGTTTAGACACAGATGAAATTTTGTAAAAAACAAAACATCCCTTGAAAAGATAACTACTTCCTTCAAACTAACCAGACAAAAAAAAACAAAAAAAAAACAAAGATGATCAAAGCAAATCAGAACAAATATAATTTAATCCATAGAAAATTGGCACTGAGAGCAAACCATTGGGTTCAAACAGCACAAAAATAATTATTTGAACTGTTAACTTCACACTGAGAAACACCTTCACAATAATATATATATATATATATTCTAGAGAGACTCTCCTCTTCGTAAGTCTCTGACATATATCTTTATTTTAAAATATCTAAATTATATTATTTAGAAGCCAATGACTAACAAGTAACAACTAGCATAAGCAACTTATTTACAATTTTGAAACCGTGGAAACTGATTAGATAAGCAAGCTTAAACAACATAATGAATAATGGAATTTGTATGACGATCTCCATGATGATAGTAACAAAATTTACAAATGTAATAATAATATAGCTTCAGCCTGACGACTCAATGTGTGAACATTACACAACTCAGCAAACAGTTACTTACCAAGAAAAGAAGAAAATATTTGTAGTTTAATGCACCAACACAATTAACAACCCAAACACAATGATGGTCCATTTTCAATATACACCTTCCACCTGAAACAAAAAAACTGAGTTCCATCTATTTATAAATAACCCAACAAAAAGTTCCTAATAGAGAGTCAAATGCAAGGTACTCACAAACAGAACAATGATGGCATCGAGGTGGTTTATATTGTTTGCATTTCCGACAGGCCCGTATAGCCTGATTTGAAGAGTCCCTAAGCTCGGCTAACTGATTTTGACCTAAACGATCCCCAGTATTCTCTGTGTTGACTAACGGATCTATGCCACCACTCTCACCATCCAGTTCAGGCCGCCAATTCGGTGGAACACCGCCTGGATCAGTTATAATGACAGAAAAGTAGCTCCACAGCAACATAACCAACTATAAGAGGAAATCAGCTTTAATAGGTTTATGTTTAAGTACCAGTTTCTGACCTCTTTTAAATGATTTGTTACTTGTCAGTGCAAAGATAATAGGTATATTTAGTATACTTTATGAGTTTATCCCACTTCGAAAAAAGCTGAAAAATTAAGTACAACCTACAAGATCTTAATAGTCTCACATCCATGACATGCTTTTAGATAAAGAAAGGATTATCAACCCACTAGACAAACCAACGGGTTAAAAGTGTAGAGAACTAACTATTAGCTTCAAAAGGTACGTTGAAATGGGACTTTCTGAACTTATGCTTTTTCCCATGTTCAACTAGAAGCATAGGAGAGGGCCATGATCAGCGTAACAACTTGCTATGTCCGTTACCGTAGGAGCTCTTTTCAGCTGTTAAATTGAACCTAATATGATTCTTTATATGAATTCAAAACCCCCTCTATTATACACCAACTTAAAGAAAGTCCAAAGTCGAAAAGCTATCGCAATCAGTGAACTACCAGAACTAAAACAAGAACAGCAAACTATACACATTCTCCTGCAAATTAAAGCATCGAACTGCAGATATTTAGGGCAAGACATAATCAATTTATTGACTCTTAACAACAGTCATTAGCTAAGTTTTGTTATCCTCTTAGTTCTAGAAACTCAAGCAGAAATTCAAATTGATGATATTTTTAGGACTACATGGCCTATCTACAAGTCGTTGTTCTCGAAAGCTAGTCTAAACAAAGGCTTACCAGAAAATGGAACAACAACAAGACAGCAAGAGAAAAAACGGTGGCGAAACCCCCACGGAAGAGAGCTGGGCCGTAGTTGGCAAAAACAACAGTGTAATACGTGAACCCAACTATACCAATTACCACAAGAATCATGATTGAACCCAAGGCACGTAGTGCTGTGCAGAATTTGAACACGTTCCATGCCATTTCAGGGATCCTGATTCTGCCATCAATTGACGAAATTAAGATTCTTAAAGAAAAAGAAAGAGAAAAGAAACTAGCTTGGTTGCGTAATTAGGGTTTACCTTGTGCAATTGAGATAGCAAGATGATTGATTTACACTAGACTGCGCGAGATTTTGAATTTTCCGAAGGGAACAATCGTTGACCGAGTACGAAATTACATGGTGTTTGAAGAATCTACCTGAGAGACATGACAAGCCTGAGGAACCAAATAATTAGTTTTTTTTGGTTAATTAGTGTAGGAATTAGTGTTTGTTTTTTTTTTTAATCCGTACCTATTTTATTAAAAAATTAAAAGAATACAAATGTTTTTAGAATAAATAACAAAAGTTTGAGGAGAATTTACAAGATAAAGAAAAGTAGAAGGGCTAAGAACCAATAAGGCTAATTGACCAAACTCTAAACCCGAAATTCGAGATCATAAAAGTTCTAGAATCACCGCAAGACTAAATCGATTCCTCAAAACAACTCGATTTTTCTTCTTAAAGGATGCTGAACACTAACATAGAGAGCAAGCGAAGCACCAATCAGCATGAACGTTTCTCAGAAAGCATAAAACATAACAACGATTCGAAATCACAAAACGTCGATTCTCCACGTACGGCTGCTCTCCGACTCATCTCAAGTGAAACAACAACTAATCGAGAAGATTCTAGTTGCGAACCGAGGTGAAATAGCTCCACTGGTTTGTCCCGATTTTCCTGTAGTTACGACCTCCAGGTCCAGTACAGCAACCACAACAATTCCTTCCACTGTCTTCTCAACATTTTCAGGCTTTTGCACGTCCTGTTACGATGGTGAATTCTGGATTACCCGCTCCACCTCAACAAGCCCAATTTACTCAAATAGTGCAGCAGCCTACAATGCCCACTCAAGCAGGTCAGGCTCCAGCGCTGATGTTGTTCTCAGCCAAACGGATCTGTAAGCTATTGGACACCTTTGACTCAGCCTAATCAAAGTCCGAACAATTATACACCAGGTTTAGGAGGCCTTGGGCATTCAAACTTTCGCGGTTTACCCGATGAGGCGGTTCAAATCGGTCCGCCGCTAGCTAGGCTCGGATACCTCAAGAGCTCATTGATCGACGAAGCCGCAGTTCGCACCGGTGCACAGGTGAGGTTTTGTTGGAACTAATTTTAATTTTTTTTTCCATTTTTTATTTTCTGTTTGGTTGATGAGAATGTATTGGAGATTGTAGATTGAATTTTGAAATTTTGAGGAAAATTGTTTGGGCTTGAACATTCACACCGAAATGGAATCAAAAGCTTCCTGAAGGCTTTAATCGGCTGGAACACCAATCAACTTCAGACTCGGCTTCTATCATGGCTTTTTGCAGAAGATAACTCAACAACAATTCGAAATCGCGAAACGTCGATTCTCCACATATGGCTGCTCTCCGACTCATCTCAAGTGAAACAGCAACCAATCGAGAAGATTCTAGTTGCGAACCAAGGTAAAATAGCTCCACTGGTTTCTCCCGATTTTCCTGTAGTTCTGACCTCCAGGTCCAGCACAGCAGTCACAGCAATTCATTCCAGTGCCTTCTCAATTCAGGCATTTTCACGTCCTGTTACGATGGTGAATCCAGGATTACCCGCTCCACCACAACAAGCCTAATTTACTCGGATAGTGCAGCAGCCTACAATTCCCAGTCAAGCAGGTCAGGCTCCAGTGCTGATGCAGGTAATCGGCTATTGGACACCTTTGACTCAGCCTAATTAAAATCCGAACAATTATACATTAGGTTTAGGAGGCCTTGGGCATTCGAACTGTCGTGGTTTACAGATAGGGACACGCTGCATGTCAAATCGGCCGATGAGGCGGTTCGAATCGGTCCGCCGCCAGTTAGGCTCAGATACCTCAAGAGCTCATTGATCGACGAAGTTGCAGTTCGCACCAGTGCACATGTGAGGTCTTGATGGAACTAATTTTGTTTTCCATTTTTTCTTTTCTGTTTGGTTGATTAGAATGTATTGGAGATTGTAGATTGAATTTTGAAATTTTGAGGAAACTTGTTTGGGCTTGAACATTCGCACCGAAATCGAATCAAAAGCTTCCGGAAGGCTTTAATAGGCAGGAACACCAATCATCTTCAGACTCGGCTTCTATCACGGCTCCTTGCAGATGATGACTCCTTGGACATGCATTGACAAGAAATCAAATAGACCAAGCTTTGCAAGGGAACGAGAATCTGCACAACAAAGCTAAGGTAAATTTCAAATCTATTGATTAGCTTAATTTATTCTTAGTTGACCCATCCACATACTTTCAAGGACCAATATGGCAAGCAAGGGATTGGGGGGATGAATCCCTCAAACGGAAATTTTATCTTACATTTGAGAGTCCATGTTGCAAGCCAATCAGCTGCAAGGTTCTGCTCTCGAAATGCATGATGAAAAGTAATCAAAGGAGACAGAAGGTCTCTGATTCGAGCAAGGGTTGACTCAATAGAGACAATCGAGTTGCCGAACTGAAGTAGAGAGATTAGGATTTCAGAATCACTTTCTAAGTCAATATTAGAAAGTGATTTGAAATTACAGATAACTAGAACATCCAACAGGGCCCTAGCCTCTGCTTGGATTGACGATTTCTTGCCATAAGTATTTCCGTAGCCCAAGATTATGTTTCCAAGATGATCTCTAATAATAACCGCTCCACTGGTTTCTCCAGATTGATCGCAACAGGCGTCGGAGTTTAGCTTGAGTCTTCCACTCAAAGGAGGAGTCCAATGCAGGTACTTAAATCCGCTTTTAATGTTTATGCGTAAAAAACAACCAAGAGCATTACCCGCATGCTCGCAGTCTTTCCATTACTTTAATTTAATTAAGTTAGAGCTATCTAGAAAATTAATATTTGATATGCCAAATAGAATTATTAGCATTAGAATTAGAGTCTTTAAACTTAAGATTGTTTCTAGCTTGCCAGATGAAGCAGTTAATAATGGGAGGCAAAATAGTCATCAAATGAATTTTTGAAGGCGAAGACCACAATCAGGCCCTGGGCATATGAACCGGGGTCATGAATCTGAAAATCTTGACCTTAAAGATGCTAGCATAATGAGACCAAATCTGCCAAGCATGATCACAAGAGACAAAAACATGTTTGGTACTTTCCACATTGAGGCAAAACATAAGTGCCTCTTTTGCATAGAGACCTCAGTAGGAATAAAAATCTGCAAAAGTCTCCAGTGGAGAAAAGAACATTTGGAAGGAATAACCTGATTCCAAGTTCTTTCATATAAAAAAGATTTAGGATGGCTAATTGCAATTTTGTTAAAAGTCTCTTTAATATTGAAGCAGCCAGAATTAGAGAGACTCCAGTTAATTTTGTCCTCTTTGCTGCTATCAATTCTTAAGTTTTTAATTTGATTAATACTAGAGTTTGAAAGTAAATGACTTATCTTGTGCAGATTCCAAGCATTATTCCTCCACAAATATCTGACAGGCTCTTCAGTAAACAAGGAATTCTCAAAGCCTTTATCAAACTCAACAAGCGGAAAAGCACCAAACCATTTGTCCAACCAGATGTCAACGTCACCCTTACCAACAATCCAGGTAATTTTATCTTCAGATTCATTTCTGATTTCAAGCATTCTGTTCCAAGTTAAAGAGCCCTTTTTATTACTGATTTGGCTGGGATGATGATTCCGACAGTAGATACTATGAATCATTTTGGACCAGAAAGACTCTTTACTTCTGAAATAGACCCAAAGCTTTATCGAGTAGACTTTTTGGTAGTCCATGAGTCTATGAATATTGAGGCCACCCTCACTATAGCTCCTATAAATGTAGCTCCACGAACTCCAGTGGATGCAGTTCTTTTCAAAAGAAGAACCCCACAGAAATTTATTTAATTTTTTCTATTTTGCAGATAATGGAAGAAGGCACCTTGTTGTTTTGACACCAGTAAATAGGGATGGGGAGAAGGACACTCTTAATAAGAGTGAGCCTTCCGGCAAAGAATAGGTGCTTGCCTTCCCAACTAAGAATTTTGCTGTTGATCTTATCAATCAAAGGATAGAAGTTGGAGATTCTGTTCGTAGAACTCATGGAGACTCCAAGGTAAGTAGTAGGCATCTTTCCAATACTAAAGTTAGTCTGGATTTGAATTCTCTCTAGTTTGTTTTGATCAATGTTGTTGGCAGCAAATAGTTGAGTTTTATCTGTGTTAATGACCTGACCAGAAGCATCATGGTAATCCTGTAAAAGTTTGCCAATAGAATCCATAGAGGAAATTAGTCCATTTGAAAAAAATAATAAGTCATCGGCAAAAGCAAGACATGGAATGTCTATCTTGCTTCTGCTTTTAAACTTAATAGATTTATCAGAACTATAAAGACTAGCTAATCCCCTAATTAAAACTTCCTCAGCAAGGATGAACAAACTAGGAGATAACAGATCTCCTTGTCTGATCCTCTTGCTGGTTTTGAAGAAACCCACTGAGCGACCATTAATTAGGATTGTAGCGTAAACAAAAGTTATAATATTACTAATAATTTTAATAAATTGATTATTGAAACCAAAACTAGATAGAATTTTGAAAATAAAACTATGAGATAGATTTTCGAATGCTTTCGACATATCCACTTTGATAATGACGTTGTTGTTTTTGGTTTTCCTTTTCAAGTCGTGTAGAAGCTCTTTTGCTATCAGAATATTGTCGTGGATGGATCTTCCTTTCACGTAAGCCCCCTGAACGTCAGAAATTAGCTTAGGTAACAAGTTAGCTAATCTATTATTAATAAGTTTGGACATTATTCTGTTAAGAATAGTAAATAAAGAAATAGGTCTAAAGTGGTTCCAAAAACTAGGATTTTCAATTTTTGGGATTAAGCAAATCCCAACAGCTTTGATCCCTTTAGGGATAGCTTCACATTTAAGAAAGTCACACATGACATAGTAGATATCCTGTTTTATGATCGACCAGCAGGAAGTGAAAAACAAGTGTTAAAGCCATCTATGCCTGCTGCACTAGATGACTTTAGACTCTTAATAGCCAGGAGGATTTCATCCTCAGTAGGATTAGCAAGTAAGAAAGCATTGTCTTCATCAGAAACAATGTTAAGAATATGATGAAGAACATCAGAGTAATTAATTTCATTAGCATTTGAGATAGAAAACATATCTTTATAGTACTTCTCCACAGATTCATCCATCATGTCTTCATTATTAGTCCAAGTATCATTGATTTTGATGTTAGCAATTTTGTTTCGCCTTCTTTTTTTTTTAACAAAGTCATGATAAGTTTTCGTGTTTCTGTCCCCATTCTTGATCCATGCAGTGTAGGTTTTCTGCTGCCACCATTGAGAGAGCAAGCAGGTTCTCAGCTATGGCTTTGGACAAACCAATCTTGTCCTCGTTACCCTTGCTGATAAGATATTTGTCTTCAAAAAAAGAAACTTTGGCCTCAGTATTTTTGACCTTATCAAAGATGTCTCCAAAGGTATCCATGTTCCAGCCCTTTAAATCTCTTTTCAGTCTTTTAAGCTTACCCCACAAGATATTAAGAGGAGTACCGGTCATGTTTCTCTGCCAACTGTCCTCGACAGTTTTGAGAAAACTATGGTCCTTAGTCCACATGTTAAGGAATCAAAAACTACTATTAATCTTTCTTTTATTATTGCTCATGCAGACTTTTAAAGGACAATGGTCAGAAAAGTTGCGAGCCATATGACTCACATTGGTGGTATTGAAACTTGCAGCCCAATCTTCGTTTATGAAGACCCAATCCAATCTCTTACCCTTGAGACTTCTCATCCAGGTAAACTTGGTGCCCATGTAGTTAGTATCCTCCAGTTTACAATCTGTGATCATGTTGTTGAAGTCGTTAACGTTAAGCTGACAAAAGTTGTTACAGTTGATTTGGTCAGTGAAGGCTCTAGTGGTGTTAAAATCGCCAAGCACCAACCAATCTTTGACAGTAGAAGAGATACTCTTCAATACATTCTAGAGATCTAGCCTACCATTCCCCTGGCACTTAGCATACACTGAGGTAACATAAACAATCTTATTGAAACTAGCAATGTTGATTTCAGTGTGCACCAATTGAGAGGGATCCGTCTTTATACTTAACTGAATATCATCCTGCCAAAAGATCCACAGCTTATTAGAAATGTTAGCATAAGAATTAGTGAATTTTAGATAAGTAGCAATAGTATCAATTTTATTAGGAATAATGAAAGGCTCCTGAATAAAAAGAAGCTGAATATTGTGACTTTTGACAATAGACTTAAGCCTTCTTTGAGAAGGCTTATTGCTTATTCCCCTAATATTCTACGAGAGAATATTAATCATAGGAATCCTTGCTAGTAGAATTGTTGGCCTTCACGAAAAGTAAAGACTTTTTTTGCTTTTGAAGTGGTTCTTTTCCTGATCCTAGCATCTTTAAGTTTCTGGTTAAGTATCTTTTGAAATCTTTTGCTAGTTTCTCTGGTCTTTAATGCAGGTGTGTTAGGAAGACTTCCTATGTTGTTTTGATCAGGTGTAGTATATCCAGATTTAGATTTAGATGGGGAGGCTTGATCTAGTTCCTGAATTGCTTCAATCATGTCCTCCGTGCTATTTTCATTTTGTGTTGAATCTTTGGTGATGATTTGAATCGCATTATCTTGTTGAGATCTTATTATGGATTTGAGTTTATGTCTCTGTTGTCTGATTTTGACTTATTTGGGAGTTCTAACATTGTTTTGGTTTTCTTGCATAGCCAAAAGGGGTTCTTCCACTTCTTCTGATCCTTTTTCTCATTCAAGATTCACAGTAACTGGTAAGTCTTGCTCATGCTTCTTTCCTTTCTTATTACAGTTCTCCACATTATGGCCAATGTGGTTACGTAACTTGCAATAGGGTGGCACATTCTTGTAGGAAATTTCGACCCAACATCCATCATTCTGACCGAACCCAATCCACATTTACCCATCCATAGGCTGCATTAAACAAAGCCCTGTTTTGACTTGGCATCCACATTTTCAAAGGGCTACCTATTGAGCTAAGCATAGTGTCAATCATGGATTGATTGAATAGGCACTCTGGAATCTTAGAGATTCTGATCCAGACTGGGGTTACTGGACTTTCTATCTTAGGGTTAAAGTTTGGCGTCCATTTCAAAACCCTCATGATAGAGCTGCCAATGGTCCAAGCAGTCTTGCTCCACAAGTTTCCAACATCCTTCTTTAAGTCGAATTCGAAAATAATGTGATGAGGGTCTTTAGTGGAGATACTTATACCCCCTTTGAACTTTCTTCCAGCAACGAAGTTATCAATCAGATGTCGTTTAGGTATTCCTTCTGAAAACTTACCTATCAGCGTGAACTTTGACAATTCCAATAGTGAGTCTTTGACTTCTTTAGCAAATTGAATGAATATGTGGTCTTTCATGTAATTGATAGAGTCCGGCTTAAAGCCCTTATCATTGACATTTTTCTTAAACAGGTCTGCATAACATTTTTTCTCTGTTTTGTTATCACTTTGCAGGTCCATGACACAAAAACAAGAAAACAAGAAATAGATGGGACTCACGGTGAATTTTAATTCATCAGAGGATACACCACTGCAAGATTTGAGCCCTAATCAAACAAGAACGAGAAGCGCGAATCTAATCACCAGAGAACTAACAAAAGTGCAAAGAGGAGATCATCCAAACAAGAAAAAACAGCGCCTCCAAAGACCAAAAGAAGAACAAGGCATCAAGAGACTAAAAAGAGAAGAGAAGGAAGATCAAATCAAGGAAGGACTTGACTATCTTGAAGTGGGATCAATCTTCTTAGTGTAGGAATTAATTAAAATTATAAAATGTAATAAATAATTAGTCATATATTTAAATGGTACTTTTTTAAAAAAAATGTGTTCAAAAATATAAATAAAAAAATGCTTTTATACAAATATGGGATATCTGAAAAAGGTAATATAAAAAAGTGGAATAAAACGAAATAACGAAAAAATTAAACTTGGCAAAAATAATATGAATAAAGAAAATAAATTAAAAAACGAGCAAAGATACTAATCCACACTTTGGAAAGAAAGATGAAATATTGAAAATAAGTTTAAGTCAAAAATTATAAATGTTGAGGTCAGACAATTTTGGTATCAATGAACCTAAAATGAATGTCAGAAAGCACACGATACGATATCGTAGAGGCAAAAATAAAATATGCGCCAAAAATTAAATCATTTTCTCCTTCGAAATTTGGTAAACATCTAGGCCAAAGCAGACACGTCAGAGGTGGCAAGAACTAGAGGAAAACTACTTGGAAGCCTCTTGAATCCAAGAGTCTCGGTTGAAATTGTTGCTTAAAAGGGAACCAAACTTGAAACTAGGAAACCTCAAATACTATGAGAGAAGTTACAATCATAGAGGATATAATTGACAGTTTTAGAGGTGGAGTTTCATAAAATACAATTCAGAAGGTGTATAAACCCCAAAATAGAAGCTTGTCGTGGGTGGATAGCTAAATAGCAAGCCAAATAACGAAGGGTAAATATCAAATTTGTGTCATACTAATCCCACTTCTGCGACATAGGGGGTGGATGTATGAATGACATTATCTGTGTCTTTAATTGTGAACTTGATGACCCCTCTTTTTGAAATCCATTAGTTGATGCTGTTAAATAGAGTGTTGGGAGGAGGGAGAGAGAAGACGAGGTTGTTTATCTCGTGGAGCTTGTTGTGATTTCTAACTCTTACAGATCTAATATGAACTGGCCAGTTCGAGAGCTCATCGTTGATAATGTTAGAAACTTTGAGGTTATTCCCCAACCTCGAATCATGAATGTAACAAAAGAAGTAGGTATGATCCATTGATCGAACAATAAGGAAATCTAAAAAAACCAATTCACCCTACCTATAAATTTTTATTTTTGAAACTCTTTCAAACAAAAATATACCAAAAAATGAAACAACAACAAAACAGGTGCTTCTTCAAAGATGGCCAAAACAATAGTGTAATACGTGAAACCAACTATACCAATCACCGTAAGAGTCATGATTGAACCCAAGGCACGTACTGCTATGCAGAATTTGAACATGTTCCATTAGGCGTAACAAACATGAAGTTCACTTTTGCTTAAAACTAATCATGCGTCTTCTCGTCCAATTAAGGAAATTCGTAGTGATAAAATCCATCTCATGACATCAATCATGTCGTAACTGTCTCAATCTCGTCCCGTCCCACTAACTGTTTACTAATTTCATTTAAAATCAGTTTGTATGTATTAATTTAGTCGAATGACATAAATTAAGATATATATATATATATCATAAACAAATATTTGGGATATTGACCTCATTTTTTATAATTTTATTGAGATATTTTAAATAATTTATTAGATTTTTCAATTAATAGTTTATTAGATCTTCCAACTAATAGTTTATTAGATCTTTCAAGGCTAAACACATTGGCTAGTCACCGATGTTGGCCACATGTTGCGAAACTACCATTAAGGTTTCTTCGTGCCCAAAACTGTTCATCTATGTTTTAAAATGTTGCATATATGGTCACTGTCGCGTGCCAATTAACCAGGTGATGACACGTGACACCCAGAGATATAATTTTCTATTGCAAATACGGTCACTCAACAATTAACACTCAAAATGTCTTTAGATTTAATCTTTTTACATGTTAGATTTACTTTTAACCTTTTAACCATTTAATTTTACTAACTCACTAATTATTATTTACTTTCACCGACTTATCTAATTTACTAACTAAACTCGGTCGGTCTATTATATTTAAAATAATCTGACCCGGTTGCTTCCAAATTTAAATCCTAATTCCATTACAAACTATAACTTATTAGAACCCTAGTGGTGGCTTATCAATTAGCATTATCCAGTAACAGTTATAACAAGACGAAACAAAATTAGTGGATACCAAAACTAGAGTTATCAACTTCATATGCATATTTCAAATTTAGTTGAGTTATTAACTTATACTGAAGCGGTGTCCTAACTTGCATTATCTAACGTAAGAGAAAATAATTTATCTTCAATGTTCCAATCATCAAGCATAATCTGTAGTTTGTCATACAAACACACACTATTATGAGGTGGTGACATATAACTAAAATTCATAATATATTTTTATAAAACCCTAATTTTTATCAATAAAATGAACGGTGAAACAACTATAACCATCAATTGTGATAGAGATACATAGATCAGAGGTCAAACTAATTCAGTCCAGAGGTAACTCTAATATTTTTTTTAAATTTCTTTGTTTTCTTGTCATAAATTTTCATTACATCACTCATGCAAGTATGTTTACCAAATAATTGAACATCATTTCGTAAATACTGAATACTTGTCGACACCCTTGATACTCAACATATTAAAAGATATCTCATAAAGTATAATTGTTGCGACAAATATCTCTAAAATTTTATGGATCATAACTACTGACCTACATCATGACTACTGATTTTTTCGTATTTTTGAATATAACGATACAAATTATCCGTATCATAAGTACTCTTACACAATAAAATAATATGATATTTTTTGCGAACATATCTTTCTTGCATATCATCTATAATTGGGAGTATATCAAAATATAACCAAACATAAGACTTTGATATATATTCTCTAAATTTCTCTCTTATTAACTTCATGTGTTTAAGATAGTTCACAATAAAGTGAATGAAAATCCCTTTATCTACGCCGATGTGCACCACTTGTGAAATAATTCTGATGACGAGGTCCCTCTAGTGGATCATCGCTGGAGAAATACTATGGCCCAGGTATATGATACACTCTCTCATGACATAGTTACTGATACCATTGCGATATTATCTTTGAGTGAAGTTATTGTACAAAGAAAAAAGGTTAGAGTGCACATCGGTCTTAAGGGATCCATATTAAGGATGTGAGATAGCATGTGTATGATTATATTAAGAAGGCGATGCAACATAAAAAGTTGGTTGATTGGTGTATCGCTAAAAACTTTGAGGCGTGTTTTCCTAAATAAGATGATACGTCGTTCGACATAAGGGAGGCATACATGATGAATGAAAAACTTTCTTTAAACATGCTAAGTAGAATTTAACTAGTAAAATAAGAATATTTAGCGACAAGTTTAGTATTTGAATATTCATTTGATCAAACAATCATTTTCTCATAATTACATCATCTATTTATAGTATATTTAGATCTTCATTATACGAGATTGGTTACACATGTATCTTATGAGACGTGTATCTTATGATATGTGCCACATATCTATTATAATAATTATAATTTTACCCTTCATGTGTTATTGATAATTTAGTAAAGTAACATATATTTCACGGCCCTTCTACTATCTTTTTCGTTCTTTACATGTAACATATATTTTACCCTGGGCAGTGCCCTTTTTGGCATTATTCTTCGGCTGACACTGGTGCAGTTTGGTGAATAGCCAGCGTAAGAGTATTGGCCGAAATTGACAGCAACGTGTAGGACCAAGGCCACCCATATGATAATAGTGCATGATTTGATCAATTCCTTAACTATTTGCATTTTAGGCCACCGTGATTTTTTTTTTGTCTCCATGGCTTTTTTCGACAAGTTATTTCCACTAGAATTGTAACCCGATATCAGATTGGACTGATTCATCTATTCAGTATTAGAGGTTGCATTAGTCGTTTACCCATTTTTATATTGCTGACTAGATTTCAAGGTCGTCGACAGTGAAAGGGTAGTCTTTAACAAAAAGTCACACGCGGTCTGGTACATTTGGATCATAAAACGTGATTCCTTTAAATATAATAAAATATAATAGCATAAGTATTTTTTAAATATTATTTTAGATTTTTGTTAATAATGTAAAACACACTAAATCAAACCGATAAACCTCTCCTTTCTAATTTAACTAATGACCCTATAAAGAAAATTATACATTTATAAAAGAATAAAAATATTATTTTTATTATATATTTTATCCTATAAAACATATAATTCAGTTTATTCCGTAGATTTTTATGCTATAAATTAATCAAAATATTAGCATTGTTATAAAACTTATGTTTTCCATATCTTATGATGTTTACGATCTAAAACTTTATGAAACAATAAATTTAGTTACGTACCATCATATTAATGTATTTTGTAAGTATAAAACAATAAAATTAAAACGTATTACAAAGATGAAAATATATTTGGTAATAAGAGAATCACGTGAGGACTAGTCGGTCTGATGATAAGTTATAATAGTAAACACAAAAAGAAAAAATCATCGACCTTATTTTCCATTTATGCATTCATATTTAAATATAATAGTTAAAAATTCATATTTTGTATGATTAGATCACAACGATAGTATATGAATAATAGATTTTATTAAATTTATGAAACTTGTAACCAACTAACTTCAGTTAGATTAAAACTAAACAATTATAAAATTTTATTTATGAGTTGAATACATTAGTAACTTAATATAATACTAGCTTGCAGCCAGTGGCGTACCCAGGATTTGATCTTTATGGGGTCCTAATTATTGTTCAAAAAATGAAATAGCATAAAATAGATTTTTTTAGGCTTTTGTGCACTATGTATGATTTTTTTGGGTTGTTTGGTTCACTAGTGTTTTTTGTATTCATGAATCCATTATGTATTGGTTATTTTCTTCAGTATTTTACCAATTTATAATTATGAGCACACCAAAATTAGCGGGTTTGGCGATGCTGCCTCATATTTAGGTCTTTTCACCTTCGTCTTTTTACTTATCTTCATGTATTATGTGTGTACATCAACACGTCTTTGATTGTGTTGAAATCTGTAGGAGTCGAGAGAAGACAAATCTATGATATAGTCAATGTTAAAATTAGGTTCTTGTTAAAGGCAAAAAACCGTATAGAATTATCAGAGGGTTTAAAGCAATCCCTGAAATTTTCAAAGGCACATATACAATCATATAAGTTAACTTTATTTATATATAAACTTACTTAGGTTCGTGTTTAGTTATGTTTTTCTTTCTTCATCTGAAATTTCCACATTTTATGGTTTTGAAATTTAAATTATCTTTGAAATTTAAAATTTAAAGACTAATATTTAAAATATCTTCACTAGTATATAAACTTTGAAATTTAAAGATCACACGGAAGAAATCTTACGGTTTTATAAATGTTTAATGAAATAACTATGATTTGAATCCGTAGTCAATTATATATTTGATATATCCATAATTCGATACACCGATTATCATTAAAAAAAATCTTGTGTTTTAAGAATTGAATAAGAAATCTGTTTGTAGTTTTAATGCACTAGTATATAGGATTTTGAAATTTAAAGATCACACGGAAGAAATCGTACGGTTTTATAAATGTTTTACGAAATAGAGAGCGATTCGAATCCTTAGTCAATTATATATTTGATAGAATCCATAGTTCGACACACAGAAGAAATCTTACGTTTTTATAAATATTTCACGAAATAGCTATGATTCGAATCCTTAGTCAATTATATATTTTTGATACAATCCATAATTCGACACACCGATTATCATTAACTCTTTTCTTGTGTTTTAAGAATTGAATAAGAAATCTGTTTGTAATTTTGATGTAAATATATATACAAGTTATCTAAATATAGAATAAGAAATCTGTTTGTAATTTTAATGTAAATATAAATACAAGTTGATGTAAATTTAAATACAAGTTACCTATATATAGAACCTGAATATAGAATAAAAAATCAAAATCAGTTTGTATAATCACCTCTGGGTTCCTACCTCAGCCTTTTCCATTGGGATAAGATAAATTTCACTATTGGGTTAGCTTATTACAAATATATAGATAAATTCGTGGGTTCATAAGAACCCACGGGCCACACCGTGGCTCCGCCAATGCTTGCAGCTGTTAGATTGTGTTCATACGAGAATTCCTCTTCAAATGATGGGCCAAGATAACAAATTGAAATCTACAAAGAAAGGAAAATGTGTTTAATATATGTTTCTTATTAAGTATGTGATCAATCTCCAAATAACAAATTTGGTTCCCATTTATAAATTTTACATATGATATTCTATTAATAACTAAATTACACGTGTTTTTAATCACTAATTTACACGTATCATTCTGCTACAACCGACTAGCAAACTTTCTTGATGACTTGTTATTTGACGACACATGTAATACGATTATAACTATTTAAAAAAATTCTATATGCTCGTCCTAATCTTTTATATAACCCTCGTCACAGCTCTTCAAATGCTCTTTGCATAAATCTGAATATGACGCTCGTCTTAACTCTTCATACCGATGTCACAACTCTGAATATGGCCATTGTCATAACTATTTATAAAACCCTCGTCAAAACTTTGCTTTATGATCGACATATTTCATCATTATTTGAAGAAACATAAAATGATATCATGTTTTAATTGAAACAAATCAAACAAATATACAATTTTAAGTCATTCATAAACACATCTATACAAAGTCAATCATTCTCTAAAATACATTCTTTATTGTAAATAATATCGCATGCTTTACATTTAATTAAATGACTAAATCTAACTCATTATCAAAGAAGAAGTCTTTAATACCAGTTGTTAGAATTCATATAACATGAACCTTAATTCCATATCTGAATACATAATCCCTTAAGAGGCCAAAGTTACGGACTTGCAAAGGTGATGGTACTGAAACAAATTGGTCAGTACTAGTTCATTCCAAAACTCCTATTTTTCCATATTAGTTAAATAATAGAAAAACTTTACCATCACGTAGATATCAAAAAATAATATGGAATTAATAAAAATCACATGATTCCGACGTCCAAAGCCAAAGTTACGGACTTGCAAATGTGATGGTAGAGAAAGAAATTCGTGAGTACTGGTTCATTCCAAAACTCAAATTTTTCGACATTAGGTAAAACATATCGAAACTATACCATAACGTAGATATCAAAAAATAATATAGAAATAAAAAAATCAAATGAAGCTGAGATCATTAAAGTTGCGGACTTGCAAATTTGATGATAACGAAAGAAATTCGTGAATAACGGTTCATTCCAAAACTCTTATTTTTTTATATTAGTTAAAACACACCTAAATTTTATCATCACGTAGATACCGAAAAATAATGTGGTCTAAAAAAATTCACATGATTCCGACATCTGAAACCAAAGTTACAGACTTGCAAAGGTGAAGGTACCAAAAAACATTCGTGAGTACCGGTTCATTGCAAAACTCATGTTTTTCTACATTATTTAAAACATATCCAAACTTTACCATCACGTAGATACCAAAAAATTATGTGGAATTAAAAAAAATTCAAATGACAGCGACATTCGAAGCCAAAGTTATGGACTTGCAAATGTGATGATATCGAAGGAAATTCGTGAATACCGATTCATTCCAAAACTCATATTTTTCGACAATAGGTAAAACATATCGAAACTTTACGATAACGTAGATATAGAAAAATAATGTAGAGTTAAAAAAAATCATTTGAAACCGACATCCGAAGCCAAAGTTACAGACTTGGAAATGTGATGATACCAAAAGAAACTCGTCAATAACGGTTCATTCCAAAACTCCTATTTTTATATTAGTTAAAACACACCTAAATTTTTCCATCACGTACATATCAAAAAATAATATGGTCTAAAAATAATTCACACGATTCCGACATTCGAAACCAAAGTTATGGACTTGCAAAGGTGATGGTACCGAACAATATTCGTGAGTACTGGTTCATTGCAAAACTCCTATTTTTCGACATTAGTTCAAACATATCCAAACTTTACCATCACTTAGATATCAAAAAATAATGTGGAATTAAAAAAAATGAAACCGACATCCGACATCCGAAGCCAAAGTTACAGACTTGCAAATGTGATGATACCGAAAGAAATTCGTGAATACTAGTTCATTCCAAAACTTCATTTTTTTACATTAGTTAAAACACACCAAAATTTTACCATTATGTAGATATCGAAAAATAATGTGGACTAAAAAAATTCACATGATTCCGACATCCGAAGCCAAAGTAACGGACTTACAAAGGTGATGGTACCGAAAGAAATTCGTGAGTACTGGTTCATTGCAAAACTCCTATTTTTCGACAATAGTTAAAACATATCCAAACTATACCATCACGTAGATATCGAAAAATAATGTAGAACTAAAAAAAATTAGATAACACCGACATCCGAGGCCAAAGTTACGGACTTGCAAACGTGGTGGTACTCAAATAAATTGGTGCGTACCAGTTCATTCCAAAACTCTTATTTTTCCATATTAGTTAAATAATTGAAAAACTTTATCATCACGTAGATATCTAAAAATAATGTGGAATTAATAAAAATCAAATGATTCCGACATCCGAAGCTAGAGTTACGGACTTGCAAAGGTGATGGTAGAGAAAGAAATTTGTGAGTACTCGTTCATTGCAAAACTCCTATTTTTCGACATTAGTTAAAACATATCGAAACTTTAGCATAATGTAGATATTGAAAAATAATGTGGAATTAAAAAAATTCAAATGAAACCGATATCCAAAGCTAAAGTTACGGACTTGCAAATGTGATGATACCATAAGAAATTTATGAATACCGGCTCATTCCAAAACTCATACTTTTTATATTAGTTAAAACACACTGAAATTTTACATACAAGTTTTTATATCCCTAAGCTCCGATTTTGAAGGATTGCAATGAACTATTATTCATCGATCCCCTCCTCCCATAGTAGATTCCAATGTCCATGAACTCATTGCTGAAGAAACACAAATAAAAACTCATATTAAAAAGGGGTCCAAAATAAATGTTCCTACTGTGTTTGTTGTTCCAAACTAATGATTTTCTGCTTCAAACTAGTTTAGATTCACACCTAGTAGAGCAAGAGTTGCATTTAATGAGTGCACATTTTATAAAAGTTAGAACCATTGGAAATCACAATGACCACAAAACCAAGCTTCTATAGGTCCAAATTGTTGAGCCTTGTGAAACTGCTGAGAAAGAAAAATATTACTTCTGCCCACATCGAAGTTACGAGAAACACACCCTTATATACACTTTTGAAGGTGGCATTCGACCTCTGGCAAGGGCAATTATCGAAGAGCAAGTTTTATGCGAACATTCAGTGGATTATTGAGATGTTCTCGGTCAAGCAAGATGTATTCCATTTTGGGTCAAAAGTGGTGAATATAACGAGCATGATGTAAATTTCATTTTTTGGAAGTGTTTTAGACACGAAACCTGTTATGACTATGTAATCTCTTTTTTTGTATAAACTTTTGATTAATGTATAAAGTTTGTGAAGCATTAATATTTTGCAAAAAACTCTCAGTTTATAGTTACAAAAAACTCTCTCAATCTATTTTCAAACAACTATCAATGGAGTAATATACAAACAATTCGCATTCCCTCAGTTGTAAAGACTCAATGGAAGGACATGCAAACAACTCCCATTCCATCGATGGGTAAAGAAAATCACAATGTCAGGACTAATACTAACCCGAGAGTTGTTGGAAAAACATACCCGAGAGTTGTTTGAAAAACATATATGGGAGTTGTTTGTGACTGTATAATCTTGGAATCATTTGCAACTATAGTCTCATAGTTTTTTGTGACTCTCAGTTCACAGTTACAAATAACTCTCTTAATCTATTTTCCAATAACTTTTAAGGGAATAATATACAAACAATTCGCATTCCATCGGTTGTGAATACTCATGGGAATGACATGTTCATCGATGGGTAAAGCAATTCGCAATGTTAGCACCAATACTAGTTCGAGAATTGTTGGAAAAACATACATGAGAGTTGTTTGAAAAATATACCTGAGAGTTGTTTGTGACTCTATTATTTGAGAGTTGTTTGTAACTATAATCCGAGAGTTGTTTGTGACTCTATAATCTAAGAGTTCTTTGCAACTATAATCTGAGAGTTATTTGGAAACATATCTGAGAGTTGTTTGCAACTATAAACTGAGACTTGTTTGAAAAACATCTCTGAGAGTTGTTTGCAACTATAATCTGAGAGGTGTTTGCAGCTATAAGGTAGTTTTATTGTTATTCTCTTATGGAAGTTGTTTGTTTATTATCTGAGAGTTGTTTGTGCCTCTATAATCCGAGAGATGTTTGCAACTATAATATAAGAGTTGTTTGCAACTATAATCTGATAGATGTTTGCAACTCTATATTGAGAGTTATTTTCAAATCTATAATCTGAAAGTTGTTTGCAACTCTATATTGAGAGTTATTTTCAAATCTATAATCTGAAAGTTGTTTGCAACTCTATTATCAATTCGAAATCAATAAAAATGCAAAAAAGGCACATTTCGAGAGAAAATTATACTTGATAATTGTCGTTTTTCACCAACTGGTGTAAACTCAATAGTGAGTAGTAGAAGGCTTTGTCGTTACTTGTTTCAGGGAGGGTACAACGGCTGATGGTCGAATTTTGGTGAAGAATGTCAGAGAGTGCGGTGACTGGAGACTGAGGGTTTGAAAGTTTTAAGGTTTGGGTATACCAACGATGTACTGGAGAGAGAAAAATAAAGAAATAAGGTCTTGTTTATGGTTTCAGTTTGTTACTACTAAAATATCTGATTGAGTTAAAAAGCTAGAAATAGGAAAGAATATAGAAATTTGACCTTATATAGTGGGTAAAGGGTAACAAAGGTATTTTTAAAATGTTGGGTATTAAGTGTGAGTTAAATAGTTGAGATTAGTATTAAGTAGTAGTAAAAGGAAACTTGGATATTAAATGGTAGTATAATAATTGAGTAGGTACTTAAGGTGCAACTTCCCTGTATAAAATTATTATTGTTTGGTTGGAAATTAAATTAAATAAATAAAAAGTGATTCTTACAAATACATGAGCCATACCCCGCTCCCAACATAAAGTTTTAAGATAAAAACAATATTACAATAGAAGATTAACCCAATATTAAGAATAAAATAAAATAAAAATAAAAAGAGCTCATAACGGTAAAAGGTCATGGACTTTAGAACTTAGGGTTTCAAGTTGTAATTCTATATATAGGAAATATAGGTTTTAATATTCATTCAACGAAATTCAAACACTTTAAACATAGTAGCACTTTTTTAGGTTTGGAAGATCTACAAAACATTTTGTAGGTATTTAGTAGATTACCTAGTATGTGTTATACTATTTCTTTCGTTTATTCAATGGGTGAATCAATAAGAGTGTTTTTATATATATTATTAATTATTTATTTTAAGAAAGAATCAGAAATAGTATTTCATAAAATTTTGGAAAATTTTGTTCTAATAGGAATTTGTTTTCTATAAAAAAATCAAAATATTTAAGAAAAATATCTTATTTGAAAGTGACAGGAGGACAATTAAATCGAGAACATGTCAAAAGCATTAAAAATATCAAAGAAGATAAGATGGAAGGAGACGAAGAAGCTGATGAGTGGCTTTGTTATATAAACTTCTATCATTCATGCCGAAATAGGTTTGACTATCCTTTGAAAGATTAGGTAACTTTTGTCAAAATAAATTAAACTTTGTTAAAAAAGCAAAGCCACTACAATTGGAAAAAATGATTAAATCCAAGGACTAGAATAAATATCAAAGGCAAATACATATATATTGTGCTGAAATTATGAAGATTCTATGGGTCATAAAACCAATGCATATACATTTTTGGGTTAAGTACCATTTAAGACACAAAAGAATTACTATTATCTATTTAAGACCCATATTTTCATGTATTTTTTAGAAAGACCCGTTACGCTCAAATGTATACCATCGAAGACCTAATAATACCCTAAATGCCTTTACTTAACCTTTCATGTTTTTGCTTGACCATTTCCTCCAAAAAATTATCTCTCTTTATTTCAATAGGTTTCATCTCTATTAACAAAGACACGCGAGGTGAGCAAGAAGTTCGATCAGGAAAATAAAAAAGACAAGATTGCTAAGGTGCATGAGAAGTATGGTGGATCGACGCAAGATTAGTTCGGTATATAAGTTTATGAGAAGTATGAAGTATCGAGAAGACATAGTTAGTTATATAATTCAGTCCAACTATCTTTTGATATTGTTGAGTGTGATAGTATGCTTTTCATGGTGCAAGTAGAGGAACATGTTGGGCATTTTACTTTGAACCAGCTTCATATGGTAGTTTGAGTGATTTGATTTGTGATTTTGTATGATATAGTTGAATTCCATCTGGATAAACTTTAATGTCATTTTAATCCTAGTTTATATAACTTTTAGTTTTGATTTGGTGTTTACTACTATCTAAGACATTAAGTATTCCATTTTTAGCGTACACAATCTATAAGTATGACCGTGTCAAATATAAACTTATGTTGCATATAAGCATTTGATGACAAACAAAGCTTATAATGCTCGATTGTACTAGTTTACTGCCTATAAAGTGAACTTTATAAAAATCAAAACATATCATGAGTGGTACTAGTTTTGTTCATCTTAAAAAAACAAAATCAATGGTATTTTTGTATTTTTTTTTCGAGTTACAGTTTAAAAGATGCATACTTTTAAAATTTTAAAATATATAGGGTACGAAGAAGATGCGAAACATTCTTTGTTTGGTAGATGCGAAACCTTCTTTGTTTTGGCGGAGAGAAACCTTATTTGTTTTGTTAGATGCGAAACCTTCTTTGTTTTGCTAGATGAGAAATCCGTGTAAAATACTTCTTTTTTTAAAAAAAATCAAAACTTATAATGAGTGGTACTAGTTTTGTTCATCTTAAAAAAACAAAACCAATAATATTTTTGGATTTTGTTTTCGAGTTACGCTTTAAAAGATATCAAACTTTTAAAATTTTAAATTAAAAAAAGAAACGAAAAATAATGGATCTAGTTGTTGGTGGAATTCTAAATTGAAAGGTATTTTAAATATAAAATCACTTAAATTATTTTGCCTTAATAGATTTGTTGGATAGATCTAAATGGTGAGTCTTTTTATATTTTTTATTAATTAAAATTTTAATTTTAATTTCTTATTTATATATCTTTTAATATTTTTAATTACCTATATTTTCAATTTAATTCTTTTTTATGAAAAAAGACTCCTTTTGAAAAAAAAAGGTTAGTTTTAGATTTAGTTTGATTAATTTTTTAAAATTAAAATTTCAACATCGTATAATACCTATTTTGGCATCTATCAGCAATATCTACATTTGGCATCTATGAGCAGTATCTACATTTGGCATCTATCCACCCACGAGAAGTGGAAGAGACCCTTGACTATAGGCTTCCATCATGGTGATAAATTAAACTTATTTTTTTTAATAAGGACTTATATTGAAACTAATTGAAAATCCAGACCATTTTAGGCAATATTACATAAAATTGAAAAACAATAAAAAATCATCATCTTCTTCCTTCACTCTTGTCAAAACACAGCCCCAAATCAGAGAAAACAAACCCTAATTTTGAAACCTCAAATACCCCAAATTGAGGCTCTCCAACAAGACGATTGCCTTCAATTTCGGGGGAGCATCATCACCATCAAAATCTATATTCCTTTGAACCCTTAAAACCTCCTTTGCAAGCCAATAAACACCAAAATTCTCCTCTCTATAGACGTGTTTAATCACCATTTCAGAGCTAATTAGCTTCCTACAACAGCCTAACAGAGGTTCAAGAAACCAAATCGAGCAACCATGGAGAAGAAGATTCACTACAACCATCGAATCCACCTCTACATCTACCTTTTTCAGACCCAGCATTCTACAAAGCTTCAAACTATCGAACAAAGCACGACACTCTGCAATTAGAGGCGTAGACTTGCCGTACAACCTTACAATCCCCATGACCATACTCCCATTACTGCTTCTGATCAATGCACCCCCACCAGATTCATGACTGAAGGTACACGCTCCGTCTATATTAATTTTGTATCTGCCATGCTTCAGATTCTTCCACTTCAAAAACAGTGGCTTATTCATTGCTTTCATCTGATGCACACAACCATGCTTTGTAGCTTCTCTATCATAACCAGCCCAGTGCTTCTTGCTTAAAACCTTTGCCTGATCAAGACTGCTTAGAATGTAGATGATGTGCTTAATGATTGTTTCAGAACTAGATTCATTGTTAATATTTTTCTTATTACGAGCTGACCAAACAGACCAGACCAATATTGCAGGAAGAATGGTGAAGATATCACAGCCTCTTTTAGCAGCCCAGTACCACTTCATGACGATATGTGAAAGCGTCATATAAGGCTGAATCTGGATATTGAACATAAGGCTGAAATGCAGCCAGACAGCCCAAACATGAGGACACTGAACCATAGCATGGTAAGTAGTTTCAGTATTATTACAGTGAACACATTTGGGAGCTATTTGAAAACCCTTAGATTGCATCACAGAGTCAGTAGGTAGCCAATTATGCAAAGCTCTCCATAGAAAGAACGAGCACTTCTTTGGTGTTACTGCATTCCATGTCTTTGCATATATTCTTGATATACTGCCTTTGCATCTTATGTGATTCCAAGTGTCTTTGACACTAAACGATCCATCCCTAGATAGAGACCAATGCAGAATATCTTTTTTATCAAAAGACAAACCTCTCTAATCTTACTGATCTCAGTAGTAGTGACAGTAGAGCTAAGCCTTCCCCAATCCCATGAGTCATTCAGCCAAAAATCCTTGATTGAATCATTACCACTGTCCCAAAGAGTCCTTCTATCATTATCATTAGACACTCTGATAAAAGGCTTATCAGAACACCATCTCTCGTACCAAAAACTAATATTTGTACGACCAGGAAGCCAAAAGAGATAGTCCTCAGCCTTATCTCTAGCCATGATAATTCGAGACCAGGATTTAGACCTTCTGTTAGGAGAGATAGCTAAAGTAGGATGAATGCCATCCCTACAATAAACAGAAAGCATGAATTTAGCCCAAAGGGACTGCTGCATTCTAAAATTAAACCACAACTTCATTGCATAGACATTCTGGACATCTTTAAGTCTTTTAAGGTTAAGACCACCTTTATTTAAAGGCTTGCATAACTTCTCCCATCTAGCCCAACTAATGGCTTTCTTGTCTTCTTTGGTACCCCGCAAGAACTTACTAAAAAAAGTCTACAGCCTACTGATGATACCAACAGGAAGATTAGAGTGCTGCAAGGAATAATTAGGGAAGGCAACAAGAATAGTCTGAATTAACAACAGACGGCCAACAAACGAAAGATGCAATCTGTCCCAGTCCATGATTATGCATCTGACTTTGTATATCAAGTCTTCAGAATGAACAATTCTTGTATTTATAGCAATTGTAGAACCAAGGTACCTGAAAGGCAAATGAGTATGATTGATGTTCCAAACATTTTCAATAATAGAAATCTGTTGAGAAGGCATCTTGCTTGATACAATTATCTTAGATTTAGCAGTATTAATCTCTTGACCAGACACAACCTGATAGTGATCCAAAACAGTCTTTATAGCAATCATAGAATCAACATCACCACTTGCAAAGACCATAAAATCATCAGTGAAGGCGAGACAAGCAATGTTCTGATTGCTTCTAGACTTATAACGAAACCTGACATTATTATCAGAAACATGCTTTATCCTCCTAATCAAGTACTTTTCAGCCAAAATAAAAAGACTCGGGGAAAGAGGATCCCCTTGTCTAAGGCCATGGGAATTAGCAAAGAAACCCGTCAACTCCCCATTAACCAAAACAGAAGACCAGACCTTAGTGATACAACTACCAATAAGAGAAGAAACATTAGTGTTGAAACCAAATAGCTTTAAAATAGTAAAGAGAAACTCATGACTCAACTTATCAAAAGCTTTAGTCATGTCTGTCTTGATGACTACATTCCCCTTTTTTCTATTGATGTTAATGTCAAAACAAAGCTCCTGAGCCATAAGAACAGAATCCTGAATACATCTTCCCTTCACAAACCCACCATGCTCTTCAGATATAAGATTAGGCAGAACATTCGCAAGTCTATTGTTGATCAATTTACCCACAATTCTTGAGAACACAGTAGTTAAACTGATAGGACGAAAGTCTCTCCACCTGTTAGGATTATCAATCTTAGGAATCAGACAAATTGTTGTAGCCTTCACACCCTTAGGCAGATCAAACCCTCTAAAAAAAGCCTTAACAGCATTACACAGATCTTCACCAAAAATTCCCCAACACATCTTATAAAACTCACTATTATAGCCATCAGGACCAGCAGCTGATTCAGACTTTAAGGGCTTGACAACCCCATATATCTCCTCAGTTTCAGGAATACAAGAAATGCTAGTGTTATCCTCCTCACTAACCAAATAAGGAATAACATCCAAAAGAGAAATATCATTCTCAACACTACCAGTAGGAGCAAGCAAAGATCTAAAATAATCAATAGCTGAATTACCAATGTCCTCCTTAGTGGTTAACCAATGACCATCCACTTTAATTTCTTTTCTTTACAAAACTATGAAAAGCAGATGTATTCCTATCGGAATCTTTTAACCAAGAAGCATGAGCTTTCTGCTTCCAAAATATTTCTTCCTTATCCAAGAGCACCAAATGATTCTGCTTAGCCTCTTCCAAAGCAGACTTGTTAACCTCATCAAACTGATTTTGAAGCATGATTTATCTGATGCTTATAACCTCCTCAGACTGCTTAATGGCATAAAAAATATTACCAAAGGTGTTCTTATTCCACACCTTTAATGCAGCCTTCAACCTTTGCTGCTTAAGCCAGAAGAACATAATAGGATTTCTCACTCCACCAATATCAACAGACCAACTCTCTTTTACCGTTTTCAGAAAATCAGAATGAGTACCCCACATATTCATGAACTTAAACGAAGATTTAGCTCTAGTAACATTAGAGGAAGATTTAATCACCATGGGACAGTGATCAGAACAATTTCGAGCTAGATGAGAGACAACAGTGCTATCAAAGAAATCCAACCAAGATGAGCTATACAAAACTCGATCAAGCCGTCTCCATTTATGCCCATTAGACCAAGTATAGGGACAACCACTATAGCCAGCATCTATAAGAGCACAATCCATAATAAGACTATTAAAATCATCCATTGCCCTTTGACTAACCATAGAACAAGCAAGCTGCTCCTGAATACTAGAAATAGTATTAAAATCACCAAACAAAATCCATTCCCGAGATAACACATCCAGACTTCTTATAGAATCCCAAAGTAAGAGTCTATGATCTCGAGTACACTTTGCATAAACAATAAAGACATGAAACTCTTTATTCATGACAGAATGAGCTACTTTAAGATGAAGCAATTGCTCACTGTCAAAAACCACTTCAACTTTATAATCCTGGTGCCAAAACACCCAAATTTTGTTACTCACATTACTACTATAACCAATCAGCTTCAATTTCTTAGCAACCATACACAACTTATCAACCTTAACCAAAGGCTCTTGAATAGCAACAAAGCTAACGTTAAAAGAAAACACCATAGACTTTAACCTCTGGATGGTTTCTCTATTAGCAAGCCCTCTTGCATTCCAATTCAACATGGTAATGGTCATTGATCAGATGATGGTTTGTGGGCTCTTTTGAGCTTCATAATTTTTGAAGAAACCGGACCCTTTGAACCCCGCATCTTTGGCACTTTCTTAGGCTTCTGAATGTCATTCTTTTTTAATCTAACTTTCTCCAACCTTTCCTTCACAGGAGAACTAGTAAGACTGCCAACATGTTTTGGAGAAGCCTGAATATCCTCACTCAAAACATCAAACATATTCCTCCTTTCCACTGTCTTCAAAGCATCAATCATCTTTGCCTCATTAACAGGACTGTTTAAAGCACAATTTCCAACAACTTTAACCATTAAGAGAGAGTTATCAGAATCCAACTTATCTTGCAAAGAGCTGTCCAAAATCTCATTAACCACAATTGACTTTAACTGGCCAGTAATATTTTCTTCAACAGCACCAAAACGAACCCCTTGATCACAAACATCATTAACCTCCTGAGAATTATTATACTCACTAACCTCGTTAGGAAGATGAGAACAAGAAACCCGATCAGACACACAATCTTGACCAGCCTTAATATCTTGAACCTTCCTTAAGTTTTTCCCTTCCATCAAGAACTTCTTACAATTATCACTTGAATGTCCAATATGAGCACAATGGTCACAGTAAAGAGGGATGCTATCATAAACAAGATCAACCCAATAATTGTCAATCTCCCCGAATTTCAAATGAACCTTATGAATTAATGGTTTTGATACATCGACTTCCACCCAAAAACGACAACATTTTTGCCTAGCTCTGTTAACCGATGGCACCGAAACTTTCAATGGAGTTCCCAAGACTTTAGCTATTTCAGTAATCGTGGATTTGTTGAACAAAAATTCCGGCAATCTTGGCAAAGACACCCAGACCGGCGTAAACGGACATTCCAAATTCGGATCAAAATCCGGTGTCCATTTTAACAACCGAAGAGTTTTACCACCCAAGACCCATACATTCCTCGACCAAAGCTTTTTGAAGTCATCAATCTCATTAAACTCTACAAAGATGTGCCTGTAATCCTAGACAGAAACACTGTAATTTCCGGCAAATTTGAACTTTGATAAAAAACTTCTGAAAATCTCCATCGAAGGCTTCCCAGTAGCAAATTTTGCAATTAATGTGTGCTTAGACATCTTAACTAATTTCTCCTTGTCCTTAACATCAAATGTAATAATCGGAAAATCCTTCGACATAGAAACAGTAACGTTCGAGTGCTCAAACTTTGTTTCTTTGATTTTTAAAAGATCAGCGTAAGAACCCTTCTGCAACTCCTTAACACCTTTTTCTTTACCTTTCTCCTCAAAGATTGGGTTAGATATTATGTTACAATCATTTCTAGAAATCATTGCTTCCTCCATACCCTTCTGCAACTCCCCTGTTTTCGACTGAACCGAGTTCCTTAGTAAAGGAAATTCTTCAATCAAAGCATTGCTTGGCTTAAACGACATTTACACAAACAATACACACAATAACTCTATAGAAGATTGATTGATTCAAAGATTGAATCAAAAATAAAAAAAATCGACTTCGTTCTTCAAGAACAGAGCCTTCTCCAAGAAACCCCATTTTCAAAGATATATATTATGATGCTTGATTATAAACCATCTATCTTATATTATTTATTTTATTCAGTTATTTTGAGACCTTAAACAAACACTAAAATTATAATTTATATATTAAATGAACTCCTAATATAATATAAACCTATCATAGTACTTTTATATAAATATTTATTTTTCTTTATATTTTTTAATTTAAAAAAACACTCATTTCTATAAAGATTATACAATGAACTCCTAATTCGATAGAAGTTTATTGCAACAAAAACTTTAAATCTTTTAGAATGATATTAGATGTTGGACAACATTACTCACAGGACATATTGATATTTAACAATATAATATATATTAAAAGTAATTTAAAAAAAACAAACAAGTTAGATTCTCAAATTGAGGTTGATAATAAATTTTTTGCAGCTATTGCTTCTACTTTTAATAATGATGTTGATAAGAATGAAATTAATTCTTGAAAGTTACAGAGAACGAGTTTAATTTTAGAGAGAAGTAAAAGTAGCACACTAGAATTAGCTTTAGAAAATATCGTCTATTAACTCGACCTTTATTTATAGGCATAGGCAAGCATATTTAGAATAACCGAAGTGTTTACACAAGTGGGTTAATTACACTTTAACCCCTATCTTTATAAATAGACTAAAATTTGTCATATATATTTACAATTCATCATATCATACTTTAGTTTATGGCATTCAAGCCCTCAATATTATACATCCTTATTAGTAGTCTCCCTAGTTCTTATGAAAGACAATGAATAAGATTTAGTTATCACTTCGGAAATAAATAAATAAAACAGGAAACATTCCTTGTCAAGTTCAATTTGCTTCGAATGTTAATCCTTCAAGTTTTTCCTCTTCGAATACATTTATACATGCATTCACTTCGAAATTGGTTTAAGTTCATTCCCTCGAATAAATTAACATGTAGAAATATGAGTTGGCTTCTTTGTAATGATTATAAACGTTTGGTATGACTTAATACGCGTACAATGAATCATAAAGACCTACTCACTAGACTTGCCCCTAGGCCTGACAGTTTACAAACGTCACATTATCTATTTTACACACAAACGTTTCACCTCATCAGCTTCTTTGACACCTTTCTCTCTCTACAAACTTCTTCTATAGAAAACTTCTCATTCTTCACTTCACACAAACCTACTAGATATAGAAACTTGCATTTACATAAGAAAAAATCTTGCTTCTCTTCCCTGAGTTATCAACTCTTTGGCTACATTCGCTGGAAAACTCATACTTTCCAGCAAATATTCAAATCAGTTCATAAAAAAATGCTACAAAACTAATTTCCCCAAATCTTGAAAATAAAGTTTTTGGTGCTTACGATTATTTTTGCATTAGTGAAACATCTGAGAAGTACAAAGCTGCTAGGTTGATAAGCAGCGCTCCTTAGTTTTCTACCGAAACCATTCATTACGGTAATTTTAACCTTAACCAAATCTCTACTGCACTCTCAAATTTATCTACTCTAGAATCACAAAAGCTTTTATCAACAAAAACTTCACAATCAACACCTCGAATTTTCTCTCCAGCTCCTACTAGCTATTCAACTACTTCTCCTCGAATAAATCGTAAAGTAACTCAAACTTCTAAAAGATCAGAAGAAACTATATCTCATACCATCTCAAATTCGCCTCGACAACTATGCAACGAGACTTCTCAGGTTCAACCAAGAACTCACCTCCCCCAAAATCATCCTAAAAAGAATTTTTTTTATAAATATGGGAGATTTTAAAGATACCAACACTTCACCAAAAGCTACAAACAACCCTGCACCATATTCATCTCCCTTGAGGGAAATTGTTGAGATTATCATAGAGTTACGAAAAAAATCCCTCAAATATCAAACCAGAAAACCCAATCTCAACATCAAATCCACGTCGACTTATAGATGAGGCTTTTGACGAAGCTGTTCCAGAAGAAACTCAATTAAACGTCGAGGCTGATACTGAAGATGATAACTAAAAAAATATCGAAGATGATATTAAGGAAAATGCTTCAAAAACAAAAGTACCATGGAAAAAGAAAAGAAAAAGAAAGCATCATTTGAGGTTCTCGAAGATGTGGTTGCCTCAATGAGTGTAAATTTAAAGCCACTTCTCCCCGGATGTATCATGGCGCTAAAAATGTGCCTTATATATACTATAAATAGTATCAAATTAGTCTTCTGGAAAAAATAGAGAATAGCATAAAACATCACACTTTGTCTGTCAGAAGAGGGGGAGACTCCACTTGACTATAGAAAAGATGAATTAGTAGTTTACGCTGAAATTATCAATTAGGGTATTCGGTTCCTGTTAAATCCGATGATAGTGGAGTACTTCAAACTTCTGTACCTTTTCAATACACAAGCAACACCCAATCAATGGTTCACACTTCTATCAGTGATCATGGCTTCCAGACTAAGCCAAATTCCCTCTCCAACAAAGATTGCATCGCCCTAACCAAAATTTTGAAGGGACCTATATTTCCCTTCTAATACTTAACCCTTGTTAATGATCTTAAAATCATCGATGACTTGCTCGAAGATAACAAATTTTGGGAGCAAAAGCTTATTTTCATTTCTGGAGCTTGGGAGGACAGGAATGAAATATTCGAGAAGAACTTTTTAAAACTCAACCTCATCTGGAAGAATAACCGTAAGTTTTGGTTGATATATATTTTTTCTTTCATTATATACCTTATGCTTTTTTTTTATTACCACTTTTCCTAGAAAATTGGAAGAGATATAAAGGTCGCAAGAAAGATGCGAAGGACATTTAATGAAGTTAGCCACCTGGGCAGAAAAAGAGTGGGGCAATGAGTTCCACTCAGCTTTTCTGCCCATTAACTTTATCAATAGCCACTTATGGACGATCACCCTGGGTGCTGACCTCCCCGAAAATATGATGGAGCCACCAAATCCAAATTTAGTTGTAAAGAGAATGGTAGCACTAGATGGTAAGATGATTCATCCAGTGAGGAACATATCAGATAACCATTTTCCCACAAAAAAGAAAGGGAAAAAGATCAAATTAGCTAGTACATCTGGTGCTAGATCTTTAGAAAATCTGAAGACAGCTGAAGTTGGTCTGCCTACAATCAACGAGGGACTCAAAGTAGAACATTCTTTGAAGAAGAAAAAGACTTCTTCTTCAATGGAAAAGATAGTTACACAACCTCTATGAGCGAAAGGAGTAGAAGAGACTCTTGAGTCAATTGCTTTAATTAAATCTAGCTATGTTCAATTTGCCTCTTCATTCACCTATTAGGAATATTTGAATTAATCTATAAGAAAGTAGAGTAGACTATGCAAGACTAGCACCATCTATACCATAAACTAATGCAAAAGAGGGTTCTTGATTAGCTTCTCTAGGAGTTGTACGATAAACCCACAACACCTCTTGTAAATAGTTAGGCCATTTTCCAACACCTGTCAAATTCTTCTTCAATCCTTCTAAAATATATATATATTGTTCACTTCTACTTGACCATTTGCTTGTGGATGAAATGGCGTAAAAAAATTATGTTATTCCCCTCGAAGCAAAAATAGAAGTCATCTCCCTATTATTAAATTGAGGGCCATTGTCTATAGTGATTTTTCGAGGAAGTCCAAAATGGCAACAAATATTGTTAACAATGAACTTAATGACATCTTTGGCCTTTGTTCCAGACAGTGGTTCGGCCTCTGCCCATATCAAGAAATAATTCACTGCTACAATAATCATCTGACGTCCTCCAGAAGCCATATGTAATGGTCATACCAAGTCTATTCCCCATCTATAAAAAGATATATCTTCAAAAATAGACACAAGTGGTACTGTTGGTTTCTCAATAGAATGGGTAAAGCACTGACAAGTATCACAACCTCGAACTAAAACTTTAGCATCATTCATAATTGAATGCCAACAATACATTTCCAACAAAACCCGAAGTGTTAAAGACTTAAAACCACAACATGATGAACCCTCACCATCACGCCTCTCATACAAAATCTATTGAGACTCTTGTTTTCCCAAACAACGTAGTAATGGTTTGCTCAAATATTTATTGTATAATACATCATCCAACACAATATATCCATAAGCTTTATACCTTAATGTTTTAGCCAGTCGTGGATCTTGAGGCAACATTCCCCTTAGCAAACAATTAAGAATATCAGACCTCCAATCACCTCGAATAACATCTAGAATGATAAATACCTCCTCTGTATATTTACATTGCTCTGATCGTGTTAGAATAGAAGGACTCTCGTGTACTAATTCTAAGCATATATTTATGTATAAGCAATTATTGCTAAAAAGTCAGCAATCATGTTATCCCTTCGATTAATACGTTATATAGTCACTTTATCAAACAAAAGAGCCAAATTTTGAAGCTCACGCAAATACAAAATTAAATGATATATCTTAGCTTTATAAACACCTGCCATATGATTTACAACAAATTGTGAATCCGTTTCTAACCGAACTATAGTTGCTCCACAAATATTGGCAAGTCTCAAACCAGCCAACACAACCTCATATCCAGTTTCATTATTTGATGTGCGAAACCCAAATCGAATGGCTTGATACATAGCCTCCCCAGAAGGAACAACCAACTGTACTTATGTGTTGCACCCCAATATAGTAGAACCACCATTTGTTTGAACTATCCACACTGAAGTCTCTGGCAAGATTTCTTTATCTGTCACCTCATCAAATCTGCTTGAATGAAACTCAACAAGAAATTCGGCCAAAGTTTGAGCCTTGATGGCCGTTCGAGGAGCAAAAGTGATATCAAAATATCCTAACTCTACTGACTATATAGGCATCCTTCCGGAAATGTCTAGATGTTGTAACACATTTTTTAGTGGAAAAAAGTTCAAACCACAATAGTATGAGCTTAAAAATAAAGGCGCATCTTCTTAACAGTCACCACCAAAGATAGGGTCAATTTTTCAAGTTTCAAATACCTTTTCTCTGCTGCTAACAAACTCTTACTAACATAGTCCATTGGCTTCGAAATTCCCTCATCTTCACTTACCAAAACAGCACTCATAGCAAAGTCCGAAACTGCTACGTATAAAAACAATTTCTCTCCAATTCGAGGCTTGGACAATATCTCTTGTGACAACAAGAGCTCCTTAATATTTGAAAATGATGCCTTATAATCCAATGTCCATTCAAATTCCTTTGGCATTCGCAATACTTGGAAAAAAGGAAAATACTTGTCAGAGAACCTTCAAATAAATCGATTAAGAGTAACTAACCTACATGTTAATATTTGTACCTCCTTAGTAGTTCAAGGTGATGCCATTGAGACTAAAGCCTTCAACTGTTCTGGATTTGCTTTTGTTCTTTTTTCGCTAATAATATATCCCAACAACTTTCCTGATCGTACACCAAAAGTACATTTCTCAGAATTTAAATTTAATTGTAGCCCATAGATTTAAAAAGGTCTCATCTAGATCATCCAAGTGCGCATCATCTACTAAAATCTTGACCAAAATGTCATCGATGTACACCTCCATATTTCTTCCAATCTGAGAAGAAAAATCTTTATTCACCAATCTTTGATGTGTTACTCCAGCATTCTTCAACCCCAAAGACATAACCCTATAACAAGAAATGGATCTTAAAGTGGAATCCACCAACTGACCTATTCGAGGAACAAGAAATGAATCTTTAGGGAAAGCTTTATTCAAATCAGTGAAGTCAACACACATCCTTTATTTTCTATACTTCTTTTTTAGCAAACACCGGATTCGCTATCCATAAAGGATATTGTGACTCCCTGATATTTCTGACCCTAAACAAACGATCCACTTCTACAACTATAGCCTCTGAGTTTTCAACACCGAAAGCACGTTTTTTTTAATAACTGGCTTGATCCTCAAATTTATAGCCAAACTATGACATATCACATCAGTTGGAACTCCCACTACATCCTCTCTTTTCTAAGCGAAAACATCCAAATTAGCAAAAAAAACTGTAACAATTGTTGACGCAATGTTGGTGATAACAATATCCATATTCGAAGAATCTTTCCATCGGGAAAAAGAATTCTTCTATGCCTTTACCTACTGGTTAAAGAGCCCGGGGTTTCCCTCGGATCATCAATTCCCTCTTTTTCGTCTAAAGTCAACCCCCTGACTGTTATTCAACCATTCGATCTTCACTATTAGGACCTCGAATACAGAACGTTGTTGCATAGCATTCTCTTGCTACATTTTGATCATTTAGGACCATTCCAAGACGATCTCCAATGACATACTTCAAATATTGATGAATAGTAGACACAACTTTGTACATCTTTGAAATCCAAGATCTCCCAAGAATTGCATTATAACTAGTCAGACAATCCACTACCATGAATAAAACTTGAACTTTATTTTCAAAAGACCATTTTTCCAAACATACTTCACCCTAGAATTCACCATTTACTTGAGTTGTCACACATGTAAATCCAATTATAGTATGAACAGATTGACTAATTCAAGGTGGATTACACATCTTCTCATACGTTGACTTGAACATAATATTCACAGAACTTTATATATCCATCAAAATGAGTCAGATTTCAATCGCAGCTATCTCTGCTACAATAACTATTGCATCTTCATGAGGACCTATAGTGCCCCTCAAATCATATTCATAAAAACATGAACATTTTTCTTACCATACAAATGAATAGACATTATTTCTTCTACTTGAGTGGCAAAACTTACCACATGCATTTTGTTTGAGCTATTAATGTTACCAGTCATAGTATCTCCATCGAAAATGATCAAGGTTTCAAAATATTCACATAATCTTTGAACTCTTCCTTGCTATATTGGTTCATCCACAACCATCAAAATTAATCGATCTGGATCTGTATCCAAATATTCTGAAGTTGCGTCAAACTCATCGATCTTAAAATCTAAAATCATCAAATTTTCCTCTTTTGAATTTGGATTTGCAACTTCTGAAGTTGATGCACTTGGAGACTTTGTCCTACTGGTCGACTCTTTAACAATAGCACTTAATTTTCCATTTTCAATTAAAATATGCACCTTCTTTTCCAAACCTATACAATTTGTTGTATCATGTCATATGTCATTATGATACTTACAAAACCTGTTGCGTCAGAGCTAGTTTTTGAAGATCACATATCCTTTTAAATTTTTGTATATCGCAACTAATCATTTTGGATATTGCTGGAAGTATACCTCATATAATTCTGATAATATCACAAGGGAATTTCGGACGGACCAAATAAAAGACAATGGATGAACAGTATCTTAAGTGGAACAATGACTCAGTTATGTGCCTAGTAGTTCATTTCTTGGGCTTGGGGGCTCATATGAATGACCAGACTATAAGGTTTGACCCACACGACCCATAGGTCAAGTAAAAACAATATATATACCCCAACCAACATCATTAAGAGGGTTTGACATTTTCCAAAGACATTTAATATAAGCACACACCTCATTTCTCTCACAACCCCTTATAAAAATAATTAAGATCCACCAATTATAGTCTTTCCCATTTTTACCCTTAACCAAATTTCACCATCACTAAAATTGGTAACAACAGTGGGATATAAAGATACATGAATAGCTCTATTCAACACCTTACCTATAATACGAAGTTCATAAATCCTTGAGATATGGATCTTAATATGCAAGAGATGTTGCCTCAAGAAAATAAAACAATAAAAGAGAAAAATGAGCATGATACGGTGTCTCATATCAATCATAATACGGAGGAAAGGTTGTTCATGCAAGAGAAACGTGAGTAGTTGAGGGCTGCAATTGAAGCTTTGAGCGCCCAAAGGTAGGCTAAAGTATCGTTGAAAGAAAATTCCAATACAGGAAAAGTATCCACAGATGAGCCTCCGGACAATACCAAATAATGGGAGAATGGCCAGTCTCCAAAAGTTCAAACTAATCCTAAAATGATACATCGGACAACACAAGTAAATAGTACATCACAATCTTCTAATAGTTCAACTAATACTTCTGACTCTGATGGGTCTTCCTCATCTACTATTGAGCAAGACCGTCAAAAAAATAAAATAAGGTTAATAAAAAATCATTCAAGGAAAATGGATAGAAAGGGAAACATAAAAAAGAATAAGTATGAGGAGAAAATAAAAAGATTGGCAGATCATTGTATTGATTATCTACAGAGTGATCAATTTGCTACCCTATCTGAACCAGTAATATTTGCCACTTCTTAGGAAGATACAGTGTTTAACCGTAGCCATAATTGGAGGCAGTCACCCCTATCTTAAAAAATAATCTCTCAACATCTGCCTATGAGTTTTGATAGTTCGAATATGGAGATATATGATGAGACTAAAGACCCTGATAATCATCTCGAGCAATTCAAGAATTTTATGATGAAGTTGATGATGATGACAAACTTTAATGTCGGGAATTCTCATAAACCTTTGAAGAAAGTTCTTTAAAGTGGTATACTAGTTTACCACGAGGATTAATAAAGAACTTTAATATATTCTTGATGGAATTTCGGAGACAAATTATGGGGAGTAAATAGCTTAAAGAGAATAGTGACACTATCATCCATTGTTCCTAATAACTAAATGAATATTTAAGTAATACATGTGCGTTTTGTGAATACGAAGAGTGGGTTAGATGATTGTTTTGAGCAAGTAGCAATTGCTTTAATGAGGCAAGGTTTAAATCTGGGTCAATTAGTTGATTCAGTAACTCGAAAAAAGTGATAACATGGGGAAGGTCGTTAAATCATGTCAAAAAATAGATTACAGTGGAAGAGACTAAGAAGTCTAGAGTACCACTCCAAAATAAATATGCTCCAACAACACCAATCTCACAAGCTAGTACTCAATCTCTGGTCATAGTTAATTACAGGCCTAAATATTTGGGACAAAGGTCAAATAGGCCAAGATAGAATAAATCAAGTCAATCCCAATACTTTAAACCCAAGAGGGGTCCATGGGTTCAACCTAAATTGTTTACCAGACTAGGGGAGAATATGGAAACCATTTATGATAAGATAAAGAATGTTGTGCACTTTAGAATACCAACGCCAATTCAGTCTCCTACAGAGACCCCAAATACTCGTTTTTATACATATCACAATGATGTGGGTCATGATACCCACGACTGTATTGCATTAAAATAAGAAGTGCACAACTTAATTAAGAGAGATAGAGAGAGATATAGAGAGATAGAGAGAGAGAAAGAGAGAAATTATCAACTTTTGTTAAAAACAACAAAGGGGAATAGGTCAGTCAATACAGAATCTAATACAAACACAGTCTGAGCTGCATCATCAATCGGCCAAGGAAAAAGTATAGGAGCATCTAGACAAGAAGATGCGATGGTAATTATAGAAAAATTTGATGTGGAATCGGAGTATCTAGATCCTGATCCGGATCAGAAACAAGTTGGAGTGAAAATATAAAAGTTTTCCTCATTATCCAAACTACGTAACTTTTTTGAATCCCTTACTATCTTTGAGGGAATATCATGATGGTAGCATCAAGTTTTTCAAGGAAAAGACATGATAATAGCCTAGCAACTCAGATAGAGGGAAAACTGTTAACTCATCTTTATCAAATCCATGCTCTATTTATTATCTTTAATAAAGATGATTTAAGATACATTGCTAGGCCAGATGAAGATGTTGTAGTAATAAGGGCATATATTGAGGGGAATGATATACAAAGGATTTTAATTAATACTCATAGTTCGAAAAACATAATTTGGGAATTTGAATAAGATGTTTTATTAGGCAAAATGTCATTCAAGAAGTTGGCAAGATTTTTATTTGTGGTAGTTGATTGTTCGACATCTTACAATGTTATATTTGGTAGGTTTTGGCTATCCATGATGCATGTAGTAGCTTCCATTGTCCATCAATTTTTGAAATATATTGTGGGATGGCAAGTAGGCATCGTCCAAAGTAGCCAGTAAATAGCCAGTGAATGTTATGTCTCTACTCTAGCTTTGAAATCAATACAAGCAGCGGAGATTAACAAATAATAGCAGTCATTGGAGCCTTCTACTAACCAAAACAAGATAGATGATCCGAGGGAAGCTCCTAGTGTAGTAATCCTAGTGGAAAAAGTAAACATTCATTACTTGGCAGAAGGTAAAAGTGTCTTATTCGGATTCAAACTGTCTTTAGAGGTAAAAGAAAAATTGTTATCCTTTCTATCTAATAATTTACACGTGTTTGCATGGTGTAATAAGGATGTAACTTAAGTACCAGCTACAGTAATTATTCACATATTATCTATCTGATCTGATGTTGGGCCAATGGTGCAAAAAATAAGTTTTTTTTTAAATAAAAATTTGAAGTGATTGTCCATGAAGTAGATTGGTTGACCAATATGGGGAATATCAAAGAGTCCCAATACCCATATTGGACAGCTAATCCTGTTTTGGTCAATAAAAATGAATGAAAATGGGGTAGGTGTATTGACTTCACATACCTCAATAAAACCTGCCCTAAAGACCATTTCCCAATGCCTCATATAGATCAACTTGTGGACTCTACATCATAGAACGAGTTGATATATTTCATGGATATTTTTTCTAGGTATAATCAAATAAAAATGGATCATGATGATCAATACCATACCGCATTCATCATTGATATTGGGCTATATTGTTACAAGGTAATGCATTTTGGGTTGAAGAATGCATGCGCCACTTACCAACGTTTGGTGAATAAAGCCTTTGCTAATCAAATCATAAGATATATGAAAGTCAATATTTACGATATGATGATCAAAAGTCCTAGAAAAGAGGATAATATCTCTGGTCTCCAAGAAACTTTCTCCAACTTAAAAGCCATCAATATGAAATTAAATCCGGAGAAGTGCACAATTGGGGTCCGATCAGGTAAATGTTTGAGCTATATAATAAGTGAGAAAGGGATTCAAGCCGACTCAGACCAAATGAATGCATTATTGGTTATTAATTCACCTCGGAATAATATAGAAATCCAAAGTTTAAATGGAATATTAGCAGCCTTAAACCAATTCATTTCAAGATGATCATACAAATGTGTTCAATTTTTCTAAGTCTTTGGAAATACAAAAGATTTCAATTGGTCTCCCAAGTGTGATCAAGCTTTCATTGAGAATAATAGTTATTTTCTTCACCTAAGACATTGTCCAAACCTGTCGGTGGAGAAAGAATCTATATGTACTTGGTTGTATCAGAGTATGTTGTAAGTACAGTACTAGTACGAGATGTAGATAATTACCCTCGTCCGGTTTACTATATAAGTAAAAGTTTGTTAGAAGATGAGAAAATGTGTTTAAAATTAGAAACGTTGGCTTTCGCATTGGTAATAGCTTCTAGAAAGACGAGGCCCTACTTTCAAGCACATTCAGTCACAGTTCGAACTTCTTTTCCCCTAAAGAATATGTTACAAAAGACCGACATATCGGGAAGAATAACTAAGTGGTTAGTTGAACTTAGAGACTATGCCTTGAACTTAGAGATAATTACCATCGTCCGGTTTACTATATAAGTAAAAGTTTGTTAGAAGATGAGAAAAGGTGTTTAAAATTGGAAAAGCTGGCTTTTGCATTGGTAATAGCTGTTAGAAAGACGAGGCCCTACTTTCAAGCACATTCAGTCACAGTTCAAAATTCTTTTCCCCTAAAGAATATGCAACAAAAGACCGACATATCAGGAAGAATGACTAAGTGGTTAGTTGAACTTAGAGACTATGACATTGATTTTTTGCCTCGAATAACACTCAAAGCTTAAATTGTGGCTGATTTCTTAGTAGAATTTCACTCTAAACGGCCTCGTGAAGAAGCAGAAGTTACTAAGTTAAAGAAAGAATGGGTAGTCCGAACGGATGGTGCGTCTAGTACGATGGGTCGTGGAGCTAGGATTTTCTTAAATTCTCCTTATGGTGATACCATGTGCCAAGCTATATGTTTTGGCTTAAGAGAATCCAACAACAAGTCGAAATATGAAGCAGTCATGGTTGGGTTAAAGCTGGCTCATATGTGTGCGGCTAAAATAGTCCAATTAATAAGTGATTCTTAATTGCTTATCCATAAGGCTCAAGGGAAATCTAAAGCCAGGAAAGAACACTTGATAAAATAGTTACAAGTGTTGAAAGAAGTAACCATTGTTTTTTAAAGTGTAAGATATGAGCATGTTTGTAGATCGGAAAACACCATGGAAAATCTCTAGCCACTATAGCATAGTTCAAAGCGTATCCTTGGATTTTTATGCAAGAATTTCCCTATATAGATGCAACTACAAGAGGTATAATTGAATTTGGAGAAAGTTTGCACGTATCTGATACACCCTCTAAAGATTGGAGGACTAAAATCCAAGAGTTTATTACTAATAGGGATTTGCCTCCAGATAAGGCTTTGGCTAAGAAAGTGAAATATAAGGCTCGTGGTTTCCTGGTCTTGAAGGGGATACTTTATAAGAAGTCTTTCAGCAGGCCTCTATTACGATGCCTCATATTAAATGAGTCCCAAGATGTTTTATCAGAATTGCATGATGAAGAAGGGTTAACACATTGTGGTTATAAGGTTATAATTAGAAGAGTCTTACTTGAAAGGATATTATTGGCCTACCATCATGGTAGATGCTAAAATTCTGGTGAAGAGATGTGCTCATTATCAAATATATAGAAATGTTATTCATGTGCCAATAGTCCCCATGGAATCAATATATGAACCTATACCATTTTAGACGAGGGCTTGATCTAGTTGGGGCCCTCCCAATGGCTTCAGGGGGTTGTCGTACTGTAATTGTGGCAATAGGTTACTTCTTTAAATGGATAGAGGTTGTACCTTTTTCAAGCACAACTTCTAAGGCAGTCATTAAATTTATTTTCTCCAACATATTCTGCCGATTCAAAATTTCCTAAACGCATCACTACAGATAATGGTCCTCAGTTTGATAACAACGACATATATACTTTTTGTGCATCTAGATGAATTCAATAGGGTTTTTTCTCCCTTTCATCCTCAAACCAATGGGCAAGTTGAAATAGCGAATCAGAAAATTCTGTGAGGTTTAAAAAAGAATTTAGAAGGAGCTGCTAGGAAATAGCCCAGTTACTTGCAAGAAGTATTATGGGCATACCGAACTACTCCTCATATAGCCACAAAAAGTCTCTATTTGATTTAGTTTATGCGATGAATACAATTACGTCTATAGAAGAAACTCTCTTTTCCTTCAGGGTTCAAAATTATTCCGAAAATGAGAATGAAATAGCTAAAAGGACTCAGTTAAATTTAGTTGAAGAAAAGAGGGTGAATGCACATTTAAGAACTACACACTATCAATGGTTGATGATAAGCAAGTTTGCCTCTAAGGTAAAAAGAAAATATTTTCAAGTTGGAGACAAAGTGTTGAGAAAAGTATTCCTACACACATAGGAAAAACAATTCGGAAAGTTAGCTCCGAATTGGGAAGGACCATACGCCGTATGTGAAAGAATTAAGCAAAGAACATACAAAATCCAAGATAAATAAGGAAATTTGTTGAAGCATACTTGGAATACTAAGCATCTCATGTTATACTTAGAGTAAACTTATCTTGTAAAAATTTCCTTTTGATGTACTTCAATGTTTAATTTGGGGGCATACTCTTTCCTACCCTGGTGGCACGAGGAGGTTTTAATGTGGTGTCCGGTTTTAATCAATATACCATCCTTTGCCTTATTTAAAAATTGTTATTTTGAGTAGACCGAAGGTATTAAAGACTCATTAAAAAGTTGATGAATTAAAGGCTCAATAAGTACATGGAGGATTAAAGGCTGATTAAACACTTGTTGCCCTCAAATGGATCACCTTTGAGTGAATCATGGATATTAAAGACTCATTAAACATCTGATGAATTAAAGTCTCATTAAACATATGATGGATTAAATGTTGATTAAACATTTGTTTCCCTTAAATGGATCACCTTTAAGTGGATCCGAAATATTAAAGAATCATTAAACACATGTGGATTAAGGGCTCATTAAACACTTGTTTCCCTCAAATGGGGTTACATTTTAGTGGATCAGATGTGTTAAATACTGATTAAACACTTGCCAAATTAAAGGATTATTAAATATTTTTTGCTTTTAAATAAGTGATCTATATATGGATCGGATAAATATAAGGTTGATTGAGTGTTTAGTTTTTTTTATAAAGAAAATACTTTTTATACTTGGATTTTAATGAAAGTATATAAGAAGACAATAGAAAAATACTAAGTGAAATTTGAAATAATATGAAATACGAATAGGATCATAAAAGAATCTGATCCAGGTTACAAAATGCCTTGTAAACCACAAAGACTTGAAGAAATATAGTTTTAAACAAAAATAAATCTGATATTAAAACAATAAAATGCCTTGCATGCTCCAAGGACTTCCATTCAGAATACCATCATAGTAAAAATAATTCACCTTAGGGCTCATCCCTTTTGTTTTTCTTCTCAACATCACCTTTTTTTTTCTCCTCTCTATCACCACTCGCGCCTTCCTCAGCTTCATCATCAGACTTGGAATAACACGAGGTCATATTGTATTTGTCACTTTGAGCTAAAGTATAAAAGGGAACTTCATTATCCGGCACAAACTCCCACAGTTTCCCCAGAGACCGTTTGAGAAAGTTTTATGGAACAAAAGGACCATATCCGCCTTAACAGATTCTTCCTTTCCTGCCATGGATTTCAACACCCCCTCAGCATATTCATTATTTGCAGTAGCTATATCTCGAGCCTTTGTGTCCTTCAGAGTGGTGATTTCATCATCCATTTTCTTGAGAAGATCTTGTGATTCCTTTTTCTGTTTGAAGAGTTGTTCATTGGAAGCCTTCTTCTTAGCCAGTGCTTCATTAAAGGTTTTAAGTTCCTGGGAGGTGGTGGTTTGCACTTAAGTATAATTGGTTTGTGTTTTTTCTCAATCAACGTTAGCATGTTTCAAATCAACACTTAATTGCTCTTTTTCTTTGACCAAAGTGCCAACCTTTCTTTGTTTGAACGCTAGGGAATCCTTCAAACCCTGGTTGTCAGTTTGAAGGGAAGTGATGCTCTTTATCTAGGCTCTGAATTGTCTTTCTAATTCAACTATTGGCCTGGTGTTTCCTGATACTGTATGGCCCAAGGTATTATAATCACTAGATAGTTTAAAATATTCATGCATTGGCTATAGTGGTTGATTGGGGGAAGGTTCGGTCAAAATCTTCTTTGTCGAACTCATTAAAGTACAAGTTCCCTATATCATCCAAGTTAACTTCATCTTCAGCACGAAGGTGGTTGACAGTAGGAAATACTAGAGAGGGAGGATCGACATAAATATCTTCTTGGGGAGGATTGAAATGAACCCCTTCTTGGGGAGGAACTTGAGTATGGTGGATATGAGGAATGATATTGGATCGGAGTATGATCTCCGAACTGGTGGCCTCTTTCTTCTTCTTTTCTGCCCTGTTGTCATTACCCTCTTGGCATCTCTTGTGCCTTTTCTTCTTCTTTATTTTTAGAGAGTGTTGTAGCCCTTTGACCTCACCTACTGGCTACTGCAACAAACTTCAATAATGTAACATCAATCTCTCCTGGCAATCCCAAACTACCCACATTGGTAAGCCTTTGAGATGGGTCTCCACTTTTATTCTTTATCTTTTTAATTTTATCGAGATGACTATGAGCTTTATTCATAGCTGGTAAATAGAGTTTACCATCTTTTTCTTCGTTCCGGGTGAAAATTCTGGCAGCATCATGAGGAGTGGTGAACTGTTCCCATGCAAGCTTCCTGGTTGGGTTTGTTCTCCATAGATAGGCCATTACCATATTAGCGGCAGTAAAACAGTTATGGAACCCGGTTTCCCAATTCTCCATAGCCCACTGATTCAACTTTGAAAAAATGGTTTGTCCCTTCTCCGGATATTCTAAGAACATCTTGGAAAACACTGAAAGACAAATCTGATGTGAAATGTCAATATTAACATCCGAATTGAAATTTAATATAAATTATAGAAGTGTTTACTTGAGTTTTTCCAGTATCTGGTTAAAGCACTTGGATTTCCTTTAGAAGTGATCTTTTCATTCTCTCAATAACCACTGATGTAGAAGAATTGAGTCATCCAATGCTTATCAGCCTCCAATAAATCGTCAACCACCTTGTAATTATTCCCCATATTGAAATAGTAGAAAGGAATGTGGTGGGTTTAGCATAAGCCGGCTACAAGAACGAACTGTTCTATGGGCATTGAGGTCTTGGAAAGTATGGAAGCAATGATGCTGGCTAATAAGGTATAGCAAGCGTTGGGGCTCAACTGACTCAAACATAGCCTTACTAGGTGAAAGTATCTAACTATCTTTGGGTCCAAAGGGAACCGAAGACCCAAGTTGAGTACTTCAGTATATAGTACTAGCTCTTTAGACTTACTATTCATTGAAGTCTCATAAAGGATGGGAATTCTCACCTTGATGAATTCAAGAAAGCCCCATTTTTTCCTTATTATATCCAACTAAACAATGTGGGTATACACATAATAAATTCTTTGAAGGGCCAATAGATACTTAACACTGACCTTGGAAAAGTTAGGTCTCTCTCGCACAAACAATGCATTCCGAAAGCGGTTTGGAATCAGTCTTTACCACTACTTGTTTCTTTTCTTTTTCCCGAACCGAACTGGTGTCCTCAGTATGTCCGGAGGTCTCTAATGGGTATCTTACCCACTATTATCTATCGTCTCCTCCATGATTTGTGGTGCATGGTCATCCGAATTGAGCCCAATTTCGTCTTTCTCATTATGAGAAATTTTAGTAGGAAGAGTCAATGGGCTTGGATCTAAGGTTGGCAGTAGTAGAGACTTTACCTTTGAAGAAAATTCATCAGTTTCCCTGCCTTTTTGGCAGTTAGAGTTGCAGATTTGTCCTTAGATAGCCTATTAAGCGTTCGAGATAGGCTCTCTTTAATATCTGACCCCATGGAAATGAAAGAGGATAAAGTTTTGCGACTGGTAACAACTCTAGCTTTGGGAAAAGGTTTTCGCTTAGTTGGTGAATAGGGTTTCTCTGGTTGGTAAACTGGTGGTTTTGGTTGTTCGAGATTTATTAAAAATAGAGCTGGGGAATTTTCATCGAAAATACTATTGTTCTGTAAGAAGATGAACTCCGATCCAGTTTTGATACCTCTTTAATGATCAATCCACCAGGAGATACATGCAGTTTGACAGTGATTCTAGCCTCTCTTTTCTATGTTTAACTTAGACAAGTTGAGCAAGCCTTCTTTGATTAAGATAGTTCTTGATGTGAACATAAAATCTTGGAAATATTGGAGGAGTTGAACGCTTATGATATTTATAAGCTTCTCTCTTTAGATTTAAAACTTGACTTTTTTTATTGTAAAACACTCAGAATCTTAATATAATATAACTTAGTATGAATATGTTACTTACTTCGCAATATAAACACTTACATCTTTCTCCTTTTGATCAGAAAGAAGAGTACGTAAAACCGATTTGGGCCGGATGTTTTGCCCAATAATCCGCTTTGGTAGCCACTTGACAATCCTCGGCTGCCTCGCAACATGGTCCGCGTTCTCAGAGGCTTTAAACGTGGGGAAATAGTCGTAAATCCAGCAGTCTAGCATGGCTACAAATCCGTAAAAGTTATGCTTCGACGCTTTCGAAGCATCACCCAAAGCACGGAACAGGAATGCCAACGCACCCGTACCCCACGCTATGTCCCATAAACCGAAGAAACCACCAAAAGGCTAAATCTTCAACTTTGGTTTCTTTTGAGGTTGGCTCCTCATCTAGCTCATTTGTGATTCCTCAAGAAGATGATTTTTCTCTTTGTCTTCGTAAGCTACTTCATTCATCGGTTGTTAATAGAAAAAATATGCAGCATCTACAAGAAAAAAAATTATAATAAATCCAGTCCACACTAGCTCAGTCAAAAGTTGATGAATTGAGCAAGAATATTCCATTCTTGAAAGTCAGGCTGATGCTATTTATGAGAAGCTGGTTCTTGCTAAAAATTACATTATGATTTCCGATGGGTGCTGCCAACAAGATATGAATTTTTATGTCAAATAGAATGCCACCAATAATAAGATTATTGCAGCTTATAAGGAAATAAATACAAAGCATCTTCGTATAAGGAAGTCTTTTTAAAAAAACGTTAGTTTTTTTTCCGGCTATGCACCATAGGTGCAAAACCGTTTGTATTGAGCGGTATAGACCTGCGCACCGATAATGCGCCCAAGGCAGCACCATCAGTGCGTTGCCGGCCATGTTCCAGCCGACAACCGGGCTGGAAAATGGCCACCTAAACCTAACCCAAGTCTACCCTAACATCATAATTCGTACCTAAAATCTAACCTTAATCTTAATCATAAATTCATACTTAAAATCTAACTTTAATCTAATTCTAACAAAAATCTAACTAAATTAATTTGCAAATTTAAATTAGGGGTCTTACATAGTTGGTGGTGGTGGGTTTTTGTTCTTCACCATGATGAAGGAGGAGGGGAAGGGGAGGAAGAAGTGGTGGCTCGCTGGAAAATGCTAAAGGAGGTGGGAGGTTTTAAGAGAAGAGGGTTTTGAGAGTTTAAGGAGAAGTGAGAAAAGTAAGGGAAGTGAGAGAAAGTTGTAGGAAAAAAATGTTGGATGTTTGTTAGATCCTTTCTTTGTCGAGTATTTTGCTGCAATTGATTTTTTTTATCCCACCCAAGTTGGACCTAACATGTGGATCAGTCTTATGGCATGTATAATGGCTTCCAGAATTTCGGGCAAGATTTTTTCTCTAGAAAAGTTGATTGACCTTTTTGACTTGGCTAAAAATCCATTTCTTTCTTTCTATTACTTAATCTTTGATTGGAACCATAAAGTTGTTAAGTATTTTCTCGAGGCAATCAAGAAATAGAAACAACGATTTCTTTTTATCTCAGGCCTTTTTGAGACGGGGTCCGAGGCGTTCACCGGAAATCCCCACAAATTATCTCATGAATAGACCAATAGAGGTATAATTTTCTTATATTTTTCATCGAAATTTTCTTATGTTTATTCTCACACATACATTTTTTAAATATAAATAGCTATGACCAGTATATCCAAACCTTATGCTGACTTCGTTCCCAAGGCAACAACCATCTTTACTGAACTTAGTTCGTGGGCCAAAGCTGTTTGGTCTAACAGATATCGTCATTGCTTTACGCCCACTAACCTATCAGCCTATGGAGGTTTATTCCATCAGAGCAGTTATCTTTGGATGAGATCATGGTTCATCCTACTAAACATGAAGTTTTAGATCAATTGGAAGCTAAAGATTTCATAGTCTTTCTTTCAACAAGATCCAGGGCCAAGAGCCACTTAGATGAAAAATTAAGCGATTATTTGGAGAAAGAAGAATTTTTTGGTGCATAAGCTCATGAGGATGATACTATTGTTTAAAAGACCAAGATTGAGAAGTCCGAGGGGTCTAAAATACTTCTCACCCAAGTTCCTCTTAAAAAGAAATGCCAAAGAAAGTTGAAAGACCTTCTTGAAGAGGACCCAAAAATTTCCGTGGCAGTTGGTTTCCCAAAAGATATAGTTATTAAGCAAGAAAAATCTTCATCAAATAAGATAATCATTGAGTCCGAATCTTCCCATCCTTTACTTGCCGACCTAATTGTTCAAGATCCTGAAGAAACCACCAAAATGCTGAATCTTCAACTTTGGTTTCTTTTGAGGTTGGCTCCTCATCTAGCTCATTTGTGATTCCTCAAGAATATGATTTTTCTCTTTGTCTTTTAATCTACTTCATTCATCGGTTCTTAATGGAAAAAATATTCAGCATCTACAGGGAAGAAAAAATTATAATAAATCCCAGGCTACACTAGCTCAGTCAAAAGTTGATGAATTGAGCTTGAAAGTCAGGCTGATGCTATTTATGAGAAGCTGGTTCTTGCTAAAAACTACATTATGATTTCTGATGGGTGCTGCCAACAAGAAATGAATTTCTATGCCAAATAGAATGCCACCAATAATAAGATTATTGCAGCTTATAAGGAAACAAATACAAAGCATCTTCGTATAAGAAAGTCTTTTTAAAAAAAACATTAATTTTTTTTCCGGCTATGCACTATAGGTGCACAACCGTCTGTACTGAGCGGTATAGACCTGCACACCGATGATGCGCCCAAGGCAGCACCATTGGTGCATTACCGGTCATTTACCAGCCGACAACCAGTCTGGAAAATGGCCACCTAAACCTACCCTAAGTCTACCACAATATCTAAATTCGTACCTAAAATCTAATCTTAATCTTAATCATAAATTCATACTTAAAATCTAACTTTAATCTAATTCTAACAAAAATCTAACTAAATTAATTTGCAAATTTAAATTAAGGAACTTACGTAGTTGGTGGTGGTGGGTTTTTGTTATTGACTATGATGGAGGAGAAGGTGAAGGGGATGAAGAATTGATGGCTTACCGGAAAATGCTAGAGCGAGGTGGGAGGTTTTGAGATAAGAGAGTTTTGAGAGTTTAGAGAGAAGTGAGAGAAGTAAGAGAAAGTTGTAGGAAAAAAATGTTGGATGTTTGTTAGTAAAAAAATGGCTTATATACCTCCGAAATGATATTTTTGGAAACATTTTGGTATACCTTTACCACCTTTGGGTATACTTAAACCGGAATTGGGTATATATAGCTTGACCATTTTTATAATTATCTGATACAAATATGGATAGTAAGAGATAATAATTTTTTTTATAATTATTTGATACAAAAACTATGAATAATGATATTAATTAATATTATAATTTGATTTTTTAAAAAACCAAATAAGCACTTCATTGATAATGAATAAATGAAAATTACAAAGTTGAAGACCAAAATTAAAAATTCAACATAAATTTGGGCAAAATCAAAATTAAAAGGAGGCGCCAAAAACTCCCGCATGCCAAATCAGAAACCTTTGATCTCCTGGGAAGTCCTCGTGTTGCATCCCTTTTTTTTTACCCCCAAGGGGTAGCCGAGTTGGTTGAGTATGGCATTCTTATAACCAAAAGGTCATGAGTTCGAGTCCCTCTACATACGCTTTCTCGGCTGAGCCTGTCACCTTGTGTGGTTTACCTTCTGGCGTTGGTTTGCAGGCTATCGCGTCAGACTGAGGGTTTACCCTGTGCGCACTCATTGCACTTTGAGTAGCGGCTGCGGGTTCCCTCCGAAAAAAAAGAAACCTTTAATCTCTTTCCCTTTCTTCTGCAGTCTTCTTCACCTCCATAACCAGAGACCTAAATAGCGACTCAAGCCAAATTATGTCAAAACCTTATCAAGACTTTGGAATCAGAAGAATCTTAGAGAATTAACCAAAAAAAATTCACGAAGCTAGAATCAATCACGGTTAATATAACCCAACCCTAAGCTTTCTAGAAGAACAATGGACAAATTAGCATTAGGAGCAGACAAATGGTTGAACTTCTAATTTTTATTACAAGATATCATCCATTTTGCAATCAAATCAGAGGCTTGATTTTGAATTCGAGAAATATGTCTTGGAGACATTTTGGGATGAAGAAGCTCTCTGCAAATATTTATAAGAGAATCAGTATACCAGTCAGCTTGACCTTTTGCCAGAATGTTAAGAAGGAGAATACTATCATTCTCTATATCAACATTAGATAAGCCCTTCGACTAGAGCTCTGGTTTCAGCAAATAGAGGGTTGAGCTTTCAAATATGACACCAGATCCTGGAATAATGTCTCATTTCCAGTTTCTAAACATGATCCCTCCACAAAATTCTCCTGAGTGAGTGCAATCGCAATCAACGTTCACCTTGATTCTATCATTCTCTAGGGGAAACCATTTAAGGTAAATGAGAATCTTGCTTCTGCTTTCAACCGAGTTACAGCCTAAAGCTATTCCTGCATTAAAAGCTTTTGACCGGTGTTTACCGGTCAAATTATTAGACACATATATTCATTTTATAACTTTAATTACTCCCTCAATATCATATGAGACAGAGTCATGCTTACCATTAATTTATGATTTGAATTAGTATTCATACTTGAGTCGTTTATGGTATAAATTTTGAGGGTATCAACTATATTTTGTTGACTAAATTTTTTAACCGATCATTAGTTATTTAAAAAGACACTTAATTAGTTTTTTAGGGGCTGAAAATCACATTTGGAGTTTATGTATAGTTCGTGTATTAAAGTATCCTTACGCTAATTCAGTAATCCGTAATTCTTATTCTTCTTGCGTATTCGGAATGGAGGCCAAGAAAAGACAGATGTGTCAGTTGGATTGTTCGAGTTCTTCGTGTTACTTGCACCTCTACAACAACCACCAGAAACCACAGTTTAATTTCAAGCGTGTTTTAGCCGACAACTCGTACTCGAAGTTTAAGCATTTACAGAAGACTGATTCTACCAGTTCCGGTTAGTATCCAACGGCGTAAAGCTAATATCTTTGGATAATTTTAGTTTTCAACTAGCACTTTAGCATAAAGAAACGAGTCATGATGAAAAGGTAAAAGTTTGAACTCAATCAAAAAGAGATATTGAGAAAATTTTGTTGAATTTATTGCAGAGGAGACCTTGAATCCTCATCCGTATGAAGGAGAGATCCAAGACTTGATACATAATCCCCGGTTTGATTTTAACTTCCCCGACAAAGAAAATGATTTGAATTTGAGTGATTCTTATGTCTGGGTTGAGACTGAGTCGCAGTTAAAGGAGCTTGCAGATGCATTGAGCAGAGAAGGTTTTTGGTGTTGATACAGAACAGCACAGCTTGCGGTCTTTTCTAGGCTTTACCTGTCTTATCCAGATTTCTACTCACAAGGAAGATTATTTGGTTGACACAATTGCACTGCATGATAAAATGGCTATTCTCCGCCCTGTCTTTGCTGATCCAGGTATTTGCAAGGTTTTTCATGGAGCCGACAATGACCTTCTCTGGTTGCAAAGGGACTTCCATATATATGTTGTTAATGTATTCGACACTGCAAAGGTCTGTCTTTCGTAACGATGTATTATATTTGATAGAATTTGCGGTGAATAGTCTTCTAATAAAATGTTATTAGAGTAGCTGCGGATATTTCCTGCCATACTTGAGTAGCTGCGGATATTTCCTGCCATACTTTAGTCGCAGGCGAGTGAGTTTGTTGTTATCTTTTGAATCATTTTGCAGGCATGCGATATGCTGTCAAAGCCACATAGATCACTTGCATACTTGCTTGAAACTATCTGCAGTGTAGCTACCAACAAGTTATTACAGGTTCGTGATTGAATTTTCTGACCTTTTATTTCTTCTTCCCGATTCAAACTACATTACTATCTTTTGGGTTTTAAGTTTGTGATATATGAAATTCAGAAAACAACTGGTTTAAGATGTAGCATTATTGCTTAACCACTTTAATATGTATTATGCAGCGTGAAGACTGGAGACAACGCCCTCTGCCAAAAGAGATGGTGCAGTATGCCAGAACCGATGCACACTATTTGTTGTATATTGCCAAAAAGTTGACCGCTGAGCTCCAGCTACAGGACAATGGTATGCTTTTTTTAGTATACATGTTGATACTGATGAAGTATAAGAGGTTAAAGCGATAAATCATGAACATCCTTAGTTAAAAATATGATTCTGACACATGGAACTGGTCATGTGTATAAAACTAACTGGTGTTTTTGTATCAAAATAGTCATTTTTGTTGGCTTTGATTTGCATCTACCACATATGCAAATCGAGACTAACAAAAGTGACAACAAATACAAAACGAGACTAACAAAAGTGGTGGTTTTAATATAAAAACAAGCATTTTTGATACATATGACAAATTCCGGTGACTAACAAGGGTTCTTAGCCCAAGATACCAGTCATCAAAACTTAACTTGCAAGACAATAAGTGTGGGAATGGTCACATCTCAATCCACTTTTTCCTTGCACATCAAAATACTAAATATATTATTGTATCAGAAAATTCATCTTGCCCCAATGACAAATTCCATTTTCTTCTTGAGATTGGTCGGCGGTCAAACACGACTTGCTTGCAACTCTACACAAAAGTTGTTGAAGCTTTCCCTGGAGATGCTGCCGCATCATCGATACTGTCCCGCCATTTAATGTATGGTAGTGGAGGGGATTCATCATCTTTTTGTGATTCTAAGGTAGGCTACTATCCATATCATTATATAACCCACTGTCTTATGGGATTGTACACAATAATTAGATCATTTTTAATCGCTGCTTGATTCAGTTTCAGGATCTTGTGAGACGACTTTGTGTATGGAGGGATTTAATGGTTAGTCGTTGTCTTTTCTCAGCTAATATAAATTGTATCAACCTATTTCTATGTCATGTATGTAACAATTTCTTTGTGTATAAACAGGATGCAAATTTTTGATCTATATATATATTTAATCAGGCACGGGTTCATGATGAATGCTTGAGATATGTAATCTCCGATCCGGCAATTGTTGCTCTTGCAGAAAAACGTCCAACTACACTGCAAGATGTTTACGACATTGTAGAACAAGCAGATTTAAATACCGAGTCTATGAATATCAGTTCTTTGCCTCCATCTCCATCTCCTGTTGTTTGTAGTCACTTGGAAGATGTCCATCAACTGGTTAATAGTAACCAAAAAAGATTTGGAAAGAGCTCTGTTAGTTTCGATGCCCCCTCATAAGAGAAGACAATTCGAGAGAAAGAGAGGTCTCTCTTTGAAACATTATAAAGAGACTGTTCCTGAGGACAAAACCGAAGCGGATAAATCGACGTGCTATGCAAAATCTTCTATTAAAGAAGAAATTAAGCAACCTTGTTCTGCAACAGAAGCAGACATGACAAATCACATCGTGAATCCAGAAAGTAGTGAAGTCATTGAGACTCAGAATTTAAACGGTGATGATGTCGATGATTTTAGCGGTGAACAAAGCACGTTACAAGTTAAAAGTGATGGAAATTTGCCGTCTATGCGAGAATTGAAGTTGTCCGTCGGACATGGACCACATGGAAAACAAGTTGTGGATTACTTGCTAAAGGAATTCGGCGAGGATGGAATTTGGAAGTTCTGTCAAAGGTGGAGACAAGTCTTCATTGATGCTGTTCATCCTCGGTTTTTGCTTGGTGGCTGGGATGTGCAGCATAGGTATGTCCGTCTATGCTGTGTTAGCCATTAAAATGTGATCGTCATCTGCTCGTTTATCTTTAACTAGATTTTCTGCAATGTGTAGTCTTTAACTCGGTATCTGAACATTCATGATTATTTAACTAGACTATTATCCTACTCTGATAGTAGGGCTGACTGACTATTAAAGAACGATGCTGTTACAGCATCGCTAGAAAATATTTCGAACTCATGCAGAATCTCGGGAGTAGTAGAATATTTTTTGGATTGAGACGAGGAGGTTTGCAAAAAAGTAAAATAAAAAGAGGAAATTGCACCTAAAAATTAGATACTCAACTATTATACTTTCATCTAATATCCAACTTCTCTTTTATTACTACTTAATAACCATCTCAATTATCTAACTCACATCTAATACCCAACTTTTTTTAATACCCTAAATATCCTCTACCTACTATTTAAACATAAATTATGTTTTTTTCTCACTTTCTAGCTTTTAAAGATTCGAAAATATATAGCCGCATTCTAACAACTTAATCTTACGGGCCAACAAAAATCACCATGAACCGCCAAGAAATCATAATTTTCAGGTGACCGACAAGTTTAAGGTTAGAATATTTATATGTAATCTCTATACAAAATGCATCTAAGTATTGTTTTTAGGTATTTTTGCTGCTCAGACGTTTCATCGGTGTTTTTCTTCGTCTGGTATTTTCTCTGTACCTGTCCTATAGCTAGTGGTTTCTAACTACTACTTGAGAGGTTATTTTTATTATATTTTTTTTGTTAAACCATATATTTTTACTGGTTTGTGAGATAGCATAACCTACTCGATTGTGTTTTTTATTTTTTTGAACGAATGTTGATTAGGGAAATTTAATACCTTAATCGTTATTTAATTTGTTATATACTGTTTTTAGTGTATTAGATGTCTTTTTGGGCTTGAAACAATATAGACTCGTCATTATAGTTGTCAAGGCATGCATGTTAGATGATGCAAGTTTTTTGGATGATGATGCAAATAATTTGATGCTTTTTGGATGATGATGCAAATTATTTGATGCTTTTATGTGTAGAAGATGCGAGTTGTTTAATATAAATTATGAATATGAGGATGCAAATTGTTTGATATTTTTATTGCAGTTTGGTAATGCGAGTTGTTGACTGATTAATTTGGAACTTGAGAGTTTTGTACATCATTGCGTGTACTTTGTATAGTATTTTCACAATGCGAGTTGTGTACATTATATTGAGAAAAAGAGAATTGTATTAATAACGTTGATTATGCGAGTTATTTGCTGATTAAATAAAAACCCAAAAAGTTGTGTGCATTATTGCGTGTATTTTATATATTTTTGACAATGGAGTTGTGTACATTGTACTGAGAAAGTGAGAGTTGTATTAAACAAGTTGATTTTGCGAGTTCTTTATCGTATATGCGAGTTCCTTGAATACGTGATTTAGAGAATTGTTTAGTTATAGTTATTGCGAGTTGTGTTCATTAATAACTTACCTATTGTTATTTTTACGCCATGTGATCGCTTTAGTCTCGTTCAATGCAGGGTAAGTCATGTATATTCTAGACTGATATAAATGTCTCTCCTGCTGATATTACTATCGTAAAACCCGATAATGAAGACGATGAATACTTTCTAATCTCGGCTTTTAGTGAAGAAAAAGAATCGATTACTTCTGATGGAGTATTAATTCCAGTTGAAGAGAAAGAACCAATTGCCACTACTTCTCGAGCTATCGAGGAGAAAGAAACCACTACTACCTTGCTTGAGATCAATGAAGAGAAAGACCCAAATACACTACCCTTAAGATTGAGGAAGATAATTTTTCTCCAAAAAAAGGTTAAGTCAAAAGAAAATGTTTCCTTCCCCTTGAAATCGACGCTTTAGTTGGGAAAAATATTCGAGCAGTAAAAAACAAGCATTTTTTGGCCTTGTACAAGGTTCAATACAAGTATTATAAGGCATCTGAAGAAGAAAAACTAAGATCTAGATGGGGAATTCTTCCTACTTTCTTTATCCGTTTTCTAGCTGCCGGACAAACACCTTTATTGGTCAAGGACAATGGGTTAATTGTGTATACCGAACTAATGAATTGTGGACTACGATACCCTTTAGATCCTTTATTTGTCGAGTATTTTGCTGCAATTTATCTTTCCCCCACCCAAGCTGGACCTAACATGTGGATCAGTCTTATGATATGTATAATGGCTTCCAGAATTTTGGGCAAGACTTTTTCTCTAGAAGAGTTGATTGACCTCTTTGACTTGGCTAAAAATCCATTTCTTTCTTTCTATTACTTGACCTTTGATCGGAACCAGAAAGTTGTTAAAGATTTTCTTAAGGTAGACAAGAAATGGAAACAACAATTTCTTTTTATCTCAGGCCTTTTTGAGACGGGATCCGAGGCGTTCACCGGAAATCCCCACAAACTATCTCTTGAATGAACCAATAGAGGTATAATTTTCTTATATTTTTCTTCGAAATTTTCTTATGTTTATTCTCACACATACATTTTTGAATATAAATAGCTATGACCGGTATATTCAAACCTTATGCTTACTTCGTTTCCAAGGCAACAACCATCTTTACTGAAGTTAGTTCGTGGGCCAAAGCTGCTTGGTCTAACCGATTTCATCATTTCTTTACGCCCACTAACCTAACCGCCTATGGAGGTTTATTCCATCAGAGCGGTTATCTTTGGATGAGCTCATGGTTCCTCCTACTAAACATGAAGTTTTAGATCAATTGGAAGCTAAGTATTTCATAGTCTTTCTTTCAACAAGATCCAGGGCCAAGAGCCACTTAGATGAAGAATTAAGCGATTATTTGGAGAAAGAATAATTTTTGGTGCAGAAGCTCATGAGGATGATACTATTGTTTAAAAGACCAAGATTAAAAAGTTCGAGCGGTCTAAAAGACTTCCCACCCAAGTTCCTCTTAAAAAGAAATGCTAAAGAAAGTTTAAAAACCTTCTTGAAGAGGACCTAGAAATTTTTGTGGCAGTCGGTTTCCCGAAAGATATAGTTATTAAGCAAGAAAAATCTTCATCAAATAAGATAATCATTGAGTCTGACTCTTCCCATCCTTTACTTACCGACCTAATTGTTCAAGACCTTAAGAAAACACCAAAAGGCTGATTCTTCAACTTTGGTTTCTTTTGACGCTGGCTCCTCATCTAGCTCATCTGTGATTCCTCAAGAAGATGATTTTTCTATTTATCTTCGTAAGCTACTTCATTCATCGGTTGTTAATGGAAAAAATATGCAGCATCTACGGGGAATAAAAAATTATAATTAATCCCAAGCCACACTAGCTCAGTCAAGAGTTGATGAATTAAACAAGAATATTACATTCTTGAAAGTCATGCTGATGCTATTTATGAGAAGCTGGTTCTTGCTAAAAATTACATTATGATTTCTCATGAGTGCTGCCAGCAAGAAATGAATTTCTATGCCAAATAGAATGCCACCAATAATAAGATTATTGCAGCTTATAAATCTTCCAAATAAAAATTATAACCCATGTTCTAAATTCCTCATAATCTTCGAGAAAATTTTGTTAAAGTCCTTATTTCCTTCGAGAGAATTTGGTTAAAATCCTCATTTTCTTTGAGGAGATTTTGTGTATTGATTCAATATTTTATGAAATATAACATATTTTCAACTCTATTGCAATTATGAAATTAATAATTGAAGACCAACTTTAGTTGGAAGACTCTTTAGGTTCAAAATTTAAATTGAAGACCAACTTTTGTTGGAAGACCCTTTAGGTCCACAATTAAATTGAAGACCAACTTTTGTTGGAAGACCTTTTAGGTTCAAAATTAAATTCAAGACCAAATTTTGTTGGAGGACCCTTTAGGTCCAAATTAAATTGAAGACAACTTTTGTTGAAAGACCCTTTAGGTCCAAAATTAAATTGAAGACAACTTTTGTTGGAAGACCCTTTAGGTACAAAATTAAATTGAAGACTAACATTATTTGTAGTAATCTTTATTGGAACTCCGAAACAAAAACAAATATTCAAATTAATAAATTTAATTACATATTTAGATATTGTTCATACTAATAGCTCCGCCTCCACCCACCTAGAGAAGTAATCTACTGCCACAATTATCATTTGTCGTCCTCCAGAAGCCATTGGTAGAGATCTAACAAGGTCTATACCCCATCAGTCAAATGGCAACGCTTCAGGTATGATTTTGAGGGGAACTCCTGGTTATGAATTATGTTGGCAAACCCTTGACAAGTATCACACTTCTTGACCAACTCTTTAGCATCAGATGACATTGTAGGCCAGTAGTATCCTGCCCAAACATCAGAGTAAAGGCATACTAAAAGATTTATTGTACAAAATTCCACCGAGGACCATGTAGCTGTGAGATTTGAAGAATATATTCTTAAAAAGTGATTTATCAACGGGTAATTCATTATTTTCCAAAAAATCGATGATGTCGAGTCTCAAATCTTTCTCTTCGAAGTTCCTCATCTACTATTGCAACCACATGCTCCGAATTTTTGATAATTGAAGCGATTTATTGCATAATAATCCATGGGTACTCCTCCGAATATGGAGAGGTTTCCAAAGAGTCTGCCACATAATTTTCTTCCCTTCAAATATGTTCATACCCGATATTTTCAAAGGCTAAAGTTAAAAACTTTAACGCCTTCAAATATTTCATTATATGATTTTTTCGAGCTTTGGGTTGTCCATATGCATGATTGATAATAAGTTGTAAATCACTTAGTAACTTGACTTTTTTAGCCCCACAAATTTGTGCAAGCCTCAATCGTGCTAAATCCGCTTCGTACTCTACCTCATTATTTGTTGTTTTAAACCTAAAACGAACGACTTGATACATAGAATTCATTCTGGAGAGATTAACTGTACCCCAGCTCCACTTCCTGATGTACTCAATCCTCCATCTGTTCGGATTACCCATTATGTCTAAAAACGTTCCTTATCAATTTCCATATCTGATCGCTTAGAATGAAATTCTACCAAGAAATATGCAAGGACTTGTGCTTTGGTTGAAGTTTTTGGTTCAAATTCAATATCAAAATCTCCTAATTTAACTGACCACTGTGTCATTTTTTCTGAATATCAGGCCTTTAAAGTAAGTTATTCAATGGAAAGATGTTTGTACAATGATAGAATGAGCTTGAAAATACAGTCTCATTTTCTTAGCAGCAATTACTAGTACGAGAGTTAACGTTTCTAACTTAAAATATCATTTTTCTGCATCCAATTTTATTTACTGATATAATACACTGGTCTTGGGATGTTCTTTTCTTCTCGAATTAATACGACACTTACAGTATAATCTGAGACAACTATAAAAACATATAACTTCTCCCACGAAAAAGGTTTTGTGAGGATTTTCGGAGACGAAATGTATTCTTTAATTCGATGAAAGGCCTCTGATCATGCATTTGTCTAATTAAAACAATTCGCTTGTCTTTAGGGGTATAACCGGTCTAGTTCGGTCCAGATTTTACCAAAACCGGACCAGAGTGCCCTGCTTATCGGTTCGAACTGAACCACACTGCTAAGCTTTTGGTTCTATTTTTTAGAACCAGACCGAACCACTAAGTTTTCGGTTAGGTTCGGTTCCGGTTTGGTCCGAGTTGGTTTGGTCCGAATTTGGTTCGGTCGCGTTTTGGTTCAGTCTAGTTTCGGTTGGGTCCGTTATCAGTCGGGTTCAGTCTAGTCCGGCCCACTTAAAAATAAATAAATAAAATTATAATTTAATTTTCAATTCTTTAACTTAAATAAATAACATAAAAATTAAAGTTTAGAAATTAATCGTTGCTTTTAATTAAAAATTAGTAATTAACTGTTAATTTTGGTAATATAATGTATAAAAAATAAAAAAATAAAAAACAAATAATTGGTTTTAACGGTTTTATTGGTTTGATTCCTTATCGGTTCTACCGATTATCAATTTTATCAGCTCCGTTCGTTATCGGTTTTATCGGTTCTGTTCCTAATCGGTTCTACCGGTTTATTGGTTTTATGGTTCCGTTCTGAACCGGTTTTATAGTTTTGGTTCCTTATCGGTTTTGGTTTTTAAGATAGAACCACAAACCATACCATTAAGGTTTGGTCCGATTCTTATCGGTTCGGTTCCGGTCCAGGTTTTGGTTCCCGAACATCGTTGACAACTCTACTTGGCTCAAGCTAAGAAAGATACCAAGGCAGCTGTAGAAGCTTATGCTGTTAATTATATGGATAGATTAGAGGCAAGAGACGCGACGGTTAGATCTGTTGATCATGTAAATTCATGAACGTTATCCTGATATGAACTTTGGAAGTTTTTGGGAGCATGTCCCCCACGAGTTCCGTCCTCCTTGGCGCCTTAGGGATGAAATTGATACTGAATATGATGAAAACGATTCTTTTAAATCTTCAAAATAAAAATTATAACCCATGTTCTAAATTCCTCATAATCTTCGAGGCAATTTTGTTAAAGTCCTCATTTCCTTCGAGAGAATTTGGTTAAAATCGTCATTTTCTTTGAGGAGATTTTGTGTAGTGATTCAATGTTTTATGAAATATATCATATTTTCAAATCTGTTGCAATTATGAAATTAATAATTGAAGACCAAATTTAGTTGGAAGACTCTTTAGGTTCAAAATTTAAATTGAAGACCAACTTTTGTTGGAAGACCCTTTAGGTCCAAAATTAAATTGAAGACCAACTTTTGTTGGAAGAACATTTAGGTTCAAAATTAAATTCAAGACCAAATTTTATTGGAGGACCCTTTAGGTCCAAAATTGAATTGAAGACGACTTTTGTTTAAAGACCCTTTAGGTCCAAAATTAAATTGAAGACAAAGTTTGTTGGAAGACCCTTTAGGTACAAAATTAAATTGAAGACTAACATTATCTGTAGAAATCTTTATTGGAACTCCAAAAAATATATATATTAAAAGTAATAAATTTAATTACATATTTAGCTATTTTTCATACTAATAGCTCCGCCTCCACCCACTTAGAGAAGTAATCTACTGCCACAATTATCATTTTTCGTCCTCCAGAAGCCATTGGTAGAGGTCTAACAAGGTCTATACCCCATCGGTCAAATGGCAACGCTTCAGGTATGATTTTGAGGGGAACTCCTGGTTTATGAATTATGTTGGCAAACCCTTGACAAGTATCACACTTCTTGACCAACTCTTAGCATCAGATGACATTGTAGGCCAGTAGTATCATGCCCAAACATCAGAGTAAAGGCATACTAAAAGATTTATTGTACAAAATTCCACCGAGGACCATGTAGCTGTGAGATTTGAAACATATATTCTTAGAAAGTGATTTATCAACGGGTAATTCATTATTTTCCAAAAAATCGATGATGTCGAGTTTCAAATATTTCTCTTCGAAGTTCCTCATCTACTATTGCAACCACCTGTTCCGAATTTTTGATAATTGAAGCGATTTATTGCGTAATAATCCATGGGTACTCCTCCGAATATGGAGAGGTTTCCAAAGAGTCTGCCACATAATTTTCTTCCCTTCAAATATGTTCATACCCGATATTTTCAAAGGCTAAAGTTAAATACTTTAACGCCTTCAAATATTTCATTATATGATTTTTTCGAGCTTTGGGTTGTCCAGATGCATGATTGATAATAAGTTGTAAATCACTTAGTAACTTGACTTTTTTAGCCCCGCAAATTTGTGCAAGCCTCAATCGTGCTAAATCCGCTTCGTACTATACCTCATTATTTGTTGTTTTAAACCTAAATCGAACGACTTGATACATCGAATTCATTCTGGAGAGATTAACTGTACCCCAGCTCCACTTCCTGATGTACTCAATCCCCCATCTGTTCGGATTACCCATTATGTCTAAAAACGTTCCTTATCAATTTCCATATCCGATCGCTTAGAATGAAATTCTACCAAGAAATATGCAAGGACTTGTGTTTTGGTTGCAGTTTTTGGTTCAAATTCAATATCAAAATCTCCTAATTTAACTGACCACTGTGTCATTTTTTCTGAATATCAGGCCTTTAAAGTAAGTTTTTCAATGGAAAGATGTTTGTACAATGATAGAATGAGCTTGAAAATACAGTCTCATTTTCTTAAAAGTGATTAAAATTTTCCGTCCATGCATGTCTTGAAGTTGTGACATGAACGACATGGAAAACAAGTTGTGGATTGCTTGTTAAAGGAGTTCAGCGAGAAAAGAATTCGACGACAGTGTGTCAAAGGTGGAGACAAGTCTTCATTGATGCTGTTCATCCTCGGTTTTTGCTTGGTGGCTGGGATGTGCAGCATAGGTATGTCCGTCTATGCTGTTTTAGCCATTAAAATGTGATCGTCATCTGCTCGTTTATCTTTAACTCTTGCAGAATCTCGGGAGTAGTAGAATATTTTTTGGATTGAGATGAGGGGGTTTGCAAAAAGTAAAATAAAAAAAAGGAAATTGCACCTAAAAGTAGATTCTCAACTATTATACTTTCATCTGATATCCAACTTCTCTTTTATTACTACTTAATAACCATTTCAATTATCTAACTCACACCTAATATCCAATTTTTTTAATACCCTAAATATCATCTACTTACTATTTAGGCAGAAATTATGCTTTCTTCACACTCTCTAGCTTTTAAAGATTTGAAAATATATAGCCACTTTCTAACAACTTAATCTTACGGGCCAATAAAAATCACCATGAACCGCAAAGAAATCATAATTTTTAGGTGACCGACAAGTTTAAGTTTAGAATATTTATGTAATCTCTATACAAAATGCATCTAAGTATTGTTTTTAGGTATTTTTGCTGATCAGACGTTTCATCGGTGTTTTTCTTCGTCTGGTATTTTCTCTGTACCTGTCCTATAGCTAGTGGTTTCTAATTACTACCTGAGAGGTTTTTTTTTATTTGTTAAACCATGTATTTTTACTGGTTTGTGAGATAGCATAACCTACTCAATTGTGTTTTTTATTTTTTTGAACGAATGTTGATTAGGGAAATTCAATACCTTAACCGTTATTTAATTTGTTATATACTGTTTTTAGTGTATTAGATGTTTTTTTGGGTTTGAAACAATATAGACTCGTCATTATAGTTGTCAAGGCATGCATGTGAGTTTTTTGGATGATGATGCGAGTTTTTTGGATGATGATGCAAATTATTTTATACTTTTATGTAGAGAAGATGCGAGTTGTTCAATATAAATTCTGAATATGAGGATGCAAATTGTTTGATGTTTTTATTGCAATTTGGTAATGCGAGTTGTTGACTGATAAATTTGGAACTTGAGAGTTTTGTACATCATTGCGTGTACTTTGTATAGTATTTTCACAATGCGAGTTGTGTACATTATATTGCGAAAAAGAGAATTGCATTAATAACGTTGATTATGCGAGTTATTTACTGATTAAATAAAAACGCAAGAAGTTGTGTGCATTATTGCGTGTATTTTATATATTTTTGACAATGGAGTTGTGTACATTGTACTGAGAAAGTGAGAGTTGTATTAAACAAGTTGATTTTGCGAGTTCTTTATCGTATATGCGAGTTCCTTGACCACGTGATTTAGAGAATTGTTTAGTTATAGTTATTGAGAGTTGTGTTCATTAATAACTTACCTATTGTTATTTTTATGCCACGTGATCGCTTTAGTCTTGTTCAATGCAGGGTAAGTCATGTATATTCAATAAATTGTCAAACCTATTCAATAGACCGATATAAATGTCTCTCCTGCTGATATTACTATCGTAAAACCCGATAATGAAGACGATGAATACGTTCTAATCTTGTTTTTTAGTGAAGAAAAAGAATCGATTACTTCTGATGGAGTATTAATTCCAGTTGAAGAGAAAGAACCAATTGCCACTACTTCTCGAGCTATCAAGGAGAAAGAAACCACTACTACCTTGCTCGAGATCAATGAAGAGAAATACCCAAATACACTACCCTTCAGATTGAGGAAGAGAATTTTCTCCAAAAAAAAAGGTTAAGTCAAAATAAAATGTTTCACTTCCCCTTTAAATCGACGCTTTAGTTGGGAAAAATATTCGAGCAGTAAAAAACAAGCACTTTGTGGCCTCGTACAAGGTCCAATACAAGTATTATAAGGTATCTGAAGAAGAAAAATTAAGATCTAGATGGGGAATTCCTCCTACTATCTTTATCCGTTTTCTAGCTGCCGGAAAAACACCTTTATTGGTCAAGGACAATGAGTTGATTCTCTATACCGAACTGATGAATTGTGGACTAGGATACCCTTTAGATCCTTTATTTGTCGAGTATTTTGCTACAATTGATCTTTCCCCCACCCAAGATGGACCTAACATGTGGATCAGTCTTATGACATGTATAATGGCTTCCAGAATTTTGGGTAAGACTTTTTCTCTAGAAGAGTTGATTGACCTCTTTGACTTGGCTAAAAATCCATTTCTTTCTTTCTATTACTTGACCTTTGATCGGAACCAGAAAGTTGTTAAGGATTTTCTCAAGGTAGACAAGAAATAGAAACAACAATTTATTTTTATCTCAGGCCTTTTTGAGACGGGATCCGAGGCGTTCGCCGGGAATCCCCACAAACTATCTCTTGAATGGACCAATAGAGGTATAATTTTCTTATATTGTTCTTCGAAATTTTCTTATATTTTTCTTCGAAATTTTCTTATGTTTATTCTCACACATACATTTTTGAATATATCTAGCTATGACCGGTATATTCAAACCTTATGCTTACTTCGTTCCCAAGGCAACAACCATCTTTACTGAAGTTAGTTCGTGGGCCAAAGCTGCTTGGTCTAACAGATTTCATCATTGTTTTACGCCCACTAACCTAACCGCCTATGGAGGTTTATTCCATCAGAGCGATTATCTTTGGATGAGCTCATGGTTCCTCCTACTAAACATGAAGTTTTAGATCGATTGGAAGCTAAAGATCTCATAGTCTTTCTTCCAACAAGATCCAGGGCCAAGAGCCACTTAGATGAAGAATTAAGTGATTATTTGGAGAAAGAATAATTTTTTGGTGCAAAAGCTCATGAGGATGATACTATTGTTTAAAAGACCAAGATTGAGAAGTTCGAGGGGTCTAAAAGACTTCCCAACCAAGTTCCTCTTAAAAAGAAATGCCAAAGGAAGTTGAAAGACCTTCTTGAAGAGGACCTAGAAATTTCTGTGGCAGTTGGTTTCCCAAAAGATATAGTTATTGAGAAAAAAAAACCTTAATGAGAGAAGATAATCATTGTTCAAGCCCATCCTTTACTTACCAACCTAATTGTTCAAGACCTTAAGAAAACACCAAAAGGCTGATTCTTCAACTTTGGTTTCTTTTGAGGCTGGCTCCTCATCTAGCTCATCTGTGATTCCTCAAGAAGATGATTTTTCTATTTATCTTCGTAAGCTACTTTATTCATCGGTTTTTAATGGAAAAAATATGCAGCATCTATGGGGAATAAAAAATTATAATTAATCTCAAGCCACACTAGCTCAGTCAAGAGTTGATGAATTGAGCAAGAATATTACATTCTTGAAAGTCAGGCTGATGCTATTTATGAGAAGCTGGTTCTTGCTAAAAATTACATTATGATTTCTGATCAGTGCTGCCAACAAGAAATGAATTTCTATGCCAAATAGAATGCCACCAATAATAAGATTATTGCAGCTTATAAGGAAATAAATGACAAAACATCTTCGTACTTTACGAAGTGTTTCAAATATTATGAACGAGTTGAGAATGAGAAGCGAATTATATTGGCTCAAGCTAAGAAAGATACCGAGGTAGCTGCTGTTAATTATGTGGATAAATTAGAGGCAAGAGACGCGACAGTTAGATCTGTTGATCATGTAAATTCATGAACGTTATCCTAATATGAACTTTGGAAGTTTCTGGGAGCATGTCCCCCCACGAGTTCCGTCCTCCTTGGCGTCTTGGGGATGAAGATGATACTGAATATGATGAAAGCGATTCTTTTAAATCTTCAAAATAAAAATTATAACCCATGTTCTAAATCCCTCATAATCTTTGAGGCAATTTTGTTAAAGTCCTTATTTCCTACAAGAGAATTTGGTTAAAATCCTCATTTTCTTTGAGGAGATTTTGTGTATTGATTCAATGTTTTATGAAATATATCATATTTTCAATTCTGTTGCAATTATGAAATTAATCATTGAAGACCAAATTTAGTTGGAAGATTCTTTAGGTTCGAAATTTAAATTGAAGACCAACTTTTGTTGGAAGACCCTTTAGGTCCAAAATTAAATTGAAGGCCAACTTTTGTTGGAAGACCTTTTAGGTTCAAAATTAAATTCAAGACCAACTTTTGTTGGAGGACCCTTTAGGTCCAAAATTAAATTGAAGACAACTTTTATTGAAAGACCCTTTAGGTCCAAAATTAAATTAGAGACAACTTTTGTTGGAAGACTCTTTAGGTACAAAATTAAATTGAAGACTAACATTATCTGTTCTAATCTTTATTGGAACTCCGAAACAAAAACAAATATTTAAAGTAATAAATTAAATTATATATTTAGCTATTGTTCCTACTAATAGCTCCCTTCCTCCATCCACTTAGAGAAGTAATCTACTGCCACAATTATCATTTGTCGTCCTCCAGAAGCCATTGGTAGAGGTCTAACAGGGTCAATACCCCATCGGTCAAATGACAACGCTTCAGATATGCTTTTGAGGGGAATTCCTGGTTTATGAATTATGTTGGCAAACCATTGACAAATATCACACTTCTTGACCAAATCTTTAGCATCAGGTGACATTGTAGGCCAGTAGTATCCTGCCCAGACATCAGAGTAAAGGCATAGTAAAAGATTTATTGTACAAAATTCCAACGATGACCATGTAGCCGTGAGATTTGAAACATATATTCTTAGAAAGTGATTTATCAACGGGTAATTCATTATTTTCCAAAAAATCGATGATGTCGAGTCTCAAATCTTTCTCTTTGCACATAGATATTCGAAGTTCCTCATTTACTATTGCAACCACCTGCTCTGAATTTTCGATAATTGAAGGGATTTCTTGCGTAATAATACATGGGTACTCCTCTGAATATGGAGAGGTTTCTAAAGAGCCTGCCATATAATTTTCTTCCTTTCAAATATGTTCATACCCGATATTTTTGAAGGCTAAAGTTAAATACTTTAACGCCTTCAAATATTTCATTATATGATTTTTTCGAGCTTTGGGTTGTCCAGATGCATGATTGATAATAAGTTGTAAATCACTTAGTAACTTGACTTTTTTAGCCCCACAAATCTGTGCAAGCCTCAATCGTGCTAAAGCCGCTTCGTACTCTACCTCATTATTTGTTGTTTTAAACCTAAAACGAATGACTTGATACATAGAAATTCATTCTAGAGAGATTAACTGTACCCCAACTCCACTTCCTGATGTACTCAATCCCCCATCTGTTCGGATTACCCATTATGTCCCAAAACTTTCCTTATCAATTTCCATATCCGATCGCTTAGAATGAAATTCTACCATATAATCTGCAAGGACTTGTGCTTTGGTTGCAGTTTTTGGTTCAAATTCAATATAAAAATCTCCTAATTTAACTGACCACTGTGTCATTTTTTCTGAATATCAGGCCTTTAAAGTAAGTTTTTCAATGGAAAAGATGTTTTTACAATGATAGAATGAGCTTGAAAATACATTCTCATTTTCTTAGCAGCAATTACTAGTGCGAGAGTTAACATTTCTAACTTAAAATATCGTTTTTCTGCATCCAATTTTATTTACTGATATAATACACTGGTTTTGGGATGTTCTTTTCTTCTCGAATTAATACGACACTTATAGTATAATCTGAGACAACTATATAAACATATAACTTCTCCCACGAAAAAGGTTTTGTGAGGATTTCCGGGGACAAAATGTATTCTTTAATTCGATGAAAGGCCTCCGAACATGCGTTTGTCTAATTAAAATAATTCGCTTGTCTTTAGGGGTATTATCGGTCTAGTTCAGTTCGGATTTTACCAAAACCGGACCAGACTGCCCAGCTTATCGGTTCGAACTGAACCAGACCGCTAAGCTTTTGGTTCTATTTTTTAGAACCAGACCGGACCCCTAAGTTTTCGGTTAGGTTCGGTTCCGGTTTGGTCCGAGTTTGGGTTGGCCCGAATTTGGTTCGGTCGCGTTCTGGTTCAGTCCAGTTTCGGTTGGGTCCGTTATCGGTCGGGTTCGGTCTAGTCCGGTCCACTTAAAAATAAATAAATAAAATTATAATTTAATTTTCAATTCTTTAACTTGAATAAATAACATAAAAAATAAAATTTAGAAATTAATCGTTGCTTTTAATTAAAAATTAATAATTAACTATTAATTTTGGTAATATAATGTATAAAAAATAAAAAATAATAAACAAATAATTGGTTTTAACGGTTTTATTGGTTTGATTCCTTATCGGTTCTACCGATTATCAATTTTATCGGCTCCATTCCTTATCGGTTCTATCGGTTTACCGGTTTTATTGGTTCAGTTCGTAATCGGTTCTACCGGTTTATCGGTTTTATGGTTCCGTCCTGAACGAGTTTTATAGTTTTGGTTCTTTATCGGTTTCGGCTTTTAAGACAGAACTGCAAACCGGACCATTAAGGTTTCGTCTGATTCTTATCGGTTCGGTTCCAGCCCAGTTCTTCGTTCCCGAACATCGTTGACAGCTCTACTTGGCTCAATACTTAAAAAAGGAGCACACTTGTCCGAGGAACGGTAAATAAATCTATTCAACGCTGCTAGCCGACCCATTAATATTTTTACTTCTTTTATATTCCGAGGGGGCGCCATAGTGGTTAAAGCTTTTAACTGGACTGTGTCAGCTTCAATTTCCTTTTCAATAACTATACATCCGAGGAATTTTCATGATCGAATCCCAAATGTACATTTTTTCTAGATTTAACTTTAGATTAACTCTTCTTAAGTTAGCAAAAATTTCCTCAAGGTCATCAAAATGATTTTTGCCTTTAGAAATGTTTACCACCATATCATCAATGACACTTCAACATTTCACCAAATTTGTACCTCGAAAGCTTTGTTCACTAGACGCTGATAAGTTGCCCTAACATTTTTTAACCCAAAAGGTATTGCTTTATAACAGCGCAAACCCCTTCCACTAATAAATGACGTGTTATCTTCATCCTTCGGATCCATCTTGATCTGATTATACTTTGTATAAGCATCTATAAAGGAAAGTAATCGATTTCATGATGTGAAATTTACTAACTGATCTATTTGAGGGACTGGGAAAGGATATATCGAAAAAGCCCTATTTAAATCTGTGAATCCATACACATTTGCCCCTTGCCGTTTTTTATTTTTGACCAACATTGAATTTAAGGTCCATAAGTGATACTGAGATTCCTAAATATGCACTAATCTTGATAAACGACCCACTTTGTCTACTATTGCCTTAGAATTTTCTTGAGAAAAAAACCTTTTTTTGAATTATTGGTCGCGCATTACTCTTGATTGCTAAATTGTGGCACATCCTCAGAACCAAGCGAACATCTCTAACTTAGAAGACAAAAAATCAATTAATCTTCCCCTTAATCTTGGAGAAAATTTCGTACCAGCTTTCAAAACTTTACCATTTGGATACTGATGATCTTCATAATTCTCATCGAGAACTAATAGACCGATGGACTCCCTCAGATCATCAACATGGGTAGTTTCCGAGGAAGTCCCCCTAACTGCTATGCTTTTTCTCCCCCCCCCCCCCCCCCCCCGAATTTCTTGGATGATAGAGCAATACGATAGCATTCTCTGGCTATTTTTTGAATGCTTCTAACTGTTCCGATTTTATTCCCCACGACATACTTTAAACATTAATGAGCAGTGGAAATTACAACATGCATCTTGGATAACCAAGACCTTCCGAAAATTACATTATAAGAAGTTGGTGCATCTACCACAATGAATAATATAGAAATGTTTTTCTTGAACGACCCTCGACTTAATTCTACAATGCTTTTAAACTCTCCAATAACTTCAACTGTTACCCATGTAAATTCCAAAATAGTTCGATCCGATCGTTGGATTATCGGGGGATTAATAATTTTCTAATAAGTACTCATGAATAAAATATTTGCAGAGCTGCATGTATCAATCAAAACTCTCTGTACTTGATCACCAACTATACCAGCTGCGATTACCACTTCATATTCATGTGGTCCGGCTACATCTCTCGTATCGTCATCTTCAAAACAAATTATTGGGGACAAATATTGATATAAATGCGACAAGGCGCCTGCTTCAAGTTGGGTAGTGAGACTAACTATGTGTCTCTTCCGAGATTTGTTCAAGTTTCTTGCAATAGTATCACCCCCAAAAATTTCCAAATACTAAAAAATGCCCATAAATTGCTAACATTTTCCCTGGAATAATTTATTTAACAAAACTAATATCATTTCTTCCTTCTTTTGGATCCAAGTATTCTATTAGAATATCGAAAGAATCAATCTCCTTGAAAATAACCAACACATTTTCTTCTTTTGATGCTTCTTTAGATGTTAGATTTTTCTTAGAGTGTTTTTTTAAAAAGTTGGTCAACTTCCTATTCTCAATTAATGCTTGTATTTTTTTTCAATGCCACACACTCATTCATATTATGCCCAACATCTTCATGATATTTGCAATACCTCTTCTTTCTATTCTCCCTCAGATTTTGTATATGGAAGGCTTGCAAAATTTTACTTGACTCTGAGTTGTATCAAATATTGTCACCACACACCCGGTTAAATCCGTAAAATGAGCTGGACGGATCCATTTATTAAATATTGATATTTTTGCTGATCAGACGTTTCATCGGTGTTTTTCTTCGTCTAGTTCTTTCTCTTAACCTATTCATATAGCTAGTGGTTTCTAACTACTGCTTGCGAGGTTATTTCTTGATTTTTTGGTTAAACCATGTCTTTTTTAGTGGTTTGGGAGACAACATAACCTACTCGATTATGTTTTCTGTTTTTTTTCTTTCAAACGAATGTTGATTAGGGAAATTCAATACCTTAATCGTCATTTTTATCAGTTATATATTATTTTAGTGTAATTGATGTTGTTCTGGGCTTGAAACAATATAAAGACCTGTCATTATAATTATCAAGGCATGTCTGTAAGATGATCCGAGTTGTTTGGATGTTGATGAAAATTATTTGATGTTTTTATGTTCAGAAGATGCGAGTTGTTCAATATAAATTCTGAATATGAGGATGCGAATTGTTTGATGAGGATACGAATTGTTTTATGTTTTTAGTGCTATTTGGTAATGCGAGTTGTTGACTGATTAATTTGAAACTTGACAGTTTGTACATCATTACGTGTTCTTCGTCTAGTATTTTCACAATGCAAGATATGTACATTATATTATGAAAAATATAATTGTACAAATAACGTTGATAATGCGAGTTATTTGCTGATTAAATAGGAACTTGAGACTTGTGTGCATTATTGTGTGTTCTTTATATATAATTGACAATAGAGTTGTGTACATTGTATTGAAAAAGTGAGATTTATATTAAAAAAGTTGATATTCTGAGTTCTTTGTTGTACCGTATATGCGAGTTCATTGACTATGTGACTTAGCGAATTGTTTGGTTATAGTTATTGCGATTGTGTTTATTACTACATTACCTATTAGTATTTTTGTGCCACATTACCGCTTTGTTCTTGTTCAATGCATGATAAGGTATGTCTAAAATACGAGTTTGTATTTTCAAACATGGTCACCAAACTGCAATTGTGCCTGTCACGGAGTTCATAAAATTTCAAAGTATTCAAGATTACGTGGAAAGCAGATATGAGGAGCTTGTGAGAGGTAACTACATTATTACATTGTCTTACGATGATCACAAGAATTGTTTCTTTAATAATGACAAAGACTTTGTTAGTGTAGATTTATATCTTAAGTTAGAGTGTTTAAAGCATATTTTTCTGTCATAGAACAACAAGTCCTTGACAAAGGTTCTGGTGATAAGGGTTGTAGTCAAAAGCATAAACAACCTAGCATAAGTTTGGGAGAACCCTCTCATAATCAACTTACTAGTGGGAGATTAGTAATGGTTTAGTTAATTTTGATCAGAGAAAAAAAACTTGCTACTACTGGTTTGGCTGATGCTATCACAGGTGTTGATCAAACTTTTGAAGAAGGTGCTGCAGCTCTAACGTTATCTTTATGCCGATATGCTTTAGAGCATGGTTTTTATTTCAAATACATGCACAATACATCAAACAAGATCACTGCTTATTGTGAAAACAAGGTCACAAGCGGATGTAAATGAAGACTTTATGCATCAATTTATTATGGCACCGACTTAATGATGATTAAGCGTTATGTCAAGTACCATACTTGCAGTCCCGTCTTCTCTAAAAAACATAAGAGGCATAGGCGTTCGACATCAGATTTGATTGCATAGGAAATTCATGATTCTATCCGATCATGCCATTTGTTGACAACCAAAACCATACAACAGTGTGTCATGCAATGCTTTAGAAAAGGAAATGAAGGGAGTTTTCAGAGATAGTTCAAGTTCATTTAGCTTACTAAGGGGGTACCTCAAAGGATTGAAGAGTCGTGATATTGCTAACGACTACAAGTTGGAATTATCAGCTATAAACATCTTGAAGTGTTGTTTTATAGCACTCTGTTCATGTCTTTAAGGTTCTATTCATGCCGTCTGATGTTGTATATCGCTGGAACCTTCTTAACCGGAAAATATAAGGGTGTATTGCTGTATGCCATAGGAAAGGACGAAAACACCAGTTAGTTTCATGATTTTTTTATAATTTGCTGGACTGCGAGAGTTGTGTTAAAATTATAAAATACAGTACGGTTCTTTGTTAATTAATTGCGAGTTGTTCACTATAATATAACGTTATTTCGAGTTGTTTGATTTATATTATGTATATAGAAAGATTACAGTTCTTTGTTAACTAAATGCGGGTTGTGCATTATAATATAAGCATGCGAGTTGTTTAATTTACATTTTGTATACAAAGTTGATATTCCTTTGTTAACCAAATGCGAGTTATGTTCATTATTACATAACGTATTGCGAGTTGTGCCCAACATAAATTGTGAGTTATCTTATACATTTGACCATGGTTGTTCCCTGTTGCATTTGGTATCTTGGCTACTGAGGATTCTGACAACTGGCTGTGGTTTTTGAGGTGTTTGAAACCACATTTATTGGATTGCCAAATCACATTTATTTTGGCCCGTCATTCCAGTCTCGTTAATGCTTTTTCTGTCTTGTATCTAAACTGTTATCATGTGTACTATTATTACCATATCGTTTAGAATTTAAAGACTGCTCTGGATCACACTAACAAAGACTATAAGGCTAGGATGTTATGTTTGTTCCATCAATGTGCTTATGCTTCCACTACAGATCTTTTTAATAATATAATGGTTGTATTTCTATGTGAAGGTGGTAATAGAATTAAAACGTTTTTGGTAAATGTACCGCTGAATAAGTATACTGAGGCACTTGTTAAAGGGAAACGATACAGAGCTATGACATCTACTGTGGCCAACTCTTTTAATGCATAGTTAAAAAACCGTACGACCTACCCATTATTGAATTGGTTGACAAGATTAGAGTCTTTCTTATGACTCAAGTTCCACGATATTAAGAGGGGCTAAGCTGAAGTATTAATTTATGCCCGAGTATGAAAAGAAGCTAAAGAAAAATATTGAAAAATTCCAAAATTGGCTAGTTCAGAAGTCTTCTGCAACCTTTTTTCATGTCTTTTCAGACCCTGTAATGGTTGTTAATATGTTGGATTTTAAACGTTCTTGCGGTGCATGGCAACAAGTTTGTCTTCCCTGTTCTCACACTTTAGAGACAATACAATTGACTAAGCAAGATACTCTGACATTGATATATTTGTTCTTTACGGTTAACAATTACAGGTCAAGTTACTTATTCAACATACCAATGATAACCGATTTCGATGAAGGATCAAACTCTAACGATATGTCGGAGCTGGAAATTCTGCCTCCCAACATGAAAATGCGCCCCAGAAGGCCTAAGAAAAAATGAATTCCGTCTAGAAGAGAAGTGACAACCAAACAGTTGAGGTGTGGCCGTTGTTCGAAAGCAGGCCATACTCACTCTCCAGTTTTCCACATCAAAGAGATCATTAGTAGTAACTATTAGTGTTTGTATCATTTAGGAAATGATAAAATATTTTGGCTCGGGTAGTTCTTGCCATATCTTCTCGGAATGTTTCGACATGAAGCCTTGTTTGATAATATCTTTGGCGTATTTATAAATGAAAATACCACAGTCAAAGCAGCCTCATTTGTTATGAAATCCTTCTGGCTTTTTTCACTTTATATGCAGTCTTTGACTGAGGTAAGTATCATTTTCCGACATAATATACAAACTGTTTATCAAAATTTGTAGCAGGTATCAGATAATAATGAACCACAAGTGTAGTAGATACAAGTACGAGTTGTTTTGAATTACAATACAATATGTTGCTAAAATGTGTCAATCGATTTGTTTACATATAGATCCAGAGATTTATTTATAATTTGATATCCCAAGTTGTTTGGAAAGTTTTATCAAATATACAAATACCCTACCAGTTTACTTACCAGCGGAACAACTATCCTTGTTGTATAGTCCGTTGTATGTTTATTAATAGTCAGGAGCAAGTTGTAGTTTGTTTCCATCCTTTTGTCTACACCAATAACAAGAAGCGTCAAATGGTTCATTGTATCCTTCTTAATGCTGCAGACTAGAATGAGCATAATATTCATATATTTCCTCATGTTTTCAAATACTCTGTCAACCAAACATGACATATCCTCTCCGTCAGCCATTGAGGATTGCTTTCAAGGAAAAGTACATTACAACGAGAACATGAGAGTTGTTTCTACTTTATAGCTAAACTTACCGTAGTGTGGCCAAAAATTTGTATTGCGCTATATTTGGCCCCAGAGAAACCTTTGCATGGAACTTTGCAATCTACTGCTTGAAGCATCTTGAGAGTCCGAGCGTCAACAATCTACCAAATGATAAGTTGGTGTTGTATAATCAAATATGAGACATTAATGAACATACACCATCAAATGATAATGCAAAACGTTTATATTATACCTTGTAGTCCAGGTCCTGTCCATAAAGTAGCGCCAACACTTCACTCACGGTCACGTTAATTCTGTAGGTAAACTCAAATATGGGACATTACAATATTTCCACATCCTCCTGTTTTTTTTTACTTTTAATTATAAGGACTTTATGGTATTCACTGGAATTGATCAGCTTCGTTGTTGGTGTAGTCTTTTCCTAATCAGTGAGACTTACCTTTGTCACTGCCTCTTGTACAAAACTTACCTCTTCCACCGGCTCCTGTGTCGAACCCAGTAGAGAAAAATTAGGGCGTATATCATCCTCTTCCACTGTCTCTTTCCGACTTGAACATATAAAAGTGACCGTCAAATTATAAAATCATAACTACACACCTTTTATGTTTAATTATCTAAAAATCCACTTACCACATCCGCAATGATGACCAATTCTATTGACTCCTCTACAACCTTCTCAGCGGAACCAACTTCATAAAGTCTATTAATCGCATTCTCCGTCATAGATTCTAACGTCTGTTGTAGCATAACATGAAACTCAACATTATCAACTTCGTCAACAAATAACTATGTATATTGTATGTATTAATCATAAAATATTTTCTCTTTAAAGCAGATTGTGGTATTAAGCATATCAACTGATTCCCCAACTTGTTCTTCTTGATTTTCTACTAGATTGAGTACTGGTTCCACCACTACTACTTGGCTCAGTGGTTCTAATTTTGTGCAACCCCGCTTTTGGTGTTCACCTACCTCTCCGACTCGTTGGCAGACTTCTACCGTTGCTTCTGGTTGGCTGAGTAGTTCTAACTTCATACATGGTTGGGAAGACTCTGGAATTTACCGTGGTACCGGTTATGTTGGCTCGGTTTGAATTAGCCTTTCACGTTTTGCCAAAGCTGGTTGTTGTTGTTCTTTTTGATATTGTTGTTGTTTTTGGGTTTGTTGTTGGTCGGCACGCTGTTTTATATCAAATATGAGAGTTCTTTGCACTAACAAAAATAAGAGCTCTTTAGAATCATAAAATGCGAGTTTTTTGACTGTATAAAATAAGAGTTCTTTGTAATGTAATAGGTTACTAAATACGGGTTGTTTGTTGTGCGAATATACAATTTGTTTGAAATGCATATTTTGTGAGTTTCTTAGTATGAGACTAACGAGAGTTGTTTGAACATTTATCATGAGAGTTGTTTGATGCGTTAGATACCCAAGTATAAGTATACAAAAAAAGATAAAACACGAGTTGCTTGTATAATATTCTTAGAGTTCTTTGACATCTAAGGATGCAAGTTGTTTGTAAAGGATATTACGAGAGTTGTTTGAAATACATATCACGGGAGTTATTTACCAAAGGTTTTGCGAGTTGTTTTAAAATAAATTCATGCAAGTTCTTTTAAAATACTAACCATGCTAGGTTTTCTAAAACAACGTAGCAAAGACTAACAGCCCAACAATTTTCTACCCCTACATAATATAACTTAAGAAATAATATATCACAATATATATTCACATAGTTGAATCTTAATATACTTCAGATCCACTTACATCTTCACGACCTTATACATTCATCAATCCAGATTCTACAATTTCCACTTCGTTTTCATGAGCTTCTACCTCATTTGCTCTAGATTCTTTGCAATCTCCTTCCTCTTTCATGCGAGGTACGAGCGATGGGTCATTCGTATATATTGTCTTCGAAAGAGACTCATTTTTATCTATATCTTTTGGAGGAATTTGACGTGCCGCTGTCTTTTTTGGAGGAGGAGACTCGTCAGTCTGTCCATCTAGTTGATGAGATTTATGTGTCTCCACTAATAGCATGTCTACTGTTTTTGAGGCCCTACCACTCGTTCCGGTACTACTACCAGGTGGCACCATTGTAGGTTAATGATTTAATTTATCGACCTCCTCATCCGGTAATACTTTATTAACCTTTTTGGTCTCCTGCATTTGCCCTTCTGTTAATGTAGCATGCGTCTGTATTTCAGATGGCACAATTGTTTCTCTTTCACTTGGTAAAACTTCTAATGGTTGTGCCGGTAGCTTGTCAGGGTTTCCAGTAGAGCAAACAGAAAGGGATAATACATTGCCAAGTTGTTGGTTTTTAAGTGCCGCTACCTGTTACCATAGCGCGTCAATCTTCCATAAGAATACAAGAAGAATTATTATTTGATTATGAGAGTATAAAGACATTATACCTATATAAATAACTAAAATATATACTTATTATTTTTGCATGGCTGTCAATCTTCCGCTCCAGACGAGTCTTATCGGTATAGGTCTTTATTTTCGTTCTTCTTCCTCTAGTATTCTTTATAGTAGTCTGTCTGCGTTGGAACGCAAAACCATCAATCATTTCATCCATACTATCCATTTGTATGTCCATGGTGTCTGGTTAGGACTTCTGTGATGCTGTTGATGGAATCGTTGGTGTCGCGCCTGTTTTATGTTGATCATTTGGTTTGGGATTATGTTGTTGTTGTGTGTCACCCTTTTCTTTATTTTTTGGGATGCACTTTTCTTTCTTTTGCTAGGAATTTCTCCCGATACAATCAAATCAACATATGGATTTCCATTACATTTTAATCCTCCTAATATTTCTCTTTCAGCCTCTATCAACACTTCGACAGGCTCCATAACCTATCAAGTAAAGAACAACCAAGTTAATATATGCAAGCGAGTATTTTAATAACATAAACAAATCGCGTGAATTGTTTGAGTTCACAAAACACGGGAGCTCTATGTTACCAACAAGATTGCGAGTTGTGCTATATATTAAAAAACGAGTTGTTTTGAAAGTTTCAATAATAAGAGTGCGAGTTGTTCTATAATTTTGACAATAATGATGCAAGTTGTTCTATCATACATGGGATTTTGAGAGTTATTATATACTTAAGTTAAGTGAGTTGTTTTATACTGGAACTGATATATTTCATACCTCATTATCTCGCAACTTGTCTAGCCTTTCAATCATCTTCATGGTCGTTGTTTTGCACTCTAATCCCCATCATTTGAAGAACCTTGAGATCATGTTTGGCTTCGCGAGGTCTAGACCAATTGTAGTATTCTCCATGATGAAGGGATGCATCAAGAAAATTATTATCATCAATATATCTATGCTAACTTATATTTAATTAAAATAAAACATATTACGAATAGATTTGCGACGCAACCGATAACTCTATCGGATTTTCCCTCAGCAACACAAACCCTGATCGACTGGAGAAGCTTCTGCACTACTGATCCAAGGTCTTTGATAAAATACAACAAATTCTAACCCATTACATCTTCCGAGACTGAGTAGAATAGGGTTGAGCAAAGAAGCAGTATTAACATCTGAGCAATATCCTCCAATTCATACTCCCTCTTAGGCTAATGGATTTGGCTATACCTACATGTAAAACACGGCACAACATGTTATGTTAGTGCAGCCGAACATCCTGTTTATAAAATAAATTAGATTTAGAGGTACCTTTATAATGTTATTGGATACGGTTTTTATATTTGTTGGTCCAATTTTCCTTGATGTTTCACCCATGAAGTATGTTCGCATCGTCCTTGAATCATTCTCCGCCCCATCTACATATTTGCTGAAGAATGTTCCAGATTTTGTTAAAGTCATTTTCTCTGTGCTGTGCTTAAGGCCGAAAATGGCCTTTACGTTGTCGGTCGTTAGCTTCACCAGCTTTGACCCTAAACGGAACGCGTTTTCCTCGACCTAAAACGTCTTTATAATCATCTTGAGTAGCTTATAAAACTTTTTATTTGGGATCTTCTCATGACGGAGGTCGAATGATGCCTTTCAAAAGACGTAGAATGGTGTGTTTCTTGTAGCTTTAATGTGAGTGAATGTAATAAGGTTTTGTTTCATCAGATTCATAAGGCTCACAAAACCGGACTTATAGAAGCTTACTTTCGCAATCATATTGCATGAAAAAACACGAATCAACAATTGTAGATAACAAATAACTCCTATAAGGTAACTACAATAAAAATACCTTAATTAATGACACTTACAAAAGGCTTGTGGTGGTGTCATTTAATACCGCGATTTGTTTGTTAACATATACAACGAGTTGTATGTGAAACATTAAAATAAAAAATTGTTTGAAGCATTTATATGGTGAGTTGTTTATTATAAGACCATATAGAAAATTGTGTGCAACCCTCCGAAAACAAGTTGCGTTGAAACACCAACAAACGAGTGTCTCTATCCAATAAACTACCAGATGCGAGTTGTTTGCATATATATACGATGAGAATATGAGTTTTTCTACTATACATGATAAGTAAATGCGAGTTGTGCCTACGTTTCACATGCACGTTGACAGAAACTGGAAAATAAGAAAACATAAACCAAACCAAGAAACAACTGAATAAACTACATCTAATAAGACATCGCAGCACGCAAAAACTGATACATAATACATGCTACCGTAAAACCTAATGTCCATCACAATAAACCCAGTAACTAAGATCATACTCACGATCGTACCTACGTAATTTTAATAGAACTAACCAACGTCGATCGTGAATGAACGCCAACATGAATTGTAAACTCTGTAAACATGCAAAAATGAGATAGTTTTTTGAGATAACTCTGTACCTGTAAGATAAATTGTGGGTTCTTCACTGTCTAGCGTATACTCAACATCTTATGGTTGAAGGCTTCATGGTTAGTGGTTACAAACTATCGATGAAGATCGCTGGTCAAATTTCGGTGAAGAACAGTTTAAAAGAATTGACAAAGATGAAAAGTTTGTTGGACTGGGTATATAAACTGTCTATAAAAAAAATAGAAAAAAAAGTTGTATTTTGAGATTAAAAGGTCTTTGAAAAGAAACAAATTTGGTGTAAAAAAAATAGTTCCGGAGATATTTTTGTCTTAGGTTTAGGTAAAAAAACACTATTGTATATTCGGTTACTCATTCATAACAAAATACTTGAGTCGGTAATAAAGTAATTTAGTGGATATTCACTAATACTTTCGAATAAAAAATTGGATATAAGTTATTTATCCGTTAATTTTGTGCGTATATATATATACAAATAAATAAAATGTATGTATGGAATTCAAAGTTAAAAAATCATGTTAGATCTAGAGACTGATAAGAGTTTAAGATGGTATACACCTAATAATATTGAAATAGTTAATTATTTTGAAATTCAAATGATTTGGTTTACTTTTTCCGATGGTTTAATTGATTCTTTTAGTTCGGGAGGAGACTGCGGGATAACAAGGTATAAAATGGAAATGAAAAGTTATAAAAGTAATTAATTAAAAATCAAGATTTCGATTTAATTAAAAATCAAGATTTCGATATCGGCAGAAAATCAAAACACCTTTTTTTTTTTTTTTTATATTCTGTTTTCTAGGTTTATGTTTACTATGAGATCTGAACTTGTTCCCCAGGGTGGTTTGTTAAACCTTTATAAATACAATTTTAAGTGTAGTATTTTTTTTTTATTAATTTAGTTTATTTTTTAATTAACTTTTAATGCTTTCAATTTTTGGAGGGTTAAAGGCCATCTCTAACCCTCGGTCTCGGTCGAGAACGAGGGTCGAAAACGGCTTCTAACTACCGGTGTCGGTCTCCAAAACTGGAGACCGATTTACTGTTCGGGCTCGATCTCGGGCTCTGGCGAACGCGAGATCGAGACCAGAGGAGAGAGAAACCAGGTAAGAAAAGAAGAGAGAGGAAATGGCCTTAGTCGCAGGAGGAAAGAGAAAGGAACAGGTGAGAGAAAAGAAGAAAAGGGAGAAAGAAGATCCAAATAAAAGTGTAATAACAAGGGAAAAGTACCACTAAATACCTTTTCAAGTATGTAATCCCAAATAAGTACCCAAATATAAGACCCTTACACTAGTAGTAAGAAGCCAATATTTTTACCAAATTAGCCCCAATACTAGAAGAAAGAGAAAATAGGTTATTATTAATACTCATATCCTTCTCTCTCCTTCGATTTATTCAATTCTGGGTATGCTGATGTATCCATATATGTCGTCTCTGTAAAACATGGAAGAAGAACAATACCATTCTCAAATTCATCAATCTTCACCTCACAGATCCACAATTATTTGACTCAGATTTTCCATATTCAGTTTCTAATTTCCCCAAAATCGAATCGGAAAATAAAATCGGCAGCGACCAATGGAAAATTCTTTACGATCGGGCTTGTTACGGCTTGGTACTCTTCCAACATATGGGTTTTGTTTCTAAATAAATACTTGCTCAACAATCATGGGTTCAAGTACCCGATCTTCCTCAATATGTGCAATATGACGGTTTGTTCTTTGCTTAGCTACATCGCCGTTGTTTGGATGAAGATGGTACCTAAAATCTTGCACTTTTTAATTGTGGTGCACCTCCACTGTGTTTTCCACTTGATGCCCAAGATACTGAAATGAAAATTAGTTAAACTAGCAAAAAGAGATTCATTTTCATGAACAATAGACTTGGGTATGGCTCACCAAATGGTCTGCTAAAATCAATTGCCTTTTCTGCACGTTTCTTTTTCCATATGGCAGATATGCCTACTCCAATGAGACACAGAACCAAAGAAGCAGCAGTTGCTATCCCTATAACTACTCGAGAGCTTATAGATGTTCCTCCATGCGTCTAGCGTCATAGTCAGCGAACATCGCGCGTGATTGTTGGCAAGTGAAACTTATCTAGCGTCATAGTCAAAGAACATCTAGCGTCATATTCAATGAACATCTAGAGTCGTAGTACAGTTATCGTCTTCAACCACTGGACATGTAAGAACAAAACACCATTATAGACCGGGTTTCTCTACTCCACTCACACCCGGGTTTCTCGCGTGATGTTGGCAAGTGCAACTCATCTTGCGTCATAGTCAAGGAACATCTAGCGTCATAGTCAAGGAACATCTAGTGTCGTAGTATATGTATCGTCTAGCGTCATATTCATAGTCAAGGAACAACTCGTCTAGTGTCATAAATACAACTCGTCTAGCGTCATATTAGACGAACATCTCACGTGATGTTGGCAAGTGCAACTTATCTAGCGTCATAGTCTAGGAACATCTAGCGTCATAGTCAAGGAACATCTAGCGTCATAGTCAATGGACATCTAGCGTCATAGTCAAGGAACATCTAGCGTCGTAGTACAGGTATCGTCTTCAACCACCGGACATGTAAGAACAAAACACCATTACAGACCGGGTTTCGCAAACGAAATAGAAAATAAAGAAAGAAACTATTCAATATATATGTCTTGTGAGAAACTAAATACAACAAGTATATGAATGTGTAAACAAAACAATAAATTTGGGAGTTAAGTATTATTTTACGCCAAACCAACTTCAAAGGAAACACCATAGATAATAGCAGGAGGTTCATCAACGGTTTTGGTTTGATTAAATGAGGACGAATTTTACCAAGTTCGTTCTCGAAAGCTGAAATAAAAACATATACATCTTCGATAATTTTAGAAGCAGGGCCAATATTACAACTTTTGTTCTCACAATGGTTGAGATGAAAAAGATAGAAAACAGGAAAGAAGATAATAGAGCACATTTGAGGGTATTTCAGGAAGGGAAATATTAGTTGGGTATTCTAAAGGAATTAGTTTGGTGAGATGAGTATTTAGTAGGCATAGAAAATAGTTGGGGTACTAGATGATAATAAGTTTGGTGAGAAGGTATTTAGTGTGACATTTCCCTAATAACAATTAGGGTAGAGTAATTTTCAACGTTATAAAGATATCTAATTTATAATATAAGTATAAATTTGATTATAATAAACATACTTTAATTATAATATAAAATTTTATTTTTAATAAAAACTTAAAATTAATTTATAAATTTAATTTAATTTATAATAAGTTTAATTTATTTATAATATTAATGGTAACCATTTATAATCAAAACTTAATTCATAAATTGCGGAAATCAAATACATAGAGGTATTAATTTTTTCGAAAAAATAGCAACTGAAACTTGAAAACACGCATGCAAAATAAATAAAAATACAAGAAAACACAAATAACAAAGAAACAATTACGATAAATTACATAGAGAAATTATTGAAACCAAAACTTCCACTTGGTCCATCATTTCCATAATCCGTTCCGTCGTTAAATGAAAGTCGATATGTAGCGCGCTCGTTGCCAAACATACCGACCAATATAAGACACATACCATAGAAGGTAAGGATAACGACAAAAGCCTAAAAAGATTCCCGCCGATAAAATTACTCCCGCCTCAAAGGACTCCCGCCAACAAAATAAACTCCCGCCTAAAAGGACTCCCGATAATCTATTCCCGGTGTTCTCCCTCTTCTCCCCATCTCCTTAGACGTTACGTTAATCGAAAAAGGTAACGACTTTCCCGGGGTTTTCACATATGGCATTCTCGGTCTTTTCAAGATAATTATTGTATATTATAGTTAATGCAATCAGTGAAATGTCACCCCGTAGTAATTTCAAAGGGTTAAAATTTTAGAATTTATGAATAAGACGATATTTTCTTAACACCATTTAATTAAAAAAATATTAATATCAATTATTAATAAACAATATAGGTTAAATTATTTATTATAGAATTAGTAAATGTAGGATGATAATGTAAATATTGAGAGAGTGAGATGGAGGGAAAAATAAAGAGAGTGAGATGAATAGTTAAAAGATAGTGGAATTGTTTGAATTGAATTTTTTATATTAAAAGTCTTCGAAATAGTAAAACAACGGTTAGAAATTGTGTGACAGATCTGTAAATAAATGGAGGTCTCTAGGACTGGATGGCCTAATAATTTGATGGTTTAAAGAGATAAAATCTATTTATGAAGAGTTTTTAATGTACTATATTTTAATCTAAGATTTTTTATTTAACTTTTAATGCTTTTAATTTTCGGCAGGATTAATAATTAATTGTTTAAAAAGCTAATATTTATTTTTAGGATTTTTGGCCGGTACATACATAAAAAAGATGGTATAAGATGATATTTATTTTAAGATGATATTTATTTATAAATTCATCGCAATCCGATTTTCCATGTTATGTTTTTTAAGGCAATTTTTTTTAGTTTCTCCGCTTCTCTCTTGTTTCTAGTTAAATTCTTTTTTTTTCTGAAATTTGCTGCAACACCAACGAAGATCTTTTCTTACAAATTTTGATTTTTACGTACTTCCACCACTGTAAAAATAGAATTTGTTTTCTACATGAATACCTGTTACGGTTTGAGCAGCAAATGGGGTACCACTCATTGCTTTTTCTTTGAATCCACACGAGTAATTTTCTTAATTCAAGCTTTTTTTTGTTCTTTAATCAGTCAAGAATAACATTGTTGGTTAATTTGTTGATGTCATTCGATTTCGAATGCGTACATGTTGGTGTTAGATCATCAAAGAAGACTCGAACAACTGCTGATATCTTTGTGCCCATTACTTACAAAATCGAATGGGTACATGTTGGTGCTAGATCATCAAAGAAGACTCGAACAACTGCTGATATCTTTGTACCCATTACTTACAAAAGTATATTTATCTTTGTTTCGTTGTGGGGAATGATCAAATTGCGGATTACGTTCGTATAGCTAGCTCTAATTCACGGAATTTGAGTTGCGAGCTTCTTAGGATTTTCATCACATGTTCTTTATCTTCTTAGTTGAAATTTAGTAGTTATTTGTTTAAAGCCGAATGTGATTGATTTGATATGCTTCGTGTATCATTCTGATAAGGGTCCCCGTCATGTGTATGCAGTGCGGATCTGTAGTTTTTTATGTACTATAAAATTTCATTAGCGGACTCTTATGTCTAATTATTTTTAAAAGATGCTAGTTACCAAAGATTCTAATGCTTTCCCTTTTAAATGGGCAGTATATAAAAAGAGACCGTGAACAAATTCAAGTGGCAAAAACAAATTAATTTCAAAACCTTGTCAGCAGCTGCTTACTATTAAAACTGCCAAACATTACAGAAATTGTTGAGAAATATGCTGATGTAAGTATACAATCGTATTTTGTGCTTTTCATTCACATTTCTCTATATTATTATATCTTGAAATTTTACTAACACTAGGGTAGGATTTGGAATTGAAATGTTTGTATATTTCAATTAAATTGAAAACTGAAATAGAAAAACACTTCTCTAGTGGTAAATGTTGTACACTTTAATTATGGTTTTTGTTGTTGTTTAAAGTTGTCAATTTTAATTTTTAAACCAATAATTTGTCTTTGTTCAAGAAATGAAAAGAAGTAGTGTACTAGAAAAGACATAATGTTTTCATAAACCAAACACAACCTAATAAGACCATGTGTTTACATATTTTTCGTGTTTGCAGGATAATGATGCTTTCTTTGCTAACTACTACCATGTGTTTACATATTTTTCGTGTTTGCAGGATAATGATGCTTTCTTTGCTAACTACTACGATGCTCGTCTTGCTTTATCCGAGCTTGGGTAAACTTATTTTCATTACTTATATTTGTGTGTTGAATATGGTTTTTTCATATCATTTTACACACAAATATACTTTATTGAGTTTCTTATATCATTTCGGATGCTTAAATTTATTTACAGGTTTGCTGCTTAAAGTTGTTAGAGATAAAGCAGTGCCAGTAATATGTTGTTCCTGCATTTCCTTATTTTATTTTATTATTACCTTATGTTCGTAGTTAGTGAAATGTTGTAGTTTGCTTTGATTAGTTTGAGTTGTGATTGAGGAAACTGAGAATCGTATGATGCCTTTCAATAATACAACTAACTCAGAAAGTTATGATTCCTTTTTAATAATACAACTATCAAGATATGTTTGCCTTTCCAATTCTATTTTGATTTATTTTCTTTATGTTTATGTTTTGAGCTTGGGAAATAAAGCTTGATTAGATGTGATATTTGATACAATCCAATATGTTTTATTTAAAATATTACTAAAAATGTAATTGATGAAGGATACACTCCTGTTAGATTCAAGAGAAAGCATTACTAGATATATCAAAAACTCATGTTATTATTCCTGTTATTTTTAGTCATGTTATCCTTATTATTTTTATTCCTGCTACTATTAGTTTTGTTATTTATAAATCTTGATTATATTATTCTGTTAGTATTATTCCCGACAAATACATAAAAAAAACAATAATACAACAAAATAAAAATAAAATCACTAAATAAATACAAGTTAAAAAAATATATTAAACAACATAAGATCAAATCTAATATCCTAATTATGGACAACCTATAAGAAACTTATACCACCCATACTTAGAATAGATCCCTAAATTTTTTCCGTTTTGGTGCCACAAGATTGAATCTTGCACCTTGATTTATTTCAAGGTCAAGATTTACCCTAAATCAAGGTGCAAGATTTACCCTGGTTTATATGTTACTTCGTCTGGGTGTTTGTCGTTTTATCATCAATAAAATGCTATGAATGTGAATAATTATTTGCCAATTTATTTGTTTTATTGTATATATATATATATCGAATCAATGACTTATTTAAACTTTTATAATCAAGGCTATAACTAGACTATTCCTGTTATATTCGATAAAAATAACAGGACTACTTCTGTTATTATTCTAGAGAATTAACAAGAATACTCCTGCTATTATTCAATGAAAATAACGTGAATATTTCTGTTATTATTTTAAATGATTAACAAGAACACTCCTGTTATTTCTGACTAAAAATAACAAGAATAAATTTGAAATTTCACACAAATAATCCTCTTATGCATTCAAGTTTTTATTACTGTATTAATATTTACAACATACTATGCATCTAATAGTGTAATCATATTAATAAAAGTGTATTTAAACAAAATTACTGTTACAGCGAGCTTGTCAGTAACAAAGAAAACCAAGAAAATATGTAACTAATTAAAGTATCCAAAACATTTGCTTAAGGAAATATAGAATTGTCCCAAACTAGTTGAATTTCAATAACTTAGCTCCTCTACTGGTCATCCTAGATGTGTCTTCATGATGATTTTTATGCTATATTTGTTAACTTTTGTCGATATTTCCAGGTGAGTAGCATCTGATAGGGGTCCGGTCCGCATATTCCGCCTCCGTATATAAGTAAGAACACAACCGGTCTCGACACTAGTATGATATTGTCCGCTTTGGCACCTGAAGGCCCTCACGGCTTTGCATTTGGTCCACTACCAAAAGGCCTCATACTAGTTGAGGTATGTTCTTACTTATATACCACTGATCTTTCCCATGTTTAACCGATGTGGGATGTGGGGCTTTGGTCGCCACCCTAACAAATCCTCCTCTCGAACAAATTACCACTTAGCCTCCTTCTCAATTAACTTTCATCCGCCCACTCTAATCAGGTTGGAGACTACCTGACTATAGAGGCACTACGGATGTTACTGCTCACCTCCTCTTAGACCACACTGTCTTGTTCCTTAGCGCCACTCCAATCAAGCCACACTGCTTGATGAGCCACGAGCACTCCGAACTAGGATCTCTAGAGCAGATCACCTTGATCATATGGCTACTAGTTCATCATGTTCGACCTCCGAGAATTTCACCACCATCGTGTTCCGTCTGGGCCTGACGCTCTGATACCACGTGTTGGGAATATGGGTGCTGTGAATTAGGGGTCCGGTCCGCATATTCCGCCTCCGTATATAAGTAAGAACACAACCGGTCTCGACACTAGTATGATATTGTCCGCTTTGGCACCCGAAGGCCCTCACGGCTTTACATTTGGTCCACTACCAAAAGGCCTCATACTAGTTGAGGTATATTCTTACTTATATACCACCGATCTTTCCCATGTTTAACCGATGTGGGATGTGGGGCTTTGGTCGCCACCCTAACAATATTAATAAAAGTGTATTTAAACAAAATTACTATTACAGCGAGCTTGTCAGTAACAAAGAAAACCAAGAAAATATGTAACTAATTAAAGTATCCAAAACATTTGCTTAAGGAAATATAGAATTGTCCCAAACTAGTTGAATTTCAATAACTTAGCTCCTCTACTGGTCATCCTAGATGTGTCTTCATGATGATTTTTATGCTATATTTGTTAACTTTTGTCGATATTTCCAGGTGAGTAGCATCTGATAGTAGGGCCAGATCGTGTACCACATACCAAGGAAAAGTAGTGAAGATACTTTGGAGATGGAAGAGTGGCCTAATATATATATATATTTAGTGACATGAGGTGGATGAATGTTCAGTTTGGACATAAATACTATATGAAAAGAGGATATGCTAATCAGAGACAAACTCAACCATATCTTCTTACTTTTAATTTGTTAATAAGTATCACAAAAAAGACATAAAGATCAAATTCAAGTCATTATACCTTGAAACGTTTATGTTTTCCCCAAATGGCTTAGTGAGGTTATAAGGTGGTCGCGGGTTTCCCTTTCAAATTCTACCGTCAATAGCTGAAATTGAGTATGTGCACCTGCCATACTTAAAGTCTTCAATCATATTTCTTTGCTCCAGTGATCCTGTTGGATGACCCTAAACTAATACTGCATGTATAGCCACCATACTGTAAAGATATAAAGAAAGCAGGTGTATTCTCCATTGGCCTATCTTGCAACCTAACTATATGGAGCGCATGTCCAACTCATGTACCTAAAAAGATATCGACATTTAGTGGAGAAGTAAAAACCAACATGTCTACTGATACTCTAAGGTAATCTACACAAACAACACAAAAGATAGACTTCACACCTTGCAAATTCCTCACTTCCATGAGTACTTCCAAGAGTGTTTATATAGTCGTCATGCCTTCCATCCTCTAATGTCTATGATTTAAAGATGCAAAAGCCAAAAACCCAAATCCGACTGTAACAACATAAAATCATGTCTAATTGATCGATTTGAAGCACATAAAAAACAATTACATCACAATATTCTAGGTTCCATAAAAATTTATTCAAACAAACAAATCAAACAAGTGCAAAATGACATCCTACAAAAAAAAGAATTAAGAAATAAAATCAAAACTATGAACAATAATCTATAAGAAATCAACCACAATAATAATTCTTCCAAAAACAAAATCAAGAGAAAATTCTAAAAAACTCACTTGTGTAACCAGATTTATAATTATTTCGACCGATTAATGAATATCAGGATGATGGACTGATGGAATTGGATCGTCACTTTCTCAACTTAGCTTTTGTATTTTTTTCCGAGTGAGGGCGTGAATTTTAAGTAAATGGGTTTTGGACGTGGGAGGAAAGGTAATTATATTTTAGATCAGAACAAATGTGTAAATTTATCTTCTTGTCGGAGGTATAAGTAAATACCATGTGTACTTGTATCACTAGATAATTCGTAACTTATTCTTGTATCAATTGGTAAGTCTTCCTTACTTTTAACAGTGGGTTGAATGAGTAATTTACTGGAACATGATGCACTGAAGTATGTCCTAAGTTTCAACCAAAAATAAATACGTATTAATGTTTTAGAATTGATAATCTAATTGTATGAGGTGAAGGGCATAGAATTTATTTGTAAGAGCTAGACGATTCGAGATATATATAATATTGATCAATTTCAGTTTTATTTTGTTTTATTATAGTATAAATCTTCTTAATCTTGAATCTTTTTATAAGAATAAACACTATTTTAATTAATATATAAGTTTATATTAGATTGTAGATTTGAAAATAAGATTTTTTTTGTTCGATATTCGAGTTTTAAAATACTCATACAACTACGGCGAAAATCGTACATTTGCGATTTCCTATCAATTGTTTGGCGCATTGGTCGTTGAATAATATCTTTATTTCTTACATCTATTAGTTTCGATGAAATATTTTTTTCAAAAAATATTGTTCACTGTCGAAAACATTATTCACTGCACTCTTCACTTTTCAAAAAATACTATTCATAAAAAAACCAAATTTTTATATTTATTTTAAGATATTTTTTATCTTATTTTATAGGCGTGCTGACAATCATATTTTCAATTTTATGGTGTTTTCATCACTTGTTATTCTTTTTTTTTTCTTTCAGTTGTCTTTTGGCGAAACCAACTAGATTCTACACTTAAAACTCCAATCTCGTAAATTGTGACCCCAAATATATTTATTAATTATCATTGTTCTTTAATATATTTCTTTATGTTCTTAATATTATAGACAATATTAGATTTTATCTGTTGGTGTAGTAAGAAATTATTGAATAAAAATATCATAATTTTATTATTATTAAATATTATTTATTGTATATTGTATATTATAGGACCTTATAGATTAATTCAAAGTTGTGAAGTGGTTTTTAAGTTTAAATAGTTAGTAATTACATGTTTAGATTTTCATTTGATTTAGTCTTTAGATTTTCTTTGTGCCTAGAAGTTATCATATTGCAAATATACTATGAGTATGTATTTGCTTACATAGAAATTATTTTATTGATATAATATGTATTTTCTGAAAAAATAGTTGTCATTATAGAAAAAATAATAATGGAAATGTATATTATTTATTAAATAAAGAGGTTGCATAATATTTTCTTAGCGACCTAGTCTCATCCTAATCTGGTCGAGTTTTGCATACAAATGGACAAGACTTATGTTAATTGTTAGATGTAGTTTGTCTAGTTTTGTAGTTTAATTAGTATGAATCACTAAATCCTTAAAATCATCACCTAATGCTCCCGGCCTACTAGAAGGATGTAATTGATCTAAAACTCGTTAAATAGATTAGTTGGAGAACTTATATAGTCATTGCACAAGTCATTTATATATATATATATATATATATATATAACATAGAAAAAATAATGATGTTTATATATAACAAAAAAATAGACAAATAATAATAAAAACATTCAATTGAAAACTTTTAAAAATAAAATTGATATTATTTTGGTTTGTTGATGAAATAATTAAAAGGAAATACTCAAGTAAATAGTATAAAATGAAAGTTTAATTTTTTTCGAAGCATGTTGAATTTTTTTTAGATTTATTTAATTTTTTATTATTTATAACACGTGGTAATTTTTTTTACTTGATTTATTAACTTGTTTTGAAATTAAAAATTTGGTCTTAAATTATATTATAGGATAATATCATTTTATCATACTTTTAATTGTGATATTTTATTTTTGCTCTAAACTAGCAAATTAATAAGTGTGGAGTAATTTGATCAAAGGATAAGATGTCACGAATACCATGATAAAGGGTAATTCAGACATTAGTTTGATGAAGGAAATATGATAAGGGATCACGATGATCATGTAATACTTCTTAATCACCACAGTGGGAAAAGTTTAAAAGCTTACCCACAATGTCTAAAACATTATAACACATCTAGATCAATCATGTTTTGAACAACAACTATAATAGTCTTATTCATACAAACTCATCATTGTTGATCAAAACCCATTTCTAAACATAATCTGAAATATCTTGTAAGAGTTAAACCTAGGGTTGTTACTGGACTTACCAATCCGAGATCGGTCCAATAAAATCTGTTTAAGACCGATATGATATTGTTTTCGAACAGTTAATGAGCTGAATTTTAAACTTAGACAGTCCATATAGATAAAACAATGAAAACTCGATTAATTTTCTTGTAATATATATATATATATATAATTTAAATTTTATATAAATTAATATCTAAATAATAAACTAACTATATTCATATTACTAAAAATATTTAATTAAAATATGATAAATTATGATAATATAATTACGTATAATATTTAATTAATATGTTGAGTTTGTTGTTGAGTTTGTATATATATATCAAATAATAAATAGTTTTATAAAGTATAAAATCGTTGATTGGCGGTATACCATTGATAATTAAAGATCACTTGGTTGATTAACATTTAAGATTCGTAAATCTATTACATTTATACCGGGGAAGAACACTAATAGTTAAGTAACTTTGAAACAACAAGTACAATAAGCCATTTAGCACAATTGTTTAACCATACGTTAGACTATGGTAGGTCTTAGGTTTCTTTTATCGATGAATTAGTATTATTTTAATCAGATTAACCGAACCGGCCTTGGTCCAAATTTTGAATCCGACTAATTTAGCGATTCGGATCTGTCCGATCCGATAGCCATCGGTCTGAGTCTAAAAAAAATCAGAATCCGAACTGGTATGGTCTAATAACAATCATAATCAAACCTTCATTCCTCATAAATTTATGCATTTAAGTTCCATTAGTTAAATTCATGCATTTAAATTTTTGCAGTTAAGTTCTTACATTTAAGTTCGAGCAGATAAGTTCATTAATTTTAGTTTAACAAGATAAGTTATCCACTTAAGTTACAACATCTAATTTCATACACGTAGGTTTAGAAGATAAGTTCACGCATCCGTCATTTTGAGCCTAGATTAATAACTCTCCACCTAGGTTTATAATGACTTCTGTATCTATTGACCGATGTCTCAACTACTCTTTATAGGAGATATTCAGTCCACTTGTTTTCCAGACTTGAACAAGTCACATGTAGTATATGAACTTTTTTTAGGCTAAAATCAGTCTTCTTACCTTTTTTATATAAGAAACCAATAATATTATAACCCTTACAGGGGTCTATTTTACAACTAATGAACCTTATAATCACCATTCTCTTTAAATTACAAGTTCATCATTCTCTTGTATTACCATAAAACCTTCAAACTCATTTGTGTCTTCAAATTATATTTTTATGGAAGTCACATGGAACGAAGCTCTAGATTTCATAACCAATGTTTCAGCTTAGAACCAATAAACTTCTTGTTTGAATCTCTCTTTCGATGCCTTCTTCTCACACTCAGTCCTTCGCCAACAGAGTCATTATCAAATCAACCTTCTTTTGAAGATCTTTTGCTTATTGAAATTAAAATCATATCTTATCTGCCATACGCTGGTCCATATTTTTGTGTTATCTAGTGTGTGTTATAGGGATATATATTTAGATTTGAAGAACTATGACATAAATAATCTATCCAACATGTAAAATATCTATAATATTTTTAAAAAAAAAACATGTTCAAAAATTCGGCCAGTTCTATATGCAACACTTATTATAAAAATGACAGATAAAAAATTACTTAGAAAGACATAAGGAAACCGATAGATCAGACATGATCACCACACTGTTTTTCATATTTCCTATAAGTATTGAGGTGTTGTACATATTCCCTAGAGTACTTATGATGGATAGTTATTAAAAGACAATATGATATAAAATTCTAGTGTTGTACATATTCCCGAGAGTACTACGTTTTTCCTAATGTAGCCACATACTTATGATGGCTAATAATCAAATATGATCACCAAGTTGTTGTACATATTCCTCAGAGTATTACGTTGTTCATAATGTAGTTGACGTGTTATGAAAATGATATATAATTTTTTTATTACAAACAAATTAAAGTCGCTGACTAAAATGAAAGATACAAAGATGTTTATGATTTTTTAAAGAAATTGGTCAAATAAAAAATTTGAGGAAAAGTAAACACAAAACTAGAAGATGTGAAACCTTCTTTGCTTTGCTACATGTGAAGCCCACTATGATAGATGCTAGATGCGAAACCAGGCCCACTATGATATATGTTAGATGCGAAACCAGACCCACTATGATATATGGGAAACCATATAAGGAGAAACGTATGTAAAAATATTTTTGTTTTCTTAATATTCAAAACAGATTATGAGTGGTACTAGTTTTGTTCGTTTTAAAAAAAAACAAAACCAATCGTATTTTTGGATTTTTTTGAGTTACAATTTAAAAGATATGAACTTTTAATTTTAAAATTTAAAAAAAATAAGATAAAATGTGTCCAATTGTTTGCTGGATTATATGTAGAAGGGTATTTTAGGTATACAATTGTTTAATTTTTTTAAGCTTTATTCATAATAGGTTTATTGGATGAGTCTTAAATAGTAAGTCTCTCTTAATTAAATGATAAAAAATTTGAATAATATATTATTGATGTAAGAATATTATTCAATTACAAAGAATATTCTCCTACTGTTAACATAACAAAAGCAATAACTAACAGAGCTCATCAAAACAATAAAGCGACCAATTATCGAGAGCGCCCCAAAAGAAAAATTATCAGAGTTGAAATAATTTTGTTTAAAAAAATGAAATTATGAAGAAGGATGAGAAAAGGTGAGACGGAATAAGATCGATAACAACTTTAGAAACTTGGCTTCTTATCTCTTTCAAACTAATCAACAACTACATCTCCAGACTCGAAGAGGAATCATACACATATATGCTACACATATATAAATAGTGAGAGACATAAAGGTCGATGTAGCAGACGGAGATAAATAAAGAGAGATCGAAATGTCTTGTATAACTGATATAAATAAGGGTTAAACTCTGGATGTAAGAAGCACAAGATTTTATACAGAAAAATATTATTCTCTTTTTTAAACTTTTTAATTTTGTTGTTATTAAGTATTTTAGTCTTAGTTTTCTCTTTATATGAGTTTAGTGTTTGATTAGGGTTTTTATTCTTATCTACCTCAACCAATGAAATTCTCTCTTTAGCCTATCTAAAAGTATATGTAGCGCTCTGATATTATAACATAACTCTCGGTCTTTTGACACCCTTTCCTCAGTATAATTTATTTCTCTCCGTGATTTGTTGAGGAACATCAATGAAAGTACTAATAATGATTGCTTAGGGAAACAGTATAATTCTCTGACGTCTCGGGCCCATCTCGATAACAATTATGTTTGGGCTCGAAAATTTGGAAGACAAGGAAGCTGTGAAAGTATGATTGACATCAATGGTACCTGAGGAAGAGGCTAAAACCCTGCGTCTAAGGTCGCATTGATGACTCAAATGGGGAGGTAGAAAACTCCAAATGCGGAACTTAAGAAATTGTTTGGGTTAACAAATATCTACAGTATAACATCAAGGAAATTTGATATCAAAGCCACAATTATTGGGAAAAGTAAGAAAATAAAGGAGGAATCGTGCATGGAAATGTCCATCATGAAAAACTTTAGCACGTTTAGCTGAAATGGTAAGGAAACGACATTAATAAACAAGTAAGGAATAAATAAATTAAGGATAAAAACCCATGTCTCGACACATATCGGGCATAGAAAACGCGAAGTAAACACGACCACCAAATAAAAATTACCAATTACCACTCATAAAAAAGAAATCGGGCTTCCATATTGCATTTGACTGAGCCAAACCCCTTACCACAACTGGGTGTTGCTCAAAGTGATAGAAATAAGTTTACTTTGTTTATTTAAGAGAGTCAAAGAGGTACGCAACGAAATTGTATGAATAATATCCCGAATACCGCATAACACCCGGAAATATATTAGAAGCACCACCTGGTCGGGTTAAGCTGGGTCAGAAAAAGGTTAGCCCATGATAAGTACTCTGATGTGAACGAGTCCAACGATAGTGAAAGTTCATAACCAAAATTCGAGTGAAAAATGACAATCTCCTAGGGGATAAACGTCACACAAAGTGATACCATGATAAAATAACTATATCCATTGATATATTGTTCTCCCAGCGGATCTTTAATTTCTAAGCAGCATTAAAGGTAGAGATGAGAAGACCGTTGGTGCCCCCAAATTGGAACCAATCATCATTGCATAAAAGAATCCCATTACTAATAAAGACATATTGGTAGTAATCATCGGGATATCCGGTTCTTCTTCGTAGGGACCTTATGGAATCAAAACTACGAGTATCATCTACCACACGCGAACCAAACCCTCATGTATTGCCTTCTTCTGACATAATTCATAGAAAGAGAAAGTGAGATTGTAATAAGTGGTGCTCTGGATGGAAATGAGAAGTAAAGCAGTGAAACTACGAAATATTTACAAGAATAAAGAAAGTATCAGGTGGAAATGAGACTTAAAGTAACAATATATATATATATATATATATATATATATATATATATATATATATAATACGATGAAAAGAAAATATTAGGCCATTACGCGATATCACCTTAGAGAAAATATTGTTCGCGATTGGAAACACTCCATTAGCTCAACACCAAGCATCAAAGTGAGAAGATTTACCGATACGACATAAATAAGTTTGAGGTGACGGTCTTAAGCGACCACATGGTCCCTTAAGGCCAACATCAGATAACTTATCTAGTCGACCTTAGGCGACCAATTGGTCCTTTAAGGCCAAGTTATCCAAAATTGGCACGGTGAGGATGAATCATTTTCCCTAAGCATACCCGGCTTATCCAAGCCTCATCTGGTCTCTCTGTGTAGTATGAAAGGAGTGGCTTATGAATTCATGCAATAAACTCAGTACGAGCATATGTTTGGAGCCCCCACAATCATTAGTCAACAAATAGTTAGCTTCTATCATTCCGCTCACCCCAGAGTGTCGTTGTAACGGATGGAAATGGTGTCTCAAAACGTACCGAGCAAGAGCTACATTTTATGAAAAGGTTGTCAATAAGAACGTAACTCCGTCTGAAAGTTATATATTGTTATTGGCATTTGGGAGTTCGATTTGGATTCAATTTTGTTCTTGGCTTGAGAGTTATAATTAGATTGTGTTTGACATTTAGATTATGTTGAATGTTTGCTTAGATCAACGTTGATCGTTTTGATTTTGTTTGGTATTTGGATCTTGTTTGGCGTTTGGATTATGTCTGACATTTATTTAGATCGACGATCGTAGTTTGAATTTCATTTGGTGGTTAGATTTTGTTTGATCTTTTGATTATGTCCAATGTTTATTTAGATGATTGTTGTTCGTTTGATTTGTTTGGATTTGTTTGGATTCATTTGGTGTTTATATTTTATTTGACGTTTGGATTATGTCTCACATTTTCTTAGAGCGACGTTTGACATTTGGATTTTTTTATTTGGCGTTTCAATTTCGTTTGGTATTTGGAATTTGAAGATTTAAGATTAGATATTTAGATTTTAGATTAGGATTAGAGATATGGAAGACTAGGAAAATATGCACCAACAAAGAACTAGTGCGAGAGAAAAAACAAGACTTGGTCATGGCCATCCAGACTTAGTCGTGGTGATTGTGGCGAGAACGCTCGCGAATTGGGTGTGGTAGAGTGTCACAGTCCGCATTTTAAATTAGACCATCTAGCTTCAACCTCTCAATGCAGATTATGATATGCTCATAGGACCTACCGATACTAATATAAGTCTTTATATGCATGTACTTATACCCGATCATTTTTACAAAACCGTTAGAATGCTTGTCTGACATATGAGCAAGTCTGGTTTGTGCCATACGGCGTGCACGACATAGGTGCCTTACAGGCGGAATAACTAAACCGTGACAAGTCATATCAGAGCCGGAATTTGTCTCCAAAAGATAGCTACGCGGTAGCCAAATGTAATGACCCGATGACTTAACATATTACATGTAGGGCCGACACGCACGACCCATGAAGAGGTGTGGACAAAGTGATGGGGTGTGCAAAGATGATTACTTATCATGGGGCTTAATGAAATAGAGAGTATGATTCAAGTAAGGCTATTGCCCTGTAAGACCTAGGTAGAGGCATGCAAAGTACGCGTGGATTATGCAGAGACTTGTCTTAAATTGTGGAAGCAAGATGTAAGGCCTGGAGTCGATGATCATTGGACAACCAAACATGTCGCAAGCTGAATTAGATAGAAGATAAGTGCACCAGCGTATGAGTCATCAAGCAGGACGGGTAGGGGAGTAACATAATAGAAGTTTGGTTACATAAGCCAATGTAGAGCGCATAACAACGTGGACACGAGAGCAACAACAATACTCGGTCGTGGCCATCCAAAGTTAATTGTGGCGATCGTGGCGAGAACGCTCACAAGTTGGGAGTGAGAGTGTCACGACCCACATTTCCTAATATGCTCATACGACCTACTGATACTAACAGAAGTCTTAATTTTTATTCAAAAATATTAAACCTGTTACGGATCGGACCAGATTAAAATTCAAATAAACCTATGGAATATATCATATTTAATAAAATAAGATATATTTATTACTCATTGTATTTTTTTGTCACAATTCATAAAAACGGTAATATATATTGTAAAATTAAATATTTATATGATATTATTTTTTAAAAATTAAATTTGATCCGCACTATACATACTCAAACCAATCTAACTATACCAAATTTTATCTAACTATACCAAATTTTGAGTCATCCACATTTTGTATAAATGCACCTTTTTTTGGACCAAAATACCATTTTTATATGGAAGAACCCTTCTTCCAAACCTTCATGTCTCTCTCATTTTTCCTCTTTTTCAATCCTAAGGTTGTTAATTGTTGGTTGATTTTAAGTTGTTTTAGGTTGAATTTTGTTGATTTAAATTGAGTTTTTAGTGAATTTGATGGGTTAGATTTAGGATTTCAGAATTAGGTTCGAATTTAAAGGTTTAGGGTAGGTTTTGGTGATGTTTGGAGGCTGATTTTGGCCATTTTCCTCGCCGAAATGAATAGAAATTGGTTGGACCAAAGGGGTGCGATACCCCAACGGTGCGTTTACTACATGCAGCCCATAATGTTCCGAAAAATTATTTTATCGTAACTGGATAAAATCGCATAATTTAATGAAAATAATGCTCAGTTGGAGCTTCTTCTTTAATGTTTGAGGCGTTGTTATCATTAGTTTTCCTTTGAGATTTTTGTGGCTTCAGATTTGTGAACGAGGCAAGTAGCTTTGCGACCTATCCCGCGTTAGGAGCTGTTAGCTTTTTCACGACATATCTTAGATTTGGAGGCTCCATTAATTCGTCAGCTGGGACGACAGATTCATAAAAGATCCTTCATACATGACTATTCATAAAGTTCAAAGGTTGGGATGCATCGTGGAATTTATTGCACCATGATTTTTCCGCTCATTCAGAAAGTTTGGCAAAAGTATCTTTGGCAACAGCTTGGTGGATTTTATACCACCTCGAAATTTTTACATGAAATAATATCACTTCAATTATTTTGAAACATAGTTATAGTTCAAGAAAATAAAAAAGGGTTGCATCATTTACTGGTACTTTTCTTTTTAAGGGTTAGCTTGGAAGGGTTCTCCTCGAAAATCTCATTCCCGTTTTCCCAAGCTCCAATTTTTTTTCCAAAGCTTGTCAGCTTCGAGGAGATCATCAATTAATGTGAAAGAATATCCGAGCATAATATAGTAGAAGAGTATCACCAGATTATTAAAAAATCCAGTGAGTGCAAAAAACTCTTTGATTGGGAGTGATATTTGGCCAGGTCTTGAAACCATTATGCTGGATAAGAGGGTAAACAAAAATTTGAGATTGCTTGCGTCGGATATAAATCTATGATCTCAAAGTATTCTATTATCATTGGGTCCAATGGATATAAAAGGCCCCAATTTATGATCTTTGCGTAGACCACGAGTTCATCTTCCCCATAAGAGAGTAGAGACGTTATATTATCTGGAAGACCCTATATCGTTTTTAAATTCTCTGTCTTGGATTGATTGTAGTACTTGTATTGCAAAAAAATTTAGTGCAATAATGTACTCGGGGAGGAACTTCTTTAAATTTACGCTCAAATTTGTCGTGATGTCCTCAAGTAAAATAACTGAATTTTTTTTCTTTTTCTTCTTTTTCTTTGGAGCTGGTTTCTTTAAAATATTTTCCTCTGAATATGAAGGATGAATGCTTTCTGTATTTTTAACATTAAAGATAGCTTTTGTCCTTAAATCTGACTCAGCATGCTCCTCGGAGGCTTCATCTCAAAGTTGAGGAGGGGCAGTGCTAGTAGTAGCAATTTGTGAGTTATTCATTGCAATTGTTGCGGTTTGCTAGCTGTTATCCAAAGGACTGACTTGTGACTTATTGCTAGTCACAACCATCTCTTTCGAGGGAGGAGAAGATGCAGGGTTCTATGAAGTATTGACTTTCTTAGAATCTCTCATTGCTATGAATGCACTCCTTAGAGAAAGTTGGGTCATTTGAGAATGAGTGTCTGAATGTACTCGAGGTGTTTCTTTACCGTTTATCCGAGGAGGATTCAGAGTATTAGCATAATATGCTTATGGTAATTTTTGAAAAGATTTCTCTTGTGTTTCTTTGTGGTTGATTGCAGGAGGAGTCAAAGTGTTGGTTGAAGATGCTTGCATGGGATTTCGAGGCGATTCAGTTCTTGTTTGTAAAGGGGATTGTGGTGAGTAAGTTTCATGAAGAGTGGAAATGAGTTATCGTAATTGAATCCAATTTTTATGTAGCAATTCAAATAAATAACATAGATATCTAGACCATAGCCCAGATAATATCTAAAATAATCGAAATATGTTCAGTTTTTTTTATCAAATTCAAAAATAGAACTGCAAACGAAAAAAATGATGATTGAAAGTTGATTTTTTTATAGAAGACAATGATCAGAAACTCCTCAAAACTTGATATGAACTTAATACAAATGAAAAATCTGATGGAAGTTGATTTTTTACTGTTTTTATGTGCTGAATTATATAATTTATATGTCATATTTTCTTGTTCTAAACTTACTTTATAAAAATAATAATTTAAATATACAAAAAATTATAAATATAATAAAATTATATTTTTATTTTAAAAAATTCAAATTAAAAAAAGTCGTAACATAAAATAATAATCATAATAAAAAAAATTAATTTTAAGAATGAATAGTTAGATTGCACTAGTTTAAGAATAAACATTAAAAAATTAATTTTAAGAATCAATAGTTAGATTGCACTAATTTTAGAAAATAACATTATTTTTCTACATGGTATCAAAGCGTATATTTAGATCTTGAAGTTTTCATGTCTTCTACTCTGCTGGCGAGAAGAAATAAAAAAATTGACTGTCTTCCGCTTTTTTGATGGTCACAAAAAGAGAGAAAATATATGGTTTTCGCATTTCTAGCGTGCAACCACAATCAACAGTCTCGATCGAGAGGTAGGCGATATTAGTTTTTTCTAAATTTTGGAGAGTATGTTGGAGACATCTAATCTTTCAATCTAAACGGTTGGATTGTGATTTGGTTCTACGGTTCATGAGAGATCGTCATTCGAATAGTGCATCGAACAATACAATATTTTTGTAGGTAAAAAACTTGGATTCTATTTTGATTTTGATTTTAGTTTTGGTTGGAACTTACACTTTAATTTGGATTTAGTATTGTATTCGGATTTGGTATTGATTTTGTGTGTATTCGGATTTGGTATTGATTTTGTTTGGATTCGTTTGATATAGTTATTGGATTTAATTTTGGATTTGGATTTGGATTTGATATAGATTTTATTTGGATTTGGATTTGGGGACAAATTTTGTTTGACGTTTCGATTATGTCTGACATTTTCTTAGATCGACGTTTGTCTTTTTTATTCTTTTGATTATTTTTTTGGATTTGTTTGATGTTTCGATTTTGTTTTTCGTTTGGATTCGTTCGGTGTTTAGATTTCGATTGGAGATTTTAGATTGTAGACTGAAGATTGGAGATTGGAGATTTACAATTGAATATTGACGATTGAGGATTGACGTTTGATGTTTCGATTTTGGTTTTCAATTATGATTTTGGCGTTTGGTGTTTGGATTTGAATTATGATTTTGGCGTTTGGTGTTTGGATTTGGTTTTCCGTTGTTCGGATTAGTATTGGTATTTGCGTTTTTTAATTGTGTGAGTTTGGAAAAGGTGTTAGAGATATTAAGGTGAAGCCGATTAGCTTATTTGTTTTTTTTTCTATTTCTTTATCTAATTCTCCAATTTCTCTTTTTGAAGTTTTAAAAGTGGGACCACCATGGGTTTCTTTATAGTTGTTAGAAAGATAAAAAAAATAGTGGAAATATTTAAAAAATATATGGATTAGATTTTGAGTTGCAAAATAAAAAAAAAAGTTATTTTTCTAGGGTTTTCTGATAATTGTTTTTAATCAAATTCGATGAAAATTTATCTCAAAAGACCTTGCCAATAAAAAAAATCTATTTTCCCAAAACAAAATTTCAAAAAAAATAACTGAAATTATCAAGTTAGATGATTTGAAAATTATCCCCTTATTTCGATTTCTGATTCTGCCACTGAGCGGCTATCCAGAATTATAATTCAAAATATATGAATTATATAAAATAGTATCAAACCTAATTCCAAAATATATAATTCGCATCGATCCATTTTATTTATCCATCTTTAGTACATTTACTCATTTGCCACTTTTAGTGTATTTACCAGCTCGTTGGTGGCATAAGACCACATAACTAAATAAAGAAAGGCAGAATATACAAAACAATAGGGGTAGTAACGGATAAAACCACAACATAATTCGATGAAGAAAATTTAAAGATTTTATCATAATAACATAGATATATAGATCATAGCCTAGATAATATCTAAAATAATCGAAATATGTTTAGTTTTTTTTATCAAATTCAAAAATCAAGCCGGAAGATGATAATGATCGAGAGTTGATTTTATAATTGTTTGAATGAAGAGGAGGATTGGAACCCATTAAAACTTGATATGAACTTGGTACAAATAAAAGAAAATGATCGAAAAATTAATTTTTTACTCTTTTTATGTGTTTAATTATAAAATTTGTATGTGATATGTTCTTCGTTCTCATATATAAAAAATAATTTAAAAATAGAATAAATTATATATAGTATAAAGTTATATTTTTATTTTTAAAAACTCAAGTTAAAAAGTTATAAAATAAAATAAAAAGTCATAATATAAAAAAATTGCTTTTAAAAATAAATATTTAGATTCCACTAATCACGAACAATGTGTACTATATTTATCACAACAATGTTGGACATCTAACTCGAGGTTCATTAGTTTCCCTTAATTGATAATGAAAGGAAACTAATAGATTTTGAGAAATGAGATACCATGGCTGAGCCAAAATCAGCTACATACAAACCTCAACATCTGAGGGGTTGAACCTAGCAAGTTGCTCCCATCGTTGAATCTCTCATACCCCCCCCCCCCCCACAAATCACTAAAAATCATGGAAAGGTTTGACAAACACATTAACCTAATATGAGAAACATTTTTCTTACAATAGATAAAGGGTAACCCTCTATCAAACATCACTCGGTCATATATGAAAAGACATGTAGCATACCTTCACATCCAACGTAAAGGAAAACTTTGAACCAATTTTAGAACTTTTTCTGATTATAAGTTTTGACAATGATCTTTGGGAAGTTGCAGCGTCACATGAACATACAGTTATCATTATTATCGAGATTATTGAAATCAAGTTTCTAAGCCTTATGGTGGACACATATCATTTCATCCAATATCTTATTCAAAAGTAATTATTAGAATATGTGTGGCATACCAATATTGATAATATCAAATAGGGCATTGACTGGATTTACTAGGATAAATCCCTAATTATGGGCAAGCTAAAGCTAATAGTGGTTTTGGACTAGTAGGAGCACATGAAATAAACGAGTGTTTGTTCATGTTAGTGGTTGTTCCTTCATCATATAATACAATGTTTGACAGACCTTCGCTCGAACTAATTCACGTAATAGTGTAAATCGTGCATCAAAGACAATGCTACATCATCAATCGTTAAGGTTAACGTAATCGGAAGTAACCATAAAGTCACCATAGAATATTACTATACTTATCTGGAACTCAATAAGTTGCAACCACCAAGGGTATTGGTCATCCTTGAGGACATGTATGATACATAGGAGGCCCTTCACTTAGTCGAGCTGAGGAAGGATTTAAAATAATTGAATTTAGAGCAGATATAGTCTACAAAATCGGTAGAGACCTCTCGGGAAATTACCGACCAATATGTTAGATTTTCTATTTGAGAATTCGGACGTCTTTGTTTAGGCTGCACATGACCTTGCTTACGTGCCCATAAAAATAATGTCATAATCTCTCAATTAGTAATAATTTTGGCCAATAAAACATAAGAGAATACTATTTTCTAAAGAGAAGACTGAAGCCATATTAGGAAAACTAGACCGACTTAATTAATTATGTCATATACGATAAGAATTCTATCCAATTTCTAATCTTCATAAAAAAATTCAATTGGAGGATGTGTGTGTCGTTCAACAAGATATGTTTGAAGGACCTTTTTTTCTTTTTATACGCATTGATCAATTAGTGGATGTCACTTTGGAAAATCATATGTTGTGCTTCATAGATACATACTTAGGTTACAATGTATCTCGATGCAAGCATAATATTATGAGCACACCACATTCATAAAGGAACGGAAGGTTTATTGTTACAAGGTTATGTAGTTTAGGCTCAATAATGTTTGAGCCATCTACCAAAGGCTAATTAAAAATACATTTTCAAGTAAGCTCAGATGCAACTTGTAAGCCAAAATTAGTGACATACTAGTAACTAACAACCAAAATAAAAATTATATGGGAGAATGCACCTTCAATGTTCAGTCCATAAAGGTATTGGGATACTTTATGAGTGAAAAAACATACCTTATAAAATTTTCTAACATGGCCGTCATTGAACCTCCACACAATATCAAAAAAGTCCAAATCATGTCATGAAGGCTCATTATCATCAACCAATTCATTTCTTGTTCATCAAAAAGTGTTATACCTTCTTTCATATACTTAAAGGGTTTGGTTGCTTCAACTGGACTCTCGTGATTTGGTGCTCACCAAAATTAAAGAATTCTTAGTCTCACCGGAGTTCTTAAAAAATCAAATCCATATGGAATATTATTTTTGTACTTAGTTGTGTCTGATTACATGGTTAGCACAGTTATAATTAAAGAGGAGCATAATATCTCCAAAGTCATATATTATGTAAGTAATTTTCTTCTAGATGTTGACACACACTATTTTCAGCCCTCATATAATCTCGTTCGTTTTGTATGAATAGTGTGTGTCAACATCCTAGACCTTACTCTCAAACCCATACCATTATAGTTCAAACCCCGTTTCCTTTAATATAATTTATTGAAAAAACTAGACATATCTGGTTGATGACTTGATGTTTGATAGAGCTAGGGGACTTTGATATTAGGTTTGAACTGTGCACTTCCATTAGAGCTCAAAATTCTGGCAGACTTCTTAACATTGTTTTAGTCAGATTGACCCCTACATTTATAGTTTTGTAGCAGAAGCCAACCTTTATACTACATAGATAAACCTCATGCTGTTTCCAAACAGTCGAAGTAATACTCATCAAAGAAGAGGCTTCTTGGGGATTTAGAATCCAAGTATACTTAGCATAAGGCATACTGCCAGAGGACAGAGCCGAGTCCATAAGCATCAAAATATGAGCCACGAGATATGTATGCCTGGAAAAATCAATGTAGAAGCAGAGTCTTTTAGACCAATTCTCTTATGTTTATGTCTATATGAATCAACTTTTATCTTGTAGAAAATGAAAAGCTAGCGCTCACTATGGTTACAAATACTGCATAAACAAGTCCTCTTAGTAGTATACTTTTAGCCAACCATTTTGGTAGATGTAAAAGTCTTCGTTAAACACAGTGACATATACCATCACTTTTCCAAATCTATCATGATTTCAAAAGTTCATCTCGAGAAGATGTTAGAGGTGATATCATTTGATATAGTAGGGTCCTTACCAAAGGCCTTAGATGGTAGCTCTTGGTGGCGGTTGATTATTTCTCAATGTGGGTGGAAAAATAGTTTGTGGTCAAACTAAAGGCAAATAAGGTCATCAACATCTTGAAAACATATGGTACATGCATAGAGTACCTCAGGTTATCACCACATATAACAGTTTTTAGTTCCATAATGCTCGCTTAATGGTAAACCTTACATATTAGATATGAATTTCTTAACATATCTAGCTTTGGGAAAATAAACGAATGTAGGAAACCAAGATAACTATTTTAAAATGAATTGGATATGTCTTAATAGGTGCAACCAATAAGTGGATAGACTCAATCCTATAAGTTTTATGGGTATACCAAACCATTATTGCTGAAACATATTTTTGCTCGGTAGCACCAACATAAACATTTTAGTTTTGTGCTAAATATCTAATTATGATGAATGAATGAATATCGGAGGTCAAAGATATGAGCTTGACCTAATAGAAGAGAAGATTATGAAATATCATCTATGTATGGCATATTACAAAACTCTAATGAGAAGTAAATACTTTGAAGTATGTGACTAAGTGTTCAGACGTGTGTTTCTCCACAATAAGGACAAGACGTTTGAAAAGCTCGGTCCAAAATGGGAGGATCGTATACAATATCATGAAAGGTCAAGTTAGGAACCTACATATTGTTAGAAGAAGAATTTCAGCCTCTTATTCATCTTGGAACATAAAGCATCTAAAGATGTACAATATTTCTTACTCTTGTGGCACATGAAGGTTTTAACGAGACATTGTATTTAAATAAAGTTTCAAATATCATAAGGATCCCCAAGCTTCAGCATATACCTTTATGTTTGAGTAATATTTTAAGTATAGTTTCAAATAATGATGAGGGCTTCCAAGCCCATGTACATCGATCTTTACAATTGGACTTGATCGCTATGTTAGCATAACAAATTCACAATGATACTTTGCTCACTCCTCTATTTAGACATGGCTTAATCCCTCAAAACACTAAGGATGCTAAAGCTAAAAGCCTTCACTCAAATGAAGCAGCAAAAAAGAATTCATCTGAAGAAACTGATAATACTTTGTTTTTTATTCTTTGCCAAGTATAACTCTAGTCTTTAATACATTAAGGGTGCTAAAGTTACAAGTATTGAGTCATTTGGAGCAGTCAACAAATATTTTACCCAAAAAATTGTTAATACATTACTCTCTCTCTCATCCACCGAGGAAACCTTAGCATCTTAATACTTTAAAGGTGCAAGTGTTAAAAATACATCATCCAAAGGGTTTTCTAGTCTAAAAACATTTTTCCACCGATGAAATTTTAGCCTCGTATACCTTAAGGGAGCAAGAGTTAAAATATATATGCCAAAGTGATTCATAGTCCAAGAAACTTCCTAGGGGTCCGAAGTTAAAAACATTAAACATTTGATCGAATAGGAACCATCAAGATAGAATAAATAATGGCTTGTTGGATTATTGTTTAAAATTAACAAAATACCAACACTTAACCAATTTTCAAAAACTAAATATAAGAGAAGATCATTATAAATAAACAAATTAAGAGACTCTTAAAAAAACCTCGTTGTGCAAAGAGAATTATTGTAAATAGTCAATATGTTAATATCCAATGAGTTCTTCAGAAACTTGGAAGCTTTTGAGTCAGTTGGGCATATGTTTTCTTCAAAAATTAAAGATATGATGCAACATCTTCCATAACTTTTGTCTGCACGAAATTTTTTGTTTGGCCTCAACAAACTTTGCCCTTAATTTGTGACTGCTTTCAAGATCCTAAGTCACTATCCTTAGTAGAGGGCGGAGGTTTGGAACCATGAGGACTCGGTCGGTCAAATTTTGTTGTAATATCACAAATACATCGAACATATTTTCCTAATACACAACAAAATCTGCTAAACTTAAATAAATAAGGAAAATACAATGAAAGAAAACACTTACATCAATGGTGAGCTCCATTTGTCTCCCTTCTAAATCGACCGCAATAAGATTATAAGCCACTACTCTAGATCTAGTGGAATATATTATTGTTTGCACAAACCTTTAGCATTCAATCAATGAGTAGCGAATCTTATTTTGCAATAGTTGTCACATCCTAGACCCAATAATCATTTGTCATATCAACATCGTACATCTACCAAATATATAGGGTCGGCCGCTTTTTTTTTACGTTAACAATTCAATCACTACATCTATGAGTTTGATATTAGTTTTTGCCTCATCGACAATATGAGATGGGTTGAAAGGGATATATGCAAGCTCAACTATGATAAATGGTTTTAATACCTCATTGAACTCGTTAAGCCGAAGGTTCTTTAGTCTAAACAACTTTGGCCCACCGATAGATACTTGCAAGTGTTTCTTTTTCTCAACCTCTACATTCTTAAGGATGTTTGGTCCTTTAAACCATGATTCATACAAAAATCATGAGTAAATCTCCATACTATTTTGTCTTCCAATATGTTCAAGGTGACCAAATCCTCATCCATTTTATTTTTCCTATTTTTAGCGTGTGAAAGTAATTTTATTACAACTTTGGGACTATTCATGAATAAAAATTCCATTCCTGCAAGTTATGGGAGGTGAGGTGCCACATAATTAGTTCACATATGTTTTGAGATGGAAAAATTGGTTGGAGTCCATGATTTATGTAAATAGAAGCTTTGGTTGGATATCCATTTATCTTGTAGAAAGAAACTCTGGTTGGAGTCCCCTTCGTCTTGCTTGTTGTTTTGGCATACATTAAAGATTCTAAAGTCCTACCAGTTGGATTGGACGTGTTCAAAAAATAGACTTGATGAATTACTCGGGGTTAACATAAAGTGAAGTTCCTTTCCTTAACCTGCATAAGAGAAGTAACCAAGGGTGATGATTTTTTCCCTTGCGATATCCGAATACTCTGGAAATGACTTTAGGAACTCTGTAGAAGGAAAGCAGACACACAACAAAAACTTTAAGTCAATATAAAGCTTTGGGCATCATTAACAACATACCTAACTCAAATGTAAAAGTGTAGGTAAGAAATCTTATTTCAATACGACCAACGTCGAGGGATAACTAGCTCTACGAAATTTGTCTACTTTCTCAATTCCCACTTATGAAGACAAATAACCGCTCTCACATTTTATCTAAGTTTGAGAGGTGAACCATAACTCTCTAGCACTTATGCATTGTCAAATAAAAGTAAGAAATTTTACTTACCGATTTGATATTGGTAACAACAAGGAATATTTGTATCCTAAAATATCCATTCAGTAGTCCGTAAAATATTATTGACGTAAGTAGTAGTATTTAATGGTTCAGCACTAACTAACTATGACATATCAAAGTGAGCCAGAATACATTTAGGATGAGGGGATGCAGCGGAAATCGAATACTAATTTTGAAGAGGCATTTGAAAAATAAGAGCTCCTCATAATTTCCCACACATTCACCAGTCACTAGTCGTACCTTCATGTTGTCTAGATTATTTCATATTTCTTGAAGACTAGCATGGCCTCAGGCTTATACTGTGAGTACGTCTAATTCATTATATGGTACGTCTTTAATATAGACGAATTTATCTGGATTTTTCCATGATATGTACGGCTAGGTTGTTAAACCTTAAAGTCCTTAATGAGTATCTTTGAAGAGCCGAAACAAATATACAACCCTCACATATTGGGTAATGATGAGGTGATTTTTAACTAATCGTGGTCTCTATTGGACTCTTCGTCCAATGAGGACTTGGGATGAGTCTCTAAAAGATTCAGAGATGCTCGAGATCAGGCCATTTATTAAGGTAAAAATAGTTGGAAGATGAAGCGTGAAAAAAAATATAAAAGATAAAAACAACTAGAGAAAAAGTTTAAGTATAGAGAAAACACATAATTTTGGCTAAGAGTATCAAATGAATAATTGATATGCTTATTTATATACAAGGTTAGTCAATCTCACACATTATAATTGAATAGATGCATTATGTAGTTAAAGGATTAAGATGCACTCATCCCCAACGGTCATGATTGTCGAATCTAAGACAAACACGACATGCAATGTGAGGGTAATGATAAATGACCATGTGATCAACACATGTTGATTGATACTTCACATCTCCAACTTGTGGTAGTTCGACTCTCAAGCTTAATTTTTATTTTCATTACCCAGATGTTCAGTCTTTTGATAACCCTTCATACATCAAAAGGTTCGAGCATTCAAAGGTTGTCATGGCTAATTAGTAGCACCTCAGATTTCTAATACTTTGATTTTTTAAAAGGTTGACATGGTTAGTTTATAATTATTCAAACTCAAAATAATTGAACCATTATATCGCTAAAATGTCCCTTATTTCAGTCTGACTATAGAAAGAATTAGCAGCTCGAATTTTAAGCGATTCATCTTCATTGTTGATGAGGTCAACTATTTTTGTAGGGTATTCGGGTAATAAAACAAAATATAATTAATTTTTAGATAGAAGATAAATAGATAATTTATGTGCTTAAGTAAATATTCAGAGTGAGAAATTTTGATTGTAGAAGTAAATGTGTCTCCTCTCATTAATGGAAAATTTTTCCTATTATAGGCTTAATAGATCTGATGGGCCTGATATGGCGAATATCAATCATATGGGCCCAATGGTTAAAACATAAATAATATGACTATTATTAAAATAAGTTTATATAAGCCTGATAAAAATTCTTAAATTATTATAATTTCCTATTTATAAAATAAATGATAACTTAATCACTTATTGGTTCCGTTTATCCGTTTATAAGGTCTTGCCACTATAAGCAAAATATATAAATTTTCTCAATTCAAATTTGATCGCAAATCTTGCTTACAAGATAACCAACTACCTGTAAAAAATGATTAGCATGCACGCACTTTTTTTCTTCAGAATATTAGAGTTTTTCCCTTCATAAAGGTTTTGATTGGATAAACTTATGACGAGATAGGTCTGAGGATAACAGACCTAAAGACTCGCAGAATTCTAGCAATAATTAGTTGGGTAACTTGGAATTTCCCGACGAATTACCACAGACAATGGACCATAATTTGATAATAAAGATATGGAGGCATTTTGCACTTCTAGAGGAATTTAACATTTCTTCTCTTCCCCTTTTCACCCTCGGGCTAATGGGCATGTTGAAGATGCTAATCAAACAATTTTAACAAGGTAGAAGAAGAATCTAGAATGAGCTGCTGGAAAATGGCCGAGTTACTTGCAAGAAATATTGTGGGCCTACCGAACTACTCTATGGACGACCACCCAAAAGTCTCATTTTTCCTTTGTTTATGGGATGGATGCAATCACACCCATATAATCTACTTTCTTGTCATTCAGGATACAAAGCTACTCCGAACAGATTAATGATATGGAAATTAGGAATCAATTGGATCAGACTGAAGAAAGAAGAGTGAAAGAATATTTGAGAACAACACACTATCATGGTTTAATGAAAAGTAGATTCACATCCAAAGTGAGAAGAAGATATTTCCAATTAGGAGACAAAGTATTGAGAAAAGTCTTTTTACACACCAAAGAAAAACAGTTCGGGAAGTTGGCTCCAAATTGGGAAGGCCCTTACATGTTCTGTGAAAGAATCAAGCCAGGGATATATAGACTTCAAGACAAAGAGGGCAAAGTTTTGAAGCATCTATGGAACATTGAGCATCTCAGGTTGTATTTAGAATAAAATTGTATTGTCAAGATTTATTTTCTCACACCTCAATGTAAATATTAGGGGACATACGATTTCCTACCCTGGTGGCGCGGATAGGTTTTAATGAGGTGTCCGGTTATTAATTGAATGATATCTTATGCCTTTTTTAAATTGTTGTGAGTATGAGAAGATCAGATAAATTAAATATATATTAAATGCCCCATCCTTCAAATGAATTATCTTTGAAGTGATCGGATTCATTAAACATTTTTATCCTTCAAATGAAGTATCTTTGAAGTGATTGGATTTATTAAACACTTTTATCCTTCAAATGAAGTATTTTTTAAGAGATCGGATTCGTTAAACATTTTTATCCTTGAAATATTTTGAAGTAATTCAATGAATCAAATGCCTATTAAACAAATTGGAGGAATTAAATACTAGTCAAAAGTTAAACATAAGAAGAAAAAGAAGTTCATACGAAGAAAAAACCTAACATTACATACTAATCGGAATATATCCGGTCCACCATCACAAAAAAATGTCTTGGCTATCCAAGGACTTTGGTTCACAAAATAAGATTTGAAAGAAGATAACAAAATATCTTGGCCATCCAAGGACTTTAGTCTTAAACGTAAAGAGTAAACATAATAACATTAGGGCTCGTTCCCTTCGGTTTTTTCCTTACCATCATCTTTCTTGGGACTCTTGGAATCAGTGTTTGATCTTTCATCGGTTTCCTCATCAAAATCGCTATCACTTGGTGAAGAAAATCCATGAGTGTCACCATATGTCATGGTGTGGAAATTTATCTCTTCGTATGGTACGAACTTCCACAAAGGACCAAGGTTCTTCTTTGGGAAGGTCTCATGAAATAGCAGAAGCATGTCCGATTTGATACATTCATCCCTCTTTTCCAAATAGTTCACTACACCAGCAACATATTTCTCTACTGCTGCAGCTATCTCTTGAGTTTGATTCTTCATTAGAAAATTGTTTTCTTCTTCTTTTTATTTAAGAAGTTTCTCTAACTTATATTTATCTTCGGTTAAAGCGGCGATGGTATTTGTGTTGTTGGTTTGTTGTTCCTTCAAATCCTTGATCTCATCATAGGTGGTATTTTCCAGTGCGAAATACTTAGTCTGGAGGTCCTCTTGAGTAGTCTTGGACTGGCGTAGTTCGGTGCTCAATTTCTCTTTCTATTTAATTAAGGTCTCCACTTCTTGTTGTGCGGAAGAAAAAAAATCTTTCAAGTTTTAGTTTTATGTGGTAAGAGCGGTAATGTTCCTAGCCTTCTCCCTGATCTGTCTTTCCAGATCGACTATCGGCCTAATGAAGCCCAAAAATATATGGTATAGGGTATCATGCTTGCTCGTTACCTCAAAAGATTCACCATTGTAGGTTACAGCATTGGCTATTGTAGTCTGAGGAAAGGACCCCCAAAAGTCATACTTATCGAAATAACGAAAGTACATGTTGTGAAGGTCATCCAGGTTAACCTCGCCTTAAATAGCTGGCGGAAAAACTGGAGAATGAGGGTTAGTTGGTACCTCGTCGTGTGGAGGAACATTAGTTGGAAGAGTAGGAGTAGCAACTGGAGGGCGGAGGAGTATCTCTGACCCTCGGTTACTCCTATTCCTCTTTCTGGATCTTCGATCATCACCTTTCTTGTGCCTCTTATGATCTTTCTTCTTAGCTCGAGATAATTGATCTGATCCCCCGGATTCCCCAACTATTGCAGCAACTTCCTCTAACAAAATGGCGTTGATTCCTTCAAGATTCTCCGAACTGGCTGCTTCGATCTGGTGAGATGGATCAACATCAACTTTTTTAGTCTTCTTATTCGTTATCTTGTCTAGATGGTTTGGAGCTTTACTTCGGGCTGGCAAGTAAAGTTGTCATCCTTGGCCTCAGTCCTTCAAAGGATGACATCCGATAGATGAGGGGTAGCCAATTGTTCCCAAGAGAGGACTCTGATTCCAGTGGTATTCTACAAGTGAGCCTTCAACATGTTTCCTTAAGTTAAACAATTATGAAAGCCAAACCCCAAATTCTCCGATGCCCATTTATTTAAACTAGAAAATGTATCTTTTCATGCCTCCAATTTCTCTAAGAACATCTTCAAAAGTACTACAAAAAATACATAATAATCAGTTCAGTTTAACAACATAAAGATTAAATATCACTGAAATCCGAACAAGTGTTACCTGAGGTCTTCCAGTATCTAGTCAATTGGCTGGGATTTGTTTGGTAGTTGTCTTTTTTACCATTTTACCAAGATCCACTTGTGAAAAGAAACTAAGTCTTCCAAGGTTTCTCAGCCTCCAATAAGCCATTCACTAATTTGTAATTATTTCCTATGTTGTAGTGATAGAAATGGATTTGTTGATTCTTATATAAACCAGTCACAACAACAAACTACTCCATAGGCATTGGAATTTTTGACAACCTGGAAGCAATAATACTGGCCAACAGGGTATACCAGGCGTTCAGACTTAGCTGACTTGGGCAAAGCTTGATTAGATTGAAGTACCTGACTCTTTGCGGGTCCAAAGGGAAACGAAGTTTCCAGTTCAGCGCTTCGGTGTAGACCACTAGTTCGTTAGCCTTGCAATCCAAAGGAGTCTCCGGAGTTACGGGAATTTTCAACTTAATAGATTCCGGAAAGCCTCATTTTTTTCTTATCCAACCTAACTCGACAGTGTGTGTATACACATAGGAAATCTTTTGGAGCGTTAGTAAATATTTTGAATTGACCTTGCGAAAATTGGGCGCAAATTTCCCTTCCAAACACCCCGGAAGTGATTTAGTATTGGGCAGTCTCACTTTTCCTCTATTGGTCTGATCCGATGTGGTATTCATAGTCTGACCGGATATCTCCAATGGGGTATCTTCCCCACTATCTTCCATAGTTTTTTTCCATTATAGTTAACCGTTGTTCGGTTGATTTAGCACCTACGACTTCTTTCTCAATTTGGGTAGCCTCATTATAAAGAGACATGGCGTCCGAATTCACAGGGGGTTGGGCAAGAGGGTTTAATGTTCCTGAACTAACATTCTTTGAAGAAGAAGTGGTGCTCTTGGACTTGGAGAGTTGTGTGACTCTCCAGGATGTAACATTTTTGTGTCTGATCCAATGGCTAGACATGGTGAGGGTTTCTTAACACTGGAAACCGCTTTATCCTTAGGAAATATTTACGATTTTAGTGTAGATAATGTTGGGATAAAAGAAGGTTTTCGATTTACCGATGTTCAACACGACGATGTGCTCTTGTCCGGTATTGGTACCGCTGGGCTATCTACTCCACCAGAAGAAGCAGGGAGTTCAGCTGTGATTCTCGCCTCTGTTTTGCCTCCTTTCTTGATTTCTCCCATTCAGATAGGTTTAACCAACCCTCTTCAATCAAAGCAGTTATGGCTGCGAACATATAACTTCCTAGGTATAAAGCAAAATCGCAAACTCAAGCTTTCTTTCTCTATAAATTGTTCTTAATTATTAAAAAACAATAAAATTGGTTTATATAGAGGAGAAAACCACTTGAGTGTTTCACATAGGGGAGGTAAAACGATTCAAGCAATGATTAGGGGCTATTAAGCCTACCCTAATTGCTCTTTGAAAGATAGGTGCAAGTATCAAGGAAGAAAAACGCCTCAAAGGTCGAACCAAATTCTGACACATGTTAGGTCTCAAAATTCTGACCATTGGTTTTTTCATCTACAAAAAGGAAATGCTTCGGATCCGACCGGGTTTCTCTTTCTTGACAACCAACATTTCAAAAAGACACTTCAGATACAATCCGGGTCCTTTCATGAATGATTTAACTCTTCCAAAATATTTTTGAAAAAACTAAAAGGGCTACTAATAAGGTCAGATATTTTTGGAAGGGCACTGCTGCCTAATCTGGAGGGGCAGTTCAAAACAATTTTACATCAGTCATATTATGAACAGGTCGACTAAGTCAATCATGACTCAGTTATGTGCTACCACCGTTTAGGGTTTAGGCTTAAAAAGATTGACCTGAATCCAGAGTCCGACCCAGAAGGCCCATGAGTCACAAAACGAGTATAAATACCCAAACCAACTTCATTTAATAGGTTGGACTTTCTCTAGAGATATTAGATATAAACATACACCTCTCTTATCTCTTTACTCACTACTTAAAAGTTAATACCCAATTCACAAACTACCCAAAATACCCTCTGACTATAAATTATTCACACCAAACTCCAGCTTATCAAATCTGTTATATTCGCGGAACAAGTATATTGGTTATCTATTTTCATCCTTCCTTCTAGGATCCTTAAAGGGTTGTTATAGAATCTTCTTCGATTTATTTGGTTGGGCCCTACTATGAAGATCTTCTGGTGAAAGTTTGTATGGACTAATGTTAACACTCTCACTTTGGAGTGCGACTTTTGGATTCTTTATCTAAAAACTAAAATTGGACGGTTGTCTTTAAACATTTGTGTTCTCTAATAAGTAATAACAAAAATTCAATCTCGCACGACCCGGACAAATCCAAAAAAATTAAAAATAATAATTTTGGGGATTTACATCTAGGTTCATGCCCCTCTTGGACTTGGAGGAAAGTCTTACATCTTAGGCCTTTGGCAAGTAATTTGTACATGGTGGTGATTGCTAACGGGGTTGATATCTCCTTCTAGTATGATTATTGGCTCTTTCCCACCTCTCTAGTAAATCTCTATGGAAAATGATCATTAAATATTTTTGGCTCGAGAAGAATCAAAGGTCCCAAACATCATTCAGGATAGCCTTTGGAGTTGGAAATCTCACATTAGATATGCACAAGCAAAGAACCGCATCAATCTTCAAGATTAACAATCTCATTCTCTTGTTACCTCCAAATATCAACTTCAATAACGTACACTATTGGACTGTCAAGAGAAGAAATTTAAAGTTCACTATCAAAGACACTTAAAACGGCATTCATACGTTCACCCCATGTGTCGGGTAGATCGGGTTAGTATGAAATAAGTATAATATTCCTCGTCACTCTTCATCATATGACTTGCGATCCAAGGAAAGTTGTCAACTCAAGACAAGCTTCTGAAGTGGGGTTTAAGTACCTCTCAGATTGTATTTTATGCAATTTAAAGTCTGAAACTATCAATCATATCCTTTATGACTGTAGTTTCACTCAGAGTCTTTAGAGTTATTCCAGCTACAATCTCGGGTTCACACTAAATGCTCTTAACTAGTATTTTTGGATTTGCGAGACATCAAATTAGTCTTCTTTTTGAATATATCATCATTATCGTGCTTGCTTTGACACAATTATATACCACGTCTAGCGAGAAAGGATTAAAATCATTTTTTCTTCCCCTCATGCTCTTGCCTTTACGGTTTCCTAACATATTTTCTCAGAGCTTTGATTCATATTTTTTGACACCAAAATTAGCAGTCGAAGATAATTTTTTAACTAAACTCTAATTTATTTGTATGGTACATTTTATCTTTAGAGTTATCACCATCACATGTTGGATACAGTTGAATATGTTATATCTCTCGACTACTACCTCTATGTTTTTTATTGTATATATTCAAAACTCGTAATTATAGATCATTTTCTTTTCCTTGCATCTATTCACCATCTATATTTTAAATTTTCATTCTACATTCAAAAGTCAATCAAATTCAAAACTCAAAATTAACCCAAACATATGACCCCGAAAAGAATAAACTCGTTCGAGTCAATTTTGAAAATCTTAGACAGAGACACAACCCATACGAATCGGTTTCGGATCGAGACGTTTTACTTCACATTTACAACCAATAATAAGTCATGATTAGCGATAAGAATCTCCTACCAAAACCCGAACCACGAAACTACACAACATAAATGCATGGCCAAATAGAACATAAGATAGCGAGATATTTCGTCTTCTCCTACTGCACCAAAACCAAAAGGATTAAATTAGACGAAACAGAGCTTTGTTGTCTCATTTATTACTTCACATGCAAAAGCTACGCACCGTGTCCCTCTCCCTCACTGACTAGTCAAGTCCCAACATAAATGAGTTAGTTGGGCATTACATGCAAGGTCTGAGAAGACTTTATGACACCTATATTAAATTCTCACACATTTCCATACTTCTAATAAAAACAAATTTGTATCATAAATGCGCCGGGACCTTACCATTTTTAATATAATAATATTCAAATTTTATAATTTATTAATAAAATATAGGTAAGTCATCCAAATTGTTATTTGTTTGAAGGTTAAAAATACGATAGTTTTTCTAATAAATATATTTTTTATATTTATGTTTAAAAGAAAAAAAATATTTGTTGTGTTTTTGAAAATATAAAAGATCTATTTACTACAAAGATAGACGATAGGAATTCACGTGAAACAATCGATAAACATAAATTTATGTCATGTTTTTCAGTTTTAGTTTGAATCTTAAATTTTTAAATTCATATTTTTGATTTTTTATTGGATTAGAATCTATCTTGTTAAATTTTATATTTATTATTTTATATACATAAAATGGTAGACTTCTAAGTATATATGCATTCGCTCATGCATTCGTCCAACTGAGTCCTTAGATAAAAAAGATTTTAACTAAATTTGGTTGCAAATAATTATAACCACCTAAAAAATATGGAATCTTTTTTATTTTTAGGCATACCATTTTGTCCTTTGACCAAGTAGAATCTTTTTTTATCTCGTAGTGGTTTTTGGGTATATTTAACCTAAACTTAAAAAACACAAAATTTTCTCCCCCAATTTCCTTATACAGAAAATTTTACAAATTTTCAAAAAACTCAAACAACTCAAAAACCTCGCAAAATTTTAGAAACCTCCAAACCTCTACACAAATCTTTAAAAAAAACACTCAAACGGTTTTCTGATGGATATCGACGACAAGAACCTTGATGAGGAGTATGAAACTACAAATAAAGTAGTCTTTCCAACCAATTAGTTAAAAAAATCCATTTCTGAAGTTCTTCCCGATTTGGAAAGAACCGAACCTGTATTCCACTATCGGCTGAGACTCTCTTCCCCATCGAGGGAAGCATGAAATCCTTTTAGATCTAAGAACCTACCTATCCGGTTGTGTCCACACCAAACCGTCGGTTGAATCCATGTCCACCCGCTATGGAGGGAGGTTTCACCGACCGACCCTTTGGACCCCCCCCCCCCCCCCCGCACGGATCTAAGAAGGCCTAATTTTTGAAACTTTATATTTGTTAAGTAGTAGGTCCCTAGTGGTTTACATATTATCAACCATTAGTTGAGCAACTGTCAACCGCCGATTGAGAACGTCTCTAACAAGTGAAAAATCTGCACCCCGCGGTTTTAGTTCTCCATATATTTTGAAAATATTTGTATTTTTTTTATCATCTCCTCGACGGGGGACCTATTTTCATCCGTCGGTTGGGTAATTGTCAACCATCGTGTGGAAACTTCCCTGATGGTTGAGAAATGATTAACTGTCGGTTCGCGGTGTGTCAACCAACGAATGTGGTTGAAAACAAAGTTTTGACATCATTTATGCTTGATGAATGTAGGAGGAGGAGAGGCTAACTGGTTCATGCATGGTAAAAGATGAGATAATAGCGGGCCATTTCTCCGTTGATTATAGTAATTTGTTCGACACAAAATCTCACTACACGCAACAATAATTGATCAATTGGGTTAAGGAAACCGCGATAGACAATGAGTTTGTGGTTATATTACGGTGTCGCGATAGACTTGCTCGAAAAACTCCGATACTCATTTGTGTGTGCGAGAGATACAAAAAGGACACAAAGTTGGTAGATCTGGAGGATGTTAAGAGGAAGTCTACTGAGACAAAAAAAAAATATGGATGCTCTTTCACCTTTAAATGAAATAAGGTAAATGATGATTTATGGGCTTTAGAGGTCTCATACGACATTTAAAATCACGATAATACATCCTTCAAAGAAGGTCATTCGTACTTGGGACGATTAAACAAAGAAGACATGGATTTTGTAGTTATTTATATAAAAATGGGATCTCGTCCTCATGACATTCTCGGTGGAGTAAAAAAATTGAATCTTAAGAGTTCGTCGTCCATGCGCACCGTTTACAACGCTCAACTAAAAAAAAAGATCAAGAAAGGAGGTCGGTCGCAATTCCAATACTTTTTGGGTGAACTAAATAGATTAAACTATTACGAATTCCATATAAATTACGAAGACGGAAGCAATGTCATAGGTGAGCTTTTATTCGCACACCCAGCTAGTTTGGATTTTTTACGGACCTTTTTAAATATCATTGAAATAGATAACACATACAAGGTAATTAAATACAAGATGTCGTTGTATAAAGTTATTGGAGCCAAAACTTTATACATCAAATTTGTGTTTATGTCTGGAGAAACGTTCGAGAACTACAAATGGGTGTTAGAATGCTTACATTCGTTGATAGTAACTCACTCCATTGAACCACTCTCCATCGTTTTGACGGATAGAGACTTAGCGGTTAAGAAAATGAAAAAAAAAGTCATCAAAGAGAATAAAATGTCCAACATCTTTTTTAAAGTGTGAAATCAAATGATGTTGGTGGTAACAGAGGTATCCTTCCACAACTATCGATCGGAATTGCACCATGAGTTCAAAGAGTATCTAAAAGCAATTGAATATATATAAAGTTGGTTAGGGTCGTACGGTGATAAGTTTGTCACGTGGAGAACTAACCAGTGGTTGCATTTTGGTAACTAAACCACAAACCGCGTGGAGAGAACTCATTCGAGCCTCAAGCATTTCCTCGGTACGAGCAAAGGTAACTTCGAGTCATTTTGGTTGAAGTTGCATACTTTGATCGAATTGCAACACGGGGACATCAAGAGGTCATTTGAAAAGAGCCGTTAGTTAGCCCTATATAAATTTGCTAACATTATGTATAGTAAGCTTAAAAACAACATCTCTCATTATGTTTTAGAACTTTTTTCTGAAAAAGTAGAATGTTTCCGCAACATGAAAATCACGTACACCATGTTTTGCATTTGTGCGATACGAACTACACACGGTATGCCTTGCGTGCACGATATCTACAAATTTGTTTCCAACATATTAGAGGTACCTCTAAATTTATTTCATGATCATTGGAAGAAGTTAAACATTCTTGTCCGTACCAATCTCACGAAGATCGAGCAATTGAAAGCAAAAATCGATAAACTAGTATATGATGTCATGAACTTCAATGGCGAAGCATGGATAAAGTACGTTTATAAGAAATATTTTACCGTCGTCCATCCGGAAACAACTTCCCTATTGGACCCATTGGTCAAGAAAAAAGCGTACGGTTGTCCACCTTCCAAACGTAAGTTGTCTATTACCGCATCTGAGTCATCTATTAAACGTGACAAATGTTTTCACGAGTATGTGCTAGATTCCAAAAAATCTAGTTCCCCATCGTTTGCGAAAACGTTCAAACCTCTGACCGCAAACTCTTGTAAAGGAAAAGAAAGTCTCGTTCCAAAAATTGGTAAGGAAAGCGCCCCCGCTCCAAAAAAGGTACCGTTATTCTAATGCAAGTAAGTGGGACGATGCTTTCTAGTGGAATGGTCAGTTGTAGGTCAAGCTCTACGATGTCGACTAAGGCAAGTTTGATTGTTCCCAAAAGACACTTAAACTAATTCCTCATCTATGTTATACCTTTCGTAACGTCCATTACCGATGTTAAATCTGATGACCACTACGGGTACCACTCGATTGTGCTTGTCTTGAACAGGAAACAAGATGGGTGGAGGTTATTTAAGGATGCCCTATATAAAGAGCTTATGCATTACGCATCTGTGTACGTGAAGATATTTAGAAGCATAGAGAATTTGATAGATATTACGGAATATGTGAAGTGCTCTAGCGATGTGGCTACTGTCGATCATTGGATGTTCATACCCGAGATGGGAGTCGCGGTCGTATCTACATTTAACTACATATTCCACTTCGTAGGACAATATCGAACCATGGGTGTTGGCTTCATTTTTCATCCGTTAAGAGGTGCACCCCTTCAGATGCCAAACCGATTATAAATAGGATTAGGTTGGATCAAATCCAATCACTTTGTGAACATAAGTATTTTTCTACATTTCTGGTTAGTCAAAACTTTTCAGCATCCCTTTTATCGTGTTTTTCATTTTGTAGATTGACCTTTTGGCGTATACCCCATGTGCGAGGATACATCCTTGTTGCTTAAATTTACATTCACCAGAAGCAGAAGGTTGTGCATTATCGATTCTCTCTCGTTGTAAGAGATACCAAGGAATAAAAAATTGTAGCCTCGAAGTAACCAATTTAGCCGCTTTTTGTTTAAACACTAGGTCATCACTCGGTCATTGTAACATACATGTGATTTGTCACGCTTAAAATTAGTATGTTTTGTAGTTTATAATGACACTAATTTAAAAACATTAAGACATTGACTTTTTAACTGGTGGTTTACATTAATTTAAGAATTCACATTAATTTAATACATGACATAATTATAAATACAAATGCAAACAATAAAATAGATAGATAGGAGACAGAATTGGCATAGGAGATTCAGTTTTATCCCGATGGATAGTTTCATCCATCCTTGTAGCGTTTCTCAAAAGGATATTCATCATCCTCGTTGCTTCCTTCAGGAGTTGGGTTAGTATTAACGTCAGTGGCTATCGCATCCGCTTTCTCTTGTAGTTAATGCATCACATATTCCAGCATCTCTTTCGTAATAGTAATTAGAAACGCTATACTGCATACATCGCGGGTTTTACATTGGAATTCGTAAGGTAGTGACTCCAGTGGTACAGTCAAAACGATGTTTAGATAAGCTAACCTTTCGACCACTTCTTCACATCTGCGTGATCGGGGCATCATACGACCCAGACATGATGCCTCCCTACAGTGTATGAAGTACATTCTGTATAAAACAGCATTGATAAATCCAGGATTCTCTTCCAGCATCGTATCTTTCACGAACTCAAAATCTTTTAAGAGGTTTGTATTTTCGTGCACATTTCAATTTGAATCACATATTCGTATTGTTTCAATATATAATGTTATAGTATGGTTCTACTACTTATAGATGGGTAGTAGGCGGGAATTCTCTAAAAAGTTAGTGGAAATCAAATAATGTTTGGGCGGGTTAACCAGTTTTGGTGGAAATTTTGGAAACATTATTTAACAACTTTCACCAATCGGTTGTGATATTCTCAACCAGTGGATGGGAGATTATCAACCGACAGGTGAAATATTCCCTACTGGTTGAGAATTTTTCTACCATCGGGATGGAGACCATATCCGAATAGGAAATAGTCTCTATCTCTACAATATTCACCCGGCGGGGTGTATATTTTCAACCGGCAGCTGGGCAATTCCCCACCGATTGAACAAATTTCAACCACCGGGGATCGAGACTATATCCTAAAAGAATATGAAACCTATATCTAGAATAGTCAGCCGATATAGTGTATATCTTCCACCAGCGGTTGAGAAATTCCCCATCTGTTTAAAAAATTTCAATCGCAGGGTCTCCACCTGTCGGATCGCGTATTCAGCACCGGTGGGTTAAAATTATACCTCACCCGGTGGTTGAAAAATTCTTCCCCGCCGGGGTAGTAGTCAACCGTCGGCTGAGAATTTTTCACCCGACGGGGTGGGAGAAAAGATTGATTTTTATATTTCTTTTGCGAATTGTCACCCGACGGTTGAATGATTTTTAACCAGCGGGGTGGAAACTTCCCCACCGGTTGATAATTGTTAAACCGTCGAGGAGGGAATTTTTCTAAATGTATAATATTATATCTAACAAGTCTTAACCCTCTGTAAGGAATTCACGAAACCTACAAGTCTAACGTAGATCAACACACACAAACTAAAACAAACATCTAATACAACATACATAGCGTGATCTATAACATACGATAGTGTGATTTAAACTTAGACCCAATAAAATTTAAACCAATCGAACATCCAATACAACATACATAACATGATTCAAAATAGCAAACACATTGTTTGAAAAACTAAAACAACAAAGACACAATCAACAAGCCAAGCATGTTAAGAAGCCACAGACTTGTAATTTAAAGCACATTCCTAGCAAAGGACATGAGCTCATCCAGACTACCATCAAGAGGACGGACACGATTTATCGTGTTAATCACACCAACTACGGGTTGATCGTCTAAGATACGAGGCGTGATGTTAAACCAACCATATTTCGCGACATAAGCTGCGTACTGACGGTGAATGTCCTACTGCTTGTTTCTAACCATTGTGAATACCTATAGATCACAAACAAGTGCTCCCTTCCGTTGGTCTAATGCCTACCCTCAACATTATACCGTAAATTGTCTCCTCTTGTCAAACCAAATCTAGAATAAATGGGAGTAGCGAATTCTCTTGGACCTAACCAAACTGTCGCATCACTTGATCTGGGTGATATGCCTCGGAAACAAATATAAAGCGAATGAGGTTGCGATACAACCCTATTTCCTACTCTGGGAACGTTTATCAAACATCAACTTAGCGTTGGAAAATCACCTGCAAATAAATAAACACACACATAAATATGTAATAAATAAACACATATATTGATCGATAACGTAAACAAACACATTTACATCTGTTTCTTGTTAATCCCCGCGGAGGTCACGGTAGTACGGCTTCCCACGAGTGTTTATCGTGGTAATTATTTTTGGAAACCACGACAACATCTTCGAATTGGTTGGCTATAACCGTTATACACCGCAACCCGGAAGGTAGGGAAGTGGTCATACACCCAGTTGTTCAACAAAGCTGAGAAACCTACTAAACTCTTCAAGGAGTTCTTTGAAATGCCTCTCAAGCTCTTGTATAGCCAAGTGAATGCGCATGTACCCCATATAAGCTCATCAAGCTTCCCCAAGTGGTCAACATGAGCGAGAAAATTGCACTAGATATTTTTTGGCTTGTGTTCGTGAATATGGTATATCCAAGAAAGAAAAGGATGTATGCACGAGCGACTTGTTTCTTCATCTCTGCAGTTAGCGCCGCATTTGAATCCAGATACGCATCTCCTAAATACGTTGACCTTAGCCATCGAAGGCCGAACCCACTCCCATCGTGTGCCTTCATTTCTTGTTGCACGTCTTCGGTCGAAACTCCCAACAACTCGGCATGCCTACGTCTGATCTATCATCTGGGTCCTGAAGGGGTTGATAATTCTTCCCTCAACCGAGAGGCCGGTAATCACAAACATATCGTCCAACGTGATAGTCATCTCGACAAACGAAAACTGGAAGGTGTTAGTCTGCTGGTGTCATCTTTCAATGAACACCTCGTCCAACAGTGAATTCGAATTAAATATCGGCACGTGGCGCATAAAGGGCCAAAACGGAGTACCTTCGAATATAGATTTCATCCCTTGTTGTTTACTCAGGTCCTATTGGCCTAGTATGCCGTATTTGGATTGGACCGTAATGTCGGAACGGGATTGAGATAAAGAAAAAAACACATCAATATACCATAAAATAATTAGTTCAAGTTAGAAACTAATTATTTAAATCGTAAATTAAATAACTTACGTCACCAACGAAAGTGTAGTAGGCCTCGTGGTGTATATAGTCGAGGAACAAAATAATATTGTTCTGTGATAAAAAAAGGTCCCTCCAGCCTTCCGGATCGCTTTGACGCACTTGGCTACACACAGGTTGCTCGGGGACATCCACCGCTTCCTCCTCCTCGGAGTACCTAAGAGCAAGGGTCTCTTTTAGAGGTGATGCCTCTAAAGTGCGCTCCCTCACGTTGATATATTATTTCTAGCGTACGAATCGGTCGGTATGGTCTGTACGCACTCTACACGGGGAACATGTGAATCCTGCAGGAAAACAACATGTTCCCAACATGGGCTTTCCAGGCTCACCCAACGGGGAACAAGAACATTTTGGAAAAAAGAAATTCACCTCCGGTTGACAAGTTCTCACCTGGCATGGACCTTGAACACCTGCACGTAAAACCCTAATTCCAACACAAATACAAGCATCTAACATCAACATATGACTTCAAACACATACATAAACATAGATTTACCTATTCTAACAACCTAAATAGCCTAAATTTACAAAAAAAACCATCAAAACCTAAATATAACAAATATATATAACTAAAATAGATTCTTACTCTTTCCTCTTGCCTATTTGTTGTTGTTTATTAGACTGGAGTACTCCAGAGTTGATGAAGAACCCTTTTTATTTAGCCAATTTTTTTGTGTGATTTTGGGTTTTGGAAGTTTGGTAAGGGAAAGGGAAGAAGATAGAGTTTAAGTTAGAGTTTGAAGCTGTTTTGTTTTGGGATGGTTAGAGTTTAGGGTTAGAACTTAGTAAATCTGCCGCCGTGGTATTTTGGATAAAATGTTGTGGATCGTTAAAATTGCAATTAGGCTACTTAAAAATAGAGTTGGTTATCATTTTGGGACCAGATTTAACCTGATCAACCATGACTATTCTGATACAAACCGACTAACACTAACAAAAAAATCATAATAAATGAATTTTTTGAAGATTTTTTTTTGTTCAAAATATATACGGTTTTCATTTCCTATACAATACTAATTGCATATATTATACTTTTCCCAAACAAAATACTTAACTTACTCGATAAATTATCAACTTCACCGATCATTTTTTAAATTATTATTATTAGTTTTAATATGATGGAAAAAATCTTAAACGACCAAACAAATAGAGTATCTTATAGTAAATTCTAGTTACTAATAATTTTTAGTATGAGATATTATTCCTTTCGATCTTTAATTTTTCGGAATAGTTATAGGATTAGTTCTTCTGGTAATTATAAGGAATGATCGACGTATACGGCAATGATGACTTGGTCCTCAACTTGAGTATTGACTAGCGAGCGTCACCATACTATAAATTCTCTTGGATTTTACAGAAAATACAAAGTAATTCTCGTAAGAATAGAAGAGACTATTCGATTTACTTCATTTGAATAGGATGTCAGGCTTTTCTTTGCATTTTGAATAATTTTTTGTCTTTTTTATAAAAAAAAATCATATTTTGTTACAAAATCTTGAAAAGAGTATATAATTATTAGAATTTGATTGTTTTTATTTTATTTTTTACATTAAATAGATATAGAAGGATATTAAGATATTCAAACAAAATAATAGTTAATTTTCACAATCATAGTAGTTATAAAATAAATATTTATAATAATTGATGGTCTAAATAAATTTTGTGACAAAATCAATATTTTTCTATTGTAATATATTAAATATTAATAACTACTACGCAATTACAAAATCAGTAACTATTTAAATTTTCGAACTATCGATAATTATATTTTTATTACAATTATTATTATTTAAAAAATAGAAAAGCAATTGGGTTTAGTGGTTCTGTTTCGTATAATTTATGGGTTTTATTAGGTCGGTTTCATATTTTTTTTGGTTTATCAGTTTAATTTTGAACTAATATTAAACCCTGAAATCTAAATAATAAAAAACGCAACAATATGATATTTTTTGGGTTTGTGAAAGAAATAAAAACAATTTTACGGTGAAAATATGTTATAATATGTTATAATATGTCTATCAAGCTTCTCGAAGAAGAATTTTTTTTCAAACGCTTAATCTTTAAAATTGTGTAAAGTTATATTGCGTAGCAATATTTTTTTATCATTAAAAAAAAATTAAAATCATCATAACTAGCCAAATGATTACTCCAACTATCAAAGTTATAAATCAAAATATTATCAATTTTGACCATTTTAAGTGAAATTTTACACTTATCGCTCTTAAAAGATTCTAAATTCGTCGGAAAAAAATGAGAAGATGTTGTGTGTTAGAGATACAAGGCATAGGACCATAAATCCATATAGTTTATTTTGATTTATAAGTAGCTAAATAACCACCAACAAACTTACACGGACGCTATGATAAGAAACTAAATATATGAAAAGAACAAAAGCATTTAATTCTTATAAAAATATATTTAAAAAAAAATAAAAAATACAACTACATATATAATAAGAGACTATTGAGATTTCATCCGATGTAAACATTGAAATAATATCAAAACAACAACTAGGTGCAGGAAAGGGAACCACAGGAACTTAAAGAAGCATAGTAATAACATTAACAGATAAGCAAGAGGAAGAGAAAAAGAACAACACCTAACAACATCTTCTTACACTCAACCTCGGCTCTCATTCGGAGGTGGTCTATCTTTATCGCTTTGGCTTCATCTTCTATATGTTCGGTTTCATACTCTATCGCATTTTCGTTCTCTGATTCTGTCTTGTTTACATACATTATTTCTTTGTCTTCATACACTATTTCTTTGTCTTTATCCTCTATCTATTCGACTTCATCCTCTATACGTTCGGTTTCATGCTCTATCGCATCTTCGACCTCTGATTCTGTCTTGTTTACATACACTATTTCTTTGTCTTCATTCATTATTTCTTTGTCTTCATCCTCTATCTCTCAGACTTCATCTTCTATATGTTCGGTTTCATGCTTTATCGCATCTTCGTTCTCTGATTCTGCCTTGTTTACATACACTATTTTTTTTGTTTTCAATATATATCTATTCGACTTCATCCTCTATATGTTCAGTTTCGTGCTCTATCGCATCTTCGATCTCTAATTTTTCCTTGTTTACATACAATATTTCTTTGTCTTCATCCTTTATATGTTTTCTATATGTTCAGTTTCATAATCTATCGCATCTTCGTTCTCTGTTTCTACCTTGTTTGCATATACTATTTATTTGTCTCCATACACTATTTATTTGTCTTCATCCTCTATCTCTTCGGCTCCATCCTCTATATGTTCGATTCCATGCTCTATTGCATCTTCACTCTCTATTTATTTATCTTCATACACTATTTATTTGTCTTTATACTCTATCTCTTCGGCTTCATCATCTATATGTTCGGTTCCATACTCTATCATATATTCGATCTATGATTCTGCCTTGTTTACATACACTATTTCTTTGTCTTCATACACTATTTCTTTGTTTTCATCCTCTATCTCTTTAGTTTTATCCTCTATATGCTCTCTATAGATTCGGTTTCATGCTCTATCGCATCTCCGTTCTCTGATTATGTCTTATTTGCATACACTATTTCTTTGTCTTCATACACTATTGTTTTGTCTTCATCCTCTATCTCTTCGGCTTCATCCTCTATATGTTCGGTTCCATGCTTTATCGCATCTTCGATCTCTAATTTTGCCTTGTTCACATACACTATTTATTTGTCTTTATACACTATTTCTTTATCTTTATCATCTATCTCTTTGGCTTCATCCTCTATATGTTCGGTTTCATGCTCTTATCACATCTTCGTTCTCTGATTCTGCCTTGAAATTATTATCTAGAAAATTTAGAGTACTTTTAGGCCTAATATAAAATTGATAATAAATGTATGATAAATCTTTTATATCTTAGTATTTTTTGTTTTAAATTCTTGTTTACTATCTTTCAAAATTCTGAATTTCAATTCATCGTAAACAAACTTCTTTCCGTCAAAATCAAGCTTCCATAAGTGTTTCAACTAATAATATTTAAGTTGCCACCTTGTTCAATAAAATTTAACGAGATAATATTTTTCATAAAATTTGAGAACTATAATATGGAACAACTCCAAAAATATGTACAGATTAAAAACAAAATCAATGTTTAGAGATAGACAAAATAATATTCCAAGATAAGAATTTCTAAAGTGTTAAATCATAAAACAAAGAAATAGAAATTTGTTCAAAAAATATTTTGTTCTAAAAAATAAAAAATATTTCAAGAAACCTAAAACTAATTATTATGATTATGATAAGTTTCGGAACTTCTCAATAGATCGCAACTTTCAAAATAAGAATAAAAGTAAAAATATAAAAAATAAAATTAAAAAAATTATGGTAATAGTGACATAAATCAACACCGCATAGTCGAGCTAGTGGAGTATATGAGCTCATGACCAAAATATCATGTGTTCGACCCCTCTACAAACGCTTTTTTTTTTAGCATGTCACCTTGTGCGGTTTACATTCTGGCATTAGTTTGCAGGCTATTGCATCAGACTAAGGGTTTGCCTTATGCGCACTCGTTGAGTAATGGTTGTGGGTTCCTTCCAGAAGTAATAATAATAATGAATCGATATTGGTGGAGTAAAGTGAGTTTGTAACTTCATGAATTCGATTCTCTCTACAAACGCTTTCTTGGTTAAGCCTATCACCGTGTATGGTTTACCTTCTGATGTTGGTTTGTAGGCTACCACATCATATCACGGTGAGTAGCAGCTGCGGGTTTAATAATAATAATAATAATAATAATAATAATAATAATAATATATTTGAAAAATAATTGTGGTGTATATGAAGTACAAATGGACAACGATTCGAATTCAATACATATAAATTTATATATTAAATATGTCTAAGAATCTCTTGCGTAGTTATATATTATGAAGAAATATAGTTTGGTATGTATACGAATACGATACAATAATTTTATCAGAATTGAGTTATTTTATTATAAATATTATTCAATGTTGTGTAATAATTAAACCTTGTAATAATGAAGTTTTTATTAATATAACATATGCAATATACTCTTATATGTAGAATAATTAAAACATGACTGACTTATAAATTTATATTGAATAAAAGAAAATCTATATCTTAATCCATAATGATAAGAGAATATGTTATAAAATTTATATCGTCTTTGTATTTTAGAATATATATATATATATATATATATATATATATTATATTATATTATATTATATGAAGCAAAGACAAATAAAGATTGAAAACAAAGTATTGCTAGCGAATAAAATTCTTCTTATGCTCCGACCAAGGTATTACCAATTTCAAAGCTCACGAACTGCATAAGGGTAGTGCAAGTCTAGGATATGAGTGATTTGGTTTCTAAAGAGTATAACATTAGATAAAATATATATAAGATCTATTATAAACTTAGGTGGAGAATTATTAAAAGTAGATTAGAAGTAACTTGAAATATAATATTGTATTTAAATCGCTCTCCTATATTAGTTAGATCTTCTATATTAAGTAGATTTTTTATTAATTAAATTTTTTATATTAATTAGATTTTCTATTAATTTAGTCTTTTATATTAATTAGATTTACTAACTATTAGTGTTCCTATATTTCTCATACAAACCAAAAAAATATTTGAAATAGATTATCCCGTCTCATATATACAACTCCCAATCAATACACAATGCTTTAATAATACCTTAGATAACCAAGCTTCATTAACAGTCACGTAATCACTTCTAATTATTGAACCACAGTTTCTATTTTTTACTTTTTATTTTTATTTTATTTTTAAAAGGTTCAAATATTTCAAAACAAAGCTCGAAAAAAAAATTGAAACTACCATCGACTTTGTTTTTTATGACAAATAAAATTAGATCTATTGATGATATTATTTTTTTATTTTAAAAATTGGCAGTAACATGCGAGTTCAATCATGAGAGTTGTATACGTTTTTAACCATGCGAGTTTATTGAATATTAGAAATGAGAGTTCTTCATTATAATCCAATCGTGCGAGTTCTTGTATATTAAACCAACCAATTTTAAGTCTATTAGTTGTGATAGGTCCTTATGTTTCCAATCACGAGAGTTATATACATTTTTAACCGCGCGGGTTTATTGAATATTTAACATGAGAGTTCTTCATTACTATCTAGCCGCGCGAGTTATTGTTTATTAAACCATTCGATTTTAAGTCTATTAGTTACGCTAGATATTTATGTTTCCAACCACGAGAGTTCTGTACATTTTTAACCATGCGAGTTTATTGAATATTAAACATGAAATTTTAAGTCTATTAGTTGTGCTACATCATTATGTTTCCAACCACGAGAGTTGCTTAAATTTAACTATGCGAGTTTAATAATATTAAACATAAAAGTTCTTCAGTAGTTACTAACTGTGTGGGTTATTTTATATTAATCATTCGTTTTTTAGTATATTAGTTGTGCTAGATCCTTATGTTTTCAACCATGAGAGTTTCTGTATATTTTTTTACTGTGCGAGTTTATTGAATATTAAACATGAGAGTTCTTCATTATAATCTAACTATGCGAGTTCTTGTATATTAAACCATTTGATTTTATGTCTATTAGTTGTGTTAGATCCTTATGTTTCCAACTACGAGAGTTCTGTATATTTTTAACCACACGAGTTTGTTGAATATTAGACATTAGAGGTGATGCAGACAGTTCGGTGAATTGACAGTTTGGAGCTCCGGTGTCAGATTTTGACCCACAGCACCTTGTTTCGAAGGGAACGACGTCACGAACGCAAGTCACGAGCTATGCTCGAGAGCTATGGGTTTTTTGGGCATTCGAGCTTATCTATCCTCTTGTTTTGCAATTTTAATACTTTAGGCTATTTTTGTAATTTTTATATTTTTAGTTCTAGGGTTTCGCTTGAACCCTTATATAAACCTATCTTCTATACATTGTTTGAGGGAGTTGTTTTTATTTAATAAAATTAGGGTTTTTATTCCCTTATGGCTTCTCTTGCGTTTCACTCTATATCATAGTGGTATCAGACACAGGCAGTCCTGCGAGATGGTGCGAGGAAGAACCAGCGGTCGCGGTGGCGCTGCAGTGACTGGAGACACAGGTGATTTAGATGATCGTGAAGTTGCTGACCTACGCCGTCAGGTAGCCGATCTTACCCGTCAGATGGCTGATCTTAACGCCAGGCAACAAGGCACAAAGGTTGAGGGTATCGATAACCCTTTTGGGGAGGGGATCGACCAGAATACTTCTCACGACCGACGCTGGGAGCTTGGTTTCAAGATAGACATCTCGGACTTTGATGGCAGCCTTAAGACAGAGGCACTTATCGATTGGTTATCCCTGATTGAAGAAGTCCTGGACTTCAAGGAAGTTCCTGAGGAGATAAGGGTCGCATTAGTCACCATTCACCTACGCGGCAGGGCACAGACTTGGTGGCAGCATGTGAAGAAGAACCGCGCGCGTGAAGGCAAGGATAAAGTCCGCAGCTGGGAGAAATTCAAAAGAAAAACCCGCAAGGCTTTCCTTCCTTACAACTTCGAGCGGGAACTCTACCAGCGACTCCAGCATCTTCGTCAGCGATCCCTTATGTAGGCGAATCTTCTGATGGGTAGCGTAGATTGCGGACAAACTGATTTATTCCTCAAGTATCGGAATTGGGTGAAACAGGTACTCAAATCGAAGATTTCGATGATACCCAAATTCGACCCCTAAAGCCTTTAAAAATCAGTTTTTATATTTAGACGTTATTTTTATTTATTTGTTTTATTTTTAGATATTTTTGTAATTTCCTTATGTGGAATTAGGGTTCTTGGTATTGCTATATAAAGCATCTTATACCTTATTTTGCTGGAGTTGTTTTTGTTTAATAAAAATTAGGGTTTTATCCCTTATGGCTTCTCTTGCGTTTCACTCTAAATCATAGTGGTATCAGACACAGGCAGTCCTGCGAGATGGTGTGAGGAAGAACCAGCGGTCGCGGTGGGGCTGCAGTGACTAGAGATACAGGTGATTTAGATGATCGTGAAGTTGCTGACCTACGCCGTCAGGTAGCCGATCTTATCTGATTTTAATACTTTAGGTTATTTTTTTAATTTTTATATTTTTAGTTCTAGGGTTTCGCTTAAACCCTTATATAAACCTATCTTCTATACATTGTTGAGGGAGTTGTTTTTATTTAATAAAATTAGGGTTTTTATTCCCTTATGGCTTCTCTTGCGTTTCACTCTATATCAAGAGGTCTTCATTAAATCCAACTATGCGAGTTCTTGTAAATTAAATCATTCGATTTTAAGTTTATTAGATGTGCTATATCTTTATGTTTCCAATCACAAGAGTTTTGTACATTTTTAACCATGCGAGTTTATTGAATATTAAACATGAGGGTTCTTATTTATAATATAACCGCGCGAATTGTTGTATATTAAACTAATCGATTTTAATTTTATTAGATGTTCTATATCTCTATGTTTCCAACCACGAGATTTCTGTAAATTTTTATTATGCGAGTTTATTAAATATTAAACATGAGAGTTCTTCGTTATAATTTAAATGTGTGAATTCTCATATATTAAACCATCCGATTTTAAGTCTATTAGTTGTCCTAGAACCTTATGTTTTCAACCCTGAGAGTGTTGTACATTTTTAACCATGTGAGTTTATTAATATTAAACATAAGAGTTGTTCATTATAATCTAACCGTGTAAGTTATTGTATATTAAACCATTCGATTTTAAATCTATTAGTTGTGCTAGATCCTTATGTTTCCAACCACGCGAGTTATATACATTTTATCTTTGCAATTTTATTGAATATTAAACATGAGATTTCTTCATTATAATCTAGCAGTGCGAGTTCTTGTACATTAAATCATTCGATTTTAAGTCTATTAGTTGTGCTAGATCCTTTTGTTTCCAACCACGAGAGTCCTGTACATTGTTAACCATACGAGTTTATTGAATATTAAACATTAGAGCTCTTCATTATAATTGAACTGTGCGAGTTCTTATATATTAAACCATTCGATTTTAAGTCTATTAGTTATGCTAGATCCTTATGTTTCCAACCACGAGAGTTCTGTACATTTTTAACCATGCGAGTTTGTTGAATATTAGACATTAGAGTTCTTCATTAAGTCCAACTGTGCGAGTTCGTGTAAATTAAACCATTTGATTTTAAGCCTATTACTTGTGGTAGATCCTTATGTTTCTAACTACGAGTTCTGTTCATTTTTAACTATGCGAGTTATTGAATATTAAACGTGAGAGTACTTATTTATAATATAATCGTGCGAGTTGTTGTATATTAAACTATTCGATTTTAAGTTTATTAGATGTGCTATATATTTATGTTTCCGACCACGAGAGTTCTGTACATTTTTAACCATGCGAGTTTATTAAATATTAAACATGAGAATTCTTTGTTATAATTTAAATGTGTGAGTTTTTGTATATTAAACCATTCGATTTTAAGTCTATTAGTTATCCTAGATCCTTATGTTTCCAACAAAGAGAGTGTTATATATTTTTAACCATGCGAGTATTAAATATAAGAGTTGTTCATTATAATCTAACCGTGTGAGTTCTTGTATATTAAACCATTCGATTTTAAATCTATTAGTTGTGTTAGATCCTTATGTTTCCAACCACGCGAGTTCTGTACGTTTTAACTGTTTAAGTTTATTGAATATTAAACATGAAAGTTCTCCATTATAAATCTAACCGTGCAAGTTCTTGTACATTAAATCATTCGATTCTAAGTCTATTAGTTGTGCTAGATCTTTTGTTTCCAACCACGAGAGTTCTGTACATTTTTAACCATGCGAGTTTATTGAATATTAGACACGAGAGTTCTTCATTATAACTAAACCGTGTGAGTTCTTGTATATTAAAACATTTGATTTTAAGTCTTTTAGTTATTGTAGATCCTTATGTTTCCAACCATGAGAGTTTTATACATTTTTAACAGTGCAAGTTTAATAAATATTAGACATGAGAGTTCTTCTTTATAATCTAACCGAACAAGTTCTTGTATATTAAACCATTAGGTTTTAAATCTATTAGATGTGTTAGATCTTTATGTTTCAAATCACGAGAATTTTGTATATTTTTTAACGTGCGAGTTTATTGAATATTAAACCATTCGATTTTAAAAGTATTAGCTGTGCTAGATCCATATGTTTCCAAACTTGAGAGTTATATACTTTTTTTTAACCATGTGAGTTTATTAAATATTAAACATGAGAGTTTTTTATTATAATCCAACCATGCGATTTCTTTGTACAATAACTAGAGAATATGTGAGTATAATGTATTTCAGAAGATGAAGATGTGAGTTTATTGTTACTTTCACATGCACGTTGACAATACAAAAATGATAAAGATGCGAGTTCATTATTATTAAGTCACAAATGACTAAACCCATAAACAAGATAATATGCTACAACCTACAAACAACACAACACAACGTATAAATAAAGCAATACACAAAATTTAATATTTACCACTTGATTTTTACTGTTTTAATTTTAGCACATGTAGGGTTTTCTAAAAGTTGTAACAACAATCGAAGCTTCAAATATGTATTCCTTGAAAATGAATAACGGTCGGTGACGTCTTTATTGCTTTATCAAACTGAGAAATCATTGAAGGAGGTAGCCGAAAATTATGGAAGAGGAAGGTACATCATCGGGTACGTCTTTATGGAGGTAACTTGGTATTTGAGGTTTTATTGGTTTATTAATTCAAATGGTTTATTGATTGAGGAGGAAAAACAATTCACCCTAAAAAAATCCTATTTATACTAGTGATGATAATTTTTTCCATTTTTACGCTCTAGATACCTATTGGTGATAAGGAAGAATAAAAAACATGGATAAAATTGTAAAGAAGAAGTCTGACAGGAGAAAATTGTAAAGAAGAAGTATGGTAGGAGAAAAATGTAAAGAGGAAATTATGTTAGGGGAAAATGTATAGACTATTTAAGAAATAGTTAAAATAATAAGAAGAAAATATATAGGGACCAAAAGTGTAATAATCGGGAATTAAAGCGTGTGGGACCCGTAATTTTACTATAAAAGGACCACACACGCTTCACAAATCCCAAGAAAAATAGAATATTACTTTCTCTCTCTACTTATGCTAAGCTCTCACTTTCTCTCTCTAAAAGGCTCCTAAACAAAGTGATTCAGATAATATTGGCACTAAGATATACTCGTATCGCAAAATCACCCCGGGACATTCTCAAAACTCTTCAGTGGCGCCGTCTGTGGGAAACGAAGATCGTTCTGACGACAATCGCTTCCTGGAAATAGTTCATATTCCGAAGAAAACTATGGAAGAACAAGGGGACGATTTTGTCAACAATTGCGAGGAGAACCTAGTGGGTGATGACTACCAGAATGATATGGAGTACGAGGCGCTTGGGGGCCAGCGAGTCGGAGACACTTTCGATGACTCAGACCTGTTGGCTCGAAGGAATGAATTGTTGCTAGAGATCGAAAGATTGAAGGCAGAAAAGGAAACCGTACAGGCAAATCTTCGTTCCGAGATAAGGAGGGAGTCAGCTAGTGGAAAAGAGGAGCGCGAAACCGATTTTCGTCCTAAAAACAGGGACGATAGATACAGTGGATACAAACGGCGATCGTCGAGGAGGAGAGAAAAACGACATTTGGATTCGTCTGATTTGAGCGATTATTCTCGATATAGTTCGTCGGAGTCATCTCCTAGGAAAAATCACAGAAAGAAAAAACACGGTCGAGGACACGCTGATTACCGAAGGGGAAGAAGCTCAGAGAGGAAGTCTCCGAGGGAGAAGAGTTACCATGCTCAGGTTGATGAGCGGACTTATGGCCAAGCGAAGTTTCCTGTCAGAAAAGAAGACATGGGCCCGCGAAATTCGAAGTGGCAACATCAGTATACTCTTCCATCCGAGGAAGGATTGTATTTTCCGAGCAACGAAAATTTAAGATCCAATGTTTATCGTACGGGTCACAATTGGAGAGCTTCTCCTTTGTCCCCGGACATCTTGGTGGGAAACCTCCCGAAGCACTTCGATATCTCGAAGTTAGAAAAGTTCGATGGGACACAAGACCCGGATAATCACATCGAACAATTCAAAAACTTCATAATTAATTTCGACGACGATGACAAATTGTTGTGTAGAGTATTTTCTCAGACCTTCAAGGGGGTAGCTTCCAAATGGTATAATAGGCTTCCGCAGGGCTCGATAAAGAATTTCGATATGTTCTGGAATATCTTCAGACAACACTTTGTGGGGAGCAAAAAGTTCAGAGCTAAAGGAGACACGATAATCTATTGCAGACAAAAGGTTGGGGAGAGCTTGAAGAATTACACCAATCGGTTTGTCAAAACAAAAACGGACATGGAGTATTGTAAAGACTCAGTGGCACTTGCAGCTTTCAGGATGGGCTTACTCCCCGGATTATTGAAGGATACGGTGGCGGAGAGTCAGGCCATGACCTTCGGAGCATTGTTGGATCAGGTTGAGAAGAGAATTCTGGTGGAGGAGACTCAGGCATCAGAGAAAGGATCCAGGGATCAATTGGATCAGAATCAGTTTCAGAGGTCTGAGCCGAGCAGCCAAGGGCCCCGTGCCAATATTCAGGCCAAAAGTATGGGTCAATATCCGCCGAGGCAGAAAACAAACCCACAATATTATGGTAACCAGCAAAATTACAATCAAGGAACCAGACCAATGTCGAATAAGTGGGTGCGACCGAACTATTTTGCGGAGTTAACGAAAAATGTTGCTGCTATATTCGACAAGGCGAGATCCACAGTACCATTCAGGAAACCTTTTCCTATACAGACTCCGTGAGAAAGTAGAAGCATTAACAAATATTGCACGTATCACGAGGACATTGGGCACGACACCAAGGACTGCATAGCTTTGAAAAACGAAGTGCAAGCTCTGATCGAGAATGGAATGTTGTTGGAGTTTGTCAAAAAGCACTCCCAGAAAAAATGCGGTGGTGAAAGCTGTTCCAAAAAACACTGATACAGCCATGGTAATTTCCGAAGAGGTTGATGATTTTGACATTGAATCAGACTATTTGGATCCCAATGAGGGGAGGAACAATGTGGATATGGTGGAAGATATGATCAAATTCGTCATGTCAAATATTTGCTGTCGTTTTGGCGTGCCATTGCAAATCACAACGGATAATGGGCCTCAGTTTGATAACAAGGAGTTCAAAAGTTTTTGCAGCTCCAGGGGCATACGACAATGTTTTTATGCCCCATTTCATCCTCAAGTTAATGGGCAAGTGGAAGTGACTAATCCCACGATTCTCGATGGTTTGAAAAAGAACTTGGAAGGAAAGGCAGGAAAATGGCCTGATTATTTACAGGAAGTATTGTGTGCTTACCGGACAACTCCACGAACGGCTATTGTTGTATCTCCATTTGCCTTAGTGTATGAAATGGATGTCATTGTCCCTCCAGAGATTGTTTTCCCTTCACATCATGTGGCAACGTATACAGCAGATGTGAATGACCAAAACAGAGCACTGGCGTTAGACTTGGTTGAAGAAAAAAGACAACGAGCACAGTTGATGTCCCTCCATTATCAAACTCTTATGAGGAGTCGGTATGCGTCTAAAGTAAAGCACAGAGACTTTAAGGTGGGAGAGAAAGTACTACGTAAAGTTTTCCTGCATACGATAGACAAGCTTCTGGGTAAATTGGGACCAAATTGGGAGGGCCCTTATGAGGTCACCGAGAAATTAGAACCGGGCACGTATCGGTTAAAAGACAAGAAATGGCGATATCTCCGTCTCCCATGTAACATTGAACACTTAAAGTTGTATCTTGAATGAGAAATTAGTTGTCCTTTTTTGTACAAGAAAGTTCCAAACATAGTGAGGGCATACTCTTTCCTACCCTGATAGGCACATGAAGGTTTTAACGAGGTGTCCAATAAGCTGCTTAATATGACGTACTTTTTGCCTCAAACTATTTTTTGGGTCACAATGATTTGTGCCTCAAATTTCTCTCTACCGTAAACTATAATTTGGGTCATAATGATTTATGCCTCCAATTATTCTCTATCTTAAACTATAATTTGGGTCACAAGGAGTTGTGCCTCGAATTTTTCTCAATCTTAAACTATAATTTGGGTCACAAGGAGTTGTGCGTCGATTTTTTCTTTGCCTTAAACTATAATTTGAGTCACAAGGAGTTGTGCCTCGAATTTTTCTTGGTCTTAAACTATAATTTGGGTCATAGGGAGTTGTGCCTTGAATTTTTCTTTGTCTTAAATTATAATTTGGGTCACAATGAGTTGTGCCCCGAATTTTTCTTTGCCTTAACTTATGATTTGAGCCACACTGATTTGTGCCTCGAAGTTATTTTCTATCTGAAACTGATTATTCGAGTTACAATAACTTATGCCTCGAATTATTATTCGGGTCACTGACATTTGTGCCTCAAGTTGTTTTGCTTTTTGAATTATAATTTGGGTCTTTTCAAATTATTCTGTGAGATACAATCTGTTATTATTCATGCCATGCCTTAGCATATTTTTTAGGATAGTTTTTTATTAACACCACAGTTCGGATTGATACAACGATATAAATTGCCATACTAGAAAATTGCAGGGTTACATGTTATAGGTTGGGACATACACAAAAGTTCGAGGAATACATCTCATCGTATCAAATTCGAGGGATAACAAAAATCTCCTTATAAGGTCTTATACACAAAAACTATTCCATCATGATTACCTATTGTTGAGATTTTTCTGGGGAATCACTTTCCTCAGAATCTGATGACTCACTCTCACTGACAACGATATGAGGAGGACGGAGATCCGAGGACACGAGTTTCCAAAAACTGCCAAGGTCATAATCGGGGTGCTCTGCATGAATTGAGTTATCAGACCTGCTCGAACTGTTGCATCTCGATCAGCAAGGTTGCTTGTACACTTGGCCACATAGGCATTCACAGCCTTTTGTTTCTCTTCCTCTACCTATCGAGGAAAATCTTCGATGCGCTTTGCCAAGTGCTCCCTATTTTTGGAGACTGTTTCATAATCATTAAAATAATCATTAAAACCCTTGCGCGCTATTGCTTCGGCCTTTTGATACTTCATAATGAGTTTCTCTTGGCCCTCGGTCTTTTTCTGATAGAGGTCCCTCTCCTCCTGGCAGCACCTCTCGAGCATGATGACATAGTTCTCCGAGGCAGATAATTTCTCATATAGTGCATATGCTTGGCTTTCCACAATCGCATGTTGCTTTTTGGCTTCTTTAAGTTGTATTGAATTTGTAGTGATTTTTTCTGTTCTCCAAGTGTTCCATCTTCTTTCCCCTAATAACAGAGGTGTGCAGCAGGTTACGCATACTTAGTGAGAATTCATCATCATGGGGAATTTCGAAGGAGATGCTGGGAGAGCCAAGGCCAACAACGTCAAAATCTGATGTCTCCCCCTTGAGAATTTCAAGATCAACATGTTGGAGAGGTTTACTTCGAGGCATGGGCAGTGGAGCAAGTATTGGGGGCTCCTCTAGGGGAGCTGGATGTGAAGCTTGGGTACGAGGAGTGCTAGGTGTTAAGTTAGAGTTCTGTTTGGGAGAGTTATCTCCCATTTTATGTTAAGACTCACCTAGTGCCCTTTGATCTCCAATCTCCTCGGCCGGTTCGGGGGCGTCATTTTGAAGTATGCTGTCCTCGGACAGCTCTTGGATAGGCTCTAAGGCATCCTTTTCTTTCCCTTTGGCTTTCAAGATTTTCTTCTTCCGAGGGCGAATGGCCTTTTTTGGGGAAGGGTCAGGATTGGGAGTCACTCCGTTATCCGAGGAGGCTGCAACCGGGACGATGGCCACTTCTAGTGGTGTTTGTTGTTCCTTAGCAGGAAGTTCCTCATCGGATCCATCTCGATGGCTCTGTGCACAAGCACGCTTCGGAAGATATATCACTATATCCTTCTTTGTTACTCGCTCAAACACTTCATCTTGGGAAGGAGGGGTCATCAACTCTTTCAAAGACAGTCGATCAAGGGGATTTAACCTCCACAGTCTACTCAGAGCCATATTGTTGTCTCTGAAGCACAAGCAAAATTGGTTCTCCCATTTCTCTTTGGCCCATTCACTGAGCTTGGTAAAAATAGAAGTGGCACTTTCCACATGATCAGCATATGGCTTGAAAATGTCAGTCATAGCTACAAAAATGTTAAGTTAGATTCTCACTATTCGAAGGACTATCATAAGTAAAGTTGTTCGAAGACTTACATTTGTTGGTCCACATAAGAGATAATTTGTGAGGGCTCGAAGGGGTCGCTTCAGAGCCTGTCTCCTAGTGTCCTGAGAAGAAGATAAACTGCTGTCTCCACTTCTTGTCAGCCTCTAGCAAATCTTTTAGCACTTTCTGCCTTCGGTTAAAAGTTAATGAGTAGAATGGGAAGAATGGGTTCCTAGCCAACCCAGATAATCTAATGAACTGCTCCAAGGAAAACTTTTGGCCTGAAATTCTTGAGGTCATGATGCATGCCATTAATGTGAACCACATGTTGGGTCCAGCTTGAGAAGGGCAAAGATCAAATCTTAGCAAAATACTCGATGAAGAAGGGGTCTAAAGGAAATCTTAGTCCCCAATTCACGATTTCAGTGTAAACAACAAGCTCATGATCCCTAACGGATAATGGAGTCTCTCCTTCGGAGGGGAATCTGATGTCGATATACGAAGGAATGCACCAACGAGTACGAAGTAACATTTCTTCCGAGGGAGAGAAATACTTGTACGATATATTGTAAAGAGAAACATCATGCTTATTCTCAATCCCTCGAATATTGTTGCCTATGATGGCATCGAGTTCTAAGGGAAGTGTTACATCACCTTTTGATTTAGGGGCAATACGTTCCGCTTGCTCTTTGGATATCGTTGGAAAAGGAGTATGCGTTTGGCTAGAGGACTCTGCTGGGATTTCAATGTGTTTATCTGGACTTGTGGTCTGAATGGCTTGAGTGTTTGGATCAGGATTGTTCGGGGCGGTATGATGTTCACCAGACGACTCCGCATGAATTTCAATGACATTATTCCAATCTGCAACGTGAGTGGCTTGAATAGACGACTCAGGATTATCCGAGGCGATAGCTTTTCCTTTAGCAGCTAGGGCTTTGTTGTGCAAATCTTGAATCTCCGCCTCGGTAGCCACGGTATGTCCTGGAGAAAATCAGAGAGTCTCATTTCCTGTTATGGATGGAGTACCTGGAAGGCTTGACATAGGATCTCCGATCCTCGAAATATCTCGTTATTTTTCCTCAAGATTGTTTGTGGTGCTTTTCCTTCCCCATTTCTTCGGGGGTGGTCTGGTTGCTGATGTGGTTCTGATGAGATATTTCGAGGGGGATGATGGCCGTCAAATTTGCAGGAGGAGGCCACGAACCGTAGAAGGTAGTCACATCAGGTGGAGGCTGAGGCTCTGTGTATTCACCAGCAGCGACTCTTTCTTCAAATTTTTTGCTAATAAGGAGCCACTCCGGAATCCGACGAGTTTTGTAAGCCATCTTTCTCTCTCTATCAAGTTTGGGTGGAAAGTTTGAGTTTTAATGAAGGAGATGAGTATTTATAGAAGCCAAATGGGCTTCTAGGGAAAAAAGGGCCCAGGGACATTTCCTATTGTTTGCCTAGGGGCATTATGGGTACCCTAGGTCAAAGATTACTGACAGAGGCGTGGGAGAAGTTGCAGAGCCATGATCTCTCTAAGGATACTCTGACACGAAAGCATGACTGCTAATGTCATGCCCTTTTTCAGCCAATCATTGCAATGTCTCATCGTCGAATTATAGTGGCTACGATATACTCACAGAACAAATTATGATGGGCCAAGTTTTAACGTAATAGGCTTTTCCTTACTAAGACATTGCAAGGATTGGGGGGCTACACTGGTTAACATGAGGTAAAAAAAGTTTATAGTCCAAGGGACGTTTTTTTCGAAAGAGTATGTAGCATTTGAAGTATTGGTCTAAAGCGTTTTCGAGGAGGAAATTTTGCGGTTGAGGAAATGTTCTTCGAAGAAGAGACATTCGAGGAGGCAATAGAGACTTCTTTACAGTCCCAGTAAAACTATTTTTACTAGGACTGGGGGCTACTGATAAGGAAGAATAAAAGACATGGAGAAAATTGTAAAGAAGAAGTCTAACACGAGAAAATTGTAAAGAAGAAGTATGGTAGGAGAAAAATGTAAAGAGGAAATTATGTTAGGGGAAAATGTATAGACTATTTAAGAAATAGTTAAATTAAGAAGAAGAAAAGATATAGGGACCAAAAGTGTAATAATCAGGAATTAAAGCGTGTGGGACCCGTAATTGTACTATAAAAGGACCATACATGCTTCACAGATCCCAAGAAAAATAGAATATTACTTTCTCTCTCTACTTAAGCTAAGCTCTCACTTTCTCTCTCTAAAAGGCTCCTAAACAAAGTGATTCAGATAATATTGGCACTAAGATATTCTCGTATCGCAAAATCACCCCCGCACATTCTCAAAACTCTTCAATTGGTAGTATGTTATTTTTTAGTATTATGTGGTAACTAGATAGTCGAGTGAGTATTTATGGGTATTTTCTCTTCTCAAACAACCATCATAGTTAAGTTTATAAAACATATATATCATTATTTTACTCTGAAATTATACAACTCACACTTGAAAATGAATTATTTCCCATATCTATTAAGAGTATAAATTTCAAATTCACAATATAACTTTGTTCTGCCTAGCCTGAACGAGAAACAAAAGGTAAAAAAACTGCTAGAATTCAGCACTTTTAACAGCGAGCGTGACGTACAATTATACTTTACCACCTCCTCAACCTCCAAATTTAGAGCCACAATTACAAGACGACGAAAGAAACAATCTAAGATAATGAAATTGAATTGAGTCTTACATAAAAACTTTGACATAATATACATCCAATGTTACACTCAACTACTTATATACGATGATACCATACATCAGTATTCTTAGACTGACACCCTTCATCAGAATGATGTTGCCGAAAGAAAAGATCATTACCTTGTTCAGACTGCTCATTCTTTACTTTTATCTGCTGAGGTCCATACTGTTTTTAGGGAGAAACAATTTTGACTGCTGTATATAAGATTAACCGAATTCCCACTGTACATAATTCAAGGATGTCTTCCTTTCAGAAGTTATATGGAAAATCCCAAGATTATTCTTATTTACGAGTATTTGGATGTACATGTTTTGTTCTTCGTCCTCATGTTAAACGCAACAAATTTGGTCATAAAACTGTTATATGTATTTTTCTCGGTTATGGTGTTAGACATAAAGTTATCGTTGTTTTGATCCCACGAGTTAGAAGATTTATGTATGTCGACATATTATATTTCTTGAGCATATCCTATTTTATTCGGTTCCAGCGAAATCACATGATATAACAAAGACCGAACTTCAGACTATTAATCCTTTTGAGAATAATAGTGATATACCCATTGACATTGATGTACTAGATCATGAGACATCTAAGATAGTTTATACTACTTCTGCTTCATCAATTTCTGAGTTCATTTCTTTATCTAATGAAACAAAAACTTATAGACCTCTCAAGAGATCTACTTGTATAAGTAAGTTTACCAAACTAACAGATTTTGCATATTCTTTTTACTCAGCTTCATTTGCTTCTTTCATAGCAAACATGCATGATTTATATGAACATCAGTCTTTTAAAAAAATAGTTTCTGATCCTCGTTGGCAAAATTTTATAGTCGAATAACTTATTACTCTTTCTCAGACTAATACATGTGATGTGGTTGAACCCCCGCCCGATAAGCATATGATCGGTCCTTGCTGGGTTTTTAAAATTAAAACAAAGTCTGATGGGTCCATTAATAGATATAAGGCTTGATTTATAGCAAAACGTTATTCCCAGAAGTATGGTGTGGATTATGATGATACTTTTGCCCCGGTTGTAAAAATGACGACCGTTCGTACTCTTATTGTAGTTGCATTCGTTCGTAGGTAGAAGATCTTCCAACTGGATGTCAAAAATGCATTTTTGAATGGTGATCATCATTATAATCATGACTCTTCCCCTAGGTGTTTCTCACTCACCAGGTGAATTTTATCGACTTAGGAAAGCTCTATATGGTCTCAAATAAGCTCTTCATGCTTGGTTTGAGAAATTTTCAGCAGTTATTATTTCACTTGGTTTTCTTGCTAATAATCACGATTCAACATTGTTTATCAGATGTAGGAATGCATGAAGAATTATTTTATCCCTATATGTAGATGTTATGATTATTACAGGTGATGATATTGATGACATTGAGGCATTATAACGTGATTTGACTCATCGTTTTGCAATGAAAGAGTTGGGAGTGTTACATTATTTTTTAGGTATTGAGGTGGATCAATCTCTAAAATTTTATATTATTTCTCAAACAAAATATATATCTGATTTATTCGAGCGAGCGCGACTTTCTGATAATAGGACGGTATGCACCTTTCTTAAAACCAATACTTAGTATTCTCCGACAGATGGTTTTTCTTTGCCAAACCCGACTTTATATCATATTCTCGTGGGGAGCTTGGTCTATCTTACAATTACTCGACCATATATAGCTTATGTTGTTCATGTGGTTAGTCAGTTTGTTACTATTCCTACTACGATTCATTGGGGAGTTGTTCTTCAAATATTGAGATATCTTCGTGGCACTCAATTCGAGAGCACTTTGTTTATTTCGACCTATTCACTTGAATTGCGTGCCTATAGTGATGCTGATTGGGACGGTGATCCTCATGATCGTAAATCTACTACTGGTTTCTGTGTTTTCCTTTTACATTCATTAATCTTATGGAAAATAAAGAAATAAGACATTATTTCTAGATCGCTTACTCAAGCTGAGTACCATGCTATGATATTGACCACATGTGAGATTTTTTGGTTATGATGGCTTCTTACAGATATGAGAGTTAAAATTACTAAACCCACTTCCTTACATTGTGATAACAAAAATGTCATGCAGATAGATAAAAAAAAATATTTTTCATAAGAAGACAAAGCACATTTAAATATATTGTCACTTCACTCGACATCATCTTCAAATCGACACCATCTCGCTTTCATATATTCCATTAGTTTTGCAGGTTGCTGATATTTTCACGAAGGTTCAGTCATCAGCGCGGTTTTATTTTTTTTGTGATAAACTCTCAATGTTTATTACTGTTGTATTGTGAGTTTGAGAGATAATGTTAGAGATATAAGACCCAAACACGTTAACTCTTTATTTTATCTATAAATATGAGCATTTGTTCTATATAATTCTCAAGCTTTATAAATAATAAAACCATAGCCCCCTTTATATTTTCTCTTTGTTTGTTATTTCTTTAACAATAACAATATGCAAAATTGTTACCACAAAACCATTGTGATAATGAATTTTATTGAGAATTTAGATTTGGGTTATGCTTAAGAATAGAAAGGTTATAATTGTGAAAAAATTATTGTATATTAAAAAATATATCAACTATTTTTATACACAAGAGAAAATGAATAACCATCATATTTATGATTGTCGTTGCTACCAGTGGTACTCTGCATATAAAGAGACCAAAGATATGCACTTGCATAGTTATATTTCAAAAGAGTTAGAATTAATACAAAAATACTTGAAGTTGTTTGGTTCTGTCGGGAAAGTCTAATAATTATAAATTTCATAAGAATAAAACTAATTATACCAGGAAAATGAAGTTGTAAATGGAGTTTGAATTATTAGAATTTTAACTTCCGGAACATTGTCGGTTTATCAAGGGGAAAAGTTTAACGACTATACGCTGTGAAGAAAAAAAAATACAATGGCTAAATGAGGAAGATATCAAATTATTATTCAATTATGATAAGCATGAAGCTGGGTATGAACCGATTATTTTAAAATTTTTATAACCGTGAAGCTGGGTTTGAACCGATTAACTTTAATTTTTTTATAAGCGTGAAGTTGTGTTTTGATAAGCATGAGAATAAATCATTAGACTTCAAACAAATTAAAGCAAAGGAAAATCGCATACTCAATTTTATTTTGATGATCGAGTTTTACATCGTTAACTTAATTTTTTTTAAAGTAAGATGTAGTATAATTATCTTCGTCAAAGCAACTCTTTCTCAACAAAGTGAATATTTAGTATGAATTCATTGAGTTTATTATATCAAGTCAGTTGGTTCTTTGAGTACCGTCGTCAGTTAGTTCTGAACACATATTTTGAATTTAATTAAAAGAATGGAGGAACCATATGGGTTAGACAATGGTAATGCGGTTAATAATTCTTAAAACGATGGTTTGAAAGAGGTTTAATGGTTTCAAAAGGAATGGTTTTAAAAAAAGTCTTCAAACTGCTTTCACGTTAATATTTTTTACCCTAAAACAAAATATAATTTTTTTTACAAATTCCATCTTAGAAAAGATAATAAAAACAAAAACTTAACTGTAACCGTAATAGTTGTCATCATATTTGTACTTGATTTGTAATTGATTATTTATAACAGTTTTAGTTCGCAGTTTTTTCCGATCACTATTATTTTATATTTATGCAAGCTTTTATTCAATATGAAGACTTAAATATTGCTTCTTGGAATGTGAGTGGTCTTAATGATCTTATTAGGCAAAATAATGTTAATAATATCATTATTAGTAATAGTATCTCATTGTTAATATTAGTATAAACTAAAGTCTAACTATATAAAGTTGACTCCAATATTAGGTATATGGTTCCTTTTTGCATGTCATTACCAATCATTCTTCCTATTCTCTAGGTAGAATTGAGATTATTTGAAACCCTAGTTTTATCATTGTTTTTAGGTTATCCCAATTCTCTCAGTACATTCATTGTATAACTGAGTGCCATAATTATAATGCCTCTTTCAGATTAACTATCATCTATAATTTCAATGAAGCTATGAACTGTACCCATCTTTGGAATGATTTAATAACCATTTCCAACCAAGATAAGGGTATCCCCTGGGTATCCTTAGGGGATTTCAATATCATTCATCATCTGGAAGAGCGATTAGGCTCCTAAAAAATTAGACTTAAGCAATTGATGATTTTAATTATTGTTGCTATCAAAGTGAGCTCAGCGACCTCCGATCCATTGGATTTAACTTCACTTGGATTAATAAACAAGCTTCTCATCCAATCCTCTCCAAAATAGATCGTGTCCTTGTCAACCCTGACAGGGACGATCTCTTTCATATGTTATTTTCTTACTTTAGTTTTCTCTGTTCCTCATACCATTATCACTGTCACTCGCAACCATGGGATCCCTTATCAAAGACGTAAGAGACCTTTCAAATTCTTTAATATGTGACAATCACACCCTCAATTGAAAAGAATTTTTCTAAAAGCTGGTATATCCCCATCTCTTCCTCTGGGATGCGTCTGATACCGATAAACTCAATCGCCTTCTACACGGTTTTGTTTGCCTCAACCGTAAGGAGTCTAGTGACATTAGTTTAAAGGTTTCTAATGCTCAAATCAGTTTGTTTCAAGCCCAATATAATCTTGCACAATACCCTTTCAACCCTATCCTAGTCACCAAATAAGTCGAGGCTTCCACGACTTTCATCTTTCTTAGTCATGCCGAAGAATCATTCCTCAAGCAAAAATCTAGAGAAAACTGGATCAAACTTGGTGATAAAAGCACCAAATTTTTCCATAATAGTATAAAACCCCGTCTTTTTGTAACAAGATTATTTACATTAACAATGACCAGAGTGTCACTGTTTCAACTCCTGCCAGCATTTCTAAGGTTATTGTGAGTTACTTCGAGGACTCACTTAGTACTAGGCATTCTTTTGGTTAGCCGGGGTTGGAGAAAGTTTCATCTCTTCTTTCTTCTAAAGTTAATGATGTTGATAAGGCCTCAATGATTCGTGAGAGCACTTGCATGGAGATACAATCTGCCATGTTCAATTTTAATAGTAATAAATCGTCAGGTTATGATGGTTTCAATTCTAGTTTATTCAAGTCCACTTAGAACATAGTAGGACAAGATATATGTAACGTCCTTGATTTTTTCAATACGAGAACTCTTAACACCTTTTGGAATTCCACTTATATAGCTCTTATTCCCAAAAAGAATGCCTGTGGCCGCCGATTTTAAACCTATTGCTCTTCGTAATATTGGTTACAAGACCATCTTTAAGATCTTAGCTAATAAAATTTAGGATTATTTCCCTTACCTTATTGATAATTCCCAATTGTTCTTCGTCTCGGGTAAGAACATCTCTGATAACATCTTTTTGTCCCAAGAGGTCCTGAGAGGTTGTCATACTAATTGTAAAGGTAAAAGGGTAGCTTTTAAAATCAATATTATGAAAGCCTTTGATAATGTCTGTTGGCATCTAATCATTGACATTCATATAGCGATTAACTTCCCATAAAAATGATTACCTAGATCATCAATTGCATTTCCTCTCCCTCTTACTCCATTACTATTAATGGAGATCCTTACGGTAACTTCAAAGGTAGAAAGAGTCTCAGGAAAGGAGACTCGCTTTCCCCTTTCCTCTTTGTCTTTGTCATGCAAGTCATATCTAGTTCCCTCAAGGAGAAGAGTAAAGACAATAACTTTCGTTTTCATTGGAAATGTCACAAACTCAAAATTACTAATCTATGCATTGCATATGATCTTATGATTTGTTGTCATGGTGACGTCAAATCCCTTCTCCTTATTAAAGAGGCTCTTGATGATTTTTACTTTATTTCTGGTTTAAAGGTCAACCCGTCTAAAAGTCATATCTTTCTGCCGGGTATTGTAACCCTTTATCGCACTGAGCTCCTGTCTATTATGGGTATCTGGAAAGATCTCTCCCAGTTAATTATATGGGATTTCCCCTTCTTACTGGTCGTTTTACTCACTCGGACTACCGTCCTCTCCTTCATAAGATTACCTCTAGGATAAATTTGTGGACTTCTTAGCATCTCTCATATGTTGGAAAACTCCAGCTTATCAAATATGTCTTATTCCCTGGCCAGGTTTACTGGTCCTCTGTATTTATGCTCCCCTATAGGATCATTAAAGAACTAGCCCAATATGTTTGTCGTTTTCTCTAGTCAGGTTCTACTATGAAAATCCACAGGGCTAAAGTGGCCTGGTCTAATATTACCTCTCTCACAAATGAGGGCGGTATTGAGATCCTGGATCTAAAAATCTAGAATCATGCGGTTTTCTTTTTACATCTCTGGTCAATTATGAGTAATAACAATCATTTCATATAGTTTTATTGGATGAAAATTGAAAAAATAAATAATAATAATTTATGGGACCTTTCGACCGGATACTCCCTTTCTTGGATTTGGAGGAAAATTCTCCGTCTCCGCCCTTTGGCTAGTAAATTGGAGAGGGTGGCTATTGGCAATGGCTCGAGTACTTTTTTTATAGTACGATATATGGCTCCTTCCTGCCTTTACTGCTTCATACTATGGCACCAATATTATTAAGGATTCTCAGCTTGGGAAAAATCTCAAGGTCTCGGATATCATTCTCAATGGATATTGGAATTGACCCTCAAACATCAGATCGGTGATGGCTAAAAACCGTGCTAATCTCTTGGGTATTAACAACTTCATCCTCACTTCGCCCCCTCCAAACATCAACTGCAATGATGTTCTTTTTTGGATTGTGAAGGTTGGCTGCATCAACTTCTCAATCAAGGACATATATAACGGAATACGTACGCCTTCCGGTCATTGCCTCTTTGGTTTCCCACCGAGTCTTCTTGGATCTTCGGTTCAGATTTTATGGCACCAAGATCTGCTCGCCTATGTAACTGTTTTATTTTATTTACCTATCTTTTCCTCTCTTTTTTACAGGTCATCCCCTCTTCGGTTTCGTACTTGTGTATCCTTTGTGTTGGAGTTCTTTAGAGTTTCCATTTGTCGACTCAGTTTGTCCTTGTTATGTCGTTTTAGTACTCTTGTTTATTTCAATTGCTTTATTCTTTCTACTATGTTTGATTTAGTAGTTTTTATCGACCATCTTATGTCGATTATATCTTCTCGCAATTTGCTCAAAGTATTTGTATGAACAAGTTTTATTTTTTTTAATGTTTTATTTTATAAATAACCTGTTATTTTTCAAAAATAATAAACAATTATATTGATTTTAAAATTTATCTTAAATCTATATATAAAAATACCTAAAATACCTAATATAAATCATTACTTCACTCCAAAATTATACAACTCACATTTGAAAACGAGTTATTTCCCATATCCATTTAGAGCATAAATTTCAAATTCACAGCATAACTTTGATATGCCTACCCTAAACGAGAAACAAAAGGTAAAAAAAAGTACCAGAATCCAGTACTTTTAACAGCGACAGCGACGTACGACGATTACACTTTACCACCTCCTCTCCTCAACCTCTAAATTCAGAGCCATAAATACAAGACGACGAAAGCAACAATCTAAGACAGTGAAATCAGCCTTACACAACAACTTGGACAGACTATAAATCCTATAAAAAATAAAATTCGATTATATCAAAATCCGGTTCAAAACACTAGATTTGAATAAAAAAAATAATCAAATCCTGCCACCACCAATCTTGATAAAAGCAAAACCCAATATCCAAAAGCTTCAAAATCTAAATCAGAAACAAAAACAAAACAGAGTGATGGCTTTTTCCTCCTCCAAATCTCCACCTCCTCTTCTCCCTCACCAATCTTTCCATTTCACCCCTGTAAGTCTTGTTTGTTTCCCGAGAAACAAATCATAAAAATCAAAACTTTACTCAAAACCCATTTCAAGTTTCAAACTTTTCTTAAAAAAAATAAAAAATCTAACTTTTTTTAATGTTTTGTCCGGTGGCAGATTCAAGAATGCGAAGAAGAACAGCAGAGCGCAACAACAGCAACACCAACACCGAAACAACACCAGCTAACACCTCTCCATCACTACCACCACCACCAGTCAACACCTCTCCACCACCACCCAAACGAAAACCCCCGCCACAAAAAACGACAAGAACCCACTTTCTCCGACGGTTCTGTCTCCTGCAACAAATGCAGACCCAACACCCACCGCGAGAAAATCTCCGTCGTCCCTCTCGACAACAACAGAAACTCTTCCATGTCAAGTCCGAACGCCATGTTCAAGTTCATCTTCCACTCCTTCACCAAAAAAAGCCCCAAAACAACTCAACTCTCAAGAGAAGAGCAATGGAAATCCGCAGTAACAGAGCTATCACAAAAACTCATAACCACCACTAGAAAAAAAGAAGAAGCCGTATCAGAAGCTTCAAGACTAAAAACCTCCATGGAAGAGCTAGAAAAGAAACTAAACAAGCTCGAAATTTACTGTCACAATCTAAAATCAGGAATCGAAGAATGCGCTAAAAAACAGAGCAACACCAACACCAACACCCATTTCCTCAAAAACCCTAATCTCATTCTCAACGACAGATTAATCAACCAGTTTCTAAACTCCGTCACCGAATCAAGATCATCAATCAGACTCCTAAGCAGATCTCTCGTAACCCAACTCCGTCACGTAGACGGCAAGATTCACGAAAAAATCTCAATCCTTCTCCAACCTTACGACGTCAAAATCAACTCTTCAAACACAAACCCTAAAAAGATCATCTTCTATCTCGAAGCATTACTCAACATAATCTTCTTCGAAGATTTCGAATCAATCGGGTTCTCGAAAAACCCAACAACCCGAATTCTAAACCCGGTCGAGCGTTGTGAATCCAAATACGCATCGTTTAGCGACCTCGTTTCGCTAACTTGGGAAGAGGTGTTAAGCAAAGGAACTAAAGATTTCTGCGAGGAATTTAGTAAATTTTGTGATGTTAAAATGAGTGAGATCGTTTCTATGTTGGGTTGGACCAGAGCTTGGCCTGAGCCGTTGTTGCAGTCGTTTTTCTGTGCTTCGAAAAGTGTGTGGTTGGTTCATTTACTAGCTAACTCGGTCCACCCGGGTTTGCAGATCTTTAGAATCGAGAAGGGCGCGAGGTTTGATCCGGTTTATATGGAGGATATGGGTGTGGACCGGGTTGGGAGATCTTTGGTTCCGGTTTTGGTTAGAGTGATGGTTCAACCGGGGTTTTATGTTTATAGCAATGTTGTTAAGTGCAAGGTGGTTTGCAGGTATGATCAGAGTAATTTAGATAATGGTAGGTTAAGTCCTTCATTAGTTTAATTATGGAATAATTATATGTTAATGAGGGGCAAAAAGGTAAAATCATAGATGGATAGTGTTAGTTTTAGTGTTAATGTTAATGTTGTGGTTTTGTGGTTTGTTTTTGTATTTGGAGATTTGTGAAACATTGTTATTTTGTTAGGCATTTGTTTATTGTTTTGTTTAATCTAACAAGGAATTAGAGATGTTATAAGGCGGGGTCGTATATAGATTTCTTATATTATTTTGAACAAATTTATCCTCCTTCGAAAAAAATGAGATATATGAGATTTTTGATAGATTTTTCACTTTTGTGTTTTCAAATTTGAGTTTTAAAATAAAAAGGTAGGGTGAGAGATCTAACAAAATGTGTTTTTTTTTCTAGCATGATCCTTCATGTATATATATATATATATGTTTCCATGTTGTTTTTTAAATCTTAATATCCTTTTTGGAATTTAAAAGTTCATTTAGTTTTATTTCCAACTCGAAACCTCAACAATATTAAGCTAATTATCTTGTATTTGACGATCTAGTTTTCTTATCTGATTAGATAAGTTTATGAGATTTTCGTTTCAAAAAATTAGAAATTAATTTTTTGGTGTTAAATTTGTTTGATTTATTTAATTTATGTTACGATTGTTAACTTGATTTCTGTTATTATGGAAATATTTTTTATTTGTGTTATTTTGAATTATTTTTTCCGACACAAACCAGACCGTAGGAGAATATTTATCATCTTCGATTGGTTTGTAAGAAATATACATTATTTTCGAATATTTTATACGAAGTTGTTGTATCTTTGCGAAAATGATAATAATTTTTAGATTAGAAACGGCAAGTTTTATTTGGTTTATAAAAGAACATAATATTAGTTTCAAGAACTGTTTTAAAATGAGTTTTGTATTTAAAACGTAAGAGGTATTTTGGATAAAAAGACAAATAGTAATTAAATAACATAAGGAAATTTTACTTAGTTTTAAAAACATCACGGAACACGTCCAAGTTTATAAAACATAGTGTTAAAAAAGTTAAAATTTGAAAAACAATATTGAGAGGAGAAATATTTTTTTTGGATTTAAATTGAGACAATTACTAAATTTGTTTTTTCCTGTTATTTATTGCTAAATTTTTGGGGAACCTTTTATTTTTATATATATATATATATATATATATATATAACATGTTATTAAACTTTAATATAAATAAATAAAAATTGTTATTATATAAACTTAGTAAACTTAGTAATACAAAAGGTTTATACAGAGATTATTTGTTGGTGATTTATTCCAATGTTAAAAAAAAGTTGAGAATACCACATGTACGACCACTTAAAATGAAAAGATACATCACCTAACCGTTTTAAAACCGTCAAAGTTTTGATTAATCACCATCTCTCTGTATAACAGGTATTTGGTATTGAAGCGCCTCAAACCCAACTTTGTAGAACCTTGATTTTTCCTTCTAAACCACACGAGCTATATATAGGTTTTAATATACAATTTAAAACCAACATAAATTTACAGATTATATTTCAAAGTTGAAATGTTGAGTGAGGGGGCACAATATTTTATGCATGTTGAGACAAGCAGCACAAATACCGTAGTGAGTAATGGTTAAATTCCGTTGCAACATTTTCCAACGTGTGTCGTTGCAACAACAAGCCATGTCGTAACGATGGATCACTATACCTTCATAAAGATCCCATCTAATTATCATAGTGATAAAGTTCTTAAAGTTTCTAATAAAGTTTATCATGATGAACATTAAATTATTGTAACGGTGAGCTATGCGTTTTCACAGTGAAATAGGTTAGTCCTTGATAATTGGCATGTTGTTGCGTGTCACGTTGCGATGATCGGTTTGTGTTTCTGCAACGAGAACATGTCAAGTTTTTTTATGTATTGAGATATACAATACGTTACAAGGATCATTTTGGCACTAGATTTTGTTTCTTCGTTATCTATTGCTAAAGTTTTAGATATATAACATGTTTTTAAACTTCCAATACAAGTAAATAAAAAGAGTTATTAGATAAACTTAGTAAATAATGAGAACTTAATATAATACAAAGAGCTCAAAAATAAATGATTTGTTGGTATATTATTCTAATGTAAAAAATATATGTTGAGAACATTGTATGAACGACCACTTAGAATGAAAAAATGCATCACATAACCGTCTTAAAACGTCTAAGTTTTGATTAATCACCTCGCTCATTGTTTAATAGGTATTGGGTATCAAAGCGACTCGGACCCATCTCACTGTTTGTAGAACCTTGATTTATTCTCCATACTATACGATCTATATATAAGTTTTAATATACAACTTAAAACCAACATAAGTTTTCAGAAAATATTTCAAAGTTGAAATTTTGAGTGAGGGGGCACAATATTTTATGCACGTTGCGACAAGTAACACAAATTATCGCAGTGAGTAATGGTTAAATTATATTGTAATATTTCTCAACGTGTATCGCTCCAATAACAGACCATGTCGTAACAATGAATTATTATATCTTCACAAAGAACCCAAATAAGTATCATGGTGATAAAGTTTGTAAAGTTTCTAATAGAGTTTATTATGATGAACCTTAGATCATTCTCCTGACGAACTATTCGTTTTTACGGTGAATTGGCTAGTTCTTGATACTTGGCATGTTGTTGCGTGTCACGTTGCGAAGAATGGCTTGTGTTTCCGCAACGAGAACATGTCAAGTTTTTTTATGTGTTGATATATACAGTATGTTGCACTAATAATTTTGGTACCCATTTATTGTTATGAATACCTTTCAAAAGCCTACTACATTAATCTATGTATCGTTTCTCCGATCATCGGATTTTCTGATAAGAACTCGTCTTCGGATAATTTTTCCCCTTCATTTCACTTTATCAAAATTCAAACAGTACTTTAATTGATTAAATAACATATGTCATCTTATCGTTAAGACAAGACTTATGAATAAAGTAAAATATTTTTCGATTTGAATTTTATCTTAATGTAAAAATAACAAAGTTGGTCAAAATATTTAAGTCGTACGTTTGAACTAGTTGTCCCTTGTGTCCAAACAGACAACCTCACGCATAATAGTTTTTACTAATATGTTTCTACTTTATTTTTCCTAGTCGTGTTCTTATTCATTTTAAGTTTTTTCTTGAGGGGGAACTTATTCTCTCATGAGAGGTGACATCACCTCTGAATTTTCATAAATATTATTATTTTATTGTATTTTTTATTCTCAGAAATTGATATCACGCGTAGATTAAATTATATTACATTTTCTCAAAACTTATCCCTCTAGTTGATAACAACCAACATCTACCTAATCTCAAATATAACTTGAAGAGTTAAAAGATGGTCCGAGGGTAATTTTGTTATGCGAAGATTTGTTGATAGAGGATTAGGTGATAGAGGAATGTTTAAGTGTCAGATCTAGAGAGAGAAAGTGCTAAACAGTATAGAGAGAGAAAGTCTCGTACTATTTATCTCGGGATTCGTGAAGCGTGTGTGGTCATTTTATAGTACAATTGCGGACTCCACACGCTTTAATTTGGTTTAATTACATCTTTTAGTCCCCACTTTTTGGTTCCTTCCTATTTTGGGCTATATCTTTACAATTCATACATTTCAGTCCTTATACGTTTATTTCTATGCGTTTTGGCCCTTACACATTTATTTCTACGCATTTTGGCCCTTATACATTTATTCCTTTACATTTTGGCCCTTGTCTTTTATTCTTCCTTATCAGTAGCCCCCCAGTCTTAGTAAAAATCGTTTTGCTAAGACTGAATAATTCTCCTGATTGGCCAAAATCGCTTCTCCTTCGAACTCCATAAGTCCTTCGAAAAGTTGCTCCACAAGTCCCTTCGGATTGTCGAAGCCATGAACTGCTTAGGCGACAGGTCGCTCCACAAAACCTCTTCGACACAAAACCTCTTCGAATGATTTGCAAGCCTCTTCGAACCTCTATTATACCGAGTAGCCCCCTCAATCCTTGCAACATTTTGAGCAAAATGGTCGTCGGATAATTATATACTTAGGCGAAAAAAGGGTGCTAGAATTGATGATGTCATTGCACAAACACCTGTGTCAGCATACTTTGGAAAAAACGGTACCAATTCTTCTGACATTGTTGTCAGAAAACTCTTCCCCTTCCCCTGACAATCTCTGACACAAAACTCTTCACCTTCTGCTATAGCTGGACGGCCGAATAATGTACACCTATGTGGACCATCGTACCCCTAGGAAAACAACATGAAAATGTCCCCGAGCTTCATTTATGAAGAAAGCCCACTAGTCTTATATAAATACCAACCTTTTCCTTCATTAATGCAACTTCTGTTCAATTATTTCTAGAGAGATAAAGCTGGCGAACAGGCCCCGTCGAATTCATGAGTGGTTGTTGATCAGTAAACGGTTCGAAGAGAGGGTTGCTGCTGGTGAAGACGTAAGGCCTCATCCCCCACCATCGGCTACAACCTTTTTTGGTGACTGGCCTCCTTCGAACAACTCGACCGCCATTATCCCCGTGAAGTAGCTCGTCAAAGCTTGCTCAGCGAAACAAACCATCCTAGAGAAATGGGTAAAGAAAGATCCCACAAGCATGCTTCAAGTTCGAAGAGGAAGAAATCCCATAGAGACAGAAAAGGTTCTCACGAGCGAAAGCGGGCCAGGGAAGCTCCCCTAACAATTCGAGAACCAACTGTCCCAACTGGTATTGAAAACGTCCCCCAAAGGTCTTCAAGTCCTCGAAGGACTTTGAGGAGCCCTCCTCGAAACTCAATTAGCCCTCCTCGAAACCAGGACCTTCATCAAAGGACTTCGAGGAGTCCTCCTCGAAACCAAGACCTTCATCGTAATGCTGGTAGTCCCCCTCGAAGGCAAGACCTGCATCATAATTCTAGCAGTCCTCCTCGAAGACAAGGAACAGATATGTCTAGTCTGCCCTCCACGCCATCCATGACTATCCATGGAACTCAATTCTCCCCCTCCCGGACGCTTATTACCGAGGAAGACATGCGTATTAGACATTAAGAAACTTTAGACCCCATAGTTAGGAGACCTCTCAACAATCCCGTCGAACAGAGACTGCCCATTATCCCTTCCTCGGGCCCTGCAAACGGTGCAACATCTTCTTCGACAATATCCGAGGAACAATCTCGCCGGATTGCTCCAAAGTCCAAGGGGGACATTTCATTGCCCTTGGAGTTAGAAAATATTGCCGGCAATAACATCAGGGGTATTGAGAACAAGCACATGGTGGCCCTTGCCAATATCAAGTACAAGTACTTTTTGAGGGAGGAGGAGACGATGCTTAGGACTCGATGGGGCATCCCTCGATATGTCAACATCAGATTTCCCTCCGAGGGAGAGACACCCTTATCTGTGAGGGATCACGAGGTGGTGGTCTATACAGAAATCATGAATTGGGGGCTAAGGTATCCCTTAGACCCCTTCTTTATTGAATACCTCTCGAAGATAGATCTTTGCCCCTCACAGGTTGGGCCCAATATGTGGTTCACGTTAATGGCCTGCATAATGGCCTCAAGGCTCTCAGGCCAAGAATTTTCACTGGAGCAAATCATTGGTCTTGCTGGTCTGGCCCGAAATCCTTACTTCCCCTTCTATTCATTGACGTTCAATCGGGGTCAAAAAATATTGAAGGATCTATTGGAGGCCGATAAAAAATGGAGGCAACAGTTCCTCTTTTTCTCTGGTTGCTGGGAGACTGGATCAGAAGCCACTCCTTCGAATCCTCACAAATTGTCGCTAAAATGGACAATGAAATGTAAGTATTCCACCGACTTTTATCCTTCGAACTTCATCCTTCGAAATTTATGCTTTCTCTCAAGCTTCCTCGAAAACTCGTATGCCTTCGAAGTAAATGTCCCCTCGAAATTGTATGTTGTGCTGATATTTATTTTCTTGTTTCAGCTATGACTGGGGTGTCCAAACCCTACGCCGACTATGTCGAGGGAGCTACCACTATTTTTACTAACCTTCGCTTGTGGGCAAAGGAGCAGTGGGATAATCGATTTCGTCGTTGTTTTGTCGACGACAACTTGGCTAGGAGTAGACTCTGGAGGCTTAATCCCCAAGATCGTATAAGTATGAGGGGACTGATGACTCCGCCTTCGGAACGAGAAGTGTTAGAGCGATGTAGCCAACAGGATGTCACAATCTATCTGCCCAAGCGCTCTCGCTCGCAAAGTCACCTGGATGAACCTCCAGAAGATGAAGTAGCACCAACCCAACCAATAAATCCCAAAGTAACTACTAACAACCAAAAGCCACACTCCTCGGAAAATGCAGGGACGTCGAATTCTAATGACCCTCGAACAATTGAACCCCCTCGAACAAATGAAGCCCCTCGAATAAGTGAAGCCCCTCGAACAAGTGAAGCCCCTCGAGCAACTGTTACTACTTTAACAAATCCCACTCCTCCCCCTGCTCCCATCCTTCCATCAAAGAAGGATTGCAAGAAAAAAGACTTGAAGGGGAAGGGTATTCTTCTTGAGCCCATCGAAGAACAATCTGAGGGAGGAGAAACCCCTGACAACAATGAAGAGACTAATTTTGAAAAAGAAGTCCACGGTGATGCAATTGATGCTGAAAACAGGGGTGGCCAGTCACCCAGGGAAGCTTCCTACCAATCCTTGCACTCTCCTCTTACTGAGGCTTCTCACCCAGCGTCCCTCGAAGACAGTCCAAGGCTGTCTCCTATCCCTGCTCCTCGAACAAATCCTCCACTACTCATTCATACAGACGTTGCTTGTGGTAATTTTTCCGAATTTGATTCCTCAGCGTTAGGGTCTCCTTCGAGCTCCTTCAAAATCCCCTTGGATGATGACTTCTCAATGAGTCTTTGGAGACTGCTACATACTTCAGTAAACCGAGGAAAGAAGATGCGCCATCTTGAGAAGCGCAAAAATTACTACAAGTTCAAGGCATCAGTAGCTGCTTCTCAGCTCAAGGAGGCCAAGAAGGAGTATGCAGTGATCGAGGGCCAAGCTGATGCCTTGTACGAGCGTCTTTCTGCCTCTGAGAATTATGTTACAATGCTAGAGAGGTGTTGCCAAGAAGAAAGGGACTTGTACAAGAAGAAGACTAATGCCCAGGAGCTGATGATATCTGAATACAAAAAGGGGCATCGCAAGGCTTGCGATGGATTCGAGAAATGTACTGAGGCCCTTCGAAAAGTAGTTGGAGAGCGCGATAACTTGGAGAAAAAGATCATAGGTTTCCCAGTAGAAGTCGAAGAGGCGAAGGAGAAGGTTGTGGATGCTTATGCAGCAACATGTTCGAAGAACTTACAGGCTCGGGATGCTGCCACTCGAGCCGGCTTATTGACCCAAATATACACCGATCACCCTGAATATGACCTGTGACCTTTCTGGAAGCTTGTCCCCCCAGAACTTCGCCCTCCCCAAATAATCGTAAGTGAGAGTGAAGACTCAGAAGGTGAGGGGAGTGATACTTCGAAAAATGCCGATTGAGTAAACATGCTGTGGGTAGTTTTTTTTGTATATGGCCTAAAAAAGGTCTCTTTTTGTAATGATTGGAACTTGCTGTGCTGCTTTAACTTTGTAAGAGCACTGAATATTTAACTTATCAATGTATTGTATCTGGAACAAGTTCATAATGATTATCAGTTGGATAGATGGTTCTTTGAATTATGATTTTATTAGCCCTTCGAACAATTAGTACTTGGAGAAATTCACAAATTCAATTAGCCTTCGAACAACTAGTGTTATATCTGCAATAAGGCCATCGAACGTTAAGATGATTGGCCTTCGAATGATTATTATCTAGATAAATTGATTAAGGGTTACGTTTTTAATAAGGTCTTCGAATTCCAACTTATTTGGTCTTCGAATAATTTTTCTTAGATAAATTTAGCAAGTTTCATGCTCGTAATAAAGCCTTCGAATTCCAACTTATTTGGCCGTCGAACAATTTTATTTGCTCAAACTTAACAAAAGTTATATTTGCAATGAGGCCTTCGAATGCCAATCTTATTTGGCATTCGAACAAATTTCACTTGGATAAATTTAGCAAGAATTACGCTCGCAATGAGGCCGGCGAATGCCAATCTTCTTGGCCTTCGAATAATTTTAGGGTCTCCGAGGCACATGTTACCGTGATCCGAAGAATAGTTCGAAGGTCCCAAAACATCGTGGCACATTTTACTGTGACCCGATGAATAGTTCGAAGGTCCCAAAATATCGTGGCACACCTTAATGTGACCCGATGAATAAAGTAGAAATAATAATAAAAAATCATGCGAGGGACAACAATTCGAGGCACATGTTACTGTGACTCAAAAAATAGTGCGAGGGACAACAATTCGAGGCACATGTTACTGTGACTCAAAAAATAGTTAAAGGCAAAGAAACTTTTTATTTAAGGGGATCACCAAAACACCTCATTAAAACCTTCCTGTGCCTAACAGGGTAGGAAAGAGTGTGTCCTCACCAAAAAATTTCCCAAGGGATACATAGAAAGTGAAAAGAAATACAATGTCATCTCCGAGCTCTGCTAATCGAGGTACAACTTTAAATGCTCAATATTCCAAGGTAAGCGGAGATATCGTCCGTCTTTATCTTTCAAGCGATATGTGCCTGGTTTTATCCTTTCGGTGACCTCATAAGGGCCTTCCCAATTAGGTCCCAACTTCCCCAAACTCTTGTCCTTAGTGTGCAAGAAAACTTTGCGTAGGACCTTGTCTCCCACCTGAAAGTCCATATGGTTGACTTTGGACGCATATCGACTCCTCATAAGAGTTTGATAGTGAAGGGAAGTGAGCTGCGCCCGTTGTCTCTTTTCCTCCACCAAATCTAAAGCCAATGCTCTATGTTGGTCATTTATGTTTGAGTCATAAGTTGCTATTCGATGTGAAGGGAAGATGATCTCTGGAGAGACCACGGCATCCATCCCATAAACTAAGGCAAATGGGGATACAGCGGTGGCTGTCCGGGGTGTCGTTCGATATGCCCATAACACCTCCTGTAAATAGTCAAGCCATTTCCCCGCCTTACCTTCCAAGTTCTTTCTCAAACCGTCGAGGATGGTGCGATTAGTTACTTCCACCTGCTCATTTGCCTTAGGGTGAAATGGTGCCGAAAAACATTGTCGTATGCCCCTTGACACACAAAAACTCTGGAATTCGTTGTTATCAAATTGTGGTCCATTGTCCGTGGTGATCTGCAACGGTACACCAAAACGACAACAAATATTAGATAAAACAAATTTGATTACGTCTTTGGCCTTTGTTCCCGCGAGTGGCTCAGCTTCCACCCACTTTGAAAAATAATCGACGGCCACAATTATCGTCTGTCTGCCCCCAGAGGCCATCGGTAGAGGTCCAACCAAGTCAATGCCCCACCTGTCAAAAGGAACTGCCTCTGAGATGCTTTCCATCAACACTCCCGGTTTGTGAATTACATTAGCATAGCGCTGGCACGTGTCACAGCGTTTAACCAAATCTTTTGCATCAGCCGAGATAGTGGGCCAATAATAGCCTGCCAAGAATACCCTGCGTATCAAAGTCTTATATCCGCAGTGAGCGGATCCTTCACCGTCATGTAACTCGGAGAGGATAATTTGTGACTCGGGCCCACTCAAGCACCTTAGCAACGCCGACTCAAAGATTTTTTATACAGCAATCCTCCCAGCAAAATGTAACCATGAGACTTGAATCTAACTCTTCTGGCTTCATATTTGTCGACGGGCAAAACATCGTGAGCTAAAAAATTAATGAGGGCTGTCGTCCAATCAGTCGTGATCGCGTGGATTTCCTCCAAGATGTTCATCACATGCTCTTTACTAATTGAGATTGACGGGCATGTCTGGACCAAAACCCAGGGATAACCCTCTGTCCGTGAAGCTGAGGCGAGAGAATCCGGGACGACATTTAACTCTCGTCGGACATGCTCGAACTTGACGCCCTCAAAACCCGATGCCAACTCTTTCATCAGCTTCAAATACTATATCAGTGTTTCCTTCCTTGCCTCGGACTCCCCCGAAGCCTGATTGATCACCAACTGAGAATCACTGACCAATTTTATCTGCCGAGCCCCACATATTTGAGCTAAACGTAGGCCGGCCAGAGTTGCTTCATACTCAGCCTCATTATTAGTAGCTTTGAAACCGAAACGAATGGCTTGGAACATACCTACCCCTTGCGGGGATATTAACTGGACATCTGCTCCGCTGCCTGAGATATTCGACCCACCATCCGTCCGTATCACCCATTCTTCCTCGGCGACTATATCAGGTAGCTCCTGCTCTTCCCTGTCTGAGTGGAACTCAACCAAAAAATCTGCTAAAACCTGTGCTTTTATCGCCGTTCGAGGCTCAAATGTTATGTCGAAGTCTCCCAGCTCTACGGACCACTTAGTCATCCTGCCAGAGATGTCCGGTCTTTGTAATAGACTCTTCAGGGGAAACGCGTTCGAACCAAAATTGGATGGGCTTGAAAGTAAGGTCTCATCTTTCGTGCCGCTGTCACCAATGCCAAAGCCACCTTCTCCAAAGTAAGATACCGCTTTTCGGCGTCCAGCAAACTCTTGCTGACATAATAAATTGGCCTTAGGAGAGAATTATCTTCTCAGAGGAGAACGGCGCTGACAGCACACTCAGATACTGCTACGTAGACAATCAACGTCTCCCCCACCACAGGTTTAGATAAAACTTCCGGAGAGGTTAAATACTCTTGAATTTGACGAAAGGCGGTCGGACATTCTTCGGTCCAACAAAATTGCTTCGCATTCCGCAATATTTTAAAGAACGGAGCACACTTATCCGACGAGCGAGAAATGAATCGATTCAGAGCAGCCAATCGTCCTGTCAGGATTTGCACCTCTTTAATGTTTCGAAGAGGAGTCATAGCGATCAAAGCTCTTAGCTGCTCAGGGTCAGCCTCAATGCCCTTTTCGCTGATCATGTAACCAAGGAATTTACCTGACCGCACACCAAAAATACACTTTTCCGGATTGAGTTTGAGATTGACTCTACTCAAATTGTGGAATGTCTCCGCCAGGTCAGCAAAGTGGTCTTCGTCGTGCTCACTCTTAACCAACATATCGTCGATATAAGATTCTATATTCCGCCCAATCTGCTCCTCGAAAGTTTTATTAACCAAGCGCTGATAAGTTGCCCCCGCATTTTTTAACCCGAATGGCATGACCTTGTAGCAATACAGACCTCGCCCAGTAATAAAAGAAGTGCTCTCTTCATCGTTAGCTGCCAGTCGGATGTGGTTGTATCCCGAGTAAGCATCCATGAAAGATAGTAATCGATTTCCGGAGGTCGAGTCCACTAATTGGTCGATACGAGGGACATGAAAAGGGTCCTTCGGACAAGCTCGGTTTAAGTCTGTGAAGTCAATACATATTCTCCACTTGCCATTTTTCTTTCTCACCAACACAGGATTTGACGCCCATAAGGGATAATGTGACTCGCGAATATGACCTATGCTTAGCAGCCTTTCGACCTCCGACAAAATTGCTGAGGCTTTCTCCGGGGAGACAGGCCTTCTTTTTTGGACTATGGGTCGGACATCCGATCGTATCGCTAGCTGGTGACATATAATTTCCGCCGGCACACCAGTGACATCCTGTGCACACCAAGCAAACATATCGAGCTTCTCAGACAAAAAAGCAATTAACTTCCCTTTAAATTCAGGGGAGAGGTGGACCCCTATTTTCAGAAATTTGCCAACCGCGAACTCGTGTGTCGCAGAATCTTCCTCTGGGACTTGAAATCCGGGGGCCTCCCTCGGATCATCGCAAGGGATGGCCTCGGGGGGGTGGCCCCTTTAATTGATATGCTGGGTCAGAGGGCCCTCCTCGAACCCCTTTGGAAGACAGGGCTATCTGGTAACATTCTCGTGCCATCTTCTGGCTACTTCTGACTGTTCCAATGTTGTTCCCAATCACATACTTTAGGCATTGATGCACCGTGGAGATGACGCCGTGCATCCGAGATAACCAAGAGCGTCCCAGGATGGCGTTATAAGACGTTGGTGTGTCAACCACAATGAAGAGTACCTCTACCTCTTTTTTGAATGGTCCACGACCCAACTCTACCATACATTGAAACTCCCCCACAAAAACCGCTGTGGCACCAGTGAAACCCACGATTGTCATGTCGGATCTTCGGATGACCGGTGGGTCGGAAATGCGGCGGTAAGTACTCATAAACAAAATGTTCGCAGAGCTTCCTGTGTCGATGAGTATTTTTTGAACCTGATCTCCAGCAATGCCCGCCGCAATCACTACGGCGTCCTCATGAGGGCCTGCAACATTACGCATATCATCATCATCAAAACAAATAATAGGAGAAGGCGAGCGATGCATTTGTGCGGAGACTCCAGCTTCGATCTGGGTGGTCAAATTCACCATGTGCCTTTTGCGAGAGCTGTTAGAATTTCCTGCGATTGTGTCTCCGCCGAAAATTGCTAAAGAATCGAAAAATTCACAAAGGCTGTCCACCCTCCCCCTTGGAATTTCTTCCTCTACCAGGTTTACATTGTTCCTCCCAACTTTGGGGTCCAAATACTCTTGTTCGATGTCAAAATCGTCAACCCCTTCGGAAATTACCATGGCTGTGTCAGTATTCTTCGAGACAGCTTTTACCACGACATTTTTCTGGGAGTGTTTCTTGACATACTCCAACAGCATTCCATTCTCAATGAGAGTCTGCACCTCCTTCTTCAAGGCTATGCAATCTTTAGTGTCATGGCCCACATCCTCGTGATATTTGCAATATTTGTTGACACTTCTGCTTTCCCTTGGCGTTTGTATGGGAAAAGGCTTCCTGAACGTGACCGAAGACTTAGCCTTATCAAATATCGCAGCAACATTTTCTGTCAACTCCGCAAAGTAGTCGGGTCGAGTCCATTTGTTTGACATGTATCTCCCCCCTTGATTATGGTTTGATTGATTGCCGTAGTACTACGGGTTTGATTTTTGCCTTGGAGGATATTGACCCGTGCTTTTAGCTTGAACGTTTGATCGAGGGCCCTGAGAGCTTGGCTCAGTCCTTTGAAATTGATTATGGTCCAATTTCTCTCCGGAACCTTTCTCTGAGGCTTGGGTTTCTTCCACCAAGATTCTCTTCTCAACTTGATCTAGCAATGCTCCGAAGGTCATCGCCTGACTTTCTGCCACCGTGTCTTTCAACAACCCGGGGAGCAAGCCCATCCTGAATGCTGCAAGCGCCACCGAATCCTTACAGTACTCCATATCTGTTTTGGTTTTGACAAAGCGATTGGTATAATTTTTAAGGCTTTCCCCCACTTTTTGCCGACAGTAGATTATAGTGTCTCCGTTGGCCCGGAACTTCTTGCTCCCCACGAAGTGTTGTCTAAAGATGTTCCAGAACATGTCAAAGTTTTTGATAGAGCCCTGTGGTAGCCTGTTGTACCATTTAGATGCCACTCCCTTGAAAGTTTGAGAGAAAGCTCTACATAGAAGCTTATCATCGTCGTCGAAGTTTATCATAAAGTTCTTAAACTGCTCGATGTGATTGTCCGGATCCTGAGTTCCATCGAACTTTTCAAGCTTCGAAATGTCAAAGTGCTTCGGGAGGTTCCCTACTAAGATCTCCGAGGACAGTGGAGAGGCTCTCCAATTGTGTCCCGTACGATAAATGTTGGACCTCAAATTATCGTTGTTTGAAAAGTACAGCCCCTCCTCGGAGGGCAAAGTGTATTGCTGCTGCCATTCTGAATTTCGAGGACCCATATCATCCTTCCCAAGGCACTTCGCGTGCTCATGAGAGCGATTACCAACTCGGTCGTGGCGACTCTTTTCCCGCGAGGATTTCCTCTCCGAACTCCTTCCCCTTCGGGCTCCAGTTCGCTTCTGATCACGCTTTTTCCTCCTGTGGTACCTTCGAGGAGATGATTCAGAAGTACTATACCGCGAGTAGTCGCTTGAAGTAGCCGAGTCCGAACGGTATTTTTCTCTCCTCCTCGAAGACCGTCGCTCACACCTCCGATATTTATCATCTCTCTTCTTGGAACGAGTTTCAACGTCCCGCTCCTCCCTTTGTTCGACGGGTTCTCTTCTTATCTCAGACCGAACATTTTTCTGGGCGGCTTCCTTCTCCGCCTTCAACCTTTCGATTTCCAACAGGAACTCATTCCTCTGAGCCAAGAGGGCAGAGTCATCAAAAGTGTTCTCGACTCGCCGACCTCTTTCTCCTTCGGATTCCAAGTCGTCCTGAAAGTCATCCGCCTCCATGTTTTCCTCGCAGTGATCAACTAAATCGTCCCCCTGGCCTTCCATGGTTCTCCTCGGAACAGGAATTATTTCTAGGAAGTGATTATCGTCGGAACGATTTTCGCTTCCCACAGACGGCGCCACTGAAGAGTTAAAAGATGGTCTGAGGGTAATTTTGTTATGCGAAGATTTGTTGATAGAGGATTAGGTGATAGAGGAATATTTAAGTGTCAGATCTAGAGAGAGAAAGTACTAAACAATATAGAGAGAGAAAGTCTCGTACTATTCATCTCGGGATTCGTGAAGCGTGTGTGGTCCTTTTATAGTACAATTGCGGACCCCACACGCTTTAATTTGGTTTAATTACATCTTTTAGTCCCCACTTTTTGGTTCCTTACTATTTTGGGCTATATCTTTACAATTCATACATTTCAGCCCTTATACGTTTATTTCTATGCGTTTTGGCCCTTACACATTTATTTCTACGCATTTTGGCCCTTATACATTTATTCCTTTGCATTTTGGCCCTTGTCTTTTATTCTTCCTTATCATAACTTAGTTTATTTATATGACGAACTTTTGGCTCATTGACTTGTTATTATTCATTGTAAAATTTGATATCTAGCTATTTAATATAGTTGAATTATATTGTCATTATCTTGTAAAATATGAATTTAATAATTTTAGTCTCATCCACCTAGGTGTTTAGTTTACTCATTCGTGAGATAGTGATTTTGTAAATGGATTTGTCAAGTTTTCGTTAAAATGTATATAATAGAGATTTTATCTTAAATCAATTGTTTGACGTAGTCATATCTAAGATTCATATGTATATATATTCCATTGTATATGTTAGAATAGATGTGTAGGTATGAAACCTGTCTCACATACTCTCAAGATATTGTCCGTTGTATACCCGAAGGCCCGCACGATTTTGATTTTGATACACTCTCAAAAGGATTCTTACTAATTGAGGTGGGTTCACACTTATATACACTCTATTATCTTCAATGTTAGCAATGTAGAACTCTGGACCAAGTATGATATGAAGTTTACTTTTCAACATCCCCCTTAAACTTGATCCCATTAAGGCGGAATAAATGTCGTCGGGCGGAATAAATGTCGCCAAATCACAACGGAATCAACATCGGTGGATAGAATCCCACATTTCATTGAACTTGGCTCTGATACCATTTTAGAGTAGATGTGTAGGTGTGACCTCACATACTAGCAAGATATTGTCCGTTTTATGCTCGAAGGCCTGCATGGACTTGCTTTTGGTACACTCCTAAAATGCCTCTTACTAGGAGTTGACACTTATATACACTTTATTCTTTTCAATGTTAGCAATGTTTGACTGTGAAACAATTATGCGATAAAGTTTACTCTTCAATAGTATATATGATTGTAGTCTTTACCAAAAAATATTTGAGTATTATAATGATTTTGTATTTCCATTTTCTCTTTAGAAGTGAATAATATTTAACAATTGGTTTTTCAACCATTCAACCTCATTTCTCATTGTAGTCAACGATATAAACTCAGATTTCATAATTAAATGAGATATATACATTTGTTTATTTTAACCCTAAGAAATAATTTCACCGACAAAATGATCACTCATCACATAGTCATTTTTTTTATCGGATACACTGGTGATCTAAATTACATTTTGGTACCCTTCAAACCGCTTTTGTAAAATTAGAATATTGAAAAAACATATCCAAGTATCCAAAAACCCTTTGGATAGTGTTTTAATGCTCCATACTCGAATAAATAGCAAGTTTACTTAATTTATTAACCACAAATAATATACCAACCTTTGTGCATAGAGTCACACACATAATGGTTCCTATAAAACAATGGTATACCATTTGAGCCATTAATATTGTTGTATTATTTTCAAGTTTCAAACTATTATCAAATATCATACTTATTGTTATAGTTTTTAGATGATTAAACTTATCAAGTATTTTATGAAATTGACTAAAAGTATAACTATTACTATTTCAGATCACTTTAATTCCGAGAATACTACTATACGTTCTCAAGATCGTCAATCTTTAAGATATATACATAAATATCTTTATTTCGATAATTTATATCATGTGTTACTTAATATAAACAAGTTATTTACGTATAATTCCAATATGACAATCATGTCATCATAAAATTTTAGTGTGTAAAATACTTATTTATCGCATTATATATAAATTCATTAGATACTATGCATGATCAAACTTTTATGTCATTTATTAAGTGTTTGTTTTAAGCCGTATAATGATCTAACAAGCTTGCATATCTTTGACTCAATAATAAAACTCCATCAGGTTGTTCCATGAAGACCTCATTCATGAGATTTCAATTTAAGAATTTCGATTTGACATTCATTTGACATCCATGCCGATTCGACATGGCTTGTTGGAATTAGTTGTGCAACATAAAACTATTTCCAATCTAATGGGTAGATTTATTTGTTTTGGTAGTTTCATTATGTACCCTATTTATAATGGTTTTTACATTGTATTCTGACCCAACAAGTCATAATGTATTGTCGTTCCACACATTTGATTCCGACCCGTCGTATCATAATTATATGTGCGTATTTATAAAATTTATGATGCCGATAGTTTAGCGCTGAAATTTATGAAGACTGGCGATCACCCGAAGAATGCGGTGAATTAACAGTTTGGAGATCCGGTGTCTGATTTTGACCCACAACACCTTGTTTCGAAGGAAACGACGTCACGAACACAAGTCACGAGCTTTGCTCGTAAGCTATGTGCCTTTTTGGGCATTTGGGCTCATCTATCTTCTTATTTTGCATTTTTAATACTTTAGGATATTTTGGTAATTTTCATATTTTTGGTTTTAGGGTTTCACATGAACCCTTATATAAGCATATCTTCTATACATTGTTGGAGGAGTTGTTTTTATTAATAAAATTAGGGTTTTTACCCCTCTTTTAGCTTCTCTTGCGTTTCACTCTGAATCATAGTGATATCAGACACATGCAGTCCTGCGAGATGGTGCGAGGAAGAACCAGCGGTCGCGGTGGCGCTGCAGTGACTAGAGATATAAGTGATTTCGGTGATCGTGAAGTTGCTGACCTACGCCGTCAGGTGGCCGATCTTACCCGTCAGATGGCTGATCTTAACGCCAGGCAACAAGGCACGGAGGTTGAAGGTATCGATAACCCTTTTGGGGAGGGGTTCGAACAGAATACTTCTCACGGCCGACGCTGGGAGATTGGATTTAAGGTAGACATCTCGGACTTTGATGGTAGCCTTAAGGCAGAAGCGTTTGTTGATTGGTTATCCCAGATTGAGGAAGTGCTGGACTTCAAGGAAGTTCCTGAGGAGAGAAGGGTCGCGTTGGTCACCATCCACCTGCGCGGCAGGGCACAGGCTTGGTGGCAGCAAGTGAAGAAGAACCGTGAGCGTGAAGGCAAGGATAAAGTCCGCAGTTGGGAAAAGTTCAAAAAACAAATCTGCAAGGCTTTCCTACCTTACAACTTCGAGCGAGAACTATTCCAGCGACTCCAGAATCTTTGTCAAGGACCACGATCTGTGGATGAGTATACAAAAGAATTCTATCAGTTGCTGGCTCGTACGGATGTGAACGAGTCGCCGCATCAGCGTGTATCCCGCTATATTGGTGGGTTGCGTCTTCAGCTTCAAGATGTGTTGAACATGTTCGACTCGTGCTCTGTTTCCGAAGCCCATCGGCGTGCCCTTCAGGCAGAAAAACAGTTGGCTTGCCGGACCCAGATTGGCGAACGGACTGGTGCTCCTTCACGGACTTTGGCATCCAAACCAGTTCCACGTCCAACCGTTCCCATTGTTCCCATTGGTGCGACCAACCGTTTTGCTGGTAAGTTACGTTGCTTTGACTGTGGAGAATTAGGGCATCGTCAGGTAGAATGTCCGAATGCTGCGGGTGCTAGGGGTCTTTTCTCTCAAGAGGCAGTTGAACCGGCCCCCATTGTTCCTGACGGTCTCCCAAAGTTTGATACATATGATGATGATATGGCGGAGGTTGTGACAGTTGATGTGTTTGCAGATGTGTTTCCCGTTGCTAGCTCTGTTGTGACTAATGTGTTTGCAGATATGTTTCCTATTGCTAGCCCTGTTAGGACTGATGTGTTTACAGAGGTGTTTTCTATTGCTAGCCATGTCGGGACTGATGTGTTTGCAGATGTGTTTCCCGTTGCTAGCCCTGTTGTGCCTAATGTGTTTGCAGATGTGTTTCCTATTGCTAGCCTTGTTGGGACTGATGTGTTTGCAGAGGTGTTTCCTATTGCTAGCCATGTTGGGACTGATGTGTTTGCAGATGTGTTTCCCGTTGCTAGCCCTGTTGGGACTGATGTGTTTGCAGATGTGTTTCCCATTACTAGCTCTGTTGTGACTGATATGTTTTCCGATGTGTTTCCTATTGCTAGCCCTGTTGGGACTGATGTGTTTACAGATGTGTTTCCTGTTTCTGACCGTGACACCAGGTTTGTGAGTCATTTTTGGCACAGTTTATGGCACATGGTGAATATGTAGCTCAGTTTCAGTCGTACCTACCACCCCCAGACTGATGGACCGACAGAAGTGGTTAATCGTTCCCTCGGTAACTTGTTGTGCAGCCTGGTGGGAGATCACCCGAAGGCATGGGATCATCGCCTACCGCAGGCACAATTTGACCACAATCATGCCCTTCACCGCTCGACGGGTCTTTGTCTTTTCCAGGTGATGTATGGTGTTGTGCCCCGGGGTCATGTCGACTTGCTCGTCCTGCCTAGTAAAATTCGTGTTCACACAACTGCTGAGGAGCTTGTATCGCATATTCGCCAAACTCACCAGAAGACTTACGATCAGCTTGTCTTGAGCACCGCCAAGTATAAGTCTGAGGCGGATTCTCATCGTCGTCCTGTTCAGTTCGAAGTTGGTGACTATGTGTGGGCAGTTTTAACCAAAAATTGGTACCCTGCTAGTGAGTACAACAAACTGGCCGCCCGGAAGATTGGCCCGGTGGAGCTTGTGGAGCGGATCAACCCGAATGCTTATCGACTGCGTTTACCTAGCCATCTTCGTACGTCTGATGTCTTTAATGTTAAGTATCTGATTCCTCATGCAGGTGACTCTTCTGACGAGGAGACTGGTTCTGATTCGAGGACGAATCTTCTCGACCCCGGCGGGAATGATGCAGATAGTTTAGCGCTGAAATTTATGAAGATTGGCGATCACCCGAAGAATGCGGTGAATTGACAGTTTGGAGCTCCGGTGTCTGGTTTTGACCCACAACACCTTGTTTCGAAGGAAACGACGTCACGAACACAAGTCACGAGCTTTGCTCGTGAGCTATGGGCCTTTTTGGGCATTTGGGCTCATCTATCATCTTATTTTGCGTTTTTAATACTTTAGGATATTTTGGTAATTTTCATATTTTTGGTTTTAGGGTTTCACTTGAACCCTTATATAAACATATCTTCTATACATTGTTGGAGGAGTTGTTTTGATTAATAAAATTAGGGTTTTTATCCCTCTTTTAGCTTCTCTTGCGTTTCACTCTGAATCAATTATCAACTAATTTTGACCTATCATGTTCAAAATAAGTACTTATAAAATTTCACGTTCCACCATATTTACAATGGTTTGTACAAAATATTTTGAATCGTTGTTGCAATATGTGTTGTTGTTCTGCGTACCAAATTATGACCCGATATATAAAAACTAAATGCCAATCATTTAAAATTTAATGTACATGTGGTGCTATGCAACTAGTTGCTTTAATCAACCTCATCTCCAACCAGATTATTCTTATTTTCCACTGTTTATTTTATATATACCAATTGCAACCTTCTATTTTATATCTCAATCGACAAAACTTCACTCAAATAAAATATCTTAGATCTATAATATATAGTGGACTTTGATAAAAAAAATACATGCTTGCTAAAATCCATTACATATTGAAAAAAAACGAAAGAGGATAGATGAACATAATTTTTTGATGAAGTATTCTGTAAAATACACTATATGTACGATATGAATTGTTTCATCTTGATGCTACCTGTATGTGGACGAGAATGAACCTCTACCCAATGAGAGTATCTGAAATTATTTCAACTTTTTTACCCCTTATATGATACAAGACAAAAGATATTTGAGATGTTCTTTCTATATATTATTTAAAAAATTATTAAAAGTTAGTTGAATGAGATAAATTATAACCACATGAAAAAAGAGTAGAACAAATAAAAGCTCATACATACATGATTGATAAATTTATGTGCGTGTCTAGATCTCGTCCTATTTTTGTTAGATCTCACACAACTAGATCTCACACCATTTTGTTGTATATCATACTAAATTAGGATAATTTTTTCATTTTATATAGAAAAAATATAAAAACTTTGATATATCTCACACATTTTCCCCTTCTATTAATATTAAAACCTCTCAACAATCTTATCTCACAACCTTGTGATTTTTTAAATTCGACTTCACATAAAGATTAAGGTATGTAATACAAGCATAATGATAAAATTTATTTTTGATTATGTTCTTTAATTTTAAATTTACTTAGGTTTAAAACTCTAAATTGGAAAAAAATGATTTTCCTATCATTTTAGTTGTTTGTTTGATGGTTTTTTGATTAAATTGTGTGTGTAATTAGTAGATTTACGTTTGTGATACTTATTTTTACATAATGTGATAAATTTGAATAATTTAGGATTGAAGGTTTTTTTAGGTCATCTGGTACAAATCTCACACATCACATAATGAAGATGCAGTTTGTCGCATATATTGTGTGATATTTTAGTTTCTCATCGTGCGGCGTGAGCAATTTTAGGTTGATCATTGTGCGATGTGTGTAATTTACGTGATGTCATCATATGTTTTATACTAGTATATGTTAATTTATTATAATAAAATGTTCGATATATATGATACTTTATTGCATTGAATGTGTGATTGTTTTGCAGTTTTATTATTACATTTGTATGATTTCTACATGCTTCAGTACATGTTTTGTTGAGTCTTGTGATATGTCGTGCGACACTAATACATTACATATATAATTCTAAAGTAGATAGTTTGCATAGCCTTTGGTTAGTTTTGGCTATGGTTTTATTATTCATAAACGCACTCGTGTTTTTTAAAGATGTTTAGACGTAAGGTTACGAGTAGCGAGCATTCGCCTATAATACAAAAATCATAGGATCTGATTTTATAAGGTACCAAAACTTCCCGTATTTTGCGACACAAAAATTTTACTTGTTTCCGCCAAGTTGTAGAGTCGACCAACGAAATTAATCCTCCTACATAACATTCTGAATCAGGCTCGACAAAGTTAGCCCATCTCTAGTGCAGACTCCAGAAAAGGTGTTTGCAAACACAAATCCTCATGTTTCTTGATTGTATCCGGACTACAAGAAGCACAGAACAGTTTAGTTTCTTCATCGATGATGTAAGATTATTTTAAACTTACGTTTGACTGATATTTCATATTTTGTTATTAACTTTTTTTATACGTTTGTAGCCTCAACCATCACTATGATGTTAATCTGTAAACAAAATATTCAGCGATGGGATATTCGTTACCATACTAGATTCAGATATCATATTATGAGTGCACTAATCGGGCCTCTTATCAGTTGGTTCCCCCGTTGGTATACAAACATCCACTTGACTGAGGCATTTGTCAAGTGTTTGCATACAGACACATCGTCTTTCTATTTTTATTTCGTGAGATGACATTGAACTTTGACGATGTCCATGCAGTTACGGATCTTTCCGTATAAGATATAATTTTTTATCTTGTTCAGTATGCTGGTGAATATAAGAGGGCCCAAATTTGTTCTACTCTTTTCGACCATAGAAAGGCCTACCTTATGAAAAAGATTAAGAGTCCATATAGTAGGGATGGCAAATATGTTCATATTTCTTGGTTACGAGGGATCTATTATATTAGTCGATATCAGGATGATGTTGTGATCGGTGACCGTGTCAGGCATGCTACCTGAGGTTATATCTTATATGTCTTAGGTAGTATGATATTGGCCAACAAAACTGAAAATATGGTTTTTTTTAATTATTTACAGTTCATTTAGCATTACAGGTTTGATGGATATGTATAACTGGGGTCAAAAGGTTTTGATACAGTTACACCATGCCCTTGTACATATTTTACTCTACAATACTAGTGGTATATACAATATGTCGGGATGTTGGAGGCTTGGATTTTTATATCATCTTTCTTGGATAGCGGCTCGCTATAAAATGAGTATGCTATCACTTCACCACAAATGTGTCAATATGCACCATAGAGTGTTCACTTGAACCAATCTGTTCGAGATGATATTTGAAATACTAGTTTCGAGAGACTAATTTAAGTTTCAATTAACATTTTAAAATCTCAATTTTATTTTGTTTAATTTTTATGAATCAAATATACATAAATTTTTAATTATGTTGTAGGTAAATTTTTTATCCATGGTTATCTACAATTCGTTTGACTATTTTGTGAGATTGCTTGGATCGATCATACGTTGAAGTCTTGTGACACCGTAAAACCTTATTATCTGCTTTATATGTCACGCAAGTTGTGTTATATTTAAACTAAACCAAGCCGATTACGGACTCGTTTACCCAAGAATGGTAGGCGTATTGGACCTATGGATAATTGGGAAAAATATATGATCTAATATAGAAGTTCTAAATATGAAGGTAGGTCAGTTAGTGTGGACCCGTTGTACCCTATTTGGATTAGAAGTAACTTGTGTTATGTAGTGGCCAACCTGGATTCAGTCGGGCTATTCACATATGTTGGGGCAAACTCGAATGCGAGTTCAAACCAGATTCTCGAGATGGTGGCACATCATGATATAATGACAATTGAAGAGAAATTAAAGTGTTTAGATAAGTGTTATCGTATTATGAACTACTATTAAGGTCATAGATAGATTATTTTGTGGTTTGTTATGACTTTTACGGTCTATGGCGGTTATGATCTTTGTTTGTGACTTTTATGATCTTTGACATTTATCTTCTTGTTTGTAACTTATATGAATCTTACAATCCTGTTATTTATTTTATGATCTTTTGTATATGTTATATTTAATTTTGTGAACACAATTTTCGTAAACATAAATAAAAACAGGCTTAGTTTTTTTGTAGCATATATTATTAGTTAGGCAGAATTTTAGGGCCCAACTATAGTCTTTGGTCCCACAAAAAGAGCAATGTATGCGATTAATGTCACACAATTTATGCAATTTTATTATTCGGATAGAATTTTAGGGAAACAAGTTCCTTCAATCAGACATATTACACGATGTATGAGCTGGATATCGCATGTACCATGCGGTTTCATTGTTTGTAAAGCTTTTTAGGGAAAACATTCGCCTTCAATTGCACATAATACGTGATTTATGAGTTGGATATCGCACATACTATGTAATATTATTGTTCAAAAATAATTTTAGGATCTAAATTTAGCCTTTCATTATAAAATATGTACAACTTATGAGCCTTATATCGCATACAATATGCAATACTTTACTAGTATATGAAATTGAAGACCAAACAATAATACATTATCCATAATTAGAGATAACAATCAACATATAAAGAAATACATTATTAAATATCAATACAAAATTAGATTAATGAGAAGGTTATAGCTTATCAATAGTATATATTCCTTATAAAGACAAGTTAAAATTATATCAAAGACTAACAAAAGGATAGAATGCAGGTAATTAAGAGACGATTAGACTAAGGTCATAAAAAATGTTAGATGAAGGTCATAAAGAAGCGGTTAGATGAAGGTCACCAAATAGTAGTTAGAAGAAGGTCATAAAGAAACGATTAGATGAAGTTTACTAAAAAAAGAGTTACAAGATGGTCATAAAGAAGCAGTTATACGAAGATCACCAATAAATAGTTAGACAAAATCGCACAGAAAATAGGACGAGGGTCATAAGAAAATGGTTAGACAAAGGTCTTGAAGAAGATGTTGGATGAGGGTCATAAAGAAGATAAGACGAGGGTCATAAATAGTAGTTAGACGAAGATCATAAAAAATACAAGACGAGGGTCATAAGGAAGTCAAGTGGTTAGATAAAGGTCATAAAGAATATACTAGACGAGGTTCGTAAAACAATTATAGGAAAACAGAAAGGTCGTTCGAGCAGTTTCAACTGAATAACATGTAACACTATTTAATAGGTTATCAAGATTGTTTATTTGGCCAGTATGACAACACATTAATTGGTAGAAAAGATAGTGTGAATAGAATAACTAACAACTTAAGCATCTATTAGAGACTGATCACTTCAAAATACAAAAACCTATTACGATCATAGCTATATTTTTCTCGATTATACTTTACATTTGAGAAGGAATTCCTTTAACGAGTAACTTAATAAAATAACATTTAACATCAAATTACATTAAACATTACATATTATTGTCAAACTCGTATATTTTATTAAATTCAAGACGTGTGCAATACATTAACGCACCACATTGTTCAATAGGGTGCTTCTTCATATAGCCTATCATATATTTTATAATAAACTCATTAATTTTCAAATAAAATGCGTTGAACGCCTCTTACCTAATTCGTACAATAGGTCAAACATCTAAACTATTAGTTTAGATTTGAAATGATTGCACCTGGTAGATACTTATGCATGACTACATGGATGAGGCGATAGAGCTCATACATGCTCGTACATATAGTACATTGTATGCACGAGTTCATAAAAAAATAATCGGTAGTCTCATCCGATATTTTTTCTCTTCATAAACTTGACGACTTGAAACAAGTGACTGTTTTCTTTAATGGTCTATTCCACATCTAATATATATCAGTTTTTTATATTTATGTTGATAAATAAATATATAGATAAATGAATAATGAGGGCGGTAATTTTTTTTTTCTTTGTTGGGAAACTAAATTTGACAGGAAACATTTTAGCGGGATATACAAATGGAAACTCTTTGGTATGATATTTGACGGGAAATCAATGATTTATGTAAACATTACATAATTAAGTTCCAACATAATATGAGAAATCAAATATTATATAAATAAGTTTGAGAATATACTAACATAATAAAATGATACACAACCAAGCTTGAAAACGAAAAAAAGAACATAATTATACGTCATTTTGGGTCAGATCAGTTGGTATTGCCTCTATGTGATACTCTTTTTATTTGAGTAAATTTGTTGAATTTTTCGAGTACAAAATCGAAAAAACACTAGCTTTCGAGGTATGTAAACGATTATATACGACGTATAATTCTGACCACAATCCATCTGGAAGCATAAAAACCTATAAAATAAAATTTGATAGTTAGAGAAACATTACAAATTTATAAAATGAAATAGAATAAATAATTTTATTGATATACTTGCGTGTACGAAATATATATAATGTATAGAATAGGTCGGAACGAAGTGGGCACCCACATAATGGTAAATGTGTTAAACATTAGCGGATAGATAAATGATATGTGACATATTGAAATCGAGTGACTATCACTAATTTGATTTTAGGTAATGTCATCCAATAACGACTTTTTGGACGACTTGCGAATCAAACTAACATATGTATTAATTCATCTAGAACATCGGTTGAACCATAAACATCCAACCTAAAATATTGGTGTTCATTTATTTCTGAGATCAAATCATGTCCAACGGATACCCAATTTTCCTCTAGACGGTATAACGCTCTCGAACCATTCGATAACCATATTTTCAATCTAGTGCAACATCTTCCATGCTAGTAATAAAAGAATGTAAAAAAATTAGGGTTACAACCGACATACATGTTTAAAGTTCCGTTATTAGTATATATTTTTTGGCTGACCTAATTTTCTTTTTATAGGAGCTTTTGGTACTATGAGTGGATTTAATTTTAAGACAGTCTTGTTATCTATTGTACCGGGATGTGCTGCCATTTTAAATTTGCTCAAGAACATGATCATATAACATTTATCACGTACCTCATATTGTTAATCACTCGTCAATTCTTGTAGATAAATTAAGCAAGTAATTTAAACTCATACTACAATACATGATTCATCATTCCTTATGATGACATTTCCATATTCAAATTATCTCAAGTCTTCAAACCAATATTTGTTGGAAGTCATATGAAATGAAGCACTTGAATCTAGCACCCACTTTTCATTTCACCTGCAAGAATAAGAAGCCATTAATCCATCAGCGTATTCATAATCGTATAACACTGTTGCAACATCTTCGCCTCGCCTTTTGGATAGTTATTTATATTTATTCTCTTTGGACATTCCTATTGATATGGACTTATTTTTTGAACAACCAATATATAGCTTAGGAACCCTTCGCAAACCCCTTGGAATTTGACAAAGATTTGTTTCCCCTCGTGCTTGGATCTCTTAATCTTGAACCTCCTCTCACTCTAGGTCTGATACCTTCTAAACAATATTCATTTGAAGATCTTTTGAGTTCAATATATTATTCATTTTGTCCATCATAAATGTCTATATATTGTAGAGCATAATATCAACAAAGTTTTGATACACATTCAACAACAAACTTAAGAGTATTATGGCATGGTCCTTATTCTCCACCTTGACCTAAACTATATTAAAGTCACAAATGATTCTATTAAAATTATATAGGTGTCTCCAAATCTCCTTGCTATCATCAATTGGCAGCGTGTATAACTATTTATTAAGATACAATGTATTTGCTAGGGACTTCTTCAAGTAAATTGCATTCAACTGATTCAATATCCTCAACGTTCTTAGGAAATTCATATACTTCTCAAAGTACTTCATCCCTCAAGCTTAATATGAAGATACTATGAGCTTTGTAAAACACTTTGACATCAACCTTATCCGTAAATTTATCATCAATGGAAACAAATAATCCTTTATGTACTAGGAAACTAAAACCTTTATTTTCAAGAGGTTAAAATCATTATCTCCATTGAATTCCCCAATGGTAAACTTTATCGAACTCATCTTGGCAGTTTTTATTAGTTTCTCAGTGAGAGCATTCTTTCTAACCTCAATATCTGAAACAACCTTTGTATTTTTCTCTTTGTGTCAATAATAAAAACATTATTGATCCAGATTATACATGCTCAATATACCACTTGTTAGGGAAACTCTTCATAATAATCAACATCCTTAGGTTCCAACAACCTCTGAATATTTGGAAAACGTTAGCCGAAGCTTAATCGCTCCAGTGAAAACTTGAAACAAATGAACCACAAATATTCGGCTTGTACTAAAAGCTTAGTTATGCGCCAAAAATAAGGAATCAAGAAAAAAATGTAAACCTAAGCACACACACTATACATATTTAACGTTTTTATGCATCCACGTGCAATAAACACATATTATATATATAAGGTTATAATAATACTACGACAAACACTAAACATACAATCATTCATCTTTGTTACAAATCACTCTCATGTTACAAAGGAACATGGATCTCATAATGTTTATTCAAGTGTTTATCTTCTACATCAACTATAGCCCATAACTTCTAGATTTCTCTTTCAAATCTCATAAGTGTTTCTCTCATACAAATGAATGGTAGTTAGACTTCATACCCAAGTATTCACTATTATAGAAGACCATTGGTATGAAAAATACTTACTAACTCAAAATAGCGCATGACAACCCATTTTCTCAATTAGAAAAACATGCCAAATCATAAGGACAATATATGTGTTAACATATGGATGGTAAAGGTCTGTGGTACCTCATTATACAATGATCATATGTAGCATGCCTAGGTCAACAAATTTATGATCAAATGTTGAGATTCAATATCAATTCATACTTTTAATGACTCAATTTCCTCTAGAAGCTTCCATGCATCTCCAGAAGTCATTCGATAATCATGCACTCCCATTCGACGCAACAAATGATGAGTATGATCTTTGCCTTCGGTAATGGTATGCTTATTGCCTTTAGTAAAGCTTGATTTTAGATTCCAACCAACGTCTTTGTACTTAAGTCCCTACCTTAACTCATGTTCAACGATATTCAAATAATTTCTACCTCTATATATTTTTAGTGATCTCTTCAACCACATGTAGTCTTCAAAAATACTATTATTCTCAAATTACTTATAGCTTACATCTACCAGTCTTACTACAATTAATTTAATTTAGTTAACAAATATTATACTAAAAATTAGCAATCATTAATGATAGCTGCCCTAAATTTATTAATTATAGTACACTTACTTTAAACATCGTGTAATAAGAAATACAGAGATGAGTAATTTACTTTATTTTAAGTTTTATAATTTTCTTTGCATCATTATATTTGTCGTTTTTATTGTACTTTTTGTTCTTGTCTTTTTTATTTACCGAAATAATATAATCAAAGACCAATTCTTCTTTTAGTTTTGGTAAAATAATTATTTGTTATGAACTACATTATGTAATATTTAAAAGGGATAAACAAACATTCTCATCTGTTTTGTCAAAAGTCTTTCCTAAAAACTAATAAAAACGTTACAAATTTGAAAATCATATTTTTCCTCTAGAATTAATGAAATCTAATATATGTTATTAAGTCACAAAAATTTTAAAAACATTATACCTAGTCTCTGAAACACTACCATAAACCTCCCCCCCCCCCAAAAAAAAAAAAACTCTAACATACTTCTCTAAAACATAAAACTAATTCAATAATATTGTACATTCCACTTAACATAAATCATTTATGAAAATATATTCGAGATTTGAGGAGTTGAGTTTATAAGAGTTCAAACGAAAATATAAGTATTTTTCTTCAAAAAAAAATTGAAATTAGTATGAATTGTGCAAACTTTCTTGATGAATTTGGATTGTTTGTGCTAATTATATACATAATTATACACTGTTTGTGCTCATTTGTCACATAATCTTGTGAAAATCATGTTAATTCATCACAGAGTTTTGCATAGTTCATGATCATTCTCGCACATTTTTGCAATGTTCATGCTAATTTAGTACTAAACTTCACATTTTTAATGTTAATTGACTCATTCTTTCTGCACTATTGATGCTAGTTTCGCACACAATTTTGCACCAATTCAAGCTAATTAGCACTGATGAGAGAATAAATGACAAGAAAGGAGAATATTGGATCTTGGACCTGATGTGACTAAATCACAAAAATATAGAGAGAGAAAGTAGAAAGAGAATATAATATTTAGATTGTCCTCCACCAAGAATAAATAGGCTTCCTTTTACAGTGGGGAAGGTGGGTCCCATTTATGTCCTTAATGGTCTTACATTATTTCACTATTAGTCCTTTACAAACTATTTTATTTACAAATAACTTCCCAATAAATAATAAATACAACAAGGGGCATATTTCCTTTCTCCTGTTTACAATTGACTATTTTTCTATTAAGATCGACGCGCCTTATTAGTAGCCCCCCAGTCTTCAAGAGCGTCGGGAATGAAGACTCGTAAAATGAGTTAGTCCAAAACACCTCCGTCCCCTAAGCCTCAGTACCGAACGACCGAACAGCATCGGTGTCGACTACCCCGGGATTCCCTGATTGACCGCTCTCTCCAATGATGGTTGCGAATCACACCGATGCTAAAACTCTTATCATAGGTCTGTAGCCGACCCTGGTTGACAGATTCTTCATGGGCTCGAAAGGGTGATCAACAAAAACGGGTATATGAGGCCCAACTAGCGTATTCGTGAGAGCTAGTTGGTGTAGACCAACGACGCTACCCTGAACTAGAGCTACACGTGTCATCTGAGTATTCGAAGCGTGCCCGTCTGCACATTTTTCCAAGAGGCCCTTCGTCTTCCCGCTACTTTTTGTCGTTTGGACTCCCCAATGCGTGAAGCGGTTAAGTAAGGGTGCTTATAAATACCTCATAAGCAAGAATCACTCTCAGAGGAATTCTAGAGAGAGAAAGTGTTGTCCTGACCAATCTAGAGAGAGAGAGCAAGTTTTATGAGAAATAGGAACCCGAAGCCAAAACCGAAAACAAAGAAAAAGAAATAGCCTGCATTTGGATTTGTCGATTGGGCTAGTATTGGTGACCGTGCTGAAGAGTATCGAGCCGCGGGACTAATTTGGAGTTCTGACACAAAGCCCTTTACGCCCGTGTCGCTTCCCCACGACCCCGTCCTTCCTGATCCGATCCCTGTCGAATCCTTTATCATACCCGAACCATCTGGCGCTCAAACCCCCGAAGCCGTTGTTATCCCTTCAAGCAGCAACTCTCCACACTCTCCAGCTACTCAACTCAGCGGGCCGACGCCTTCGTCGGTGAATTCTTATACTGTTCCGACCTCTTTTCTTCCTCGTCGTCGGGGCAAAACTAAATTTCTTTCCATGGGAGACTTAAACACCTCAACTTCTCATGCGAGAAATAACTCTCCCGAGATAGTCCAGCTTACACCCGACATACAAGGGTACCGGACCGGCGTTAATATTGTGCGTACCCATTTGGGCCTTACTCAACGAGATCAAGATCGTCAAGAACCCGAGATCGAGCGTGCACGTAAACAGTGACAAGAGTCGCAACTCGCCCGAACCGGAAGCAGCTTTGGTTTTGCTGATCCTCTTGCCCAACCGTCCGATCCTCCTGCGGCCAGCCCCCTAGACCTGATGCGGTCTCGGTAGAAAATACCGAAGAACCAGAAGCGGATGTTTTGGCTGCTGAGGAAGGTATTGCCGTCGTTGGAAACACTGCTGCTCCTCCCGAAGAGCCTCTTCCCGCAGAGATTGAGGCAGTCACAACCACCACCTACCTTCGCTGGTTTCCCAGGGACAATGTTATTTCATTTTTTGAAGGCAAGTACCTTTACTTCTCTGCTGCAGAGCAGGCAGAGCTTCTGATCCGGTGGGGTATCCCGGAGTGCGTCACCGTCCGATTCCTCGTTCCTGGGGAGACGCTAGTTCATGTTCGGTCACGGGAGATCGTAATTTTCACCGAGCTCTTCAACTGGGGCCTCAGGTTTCCTCTGGATCCTGAGATCGCTCTATACTTCCAGACCCTTAACATCTGCCCCTCATAGTTAACACCCAACGTGTGGTATACGCTGATATCATGCATAATGGTCTCGCGCCTATGAGGTCGGGTTATGTCAATGGCCGAGTACATAGCCATGTCAGGACTCTCAAAATCTCCCAAGTCCCCCTTTTTTAGGGTAATTTTGTCAAGTGTTTTGGAAAGTTTTGAGAGTATTAAATGTTTTGGTGTTTAGTAGTGAGAGATTTGAGCTGTCTGGTTGTATTAAATATTCATTATCCTCATTAATGAAAGTAGTTGGGGTATTTATACCATAAATTATGGACTCATGGGCTTTCAGATCAAATTATGGAACCGGGTCAAGTTTAAGGACCCATTTACTTAATAAGCTGATTATCACATAGCTTAGTCAAAATGTGTTTAATTATTTTATAATTTTGTCATGTCCGGATAGTTCTGTGGGTAGTTTATGTCCGAATTGCTCTTGTCCGGAAATCTCAGTAGGCAGTGGTGGATTTATCCGGACTCATCAACTATTACTCTAGCTATTGCAAGGGTCACTAATAAAGCATCTTTTAGAGGTGTTATGAGTTCTGTTAAATCATTATTGGTAAAATCCAAAGTTAAAGTTGGGATTCAGTGAAAATTCAAAGATGAATCATCAACTAAATGAACCTTCAAATACTTACTATTTTTTTGGATGAATTAGTAATTCCTAACAATGTATCTCCTCCATATATACTACATAATTTATGTATCATATTTTCATTTGTATTTTCGGATTTCACTTTTTCGATTTCCCTTATCTTTCTCTTCTTCTATTCCTTTCATGAATTCTACCAACTCATCGTTATCAATCAACCTCTAAATTTCATATTTCAGCTAGAAACAATACCCGTTAAATGTCGGTGATCATTGTGATATGCACAATAGTACCGACAACTTTTTTCGTTAAATTGTGCTTGCATAAATCTGGGAGTTCTATAGTTTAACCAATCTCTTATCTTATCATAAACAACCGATACATGGGCATTTAACTGAGTAAACCTTCGGTTTGAGTTATCATAATAAGAAAAGTGTTATCTATTTACAAGATCTTTTGTAACTTCTAAAATCCTTTTTGTATCATTCATAATCTTCTCCAAAGAATCCTCCATTTTTTATGTCACCTAAATATATATTGTTCTTATTTTATTTGTATTATTTGCCTTATTATATATATATATATATATATCATTCTTGCCAAAATATCATCAATACTTGATCAGGTCCTTTAAGAAACTACTATAACAAAATAAACTCCTTTTAAATGGTGTTAAACCATATTTTCATTACAACCTTCTAGTACACTCATATTTTGTATGAACCTCTGAACATAATCACTTAAATATTCTTCAGCCTTTTGAAACAAAATCACGATATGATACCCTTCACGTTTTAATGCCGTATGAGCAATAAAGTAATGCTGGAATAATGTCCATAATTCCTCAAAACGATCGCTTGATCCTGACAGTAAGTTTGCTTATACAATTAAAAATATAAAGTACGAAACATAGAATTTTATTTATTATCCTCAAGATCTCTCTCTAAACATTGAACATTTCTCACATCCGATTTTATACCTTGTTGTGATACTGTCGTTGCTGTTGGACTTGCCATTTCATTTTGTGATATTTATTAGATTTTTTCTTGAATTGGAAACCTTATTATCGATGTTCTTGGTATAACCATTGGAGTTCCTTGCATATTGTTATTCCCATAAGCTGATGAATCAACGTTTCGAGAATTTACTATTTGAGATCCATGTATCTTTTCCTCAATCGATCGTTTATCCCCTCCTGATCTAGTTATAACCATTTAAAAATGAACAATTATTTTGCATAAAACGTTCCCACAGACGGTGCAAAAAATGATGAGAGAATTTTCTTTATTAAGTTATTTCTAAAGAGATAAGATAAAAAATGATCAAGAGTAGTATTATTCATCAATAATTAATTTTTTTTAATGAGTGGTTCTTCTATTTATATATACTTTGTTTCTAAATTATAGGGATGAATGACGTGTGTAACTTATAACACATGTCGGCCCTTTGTTACAAAAAATAAATAAAAATTATTAGTTTACCCCTTAACATATGTCTAAGATATTTTATTATCTCTAAGTTTTTTGCATATTTAGTTGGGTCATTTTTGTGTGCTTTATTACTTACATATCGAATTCAATAGCGCTCTAAAGGCCTTCGAAGTCCCAAATTGTTAATGTAGGTATACAATTAAACCAATCAAGTGTGTTTCCTTTAAACATCATTGAAAAGTATATGCAGAGTACCCTATAATCATGTTTCTAAATTATTCTAGCTGGTGTTCGGGATCCCCTGAACCGCCACAAGTATCCACTCGATAGGGATCAATTTTTTAGGGAAGTTTTCCCTCGAGAATTTTCTCATTAAATACAGATTCCTCTAGAATATAAGATGTCATATTCATTACATTCTATATATTTATTCTCTTTATTTTTCTTTAAAACCACATTACTTGACTACTCTTTATAATCAATACTTTTATGCTTTCTTTTCTTTTGCTTTTTACTGTTTCTCTGATCCATCTATACATCATGTCCATGAAACTTGCCTTACTGTCTCATTTGTTCAACATCTGCAACCTATTATTTTCTGACATAATATTTTCTTGCTCAGGGATATTCTCTCCATGAATTGGCGTAGAGTGAGCATGAACACGACCTGATGTACCGACTGAACCACTTTGACCTTGATTAACCTTATTATGCACACCAAATGCTGTTTTGATTGGTTGGTTACTAACTTATGCCATGCCTAAGATTTGATCCCTTTTTAAATTGACTCCGCTAGTCAGCAATCTTGTCATGATTCCCGAAATAGTCACCGGATTTCCTTAAATTGAAGGGATCCTTAGTATTTTCTTTCTAATTCTCGATCGTGTCATCACCATTGGTATTGTTAAAACTTAAATTTTTGAAAAGAAAAAAGTTTCTTATGGACGACGCCAGAATTGATAAAGATTTCATTCTCAAATATAAATCCAAGATAATGAACAACAATCGAGAAATAATGTAGCTCTCAATATATTTATGTTTTACTGTTTAAGTGTGATCAGTCCCCAAATGGGGTTTTTTATCCTTATTTCTACAGTTTATAAGATATTAAATTCGTCTAACCATATTTCTTAGTAACTGTCTAGCCACGTCTCTTAGAAACCGTTTAAACACGTTTATTAATATCTTATAATACGATGACACATGTTATCCTACTACAACTGCTTAAATTATCTTTCTTTATGCTCGTCTTGTATCTTTTTTATGACTCTTCTCTTGAATTTTATTATGACGCTCGTCTTGTATCTTCTTTATGTCGCGTTTCATATTTCTTTATGAACTTTGTCTTATAGCTTCTTTATGACTCTCATCTCGTACTTCTTCATGACCCTCGTCTAGTACCCTCTTTATAGCCATCGTTTCGTATTTTCTTCATGACCCTCATATAGTATATTCTTTATGAACTTCGTATCGTATTTCTTCATGATCATTATCTAGTATCTTCTTCATACCCTCGTCTTACACCTCTTATGACCTTAATATTATGTGTATTCCTTATTATTTGCATATTATTCTTCTGTTAGCTTTTGATATACATTTACCTTGTAATTATAATGAGTAAATATTATCTATAGACTATAGTCTTATCAAATATTTTCACCTTGCTATATCACTTTATCATTTTGCCAACGTCTTTGACTAACCTTTTTGTCAATGATTCGTCTATTATTTATTTGTTTTATTTTTCCGATGCTTTATGTCTTCTACGATATAAAAAATGCTTAGAATAATTAATTTTACCGGCTTCCGTTTTGAATATTTGCCAAAAAAAAAAACGTCCAAACTATATGTAATCTTCTTAAAAACTACAAAATTATTAAAAAGTATTTTTAAAATAATAAAACTCTACAAAATAAGTTATGCAATTTTTTTTATTTATTTATAATAAATTTTAATTACTTATACCTAGTTCTTTTAATTTTTAATAGCTATTCATTTAAAAAATGATGTAACTAAAACAATTTCCAATTGAATTAGTAAAGAAAGGGTACCCGAGAATCGTACGAACATAAAAACTCAAAAAGACTCCAAAACAACGGGCTGGTCGAACCATTGACAAAGACTTTCTCCAAAGGGAAGAGACTGCACTCTACACCGAGTCCGTTTCTGGTGCGACCACGTCTGTCAAACAAAAACGCGATTTGCCGTTTCAAATGTGAGCTTGAGTCAACGCGAATAGTAAAACCGAGCCCCAAGTTTGACATGGTCAAGCCATCGAATCTAATCAAATAAACCAAAAGTCCTCGTCTACCTTTGATCGACATTAGATCTCCATCCGATACAGAAGCAAGAGGAAGAAGAAGAAGAAGGACGAACAATAACTGAATCTTCATAGCTTCGAACAATGTCTTTTTCCGATTCCGACTCCTCTTCCTCTAGTGGCAGCGACTACAGGAATTTCAGGCAAATCACTCGTGAACGTGAGTCACTTATCTTCTCAATTTAATCTCAGTTTTGTTCTCGTGATCTGTTTGTTTTCTTTGAATTTACGTACTAAAATCTCAAATATATAGACATTTCGGTACCTTTTCTTTATCTGTATGGTGGATATTTTGCTGATGTAGTACGATCAAGTAATGTTTTGATAGTTTATATTCATCTTCGCTTTTTACGAAGCAAATGCAAGTTTTGGTCTGATATGAGCTTAAAATTGTATGAAAGCAATAAACTATTTTGTTAGTATACAGTGTAGTATGAACAACAGAACAAGTAATCTTTTGATGGTATAAGGCTCTTAATCTGGGCTGAATATTGATCTTGCTAGCCAATTGCAAGGTTTTGCTCTGAAATCAACTTAACTATGAAATGTGCAACATGCTACTTTGTTGCTGTATGGCAAAGTAATGTTAGATGGTATTATCTCCTATTTGCGGCCTTCAGTTTTATTGTTGCTAAGATATGGCTAGAGTATATGAAATGAACTTAGCTGCTTTAGAAACTATGAAAGTATAGTATGCTACTTTGTGCTTGAGAGACTCTGGATGAGCTGTTGGTCACCGATTTGGTTATTTTCTTTTATCATATGTATCAAAGAAACATAGAAGTTATCTTTAATACTAAAAGGTATTGGTGCAAGTGTTGGCTCTAACAAATATCTTTCTGATATTTTCTCACCGATTTGGTTGTCTTCTTTTCTCCTATGTATCTAAGAAGTGGAAACATAGAAGTTATTTTTTAAAACTAAAACGTATTGAGCTATTAATGCGAGCTTTTTGCTGTCAACGGATCCTAAGGAAGTATATTTTTTAAACTACCTGTTAGATATGCAGTGTTGTGAAGTTAGGTATATGTTTACCAACTTTTTTGCCAGTAGAATAAATTTTTCTTGAAGAACTTAAAAGCCGTTGTTCCTTTCGAATTTGACTTTGTGGTAAAGCACATCATTCTTAAGTTTACTCCCGCAAAGATGGAAGGGATCCAGTTTCTATATTTGTTAAATATCTGCAGGTGTAAAAAAGTCTTTAAAATTTGCACAAACCTTGGAATCGGCTGATGAGATATGCCAGGTGTATTCAGCTAAAAATAGATTCTTCTAGCTACAAGGTTTCATGGGTTGTTTGGATAGAAGTATAGTTATTACCCAGAGACACCTTTAGTGTATAAAGAAGGGTCTCTCATGAAATTTTCTGGATGCTACTCACTTACTCAATTGGTACAGATGATTGTTGCTTTAACTCAATCTATATCCACTTTTCTCCTAAGGATGGTTCATACTTAGTGGTCGTTGTCCTTCTTAATTGCTTAGTTAACATGTATAATCTTGTGCAGCCATTCAAGCTTGTCTAGTTAGATGGCAGGCAGGAATAGGCAGCATGTACAGCGCATTTATATGTCTGGATATTATGCGAGTGTTGTGTATAAGCAAGGTGATCCCAGTTGCATCACTTTGTTGGGATTAGGAAGTTGGTATGAGCTGAAATTCGAAACAACCCTCACCCTAAATAACCCTAATTTTGAGAGACAAAAGAGAGTTCAAAGAAAGCAAAACTCTCTTATTAACCTTACTCTTTAATTCAAGACTAAAGTTAATTGTTGGGTGCTGAAATTTATGTATGAATGAAATAACAATATAGGAAATAAGGTATTAAGGAAACTCTTAAGTTATGAACTAAAGTATAGGAAATTAATAAACAACAAAATAAAATATGAATATAAAAATAGCTAAAGATAAATCCCTACGCCCTTAGCTCATGGACCTGAACCCGTCTGTGATATTTGAATCTTGTATCAGAAGTTTCACTATCCTCATTATGTTTTTATGACCTAAGCTGCCCTGTATCCAACGAAGTTGATCAGACATTTGTTACTATCACGCCATATGTTCAATTATTGTAAATCAATATTTTCCTTGTAGTTTCTATTTTTTGTCATCTCTTAATGAATATATATATATATATATGTATATATATATATGTATGTATCAAGTGTAGCATTGTTAGGAGTCTTTTAATTAAACCTAAGCACAAAGGTAATAAGATATTTAAGAAACTGAGCTCGTTTGGTTTTGTTCCTACTATATGTCGAGTGTAGGGTTACTACATGAAATGCTTAGATCAGCCAAAACGGGGAACTCAAAATCCACTTGGAAGGTATATCTAGCTTGTATGAGAGGAACTTTTCTAATCAAACAATGAATTCTATTGTGCTTATTACTGGCTCAGTGGCCCTTGGTGTTCACTAGTTTCGGCTGTTTGTTTTTGATTTGTAGGTTCTCATCATGGACAAACTGACCGTGAAGATAATGTCATGTGCTTGCAAAATGGCTGATATAACGGACGAAGGAGTCTCATGTAAGAAGTAACTCTAGCATAATTTCAAAGTATAATTATTTGATAGAAATGGTAACAGATTTTTTTATTGCAGTAGTAGAAGACATATTTAGACGTAGGCAGCCGATGCCTGCTATGGATGCTATATACTTCCTCCAACCAACCCTAGAGAAGTAATGCACCTTCTGCGTGTCTGAATATAGAATTTTCTTATCTTCCTTTTAGCCAAATTTGCATTTGTTTCTTCCCTCTCATGTTGTTTTTTTGTTTATTTTGGCAGTATTATCATGTTTTTGTCAGACATGTCCGGAAAAGCACCTCTGTACAAGAAGTATGTAAAAGATATCCTCTTATTATCAAACTTATTGTGTACTACAAAAATCTGAATGTTTTAGGTATTTTTTGTTCTGCATTTGGCAAGGGCATTTGTGTTCTTTAGTTCTCCTGTTTCTAGAGAACTGGTTTCTCATATCAAGCAGGATACAAGTGTGTTACCTCGCATTTCTGCTCTTAGAGAGGTAATCGTCTTTCTCTATAAAAATAACTTGATTATTCTTTCTGGCATTTTACTTCCTCGTCGCAGTCTTGGTTGGTATGATGTTGTTACATTCTTATGGTTTAGTCAATATATACGCAGATGAACCTGGAGTACTTTGCGATTGACAGCCAGGTACGGATGCTTGATTTAATACTTCAGTAGTCTTACATAACATTCTTCTTTCTTTCTATTTCTTCTCGTGATTATTAATGCAAAAACTGAATTCAGTCCTTAATTACAATTGCACTGTTGCACACATCAAAGTGGCCTTGTCTAACATCTGCGAAACCTTAGATATTGATTAAGACTCTCTTTATCTTGAAAAACAGAATCAACTTTTTCTTTTTACTTAAAAATAATGGTTATTGTGCATTACTACTATGCCTTTTATTTGAGCTTCAAGTTATGAAGTCTCAGTAGTATGTAATTTGTATCTTTTGTAGATTGGGTCCTATGAAAAGTTAATTTCCATAGACTATGTGTTAAGTGAAGTTGAAGACCCAGCCATAGATATTAGACATATCAAAGTAATGATTTGGCTGGTGGATAGATAATGATATTTGTACAAATTTTTTATAGACATCCTAGCCATCTATCGCTTAATTGTTTGTCTCCCAGTTTGCAATTTTTTTGGTGTACAATTAGGAACTTCAAAATTGAACTGTTAAGGTTTATGATTTCCAACACATTGCTTATTCTGCTCTAATCTTTGGAAGTTCTATGAATTCTGTCTTTCTGAATAATTATCTGGTTATCAATTCAGTTCATAGGGATGTCCTCATGTTAAGAGTCATAATGATATTTGCTCCTCATGATAATTCTTATAGGGGTTTATCACTGATGATGAGAGGGTCTTAGAAGAGCTTTTTGGTAATGAGGAAATTTCTCGACACGGTGATGCGTGCTTGAATGCTATGGCGACCCGTTTTGCGACAGTTTTTGCCTCATTAAGGGTACCAATGATAATTTCCCAATCTGTTTGATGTTGTTATATTAATATTAAGGCGCATGCATACTGGATTTTCAGGAATTCCCTTCTGTGCGTTATCGGGCGGCTAAGTCTCTTGATGCTATGACAATGACAACTTTCCGTGATTTAATTCCTACAAAGCTTGCTGCGGGCATTTGGAATTGTCTGGAAAAATATAAAAAATCAATTGAAAACTTTCCTCAGACCGAAACATGCGAGCTGCTCATCCTTGACAGATCAGTAGATCAGGTTAGTAGATGTATACATTTCTCTTAAATACTTTTGGACTACGAAAAAGAACTTTCCGCATGCTTATTGTGTAGTTTGAGTACCACTGTTTGTTGTTAATGATGTTATTTACTTTTGCCTTTCTAGGTTGCTCCCATCATACATGAGTGGACATATGATGCGATGTGCCACGATTTATTGAACATGGAAGGAAATAAATATGTTCATGAGGTAAGATCTCCTCTTGCTTCGTGTGTGCTTGAGAGCTCAGTCTTTCTAAGAAAGAAGAAAGATATTAAAATTATGCGGTAAGCTTTGAAGAAATTTGACAATAATAGAATAATATATGTACATTTTATTGATGGTAAAATATTTATTGGCAGTACTAATATAAAATGAATTAACAATAAACAGTGGTAGTCAAACTACACAATGTACATGTATATATACATTCAGACACACACACACATATATATATATATATATATATATATATATATATATATATATATATATATATATATATATATATATATATACATATGCTGTCAAATTTGCACTCTATCTTTGCTGTGCACTATATATCAGGTCTTTTGGTTTTTAGGTTCGAAGCAAGACAGGTGGCAAACCTGAGAAGAAAGATGTTCTTTTGGAGGATCATGATCCTATTTGGCTGGAGCTTCGCCATGCACATATTGCAGATGTATGTCTGGTGGTGTAATTTATTTTCTTCAATTATAAGCAGTGTGTATGGTGTATGAACCTTGGTTGTGTCTTCAGGCTAGTCTAAGGTTGCATGAAAAGATGGCCAACTTCACATCAAAGAACCAAGCTGCAAAACTCCAACAAAGTACAAGGTTGGTATCAAGATGCCAACACTACTTCTGGATAAGTGATTTGCGTCCTGGTTGAGTTGTGGAATATTTGTTCTATTGTTTTTATACCAAGAACAACTCTTAGCACAATGTAGCTCCTGTTTATTGACCCTCTCTGCTTCTTTTCATCAAGAGTTGAAATCTAAGTTCAAACCATACATACATATGTATGTATATTGCTGTCTTGATTAAACCCAAGGGGATGACCAATTGATCTAGGGGTTTAGCACTTAGGTGTGAGATCCCAGGGTCACATTTTAGACTCTTCTTTGGGGCCAAATTATTCTAGCATTTGACCTGGGCATGGTGGGCAACTGCCCTGCCAAGCTTTGAGGGGAATACTCAACCAATGATTTGGTGGCTTATTAATAAAAAAATTGATTATTTTACTAGTATAGTTGTATGCAACTTTGAATTCTTATGTGCTGACTTTTTTGTGCTTCAAATTTGTGTATAGAGATGGTGCCGAACTTTCTACACGTGACTTGCAAAAGATGGTTCAAGCATTACCGCAATATAGTGAACAAATAGAAAAACTATCTTTGCATGTAGAGGTTAGTTTTTGACTATGTGAACATATAGTTCTAAAAATGAATCAATGACCCACATAGAACTCATTCTTCAGCATATTAATGTGCATATACTTGTTTAAAATACTACTTTTATTTCTATTTTGCTTTTATATTATTGACATCTAGGGGTTTATTCCAGCACACTAAATGCTGAAGAACAGTTATTGAACTTGTGCATACGAAGCAGTGGTCTCTTCTATATCGTGTTGCTATTAATATGTTATGAGCATTACTCAAGTCTTTGATTATCGTTCATATCTGTTTGTGCCTAATACTTGAGGGAGTATCTTTCACTTCTGACTTGTAAAGGGTATACTTTCATTGTTTTCTGATTTCCTTGACAAATGCTTTCGAATGGAACCCTCTTTTGTATTGCGGACAAGTATTATATGCTTTTATCATCTTGTGTGAATTCTCGTTTTTTCTTTGTGTATCTTTATTCTCTCTCTGTTCATTGCTCCATCGTAAAGTTTTAAATTAGGTGGTCAATAGGTATATTGCTGAGACATTTTACTCTCTTTTGAAAATGGTCTTACTTGTTTCTACGTAAGCTTCCGTTTCTTTCACTAGTCTGTGGTGTATCCTGAGTTAGTTCAAGAGTGCAGATTGCAGAAAAAATCAACAGAATGATCAAGGAACAAGGACTCCGAGAACTTGGACAGCTGGAGCAGGACCTTGTTTTTGGTGACGCAGGACTGAAAGATGTCATTAAATATTTGAGTACAGCAGAGGTCTGGCAATTGTAGTTGGTAGTAGTGGGTTCATTACTAGTTCTATGAATAAAAATGCTGTTAGTTGACTCTGAGAAGGCTATTTCCAGGATGCGAGTCGTGAAAATAAGTTGCGGTTGTTGATGATACTTGCAACAATTTATCCTGAGAAGTTCGAGGGTGAAAAGGCTCAAAATCTTATGAAGGTATTGACTTTTTTTTTTGTTATAAATAAGCCAAGAATGCTTCTTGGATGCGACGACGGATACTGTAACGAGCCGATAATGGTCATATCTAGTAAATGTTCGTAGATTATTATGTAAGCTACTCCTTTTAAACTCTAAATATAGCATTAATATCATACTGAAAGACTAAAAGATAGAGAAGAGAAAAATTAAAATCTACATTATAGGTAGGTGTGAACATGGTATGGTGGTATATTATGTAAATTATGTCCATGGTGGCATCTTAAAGCGTTTCTACGAACCAAAATCCTTTAGAAAGTATATGCATGTTGATTTCTTGCGTGGGTATTTCTCAGCTAGCAAAGTTGCCAGTTGATGACATGAATGCAGTAAGTAATATGAGATTACTTGGGGCATCAGCTGATACCAAAAAGACTGCAGCGAAAACTTTCACGTTGAAGTTTGACATGCATAAGGTATGTTAACGTTTGTGTTTAAAACATGTATTAAATTGTCAGGCTAAAGACCATCTTCTGCCATTTGTGGATACTAGATATAATATTCTTCATTGAATTATTACCCTATTTACTTTTGGTCTCAGAAAAAGCAAGCTGCTAGGAAAGATCGCAGCACTGAAGAAGGTGAAGCAGCATGGCAACTCTCGCGCTTTTATCCCGTGATAGAGGTATTCGTACAATTAGGTTTTCTCCTTCCACTCTGTTTTGATCTATTCTATCATTGAACTGCAAAGCATTAAATCTCTGTTTATCCATTTTTTTCAAGTAATGATCTCCTAATTTATCCATCACATTCAAAAATGGTTTATAATTTTTATATGCTTCAGGAACTTATCGAAAAAGTTAGCAAAGGGGAACTACCAAAGGATGACTATCCATGCATGAATGACCCAAGCCCATCTAAGAACGGAGAGTCTCATTCTGCCTCAGTAACTTCAACCCCAGCTGCTCTCTCAATGAGATCTAGACGGACACCAACTTGGGCGAAGTCTCGAAACTCGGATGATGGATCGTCAAGGTAGTCTTCTTCGTCTTTCTTTTGTGCATTTGGTACCATTGATGCTGGCAGAATTATTAAGGGGCTATGAAGTTCGCAAATTGACAAAAGAAACAGAATCCTGTGAAATATGAAATGTTTGAAATAATAATCTTACACACATAAATCTTAGTTGATTTATATAATTTACGAATGGGTAAATCAGTAAGGTGATCCTTCTTGTTACTTGAAATGCTATCTAGTTCTGTGACCTGTCATAATTGTTCTTAGAACTCAGAATTAAAATGAATGTTTTCGTTTATTTATTATTATTTATTTCGGTTGTATCAATGCATGCACTATAGGCTACCAGGATTATTGTACACTAGCGATATAGACCATAGCAAACTACATAACTGTATTTTGTAACATTGTTTTGGTTCCATACCTTAGCGGCGGTTCAATGCTAAGACACGCATCAAGTGATTTCAAGAAAATGGGTAAACGCATATTTGTATTCATTGTTGGTGGAGCGACCAGATCCGAGGTATAATATAATCTTGTTCATCTCTCAATGGTGCCAATTTGTGCTTTTTCAAAACCTATTTCTAGGTTGTTTGGTCTTATACTGCGTTGAACATCTGCAGCTTCGCGTCTGTCACAAGCTTACAGCAAAGCTGAGGAGGGAAGTGATATTAGGCTCGTCAAGTATCGATGATCCGCCACAGTTCATTACGGTATCAATCTTTTATCCGAATATATTTAAAAATTACTCTGTATAGTTTTGGTACAGTAATATTTCGAGCTATTTGATTTCAGAAACTGAAGCTACTAACTGCACATGAACTCGGATTCGATGATCTTCGTATATGACAATGAAGGGTGATGAAACTGGGATTTGCTTTGTAACCATAGCTACAGAAGTCACTGACCATTTCCATTTTATTCATAATCCGAGTGTAAGGTTCGGAATTCATGGTAGTTCAATCTCTTGTATATCTGGTATTTGTATCTCACTGGTAGACATATTGTTCATGTACTTTATTATAGCGCGCCTTGTTCATAGTCTGTACACCTATTTTGTTTACGAATTTCAGCAACTTCAAAGGTTTAACAGAGGATGTTTCAGACTACTGGAGTTTCTTTTTAGAACTTCAAGAATTTACCGCACCTGAAATGTAAACTTGTTAGAATGACTGAAATGTACCCTTGAAATTGTGTTTTCAACTTTAAAGAAAAGAGAAACCAAAATAGTGTGGAACTTGGATTTGAGCTCCCTTTTCATTTTTATTGGGCTTGGGTATAGTCGTTGTTTGCAACTGTTTGATGTGTTTCAAAACTTATTTTTGTCCTTGGATTCCGGAAGTTGTCAAGTTTTAAGTCTTTTTTAAACTTGTGTATATAACTAAATTATAACATTTATATTCACTGTTTATGATAACATATGCACTTAATTTGCTAAAAGTGCATAACGTTGGCTCTTTTGTCAATGTCGATGGCAAGTAATCAAAGACAACAGTAGTTTGTCTATCTCTCTCTCTTTCTGTATCAACTTCTTGTAAAGAACTGAACTAAAGATCAAACCATCCAAAGCAAATTGATTACTCGATGCAATGAGTTCACATTTTCTGTTGCTTTTTAGGGCTCATCATTTGTTTTTATCAACAAACCGAGTAATGATTATAACTCACATGCTTCAAAGAAGTATATTAGTGGTGAATCATGTCAATGCACTTTAACTTGTCAACTATTTTGACATTGACGTTTATTAATGTCTCAAGAGAAATTATTTTATAAAATTATTTGTTATTTAAATACACATATTTAAATCAGTGTTTACCAGTATAGATTTCTAAAGTACGAACAATAAAGCAAGTTGCCCGTCTAGCTCAGTTGGTAGAGCGCAAGGCTCTTAACCTTGTGGTCGTGGGTTCGAGCCCCACGGTGGGCGATTCAATCTTTTTTCTTTGTTTTATATGGAGTCTTTTAACCCATTTTCTCCTACAATTTTTTTTTTTTCCATTTTTGTTTTTATATTAGAAGTCTTTTAACCTATTTTCTGCTGAAAGTATTTTAATAACCACAATCTTTGTATATACGTTATCTGTATCAGGTATAGGTTTTCAAGGTTTGTTGTTTTCTTTTCAAAATTTATATTTTTGTTTTCATGTTTCACGAATTTATGTGGATGTTTTTTTTATTCTTATTATCATTACGCTTTTTTTATTTTTATTATTATTACGAATAGTTGATGACATAAACAACGAATTGCAAAATAATTTTTTGTAGTTGGATAGTTTATGATTCTAACCGAGGATCATTTTAAGTGGAGAATTGTTGGACGTAGTTTAGAAGTAACTCGCCAACAATTGTTGAAGAACTACATGAGAAAATGAGATCACCTAAGATATATATATATATATATATATATATATATAGACGTGAACTATTTGATTCTCTAAAAAATGAGATGTGGCCAAGATTTAGATGAAAAATGTGGGACTTAAAAGAGTGTTTGGCTGAAGACATGCTAGTTATTTTTTACTGAGCCAAAGGAGTAAAAATTGAACCGAATGCATGTTGTCAATGACCCAATGAGAATGTGTCTACCGAAGCTACTTAAGTCGACCCGTAAATACTGATAGGTTTAAGTTATTGATTGAACTTAACTTCTTCTATTTGATGAGTTTTCCTATTTAATTGGGCCTTTTATTTTGATTAGGTTTTCTATTAATTAAATTTTATCTTAATTAGATATTCTTTTAATGAGATTTTTATTTCGTTTGATTTTTTTATTAGTGTATGGTGAAGAATTACGATTTTCCTAAGCCTATAAATAAAAGAAGAAACACAAAGCTAGGATTTTATAACGCGAGGAAAGCTGCAACGACGTGAAGGGTGTGGCGAGTGACATATGAGACAAGTCTGTATTATTTCTAGTGAGAGAAAATTCTATTTGTTAGATCGAGAAGTGAGATGAAAGATAAACACTAAATCTAAAATTCTTTTTTAATTGTGAGAGTTTTATAGCAGAGAGTGATTCAGCCTTTTGTGTTTATAGAGCCTTTATGCAACCTTCTTATTTAATAAAACTGAGGATCTATTTCCCTTGGACATTAGATTATTTCCACAATCTGAATCATGTTAAGTATTGTCTTGTGTGCTTGAGTGTCTTTAAGCTTTCTTTTATTTGTTGTTTCCATCGAAAATGTTTTTTTTAATCTTCGGATAATTTTTTTCCAATACCAGCATACACATATTTGTGATACAACATGATCCAATTTTTAGTGGTTTTAAAAAAATTCTTATAAATTAATCCCCCTCTTGGGAAATAATATAAGCTCATGCGACAAATGCGATAACATGATCCAATGAAGTCTCACGTGCATAAATATTAATGCAAGTTTCAAATTTTACAAGTTCAATGGAAGGCCCAACCCTTCCAAACTCACAAGAAATAAATTCATTTAAACACCATCTCTAACTATTTTTATTAACATAAATAGATCCAAACTCAACATCGTTACTCTCAGTGCGATTATTAGCCAATGCGCCATGTCTAAATAAGTGAGCTTTAAATTTCTCGTTCTGGCCATAGTAAAGAAATGAAGTTAGAAAGTCAGTATATTTTATGAAAAATAAGGAATATAATTCTTAAAAGCTTTGAGTTTTGAGTGAGAAGGAAGAAAAACAAGATGACAAAAAACCTTTAAAAAGTAATGGAACATGTAAAAGAATAAAAAGAATAAAAAGAATAAATAATGACACTATTTATTGATGAGGTAAATAAATCCTAACTTTTAATTTCTTAAATCAACAATTCATATTGGTTTTCATATTAAGTTTCAAGATCAAAAGGATTCAATGGTCAAAATTAATGAAGTTAAACATGCAACACTTATGCAAAAAATATTTAAACCATCACACACTTTAAACACGTGTCAATCAACCTTTCACTCACTTCGAAACCATGTAAATTATTGTTATTCATTGTTCAAACACTTATAATTTTATAGTTTAACCATAAAAATTTAAGCCATAAAAAAATTGAGAAGAAAATATCCATAAACAAATTTCTAAGGATGAAAAGAAAACCTTAATCACACAAAAGCATGGAGTCTCGGCTACAAAAAAAATACGAAGTATCAGATTACTTGCTCAACATATCAAGATTTACAAATATGCATTCCTTCATACTTTGAAAGTACGATGATGGAATGAGGGTACCAATATACATTCACACGCAATTCGAACTAAAATTTTCGAATTTCAACTTCCTGCTAATCATAACTGATAAAAGTTATTACATATGAGATAACCAACTACCTAGTAGATAAAAAAATTAGAAAAATACTACATATATGATTACTCTTCCTCCTCTGTAAAATAAAAAAAATTCACGAATAGAGGTTTTCCGAGATAGAGGGTTTTAATCGAGGTGAGTATAAATCCAATAGACCTTTAGGCTCTTACTACTAGTTCAACCATATTTGGCTCAGTAAACATGATATTAATTAGGTAAAAACATCCAGTCTCAAGATTATAAGAAGAAAGAATCTCCGATAAAACCTTAAAATATATAAGAAACATAAAACTTCAGCTAGAAAAAAATAATCAAGGTTATAGTATTTTCTAGACACTCTTGCAACGACCGTTAAACTACTGATAATGGTAGAATTTGTATAAATTGAAGCTCATTGAAAACATATATAATCTATAGCTTATGTTCGTAACTTAAAAATATATCTTTAAAATCATAAGGTCTAAGATGTCATAATACTAGAGTTAAGCCAACAATCCAACTAAGTTTTTGGTTCAAGTCTTTGCCTCTAAATAAAACAAGATTCACATACATATAATCAATTGAATCTTTTAACAAATAATATTATATCTTTTACTTTTACGCTTCTCTATAATCCATAACATATTATGCTCGGACCATCTTCTTTTATCTCCAACAACCATGGTAACCTTTGTAATTTTTCTTAAAGTCCCTTGTACAAAACTCTGACCCATATCCCCTAAGTCTTGGCCAATCTTCCCAAACTTATTCTATTACCTTATTCACCTAATGATCATCCGAGTTTATAAAATTACATTTTAATATAAGTTGGCATTAAGAGTAATAATAATCACCTAAATGTCTCATTTTTATCTAAATATTTTTACAACTAAAATATTTTAATTAAAAAAACCATTTCGATCAATTTCTTCTTTTTATATTTTATGATAAAACCTCAATATCCATAATTTGTATGATTTCATTGATATATTTCTATCATATTCCTTTTATATTTAAAAAATTAATTAAATTTTAAAAAATAACTAAGAACTTTTTGAATAATTATTTTATTTTATATATTGTTCAATTTTTTAACCCCAAATTCTCTAGGTGAGTATTTATAAGCATTTTATTATAAAACACATTCACTATTTCAATTATTTTGCTTGTACAAATATTATAAACATTTTATTTTGAATAATAATAATAATAACCATTTACATCACTATTTTCATTTATTTATTATTTTAGTAATTTTATTATTATTTTAAACGTGATTCATATCATGATTATCTATCTTTTGAATTTCATCTTTCATCCATATCTTATATTTTTTTTAAATCAAAATATAGACAATTGAACTTTCACATTTATTATACCATAAATCCCCATGAACTTCTCATATAGTAATAATTTGATCTCCCGTGTCAGAAAAAGAAAAGTCGAGGGATCAATTTCTATTTTTTGACAAGTCCAAAGGCTTCATGGTACAAATAGAAGACGATGACCAATTGTTTATATTTGAAAAAATCGGTGAGATTGTATTGCATGTTTTAAAATTAGAGGATCAATGTCCATAAAGTGTATAGTTAGGGGAGGAATCACGTTTCATAATTTTTTTTCAGGCCTAATTTCAATTGAAATGACAATGTTAGCTTTTGAAACTTATATGCGAATTAATATTTTATATTTGATAAGGCATATATGCACCATGTAAACCTGTAATAGATGTAAAAATTTGTACTAATACAAAGTAATATACGTAAAAAACAATAGATAAAGTTCTATGAAAAAAAAATATTTGACCCTCACAAGAAAGAGTGAATACTTTATTTATAATAGTCGAGATAGACTTCTTGGTATAAGAATATCGTGACAATGACCATGGATATCCAGACTCATACTAATATTCCCTTATAAATCTATAGTAACTTATTTGTATCTTCTTTTTATGGGTTTGAAACGTTATTGGTCATCCTTTAATCCATTTTACGGATAATTGGTCTCCAGGCTTTAAAACGTACTATATGGCCTTCTAGACTTATCAAAATATGGACAATTGATCCATCGTATTTTATTTGTACCATGAAATCCAATAGAATTTTCAAAATATAGACAATTACTCCATCTACTTTACTATTTTTTAGTTGTGTAAGAGAGCAAATTTCTATTTTTTAGAAAACCTAAGAGAATTTATTGTACAAAATAAAATCGATTGAGCAATTTTTGAAACTCCCCATCCATGTTGTCGATATGGTGAGATTTCTCAATTCAAGATCGGTCTCATTGGGAGGAGGTTTAATGATGACTAGGACCTTCCATATTTATGACATAAGTAGTTAAATCTCTTTGGCATATGGGCCTGTGTAAACCTAGGTGCATAATTCGTATGAGTGATTTTTATATAAAACTCGTACGAGTGGTTGTAGGTATGCTAATATTTTATTTAGATATTAAGTAATTAAGATTAGATAAATGTTATAATTAGGCCGAATCCCTTGATTAAAGACTGATTTGTTAATTTTGGAATCCAAATTTATAAAATTTTAATTTACTTAAATTAGTTTGAAACTGTATTTTCCATAATATATAATATTTTGTTCCCTGTAAGGAACATAACATTTCATGACAGGACGAACATGAATCCTTATTAGGGGAACATTTATATTGGGCAAAGATAATTGGTTTCCAAATAGTGTAAATATTCTCTTTGTATGAAATTTTTATTTGTTTCATGAAAAACTCGACTCGAAATCGAGTCGATGAATATGTTCATACCGTCTCATATATATTTTAATTACAATTAAATATGAAAAAAATAGTTAAAAAACGATATTGTAACTTTAGTTAATTATACAATTAATAATATATAACTATGTTTAAATGTTGAAATCTTTACTATATTATAAATATTATAATTATGTGTTATTGTGTGTCATTTTTGTACGATCAAATATATGTTGTTTGTTGAGATATTATATCATTGTAGAAGATCTAAATGACCATAATATCAAACACTTAATAGCTCAATGTTATTTTAACAACAATTTTAATTCTTGTTTACTTTTTAGATATCGAAAATTATCCAAAAGAAATTAAAATTTTAAAATTGTAATTTTTATATTTATACAAATAGAATTAGTAGACAAATCTAAAATCGCTAGACCAGAATATATTAAAATCTGATCTAAATTTGTGCAAATACATAGTTTTAAAAGAAATATTAAAAAAATGTTTAAACAAATAATGTTTTTCTAAATACATAAAAATATTTATTTATTAATAATAGTTAAAAATAAATCAATATATAAAAATATTTGATCATTAATTATAAAATATTTGGTTAAATAATTTATTGAAAAATTATGAACCAAACTACCGGAATAACCTATTTTTTATTTTTTATTATATATATATAATATTAATAATCATCCATTATCAAATTATTTATGTTTGATAAAATATGATTAGCATATACAACCAACACTTAATAGTCTAAAATGTTCTTGTCGGGTTTTCTCTTTCCTATTTTTTTTGTATTTTTAAGTGCTATATTTTTCAAACTATAGCTCCAAAATAATATTTAAAAATACTATTGGTTTTGTTTTTCTAAGACGAACAAAACTTGATCCATAATTTGTTTTTTGATTTTTTAGTTGGAAAAGTACATGTAAAATTGGTTGCGAAAAATATATATTGTGTAGTTGCAGAATTACGTGTAATTTGGTTGCAAAATAAGCAAGTAGTGTTTAGTTCAAAAGTATGTATATTTAGTTGTGAAAAAATAATCGTTGTTTAGTTGCATAATTACGTGCAAATGTGTTGCGGAAATAAGAATAAAATAGTTGTGGAAATATGATTTTGGTTGCTAAATAAGTCTAATGTGTGAAAAACAAAATACAAACTTGTTTTTGTAAAAATAAGTGTTAATTGAGTGTAAAACAACTAACTTTTTTTTATAGTTATGAAAATATGTGCATATTTGTGGTGAAACAACGTTTATTCAAAATAAAATAAAACTAGAGTTGTGGAATTACGTACAAATATGTTGTGAAAATAAGAAAAAAATAGTTACGGAAATAAGAGTTTGGTTGCTAAATAAGTTTGATTGCGTGAAAAAATAAAATAAAAACTTGTTTTGTGAAAAATAAGTGTTAGTCAGGTGTGAAAGAACTACTCCCTCTATTCCACAATAAACCTTGTTTAAGCTTTGGAGGTAGAAACCAATAAATGCAATGATTATTTCTCTCTCGTACAACATAAGAATGAATCTAATTCTATTGATCAAAAGTTCTAATTTAATAAAAAGAAACTGAACAATATATCATTCGCCAACATGAATTAATTGTTGCATTGGTACTTACAAACAACAATTAAATTGAATTTTTTAATATTTTTTAGAATGACCATTATTGTGGAACGAAGGGAACAACTTTTTTGTAGTTGCGAAAGATGAGTATTTTTGTGATAATTTTTTTTATATTATAAAAAAATAATTTACGAAATTACATGCAATTTAGTTGTGAAATAAATGTAAAAAATAATAATTCATTTGTAGAACTACGTGTAAATTGACGGCCGCAAAAACTTACAAATTAATAACAATTTAGTTACGAATTTGGTTTCTCAAATTCTTTTAAATACATCACGAATTTCGTGTTGTTTATTTAAAGAAATTATATTTGAACTTTTTTATAGTTTAAAACTCAAAAGATACAGAATTTTAGATATTAAAACTAACCAATAATTAAAATGATAGTTTTGTATATTTTTAAAAGTATCGTTGAAATAATATATATCTAGTGTCACTTTTAATAGACTTTACTATCGGAATGATTCTTTTTAATTTTAAATGATACTAAGAAGCAAACCTACCAGTTGAGCGAATACCTACCCACCACCATGAATAACTCACCAAATATAATTATTAGATTTGGTACGTTGATATTCTATAATTAAATATTCTTAAAGACGAAAATGGTAATATGTTCAAGTTTATATTTTTTTAAATAAATGTTACATATATAAAAAAAATAAACAGCCTTTTTCAAAGATATTTTTTTTAAAATGTTAAGTTTATATTTTTTAAAAATATCCAACTTTTATTATTGAATCAAATAAAAAAAATGAAACATAATAATCGTACAAATAAAATATCAATAAATAGCATTGTCCTCTTATTTTCGTTTAATTACAACACAGGTTGTTCGAAAAATTAACGACATGATTTGTTCGAAACTCTCTAGGGTTTCTCTTTCTAGAAACTCTAGAAAGGCGCGATTCTTTTTTTTCTATCTCTTATTCATATCTATTTTTTTATAAAAAAATTTCTATCTCTTTTTTGGTATCGTTGGTTGTTTTCTTTCGATTATCCAACATTAGGCGACGATGTCGTGTTTTAATACTTTCTCTTCTTCGAATTTTCTTTCTGCTGTTGTCTTATACGTCTCTACACAGATTTTCTTTTCAACGATTCATCGTCCTCTTTCATTTGAGTCATCGTTTTTTATTCGGTTACCCGATGTTAGTAGCAGTGCTGTGTTCTAAATGTTTCTCTTCTCTCGACGTCTTACGCGTCTCTACTGGGTTGGCGATCGAGATCTCCTCCCGGTGTCTTGCACGCCTCTACTCGGTTGACGATTCAGATATGTTGTCACTTCCATCAAATTTTCAATTTGTTTGGACTCTTGGTTCTCGTTGAGACGTGGACCGACAAATATAGTCTTTGTTATTCCGGTGGCTCTTGATGCAGTATTTTTCCGGTGTGTTTTGTTTTGGCTGTTTTGTCTGTTTATTAACATTTTTTTTCAAGTTGTTATGTGAGAATGGTTTCAACATTGTGGGTGTTGGGTTTTCGTTTTGTTCGCGGTTCGTGCCTTGTTTTCTGAGATATTGATCAAATGGCTACTTGCAAAATTGTAGATATTTGGTTTATCTTTTATATTTCAGTTTTTTTTAATTTTTGTTAGCTAAAATGTAGTCTACGCAATTATGTAGGCTCGTTTTTGTATTTCGGTGTTTTTGTATTCATAGTAGATAATAGTCGCGGTTATCCGATTGTATCTAGGGGACTCGATATGTTCCAGCTGTGGTTAGGTGTTTCAATGGGTTATCCCATTTCTCCTTTGTAACTTTATTGTCCTCTTACTATACTTATTAGGGCCAGGCTAGAAATATTACACATTTTTATAGATCTTAAACCGCTAGATCTTATACCTAATTGATAGATCTCACACCTAATTTTTGACCATTTTACCCTTTTCAGAAAACCTAGCTATAAAAGCGTTTGATAGATCTCTCACCACTTTTTTTCCTCTCTTTCTCTCTCTCTCTAGAAACCTCTCAAGCACCCGAAGCATCCATTTCAAAAACTCGATTTTTGAAGAATCTGAAGTGAAGAAAAGTTAAAGATAAACGATACAAACATCATGGTGTAATTTGTTTTTGATTTCATTCGGTCTAAACTGTCGAATCTAGGTTTTTTAGTTTTTTTTGTTTCGATTTCAAAAGTTCGATTTTTGTATGATTTTAGGTGTTGTTTTGTTGGATTAGTGTTGTATTGTTGTTAGTATTTCTAGGATCTATGTTTTGGTGCTTGATTTTGTTAGAAATGAGGCTGTTTTGGTGGTGTTGAGTTTTTGAATCGTGTTTGCTGCTGGTAGCACGAACAGCGTGCTACCAGATCCGTTCTGGTCGCAGCCCTGATTTGCGAGGAAGAAGGGGCCTCGTCGCAGGCCCAAAATGAGACGAGGCCCAAATGGCGTCTCATTTTGGGCCTGCGACGATGCCCAAATGATGTCTCATTTTGGGCCTGCGACGAGGCCCAAATGACGTCTCATTTTGGGCCTGCGACGAGGCCCAAAGTTGTTTTTTTTATTTGGTGTTTTGTGACTAATACATATTTTTTTGCGTTGTATTTACAGGATGGGACGATTCAAGATTAAAGCAAAAAATCCGTTCAAGAAACTTAGGGCGGAGGAGGAGGCAGCAGCGGCGGCTAGAGCGCGGTCCGAGGCCGAGGAGGCTGCTCCCAGCGAGGAACATGTTCCCGGTACACGTAGTAGACGACGTCTCCGTCGTCACAGCGATTATATTCCTACTCCTCCTGATGGTACCACATGGGCAGCTTCTACGTCGCATCTCCCTGACGATGAGTACGATGACAATGTAGATGCACCGGAGTACATGGAGGCTGATGCATCTCATGTACCGGACTATACGGAGGCCGATGCACCTCACGCGCTAGAGGCAACATCCCACTCACCTGAGGGTAAGGATCTTGATTTTTATTCCGTGCTGTCGCATGTTCCGGCACTTTTCCCGGATTACACCCTGCACGAGGCTTAAAGCGTCTATCACGGAGATGTAAGTGCTACACCTTTATACTGTTTTATCATTTTCTTACGTGTTCGATACACATGTTTATAATTATTATTTTTTTACGAATTTACATATTTTATACATATTGCAGGATAGGGTCACCCTGCGATGCTTCGCTATGTATGACAGTCTCCGGAGATGGGACATTACAAAGTAGAGCAGGGTACGGGCAAGGGTGATGGAGACTATATTTGGTCCACTCGTCGATGCACTCACCCGCTGGTATACGAACCTCCATTTGGTGGAGGCATTCTTAGAGCGGTGGCATGAGGAGACTTCTTCTTTCCATTTCTCGTTCGGGGAGATGACAGTCACGTTGGACGATGTCCACGTCATCACTGGACTACCGGTTGTAGGTAGGTCCTTCGAAGCTCTACCCTTTGACTCTGACGTGGAGAGGCTTGGTACTTATGCTGCCTTGCTAGGTGTACACTTGTGGCTGACATGGCAAAACCACGTGTTCACTCCTGCCGGCACAGCGTACCGTGGTAGTGGAGCGAGTGCTGACCCGATGTACTACATTTGGGCGAGAAAGGGCTATGGTACATCGTCAGTCGTCCTGCGCCGGAGAGAGGTCCTCGGTTGGAGCCGCAGGGTGGTGCTGATTATTCAGGATACGAGCAGATTGTTAGTTTTGCTCCATCGCTACCTACTATGGATCACCCTGATCTTCTAGAGACCGCCCTTCAGATGTGTAGGATCGCTGAGAGGTACCGACGGCACTGATTATTACTCTCAGCATAACTTTGTTAGATTTTTGGACATCAACACTATATTTTGTAATCGGTTAATTGTATGACTGCTTTTTAATTTTTTTAATTTTAATTTATTGTATGCTTGCTTTGGATTTATCATGTTTATCGGTTCGATTCCATTCGAATGAAATACACACTCAAAATTAGAATGAAACAGAAAAACACACTCAAAATTAAAATGAAACACACTCATACTTAAATTGAAACTCATACTTAAATTGAAACTCAAACTCAAACACAAATACACACTCATACTTAAATTGAAACTCACACTCAAACAGAAATACACACTCATACTTAAATTGAAACTCACACTCAAACAGAAATACACACGCATACTTAAATTGAAACTCACACTCAAATAGAAATACACACTCATACTTAAATTGAAACTCACACTCAAACAGAAATACACACGCAAAATTAAAATGAAACATAGACGCATACTTATCTATCAGGCCAGTTCCATTTCATCAACCTCCTTTCTTCTTTCGCATCTTTGTATTCACTGATTTCCTGTAGCTGGATGTCAACAATGTCTGAGCGGACCGTATCCAGCTGGTCCTCTGTTATATAATCCGTCACTTGACAGTTGAACCGGTTACCTGCAACACGACGTTCCAATTCGCTGAGGCCAGAAACTAGATGTCGACGGGATGTGACCAAGACCGACCACCTAGCTCGCACTTCATCAACACGCCTTGAAATGTAAGGCGGCTAAACACCATCCCTTCCGTACAGGAAGTACATCTGGCATACTAATGCCTCGCAGTACCTTTTACCACCCTCTGGAATGTGCATATTACCAACTTCAACTGATGCCCTCATCAGATACTGATCTTCCAACTCAGTCCATGAACCCATTTTTCAGCTTGATTTATCAACCAATTTACAATTCAATGTGCATGAAGCTTATATTTATAGACGGACCGGTAAGAAAAACATTCAAATGAAAACGTAACACGTGTAAAGTAAGAAATCGAAAACTCCCTCTCATTCTCGAACATTCTAAAAATCCCGCTCATTCTAAAATATCAAAACTCCCTCCAATTTTCAAAATTCAAAAACTCCCTCTCGTTCTCGAAAATTCAAAAAATCCCGCTCATTCTAAAAAATCAAAACTCCATCCCATTCTCAAAATTCTAAACTCCCTCTCGTTCTCGAAAATTCAAAAAATCCCGCTCTTTCTAAAAAATCAAAACTCCCTCCCATTCTCTAAATTCTTAAACTCCCTCTCATTCTCTAAAATAAATTCCCACCCAAATTCACTTCACTATATAAAGGGACTACAAATCCGTTTACATTCATATAATCTTCTCAAACTTATAAAGTTCAACAAATGAAGTTTACTCCCTATGAAGACTACCATTTGCTTCTGGCGGCGAGGATTGCCCGCCGAGAGATGGGGGAAGATACTAGTGATGCTTTTTTTGATTGGGTGCTTTGTAAGATGTACTACGGCTACGGCCGTTTACAAACAGGAGGTCTCCTCGTGCGCAACCGTGAGCAAATCAAGCAGAGGTATCTTTTTTGCCAACCGCTCTAGCGTTTGTTGTTTCAGCCGTATAAAATTAAGCAAGAAGCGGCCGCCGTCTTCAACATGACGGTGGTAGACTACATCAGTAGGGATATGGTGGCGTATCTTCAAGATAGGATTGCAGAAAGGGAGGAAGGGGTTGATTCTGACGACAACTTGGGATATGACTTCGATGATTGAGCATTTTGGTTGTTGGCATTTCGGTGTTTAATTATTTTCTTATGTTTCGTTAAGTTAAAAGTCTTAACTTAATGTTTTCCTTTTTTTGTAACCACTTCAAGTGTACTTGTTGTTTTCTTGTATTTCTTCAAAATGTACTTGTTGTTTTCCTGAACTTCTTCAAAATGTACTTGATGTTTTCTCCCTTATACTGGTATTTTATTCCAACAAATGTCCAAGCCTGCGAAAAAAGCATTCTGTCTGAAAAACTAGGCCTAGTTTCTGTCTGAAACACTAGGCCAAATTTTTGGCATAACGTCGCAGGCCCAAAATGAGACGAGGCCCAAATGCCGTCTCATTTTGGGCCTGCGACAGATGCTTTCTGTCTGAATAACTAGGCTAAAATTTTGGCCTACCGTCGCAGGCCCAAAATGAGACGCTCTTTTGTATCCGTCTCATTTTGGGTCTGCGACAGTTATTCAGGCCTGTCGCCTGCTGTTCGTGCGATGACGATGCTGTTCATCGCACGAACAACGTGCTACAGGCCTGAAATCCGAATAAATTAGTTTCGGTTCTTACCTCCATCCGGTAAGCTTCCTCCTCGTTCAGTAAGTCTTCCATAGAAATGCCCATCTCTTCGTTGTCCATAGATACTCCGATTCAAGATTTTTCGAAGTGGATTTGATGGGTTTGGGTAAAAAACGCTAACTTTTTCGATTTAATGGGTTTAGATTAGTAGATGTTAGTACAAAGATTGTAGATCTAGTGTAATAATGGATAGATTTAAGTGTTTCATCCGATTTGGAGACTAAATGGCATCAATGTAAAAATCTAGAGAGAGGAAGGGAAATTTTGGAATTTCAACTTTGAGTTTGAAAAAAGAAGGGAGTAGGGTGAGAGATCTATCAAAATGTGTAACATTTCTAGTCTGGCCCTACTTATTATGATATATTCCTAACAAACGCCAATTTAACTTTCTTGTTTAATATTTATTACTAAACTATTATTTGTAATACCTCAAATAATCCAACCGATTATACAAGACTAATATATTTACTAAATCAGATATTTTAGTTAAAAACTATAGCTTTTCTATTTGAATTGTAATTAAACTAAATATTTTCAATAAACACTCTCTGTTTACTTGAATTGCAATTGAATTATATGATTTTTTTAAATTGTAATTCAAATGAATATTTTCTTTTTTAAAAATTATAATAGAATTGAATATTTTTTTCTTAAGTGAATTGAATACTTCCTCTCTCTTTATAAATATATTCCTAGAAAACACCAATTTAACTTTCCTATTTAATATCTTATCGACATTTTTTCGTTGAAGTTGACATTTGAATTGGAATGTGTTTCTAGAATTAGGATTATGGATTGTTTAACGAAAAAAACTGGTTGTGTTTTCAGGTAAGTTTTTGTGTTTTTTGTGTTTTCAGGTAATTTTATCTCCCCTTTTCCAATGCCTCAGATCTTGCATCTATCATCTACCTTTTCTTGATGCAAGACCAATGCAATATTTATTTTAGATGATAGATACAGAACCAATTGCTAGATGTGAGACTAGTATAAAATAATTTTTAGATATATGCAAAACTTAGATGCGAGACGGGTGTAAAATATTTTTTAGATTATAGATACGGGACGAATTGCTAGATGCATGAGTAATGTAAAATGAATTTTTTTAGATGATAGATACGGAACGAATTGCTAAATGCGAGACTAGTGTAAACAATTTTAGATGATATATTATAAAAAATTCAAAAAATATTATTCATGAATTTAGTTTTGTTTATCTTAAAAAACCAAACCAACGATGATGAGCTCAGTGAATCTTTAGTAAGACTCAGGAGCGAAGATGTTCGTGTGAGATGGTCGGACAAGAGAATATTCGCGTTGTGTGATAGCAAACAGTGAATTACTAGAAAAAAAAAGAGACAAAAGGAATAAATGTTGCAATTATTGTTCAATCGTTGACCTCTTTTCTCAAAAGGGAATGTCATTTATATAGTAAATGAGATGGATGGTAAAATTACATAACTACCATAGTAAGAGTGGATTTCTTACCCTACTATTTGACTATTTACAAACAAGTTCTTGGGGTCTATCATTTGACCTCCCCTATTTCTTATGTGTGCTTTACTTTAGTCCTTAATCATGAAATACATGGACCTTGATCTTATTTATGAGCGAAATTACATGTTAACCACCTATATTTTCTTTCCCTTATCAATAACCCCCAGTCCATGTACAGTTCTCTGGACGTGGACTTCAGTTTCTGTCTTATACCAGTCCGAGTCTAAGGAGCAAAAGAAGAAAGTTAAAGAGATAACTGAAGAATTGGCTAAGGAGAAAAAGACGTCCAAGGATCATTTGACTACCATCATTTCTCTTGGGACTGAACTGTCCGAGGAAAAGACTAAATTTGATGATGAAAAGAAGAAGTTTATTGCCAAAGATGCCGAGCGTGACACGACGGTAGATGGTATTCTTGAGGTTTTTGCAAAATCAAGGTATATTTTGAAAATGCTGTTCAAGATATCGAGAAGCTATCAGCAGAGAATGAAAGCTTAAAGAAAAACTTCGAAGCTAAGCAGAAAGAATGTCTTGATAACTATGCTGCTAAGATCATTGCTCGTCTTGAAGAGAGGGATGCTAAGTTGAGGTCTGCAATGGTAATGGAGATGCATGAAAGGTTCCCAGATTTGCACCTTGGTAGTCTTTGGACTCAAGTTATTGAGCAGCATCGCCCACCCGGAATATCCGTCGAAAGACCCTGAATCTAGTGAGGATTCGACGAGCTCATCATCAGACTCGGATTCCCCTGCTGGTACTAAAGAAAATTCCGCATCCGATTAGTATGCACTGGGTATTTCATATTTTGTTAACTGTTTGTTCCTTGAATCCTGCCATAAGAAATTTTTTGTGTAGTATTCTCCTTGTTACTGGAGCTTACAGTGATATAATCTTAGTGTGATGCTTTATTTAATCGTGTCTTCCTCATGTTTTTCTTCTTGTGATTTTATACTGAATTATTTATTCAAACGTTCTTTGGTTCATATTTTGAGTTAAAAAAGGATGAACTTTTGTGTCCAAACTTCTTTGGAATATGTTTTCAGTCCAAAAAGATGAACTTTCTTATCCAAAATTCTTTGGAGTAGGTTTTGAGTCCAAAAAGATGAACTTTCTTATCCAAAATTCTTTGAAGTATGTTTTGAGTCCAAAAATATGAACTTAGGATAGTTTTTTAAGAAGGCAATAAAATTCGATATATAAGTCGGCTATTTAGGAACCTCATTAAAACCTTCCTGCGTCATTAGGGTAGGAAAGAGTGTGCCACTGGAACTTACATAAATTGAAAAAGAAAACATTTACATATCACACAATCAAACCAAATAAGCTTTTAGGTGCTCAATATTCCCGGGATGGGGAATATCTCTTCCTTCTTTGTCTTTCAGTCGGTACGTCCCTGGTTTTATCTTTTTTGTGACTATGTACGGACCTTCCCAGTTTAGAGCGAGTTTTCCGACTCTCTTTTCTTTCGTGTGCAGGAAGACTTTTCTTAGGACCTTGTCTCCCACCTCGAATTATCTTCTTCTGACCTTCGACAAGTACCGGCTTCTCATTAAAGTTTGATATTGCAAGGAATTCAGTTGTGCCTTTTTTCTCTTTTCTTCTATCAGATCAAGCTCGGTGCGCTTTCCTTTGTCATTCCCCTCCTCGGAATACTCACTCAGTCGAAAAGATGGGAACATTGTTTCCCATGACACTACTGCATCCATTCCGTACACCAGTGCGAAAGGTGACTCGTGTGTCGCAGTCTAAGGAGTAGTCATGTAAGCCCATAACATTTTTTGTAGGTAATCTAGCCACTTCTCTGCTTTGCCCTCTAGATTATTTTTTAGTCCATCCAAGATTGTTCGATTGGTTAGTTCGACCTGACCATTCACTTGGGGATGGAAAGGTGTCGAGAAACATTATTGTATCCCCTTGGATGCGCAGAAAGTTCTCATTTTACTGTTGTCGAACTAGGGCCGTTATCCATCGTAATCTTCCTAGGTATACCAAAGTGGCAACAGATGTTGAAGATAATGAATTTGATCACATATTTTTCCCTTGTTCCTGCTAGTGGTTCGGCCTCTACCCATTTGGAAAAATAGTCCACAGCAACGATGATTGTTTGGCGCCCTCCTGAAGCCATAGGAAGTGGTCCGACTAAATCTATTCCCCATCGATCGAAGGGAAAAGATTCTGATATTGATTCTAGAGGTACTCCGGGAAAGTGAATCGAATTAGCAAACCGCTGACAGGTATCACATTTCTGCACTAACTCCTTGGCGTCCGCTGAAATGGTCAGCCAATAATATTCTGCCAGAAGAGCTCTTCGTATCAGCTTTTTGTATCCACAGTGCACGAATCCTTCCCCGTTGTGAAAATATGAGCGTATTAGCTGTGACTCATCCTTCCCTAAACAACGAATTAAAGGACGACTAAAAGATCTTTTATACAACACATCCCCGAGGACCACGTATCCGTAAGCTTTGAAGCGTATTCTCTTAGCTTTTACTTTGTCAATGGGCAGTGTGTCATGGACTAAGAAGTCTTGTATCTCGATTCTCTAATATTTTGTTAGGGCTGTGGATATCATCTGGAAAGCTTCGATACTACCTTCAACTGGTTCGGATCCCTTAATTATCGATGAATTTTCTTGAGTCACTATCCACGGGTATTCCTCTGAATAAGATGCTTTAGCCAAGGAATCATCCACTGAATTCCCTGCCATGTGAACATGTTTGAATCAGACGTTTTTGAATTCCACGGTAAAAGCCTTCAAAATTCCGAGATACTTCACCAAATGATCTTTCTTTGCTTCTGAACGCCCTAGAGCATGGTTCAGCAGAAGTTGAGAGTCACTAATTAACTTGATTTGTTTAGCCCCACAAATCTTAATGTATCTCTTTTCTGCATCCAAAAGACTTTTGCTTACGTAATAGACTTGTCTTGGAACGTTCGATTATTCTCGGACTAAAACCAAACTGAGAGAAAAGTCGGACACAGCTAAGTAGATGAACAAATTCTCCCCCAGACATGGCTTTATCAGGACTTCCGGGGATGAGATATGTTCTTGATGTGATTAAAGGCATCGGAGCATTCTTGCGTCCAATCGAAACGATTCGTTTTTCTCAGCACCTGGAAGAAAGGGGCACATTTATCTGATGACCTGGAGATGAACCTGTTTAAAGCAGCCAACCTTTCGGTTAAAATTTGAACCTCTTTGATCGTTCTAGGTGGATCCATAGTATATAAGGCATTTAACTACAGCGGATCAGCTTCGATACCCTGCTCACTGACTATGTAGCCTAAGAACTTTCCAAGTCATACCCCAAATATGTATTTTTCCGGGTTCAACTTTAGATTTATTTTGGCCAGATTGGTGAAGGTTTCTTCTAAGTCAGATAAATGATCCTCATCTCTGAGGCTTTTAACTAATATGTCATTAATATAGACTTCCACATTTTTTTCGGTCTGACTCTCAAAAGCTTTGTTCACTAAACGTTGGTATGTTACCCCCGCATTCTTTAGTCCGAACGGCATAACCCTGTAGCAGTGTAGACCCCTTCAGGTGATGAAAGTCGTGCTCTTCTGATTTCTCGGGACCCCTTCAGGTGATGAAAGTCGTGCCCTTTCCGGATGTCGAGTCCACCAGTTGATCTATTATTGGGACCGGAAAAGGATCTTTAGGGCAAGCCCTATTCAAATCAGTGAAGTCTACACACATCCTCCATTTGCCGTTTTTCTTCTTCAGTAAGACTGAATTGGCTGTCCACAACGGATATTGTCATTCGCGGATGTGGCCCACTTTCGTTAAACGGTCTACCTCTGCCATTATTGCTTCAGTTTTCTCTTGGGAAAAAGATCTTTGCTTTTGAATGATCGGTCGAACACTGTTCCGTATAGCCAACCTATGACATATGATCTCTTCTCGGACCCCTGTAACGTCTTCTGTACACCAAGAAAACAAATGTAATTTGGTTGAAAGAAATCTGAGTAAGCTTTCTTTTACCTCTTGTGATAGTCTTGATCCTATCTTGAGACTTTTTCCAGGGCTGAACGCATGGTCCTCGAAGCCTTCATCATGGACCATGAACCCAGGGGACTCCCTCGGGTCATCAACAGGATCGGAATCTGATGGAGGCCCTCCTATGACTGCTATTCTTTTTTGGATCCGACCCCCTTCGACTTCTTGGGGGCCAGCGCCGCTTTGTAGCATTCCATGGCCATTTTCTGCCTTGATCTTACAGTTCCAATATTGCTTCCCACTACATACTTCAAACATTGGTGAACTGTGGATGACACAACATACATTTTAGACAACCACAATCTTCCGAAGATAGCGTTGTACGACGTGGGTGCAACTACCATGACACATAGTACCCTTACTATTTTCTTGAACGACCCCCTGCCCAAATCTACCATTCCCTCGAATTCTCCAACGACATCTGCGGTCGCACTGGTAAATCCCACTATTGTCCTATCGGATCGTAAGATGCTTGGGGGATTGGTTATCTGGTTGTAGGTTGTCATAAACATAATGTTGGCGGAACTCCCTGTGTCAATCAAAATTTTTCTTATCTCGTTTCCAGCAATCTCTGCTCCGATTACGACTGCGTACTCATGTGGACCAGCTACCTCCCTCATGTCGTCATCTTCGAAGCAAAGGATTGGTGACGGATTCCGGTAAAGGTGCGTGATTTGATACTCACTACTGTATCCCCCCCCCCCCCCCCGAAAATGATTAGTGACTAAAAAAATGAACATAACTCACTGACCTTCCCTCTGGGGATTGACTCCTCTACCACGTTTACGATGTTCCTGTCCGGCTTCAGATCAAGATACTCCGTGGCTACATCAAACGCATCCACAAACTCTTCTTCGATCACATCAAAAATCATCATGGTATCGTCTTCCCTTGGAGCGAATTTTTATGGTACCACTGCGGTATTCTTATTGACAAAATCAACCAACTTTCCATTCTCTATTAGGTACTGGACTTCTTTCTTTAAAGCCACACATTCCTTAGTAGGATGCCCGATATCATCATGGAACTGACAGTATTTGTTCTTACTGTGCTCCCTCAAAATCTATAGTGGAAAAGGCTTGCGGAAATGAACATTTGCACGTGCCTTTTCGAAAATAGTGGAGACACACTCAGTCAACTCGGTGTAATGAGTCGGTTGGACCCACCTGTTCGAAGTCGGTCTGACTTACTGTTGAACTGCTTGACCTGCCTGTTGATATTGTTGGTTCTGATTCGCCCTGGGAGGGGTCTGGTTCGTTGCTTGAATTGTCTGAGCCCGTGGTCGGATAGTTGTGACCGGTTGGGCAGCATGCGGTCGGACATTCACCGTCGTTGTACTGGTTCTGGCTAAGTTCAGATCCTGGTAGAATTGAGACATGGATTCTATCTCTGAGGCCCTGGTCTCATTGACTAAGATTCTTTTTTTCTATCTGATCCAACAAAGCTCCAAACGTCATAGCTTGTGTTTCCGCAACATTATCTTTCATTACGCCCGGAAGAAGACCCATTCGGAAGACAACTAATGCTACATTGTCCTCGTAATATTCCATGTTCGTCTTGACTTGGATGATACGCTTGGTATATTCTTTCAAACTCTCTCTAATCTTCTATCGACAATAAATGATGGTATCTCCGTTGGCACATAACGTTTTTCTTCCAATAAAGTGTTGTTGGGACATACTCCAGAACATATCGAAATTCTTTATGCACCCTTGAGGCAGACGATTGTACCACTTAGAGGCAGCATTCTTGAACGTATGAGAGAAAGATATACATAATAACTTGTCATCATCATTGTAGTTAATCATAAAGTTCTTGAACTGCTCAATATGGTTATCAAGATCCTGGGTCCTATCAAATTTCTCTAGTTTGGAAATATCGAACCATTTAGGAAGATGCCTAGAAAGGATTTCCGAAGAAAGGGGGGAGGACCTCCAGTTATGTCCAGCCTTGTACGTGCTTCCCCCCAGACCATCATTAATGGCTGGGTACAACTTTTCCTCAGTCGAAGAAGTAAAATGATTGTTGACTTTGTAATCTTGATGATAGATATCGGACTGAGGTTGTTTGCGAGTGGTGACATGTTCTCCTTGTATATTTGCCACTTTATCTTGTTCCTCGGAGTATATTTTCCGCTTACCAACATCAGCTTTCTTCCTCGAAACGTTTCTTCTCCGACTAGTCCGATGAGCATGCTTGCGTGTCCTTGGATCTTTGTGCCTTCGATCCACCTTGTACCTTGAGTCGGTCTCCGAAGAGGAAGACTTATCAGAACTCAAAGAGGTATATTCGCTAGACTCGGACGGCTCATATCTTTGCTCCGATCTAGCATGTCTTTTAGAATGTCGATGGCTTATCCTGCATCGGTTCTCTTTGGGTAGAACAACATCTTGAGTTTGATCAGCCTCGATCCTTTCTCCTCGGACCTCAAATCTGACCCTTTTGGAACTTGCCATCATGACATCCCTTTCAGCATTTAACCTTTCGATATCTTCCAGTAACTCTTTTCGTCTGGCAACCAAAACTGACTTCTTTAAAAGTTCTTCCGCATACCGATTCAAAGCATTGCTTTCGTTCGTGACCTGTTCTTCCATCAGGTGGTCTCCAGACTCGATACTGACTAAATCTCTAGTCGGATTAGTTTCGATCTTTCCACGAGTTTCTATATCCATAAAGTTTTTTTACTTTAGTTTTCAAAGTTTAAAAAATTAATTCTTGGTACGAAACGGTTTCCACAGACGGCGCCACTGATGAGCTCAGTGAATCTTTAGTGAGACTCAGGAGCGAAGATGTTCGTGTGAGATGGTCGGACAAGAGAATATTCGCGTGATGTGACAACAAATAGTGAATTACTAGAAAAAAGAAATAGACAAAAGGAATAAATGTTGCAATTATGATCAACCATTGACCCATTTTCCCAAAAGGGAATGTCCTTTATATAGTAAATAAGGTGGATGGTAAAATTACATAACTACCATAGTAAGAGTGGATTTCTTACCCCAGTATTTGACTATTTACAAACAAGTTCTTGGGGTCTATCATTTGAGCCCCCCGATTTCTTATGTGTGCTTTACTTTAGTCCTTAGTCATTAAATACATGGATCTTGATCTTATTTGTCAGCTAAATTACATGTTAACCACCTATATTTTTCTTCGCTTATCAAGCGATACTTTCAATTTTTCCAAATTACGGTTTAAAATATACGCATTTAAAAAAAAGGAAACAAACAAAATATACATACATTTTGTGATTTTGTATACAAATATTTTAAATAAAAAATAGATATTAAATTGTAATAATTTTTATAAATTTAAATTATACCATAGCTCGGCCCACCTATAAAATCTGAAAGTACATGGACGGAAATTACAAAACTTATATAATATAGTATCTAATTTTTATCATGCAAACTCGTTTTATAAAAATTATCAAAATATTTTCAACCCACGTACATAATATGGGTAACTTTATGTGTAACGCTCTCATGATCTGGTGGTGTAGGAAATTTGTTATGGTGGAATTTATAAAAATAAAAGCAAGAGTAAAACGAGATGCATTTTTGTTGGACAAGATCTGGTTAGATCAAAATTTGACTTTGTTATATCACGACCTCCACTTTTTACAAAATTATCATTGATATAAAATATTTAAAAAAAAACTACTACAAACTTTCTATTGAAACCATAAATCTCTCTGAATATCCATTTTAAATAATTAAGATTTTCAAAATCCGATTATACCACTTTGTTAAGGTACATCTTTTTTAGGTATTGATGTATTTGTTTGCAACTTTGATAAGTATTTTTAGTGATGTTTAAGGTTAAATATTTTGTATGAAATCGAGTTTTAATGTATTTGTAGATGTTTTTTTATTTGTAGTTAGTTCTATAGTTCAGGCTAGTTGCATGTTTACGATTTGACTATATTTTTGTTTGATTTGGTAAAATATTTAAGGATATACAGACTAGAGAAAACCATGATTGTTGAAGTAAATTCGTGTACCCTAGGTGCCAGAAACATCTATATACATGCTCGTATCATGGTTGCATCGGGATGTTCTTGGCACGTTGGGTGCGAGAACTTACCGGATACACGTGAGTGATTTGTGCAAAATCACATACACATGCAACACGATTTTGTACAAAATCAGAGTGCACGTGTGCATGATTTTGCACAAATCTTAGCACCAACCGTAGATTAAAACGTTTTTTTAGTGTTTTTTTAATATTTGAAGATTGTCATTTAATTCATACTTATTGCCTAACCGTTGAATGCACTATTAATATACCTTGTGACAATTAGATGTATTACGAGATTGTTTGAAACTGTTTGAATATTTATCGAATGTTAGATAAAAATTGTGGTTTTGACTGAGTGTGATTATATGATGCCTTTACGTAGATGCGAAAAATGTATCTTGGACACATCAGAAATAAATGGGGACACGACATAATTTAAATGGATTCACGCAGAAATGTCACACAAGTCGTGCAACTCGCCAGGCACGCACACGAAAAGTCATGCTAATATTAATAATACGTTAGACCCGCATGCGTTAGACCCACACGCTAACCACGTACATGCACGCCATGGGCGGATCCAAGGGGTGGCCATGTATGCCATGGACCACCCTAAATTCTAAAAATTAGTTTAGTGTAGTGGTAAGAGTGTTTAGTTTTTAACCTTGAGGTCAAGAGTTCAAACCTTGGACCACCCTAAATTGTTCTTTTTTTCCTTTCTTATTTTTCCCCCAACTAAACCCTAAGTTTTTTTTTTCTTTCTTATTTTGCCCCCAACTAAACCTAAAATCTACACAGATATAAAAAAAACTGTTCTTTTTTTTCCTTTCTTATTTTGCCCCCAACTAAACCCTAAGTTGTTCTTTTTTTTCCTTTCTTATTTTGCCCCCAACTAAACCCTAAGTTGTTCTTTTTTTTCCTTTCTTATTTTGCCCCCAACTAAACCTAAAATCTACACAAATATAAAAAATCTTTTATTTTTTTATTTTTTCTTCCTTCTTTTTTTTCTTTTTTTTTCTTTTTTTTTCTTTTTTTCTTTTCCTTCCTTATTTCCCCCAACTAAACCCTAAATCTACACAAATACAAAATACGCAGCAACCCTCTTTTGTCTCTCTCCCCAAACGCAGCAACTCCTATCTCTCTTCAAACACAACCGTTTCTCTCTTTCTCTCTCCTCAAACGCAACAGCCTCCTCTACCATCTCCTCCTCAATCAAAATCACATATTTTCTTTTACAAACATAAAAAACACAGCACTGAAGCAGTATAATCTGCTTCTCTCTTTCTTTCTCCTCAAACGCAGAAGCCTCCTCTACCCTTTCCTCCTCAATCAAAATCACCTATTTTCTCTTGTGTAATGTAAGAGTTGAATGATCGATTTATACCCGAAAATGTTGAGTTGTTGAATTGTGTGGCATGTTTGAATCCTTGTTCTTCATTTCAAGGTTTTGACACTAACTCACTTGTAAGGTTGGCAAGATTATACCCAAATGACTTTGTGGATGTAGTGATAAAGAGTTGTCTAGCCAACTTGAGACTTATATTGAGTGTATGAAGATGGACGATAATTTTTCTGATTTGAAGAGTATCTCGGATCTATGTAGGACTCTTGTGCGTACAAAAAAGCACGAAATATTTGGATTTGTGTACAAGCTTTTAAAGCTAGCTTTGTCATTACCGGTGGTCACTGCAAGTGTTGAACGAGTATTTTCAAGTATGAAATATGTGAAGAATGAGTTGAGAAATCGAATGTCCAATCCATGGCTTAATGATAGCTTAGTGACATTTGTGGAGAAATAAATGCGTGCTACAATCGATGATCGAGATATTATCAAGCGCTTTCAAGGCATGAGTAAGAGAAGAATGCAATTACGTTTAGACTAGAAATAGATTTTCATATTTAGTTGTAATAGTATATTAATGTATTTTGACTATATATTACTCAGACTTTTTTTAGTTCAATGATATTTTTGGCACACCCTAAATTCTAATCCTGGATCCGCCCACGCTAGATACGGTAATCAATTTTATATTATACTAAATAAAAAAACATTATTTATAAGGTTATTATTATTATAAAATTCATATATTTTATTCTTAAATTTAATAAGAAGTATTACTATGATTTTATTATCATATTTTTGAATATTATTATTATAATTCAGTTATAAATATTGTTGTTGTTATTATTTTACAAATTATAATCATATTTTATAATTACAAGTTATATGGTTATAATTTTATTATTACATTTTGATTATTATTGTTATTTGGTTATTAATATTTTAAGTGTTGTAATTATTTTATAAACCAAAATCATATCTTAAGTTATAATTCAAAAATATTATTATAACGTATACGATTATAAGTTTATTATTACAATTTGGTTAGTATTATTATGATTTGGTTATTAATATTATAAGTGTTGTAATTATTTTATAAACCAAAATCATATCTTAAGTTATAATTTTAAAATATTATTATAATGTATATGATTAAAATTTTATTATACCTATTATTCTGATTTGGTTATAAATATTACAAGTGTTGCTATTTTTTATAAACTAAAACCATATATTATAATTATTTAATAGCTTGTTGTTATTATAATAAAAAATAAATAGTTTTATTATTTAATTTAGTCGTTCACAATTTATACTCTTGCGAGCAGGAGTTGTACAAATGTTTACAAATTAATATACAAAATCTAAAAAATCTATTACAATCATTATTCATCTCCTTCAAATTCTTCTTCCTAATTGTAATCTTCGGAAAATTGTAAAGCTTTATTAAAACAATAATTCAAATTGAAATTTTCGTGAAAAAAGTGAGTGGTTGGATCGTGGTTCATGCATGCTCGATGCTTCTATTTCTATAGGTTGTAATGAATGTGATGTGATTAATCCAATGATTTCTATATATATTGGTCTTCGTGTGTCTTATTCTACTCTTGGGACATTCCCCCACAATATTTTCCACAACTTTAACACATCTATGTTAAGTTCTACTAATAGTGTCTAAATACGTTTGCTGGAAAGCAAAAAAAAAAATTCTTTAGTACTACCTTCTAACACACATGCAGAGACACACAACACACGTTAGCCACGTTAACGTGTTAGTCACGCATAAACAGTTTATGCGCATAACACGCGACACGTCAAATACGCACACACTTAAAACTGTTAAATAGATCGTGGATCGATATATTTACCACAACTACCTCTACGTCGTCGTTCGTCGGTTAAATCCATCAACGGTAAAAAAACGACGTGATTAAATGACCTGTTAAATAAAAATAAATAAAAAAACTAATTTATATTCAACAATAAGCCTTCAATTATAAAATATAAGATATTTTGTAAAACAATATATGCTGAAGAATGATTCCGATCATTAAATTTTGTATTTTGAAACATTTTAATTTGTTAAAAAAAAATTAATTACATCTGAATGTTTCCAATTCTTTTATAATTTCTTAACATTGAATTAAAACGTCAGCAGACAACAATCAGTCACGTCATGGTGTACGGAGATTGACCTCAGTAACCACAGTTGTTGACCACGTGCTCAACAAATCATCAAAATTATCAAACGACATCGTTCAAATGTCGATAAATGACCCGCACAATATTTAAAGCGGGACCATATATGGTCCATTGGTCATTTAAACCATATCTAATCGCGAATCTCTGAAAAATTAGTAAATATCCAAATTCTTTTATATATTTATATAGATCGGTAACGTGGTTAAAAAACCGCTAGTTTGCTAGTATTTCACAAATTTTTAATATATTCAAATAGTTTTATTATTTCGGTAATTTATCTTTTTTTTTTTAGTTTTATCTCACACTTCTAATTTTTACGGTATTATATTATAATTTTATATATACTAATAATATTAAAAAATAATTCAATATATAATAAAATTTTAATTTTTTATTTTTTTACACCACAAATAATTTTAGTAAATAATTTTACATTTACTAAATTTATGTGTTCTAGAGATCAGGTTTTTTTTATGTTTGTAATTTTTTTTTAATTTTAAATTTAATTTTGTAGGTTATATGTTCCGGATGAATTGGTTCTTAAATTATATTCTATATGAAGTTATTTTTCGTAATATAGGATATTCGATAAATTTATCTAAATTAACAAGTGTGATTAATCCATATATTTGTTTACAATTAAAATACGTATTGATCTTATTTACAATTTCTCTTTTGTTTATACTTTTTTTTTTGTGACTGAGATACAATTTTTTTATGGCAGATGTCTTAGACTAAATGATGGTATTAAACAAAAATTCAGACCCTTAATAACTAAGCTTTCTCTATAAGTTTTTTGGTATATTTTTACAGTGCCTTTCAACACTGTAAATAACCAGTATATTTCTTCAATATTTAATAGTAGCAATCATTTTTTACCTTCGGTAGTGCTTTCCGTTAGGTTACAACAAATGTTTTTACACCTAAGTCTTGGCCCAATCTGTCTGAGAGATTCAAATAGTTCATGCGTCTACATGTCTTTGGTGATTCATTTTTTGACACATGTATTCTTCAGTAGTACTTATGTTCTCAAGTTACTTCTAGCCTACACGTAACAAATTTTCACCTATGCTTAAGTAACTCTAGCATCTGTTGCATCTGATGTTCCACTCCTTAAAGACCATGTCACCCAATTTCCAACCTTGCACATGTCTCTTTATAGACCATATTATTCGAAGGATTTTCCTCGCTAGCAATTTTAACCACCTATTTTTTTTCTCTCTCTCTCTCTCTCTCTCTCTCTTAACATCTTAAATGGAGTACAAATTGATGCCTACATGCTTGGTTCACTTATAGAATTTTAAATTATTCATCAAATGAATAGAACTAGTGTTATCACATAACATAATCACATATTGCTCCATACAAGTGGTTTTACTCAACAATCTATTAATCCTAATAACTTTCTTTATGGCTTCTGCAATAGTCATATATTCGGCTTCCATACATGATAATGCAGCGAACTTTTGTATACAAGACTTTTGGCTTAAAATTCCTCCAAGCATATTAAACATATAACCTAAAGTATGTTTCATTGTGTCTAGGAAGCCCGTATAATCAGAGTCCACATACCATCTCAACAATATATCACATGTATCCTTCTGATTGGGACACAACCTAACTTTTTTCGAACCTTATAACTATCTCATGAGCTAATTAGTGCATGCCACTTCCCTGAATTAGACATAATTATTCTCAAAACACTTACGACATAGGCAATATCAGGTCTCGTTCAAATCATAACATACATAATATTACCAATAACATTAGCATAAGGTATCTCTAGCTTATACTTCCTATATGCTGCTTTAGTTGGTGCTTGAGTGGCACTAAGTTTGAAAATAAGCACTAATGATAATTCCAACCTCTATGGCTCTGTACATACCAAATTTCTGAAGGATATTAAGTATGTATTCTTGTTGAGATAAGAATATATGCCACTCTGGTTGGTTCATCTTGATAACAATACCAAGTATCCTCTCAGCCTTTTCCATATCCTTCACCTCAAACTCTCTTATTAACTGAATCTGTATCGTTTCAATTATCTTCCTATCTCTTTCAGGTATAAAGATATCATCCATTATAATAGTAATAAGACCTGTCTCTGTATGTGTGTTTCCCTATTCTAATAGACATAATTATCATAGCAGCTTGAGATATACTTGATGCATCTCATAAATAATCAAATCTTGTTTCAGTCTATAAAGAGGTCTCTTCAACATACACACATCTCATTCCTTCTCTTATTCAAACCCTTTCAGATGAGACATGTAAATTTATTTTTGCAGTTCATCATGTAAGAAGGCAATAAAAACATCCATTCAGTATAACTATAGATTAAATCTAGCAACAATTGACAACAAAACCTTTATGGAGATTTGTTTCACAATCTACGAGAATATTTCATTGAATTTAATACTCTTCTTTTGCGTAAAGCCCTTGGAAACCATCATATCCTTATCATACCTAGATAACTCAAACCTATGAACGCCTTACTTTATTTTAAATATCCATTTACTCCCAATAAGCTTCTGACCTTTTGGTTTCCTCATAAGAATCCAAGTGCCCATTTTCTTGAGAGATCTCAGTTCTTCTGTCGTGGTCATAAGCCACACATATTTATTATTTCTCTTGATATCATCGTGATAGATTTTGGGTCCAAGAACATCTCCATGTATTTCAATAAACAAAGAATAACCAATTAAATTGGCAAAACCATACATCCGCAACATCTCGCTTGGTTTTCATACTCAATATCTCACTAATACATAACGGTCAAGCCCATATTACTCTTCAGTGTGATCATCGGAAGGGTCTCGAACCCCAAACCTTCGGCCATCTTTGGACTCATAAAATGGTAAAATTTGCTCTGCGTGATCCAAAACTTGAACATGTCATAAATCATCTTGGACAGAAGCTTCCCGAGCTTTATTGCTTATCACGTTTTTCTAATTACTAGGTTTAAAGCATCACAACCTATACCCTTTTACTTATATTTAGATAGCCGATGAGCAAACATTTTAGTGCTCTCACCCGAAGCTTATCTTGCTTCACATGTGTATAAGTAGCACATCCGAACACTCTAGAATGTTCCCTCTTAGGTTTATCTCTAGTCAATGCCTCTTGAGGACAAAGAAACTTCAGTACTATAGATGAAATCCTGCTGATGATATATGCAGTTGTAGTCACAACTTCTCCCTAAAACCTTCGGTTCATTCCAACTGTTTGAAGCATACACCTAAACCTTTCAAATAAGATTTAGTTCATTCTTTTATCAAACCGATTATGTTGGGAATCCTACTCATGATTTAGTTTCTAACAATGCTAAAATTTTCATTATAGCCAGTGAACTCCTTGTTCACATATTCCAAATCATTATCAGTCTGAAGCTTCTTCAATATTTTCTCGGTTTGATTCTTTACCAAAGTTTTCCAGTTTCTAAAAGCATCAAATTCTTCAACTTCGTGTTCAAAAATATAACTCATAATTTCGTAGAATAATCATCTATCCAAATTTGAAGTACCTTGCACCCCCTATACTAGGTTCCCGTACCGGATCCTAAATATTTGAATGAATATACTCGAGCACACCATTTTTTGTATGGTTGTTAGGCAGAAACTTTACCCTCTTGCTCTTACCCAATACAAAATTTTAAAACATCTTAGCTCATGAACCATAGTACCATACAACAACCCATATTTTTTAAGTTCACTAAGGTCTTTTTCACTCACATGTTACAACCAAAGATTTTACAACTTGGTTAAATCTTTCTCCACACTAGACACACCACTTACCACTACAGAGCCCTTGAGAACTAACATACCATTAGCTCTATAAGCTTTCATAAAAACATGATAGCCTTGCAAGATGCTAAGTCTACCTTCTCCACCCTTGTAAGTAAACTCTTCTCATCAAACATCTCAATAGAAATAATGTTACGTTTAACTTCAGGTACATATATTATGTATTACACACTCTCTCAACAAAAATATAGACAACTTAATTCAAACAATTTATACTCCTTTGACATCACATGATTCATCATTCTCGATGATGACCATTCCACCTTTAAACAATCTTAGATATTCAAACAAATATTTATTAGAAGTCGTGTGAAATGATGCTCCCAAATCCAACATCCATTTATCACTATTCTTGTCAGAAGAAAAAGCTCTTAAATCATTAGCATACTCATAATCGTCTAAAATCCTTGCAACATCTCCGATTTGGCTTTCAGATAATTATCTTCCATTTCTCTTCTCTAGGAAGTTCCTAATAGTATGATTTTCCTTCTTGTAAACCGATATCTCACTCTAGAAACTTTGCAACCTTTAGACTTTGATCAAGAGTTTTCACTCTTCTTGCTTGAATCTCTCATTTATGGATTGGTCATTGCACTCACTCTCAGAACTTCGGAGTCATTATTTAGAAACATTTTCATTTGAAGATCTTTTGAGTTCAAGACACTCTTCATTTCGTCCATCATAAGAGACTCATTACCGTAGAGTATAATATTATCAAAGTGTTCATTCATCTGCGTTAGAGAACTTAAGAGGATTATAATATGATCCTCATCCTCCACCTTGACCTTTATTGCATTTGAGTAAAAAATGATTCCATTGAAATCATCTAGATGCCTTCAAATGTTTTTTCTATCATCTAATGATAGCATGTAAAGATGTTTCTTAAGATAAAATTTATTTACCAAGGATTTTTTCATGTAAATAATTTACAACCGATTTCATATCCCTGAAATCGTAGGCTCTTGAGACACCTCACGAACTAATTCATCCCACAAGCTCAATATGAAGGGACTATGAGCTTTGGAAAACACTTTGATATCAACATTATTCGTAGATATACCTTCAAAGATAGGAAATTATCCCTTATATACTAGGAAATCTTTAACTTTAATTCTCCAGATATTATAATCATTATATTCGTTGACTTTTCTAGGTTAAACTTCATAGAAATCATCTTTGTGGCTTTCTTTAGTTTATCTGTAAAAGCCTTCTCTTTAACCTTAGGATCTGAAATGATCTCTGTCCTTTGTTCTTTGTATTAACACTCCAAATGATATTGCTCTATATTATCCACGCTCATTGTAACATTTGATAGGCACACTCCAATCTAGGGAGCATATATGTTTCAGAATAATCAACAATACACAACCCTAACAATAGACTACCTTTGGACAACGTTAGACGAAGACCGATGACTCTTGCTGAAGCCCAAATAAGTGCATAATCTGCAACAAGAACATATAGATCCACACAAATTTGGCTCGTACTCAAAGCTTAGTTGTGAACCCTTAAAATAACAAGATAATAAAGAACAAAAATATAAACCTAAACACACACAGAAGATGAACTTTCGTGGTTCAAATTGTAAATAAATTCTACATTAATTGGAAATGAACATTCATATTATATATATGAGGTTACAAGAGGGCTCTACAAATTCTAAACACTCAACCACCTATCTTTGTGAGAAATCTCACTCAGTTTACAAAGAAACTATGGATCTCTCAAGCGTTAACATTCTACTTAAAAGCACCGAATCCTATTAGCTTTCTCTCTCAAATCTAACAAGTGTTTCTCCCACTTAATAATCCAACAACAACTTAAATACCCATTTATCATTATATATAGAGTATAAATGGTGCGCACAACCCTTCATAGATCATTTAAGAACATGACATCTGATTTACTCATTTGGTCAGACCAACCAACATATAAGACAAACATTGACGATGATATCCATACAACGCATGTATGCCTTAGCTCCTTGTACATTTCCCCCTTGGTGCACGTCTTAATCCAAAAATTCTTAGATTAATGGCTGAGATTAAACACCAATTCAGACCTTTAATGACTTGGCTTCCTCTAGAATATTTTTGGTATATCCAGAACTTTTTCGGTAATCTTGCATTGCCTTTCATAACCATAGATGATCAGTTTGCTCATTTTGATTTTGGTAATAGAAATCTTCTTGCCTTTGGCAGAGCTTCCTTAAGCTCCAGAATACATATTTGCACATTAATCTCGGCTTCAACATCTACATGGGAGATTCAGCGGTTCATGTCTTTACGTGTCTTTGGTGATCAGTCTTTGACCACATGTAGTCTTTGGTAATACTTTTATTCTCAAGTTAATTATTGTCTACACTTAACAATTATTTCATTTTTATTAACAAAATATATTTTGCTAACACACTATTTTTGGTTTTGTTTCTGCAAAACTAATATTTGATGTAACCAAACCAAAATTGAACACCTCTTAACATGACCTGAAGAAATCAAATATTCAAAATAATTGTTTACTCGAATATGCTAAATTAGACCATGTCAAAGTCACCAATTAAGGTTCTTATGGAACTAATCCTGGAAATGTAACATATATAAACGATTATGCCACACTCACTTGAGGAAAATCCTCACCATCTTACACATGGTGGCCAACATGAAATGCAAAGAGGGTTTACGTTTGAAAATTCACCTCCGATCGGTATGATAAATTTAACTGAAGACGATAACACTCCAACCTCATTGATACCATAATATCGCCCCCCATGACCACTCGCAAATATGAGATAACAAAACTTACTATTCATGTGAAAAACATCGTGAGGTCAAAATGTTATATGGATTGGTTTAACCGAGAGTGGGTCAACATGAGTAAACATCACCACTTTAGATAAAAATATTTCCATTCAGATTAAAGAATCTAAGATCTATCTTATCATCATCATTATCACAACAAAATAATAGGTCGAGTTGGACCCAACATGAGCCAACCTCACTATCATGATAATTTGTCAAACCATTGACATAATAATGTAATATTCAATATATGCCCACAGTGGCCCAAGTAACATCAAATGTATAACCCTTTTTTTAACTCATACAGTATGTGTATAGACAACTAAGACTATCATGGGAGTGCATAAACAAACATATTATACCTTAGTTATGTCTCTATTATTTCTAGAAATATTGGAATAAAATACGCCTCCTAAATTTAAACCAATATAATATGGACAACTAAAATGGGATCAACTATCATGAATATTATATTGAGAAGTTTGAAATGGGATTCGTGGGTTGAGAGTAGACACTCCGTTTCCATGCAGGCTCCTATTCAATGACCTTCTAAGGCAGCTCCCTCACATGGTTTTATAAACTATCTATAGAATATATATTAAAATTTGAGATGCATTGAACACCGTTTAGAGTCCAATTCATCAAGAACAATATAATCCAAGAAGACAAGGATTTCATAAGTCATTGCAAGAGAGAGCCTAATGAGAGAAATGCATAATACAAAAAGGTTTCTTAAAACTAAATAGCCTGGAAAATTACCACGATATTGTAGTGTATGTTGCCTATCGACAGAGCATCATTCCGGGTATTTTCCCCGATGATATTATGAAAAACATACCTTGACATTTGGCGATCTTTTAACCTAAGTCGAAGCACAAGTCAAAGTTGATAAAACTATACAAATAAGGTCACAAAAAGCCTAACGCATATCTTTCTTATCACCCAAGATACAATCTTACTTAGCCATTAACCATTTCTCCAATCCAAACAACTAGAATATTTTGAACAACCATATGAAAAATCCTCCCATAAAATAACCAAACTACAAAATCGAGAATAGAAAAACTACAAAGGGTTTATATTCCCACTACATCGAGCTTACTGACAATATGACAACCTTATATGACAAGGAAAAAAATGTGATCCGTTTTTAAAAGCCCAAAAATATTGGACCCATATAGTAAAAAAAGAAAACCCTAACATGATATGTAAATACCATAATGAGAATATATATTAAACAATAAACTATCGCAGCTTAAAGGTGAGATCCAAAATATCATCGATGATTATAAACTCATTCAGTTTATCAAGGGTCAAGCCTTTTCAAATTCAAAAAAATCTCCAAAAAACCTGATACATGTGTTTTTGGTCGAGCCTTCTCAAGCAGAGGCACCAACAACAACACTCCGCATATAAAAAACACTAGTAATATATGAGGCATGTTATGGGTACTTGGATCCAAATCCATATTGACAAGTAGATATCATAATAAGAAAATTCAGGATCAATATTGGTAATTCGACCAATATCATATTCAAAAACATCTATGACAAAATTTAAGACATAACACAATTATCACCATAATAAAAATCTAAGGCAACATGTTTTCGGTTTGTATATATTTATGAAGTTTCGTGCACTTGGTTAAGCCAAAGCCAAGAAAGACAATCTTGTAGCTGAAGAAAGTACACAAGTAGGTTGAGATTGAATAAGATAATGTGAAAACAGATATTGAAATTGATATAGAGAAGAATTTAAAAAAGAATAAATTAGGGAAAATGCTACCAACGATTGTATAGAGTAAAGGTTAGGAGTGGACAAAGAATAAGGAGATGAAATTCAAGTCGAGATGGTCCTCGAATTCCATAAGATGTATCCTGAGTTATCTTTAGTGAATTTTCTGCTTAATATGCCAAAGGAATATTTTCAACAGGGACCAGAGCTTGACTATCTTAAAGATTAAAAATTGGAAGGCCAAGCGGATCTCCATACTGATGACACCAACAATCTGTTAAATATTTCAGTCTTGGAAATCTAGCTACTACAATTGCCGATTGAGGTCATGGGAAACCTGAATGACACCCCCATTAAGGTGGATGGTATGACCAAAGATAGAAAGAAATAAGACGTGGTCGAAATCAATAAGGAAAAATAAGTCGTCGAGGCTAAAAAGAAGAATGATATAGTAAAGAGCAACTAAACATATTTCATATTTTACTTGCTTTTATTTAACTTTCATGAATAAAATTCCTTAGAATTCTAAGGAAAAATTTGTTGTTTTGAACCTAAAATTCATTGGAATTACAAGATATTATTGTCTATATGTTTTAAACCCAAAATTCTTCGAAAACCGAGACACTATTGTTTTAACTTTGTTTTTTATTTATATAATTATTAGGAATTTTGGCTTGCCAAGGTACATATTATATTCTTCTGAATATTAAATATATTCTTATCTTTATTTTTTATAGTGTAATTACTCAATTTTGTACGTTTCCTTTTGCTACAAGATATCGACTCTCCTATGAGGTTAGCAACCTCACTTAGAGAGACCAAACCTTTATGTTTGGCCATTTATTTTATAGTGGGTTCAATGTTTTGTTACTTGGAATGTTTTATTATCTAAGTCCATTATGACCCTCTTAAGTTTTATTCATGAATGGGTACTTGTATACCTCTCATACTTGACGATGAAAGCTGGCTCAAAATTGTTTGATAAAAAATATATTTTAAACTATTTTATTTTTGCTAAAAGTCTTGGAAGTGACATATTGTCGAGTACTCCTCGAACTCTGCCAACTGGAGGTGGGTTATTAACTCTCATACTTTTGATAGTTGAATAATCATGATATTGGAATATGTCGAACCTCTCATAGACCTATGCTGTTAGAGTTGGCTTGCTGGCACCTGAATATTTTGAGAGTGGTATCTGGCCAACCTCTTCTAGACTTGTGCGAGTTGAAGTTGGCTTACCAACTCCTCTACTCTGATAATTGCTGAGTATTTTGAAAGTAGCATGTCCATAACCTCTCCTATTATCCTTCTCATATTATTTCTAATTACTCAACATATTGATTACATGGAAAATGTTTTCAAAGTGCGCCACCTGGATGGGAAAGAGTACACGACCGGAAAATTTGGTCAATTACAAAGAATTATATTTACATATGAGAAATTCATACTTAAGTTTTTAGTATAGGTAGATCCTAAAGATCTATATATTCTAGGGGTGTAGAAATAGTCTACCTTCATCATCAAACAAATTTTATGTTCCAGACGATATTCTCAATCACTGTATAAGGACCTTACCAATTAGGTCTAAGTTTACCATCCTTGATATTTATCGTGGCTTGGTTTTTTTCTCTCATGTTGGCATCCTAAGCCTAAAGGAATTCTTATAAGAAATCAGACAACTTAGTAGTTTAATATTCTAGTATTTTATGTAACCCATCAATCACTCTTTGGTTTGTGACTTTAACTTGTCTGTTATCTTGAGGGTGGAAAGGAATTGAGAAGTGATGTTGGATGTCCGTTGTTTGGAAAAAAGAAACAACTTGAAAATTTTAAAATTGCAAGCCATTTTTTTATGGTAATCGCCATTCGTATTCCCAACCTAAATTAAATGTTATTATTATAAACTCGCTTTCCTCTTTTGTCCAAATTATTTTCAGGAATGGGTTGAACCAAGTCTAGTCCCCAATAGTCAAAAAGAAAATGTTCATCATATTTAATGGCAATGCTGGTCTATATATAATTTTAGGAAACCGCTAACAATTGTCACATCTCTTAACTAGTTCTTTAGTTTCATCCGCTAGGATTGGCCAATACTATCATTCTAAGAGAGCTCTTCTTATTAAGGTTTTGTGCCCACATTTAGTCGAACCTACACCATAATCAAGTTCATCTAGCAAGAAGTATGATATATCTAGTTCCAAGCACTGTAAGGTAGGTTTGGAAAGACTTCGGGGATACGTAGTCCCTCACAGCAACATATATTTGTTATACGCTATTTTTAGGTTGCGAGATATAGGTTTGTCATTTGGCGAATTCATGTACAAAGTATAGTCCTAGAATGATGTTCATCAGTCTACTTTAGCATCTATGGCACTTGTAGATTAGCTACTTATTGTATTAATGGACGTTGTTTTAATATTACCCACAAGGTTGTATCTGAGAAAAACAAGGAAGCCAATAAGTTAACTTAAGAGTTATTAGTCCTAGGCACATGTTCAATCTGAATTACCTCAAACTTATTTGCTAGCTTCTTCACTAATTTTAATTATTTCATGAGATTGTCTTTATGTGCCTCTATTTATTTGATGGCGTGATTTACCACAAGATGGGACTGAGTAAGTTTACTATGAGTGTGCCACATAACTGAGCTAGCCAAAGACCAGAGGTTACTTCTTCGTAGTGAGCCTCATTATTAGAATCTTAGAGGCTAAAATGTATAGCTTGATGCTTAACTTCACCCATAGGACCAATAGACCGAATTCCAACTCCATATCTCGAAGAAATTTATCCATCATCTATTGAGACTATCCAAATCTGGAGGTAGACTATCAGGAACAAGATATGGTCTCACAACATGGAACTCAGTTAAAAAGTCTACCAATGCATGAGCCTTAACGATTTTCCTCGGGTCGTAAGATATGTCGAAGTCTTATGGTTTCACTAACCAACGAGTAAGACGACCATAAATATTAGGTTTTGCTATACATTCCAAAGTGACAAGCAAGTTCAAACAACGGAATGGCCTTAAAGATATAAGGCCTTTTTTTGCTAGAACCAAGGAAAAAGCTAGCTTTTCTAGCTAGAGGTAGATCATATTTGCGTCTAAAAAAATCTTTCTCAAGTGGTAGTTATAAAAGATATCCCATATATTTTTAACCAAAAGATATGACACAATAATAATAAAAGTCGTAGTTAGTTATAAAAGTATTGCATTCTTGATCTACTGGGTGTATCCGGATTTGGTTATACCCTGAATAAATGTCCATGAAGGATAAAATCTTGTTATCTAAAGTTGAATCTACCAACTGATCAATCATCATTACAGGGAAATGGTACTTGGAACAAGTTTTGTTTAAATCAATAAAATTCATACACATTTTCCATTTTATATTTTTTTCCGTACCAGAACTGGGTTTGCAGTCCATATAGAATAGATAGACTTGTGGACATGCCCAACACTTGATAACATATCAACCTCGACCACAATTACCTCTGACATTTCAAGAGAGAAATCGTACCTTTTTTTCTTGATGGACAGAATATTTGGGTTAACTGATAGCTTGAAGAAAATGATATTATATGGTAATTATGTCACATTTTTAGAGTTTTAAAAAATAACATTTAAGTTATTAGTTGAAAGGATAATAAGAAAGCTCAGAGAAAACCTAAAAGAATTGTTCCAACATTCAAATACTTGCCCTTGTAAAGTTCAAATATTTTTGTTTTTCCCCGGTAATTACTATTTTTTTTGGAATTGGGAGGGTCTTTAACTCTTTCCACTTCGAGTGAGATAACTTCTCATTTTTAGTTTAAAAACAAGGAAGAGCTTATAAAACTCACGAGCAACCTTTTGGTTCTCTCTTATAACTTTAACCTTGTTTTCCAATATATAACGAACACACTAGTGTATGGTAGAGGCGATACCATGTATCTTTTCAAACCATGATTGTCCTAGAATGATACAGTAAAAAGAAATGAAACCAACCATTATGAATAATACACTCAAAAGTTTCTCAACCTCTACCCACACCTCATAGAGAGGCATTGGCACCAGTGGAGTTAATCAATGTCATTTCAGACTTCTTAATGATAAGAAGGTTCCTTATTTTATCGAGTTATCTGTTAAATACTATATTTACTGAGATTGTGACAATTTTTTTTGAATTCATAATTGGCAATATTAATGGTTATGAGCATAAAATCCTCGCGATGATCGGCCAAAACCCAGAAGGTAGTCATCCACAATAACCATTGAATGGTATGTAGTTTGGTATAAAAATCAGAGGTATGGTCTTGGTATTGAAACTCAATATCAGAAGTATTCTTTTCATTGATGTATTAATTATTTTTGACAATTAATATCCCCCCTGCTATAGTTTTAACTATTTTTTGTTTAGGATCCAGGTCGATATAGTCAAATTATGATTTTCAAACTTATCTATAATAACTAGGGTATGCTCATACTTCGGCTAAGCTATAAGAGCTTTAATTCTTATAGTCTATGGTCTCAACTCGGTCTTTTTAGATTCACCTTTTACCTATATTTGCCTCCAAGAATCTTGGATTTTGACGAACTCGATAATCTTCTCATCATCGATAAGTTTTGAATTTATTATCTCAGAAGCATGCATTCTCTTTTATGCGACATCATTATAATATTTTTAAAACTTATTTAGATACATTTATGCTCGTAGAAATACATAAATTCTTTAGCCTTATCATATATAGTTGTTATATTTGCGGTTAATTTGGTGTAGTTAATTTCTTAATTTTCTGTATACTTACATATCTGATTCTAGAATCTACCTACTCTTGAAGTCTACTCAGATTTTTTTGAAGAGTCTCCCTGCACGGGACCTAAGGAATTTGTCTTGGTGGGTTCTTAAATCAAACTAATTATGTAATTAATTGAGGGTAATATGATTGCTGAATAGAATTAGAAGATGAATGATAAGATACCATTATCATCATTGAATTATGCTTCCAGTGAGTAAGAGGTTGTCGATATGACATGACTCTCAGATGCATCGTCTTGTTTACCTTATCTGTGATTCAACATGTGCCACCAAAGCTCCAAAGGTTAAAGATTTCATCTTTATTATTTTGTTTAAGAATCCCAATTGAATCCCTTGCGGATAGAAAGAACACACTACCACTTCAAGACTATTATTTGTTTCCACAAAGCATCGAGTATAATCCCTTTAAATTTCATTCCATTCTTGCTTGCAATACATGATGTGGTCATCATCACCTTTGATTATATTTCTCCTAATGAATTGTTCCTAAACAAGGATGATAGTCTTTCAAAGCTTCAGACTATCCAAAGGAAACTGGTTAAAACAAGTCATTGTACTTTATCTAAAAGTCATAGAGAAATCCCAACAAAGTAGTCAGTTATCTCTACTGAAGTTGTGCATCATATTTTGCAACTCCGCAATCTGATGTTACAGATATCCTGACTCGTTGCTTATACTGATTAAGCTTAAGAGGAAAATCCCATGTTTGAAATGACCTTAATGAGTTATACCTCGGAGGGTAGGAAAGTCCCTCAAAAACATCATTTCACCCTGATGTTTAACTTCCAAGGTTTCTCCTATAGTTAAATTCAGAATCGGGCGAGGTTCCATAACCTGATCTATTGGTTGAAGAATAGACTTCAAAGGTTTTTTTTGGAAAGATGTTATGGAACTACCGCAAGAGGCCGGTCTTGGGGTTAGCTCTTTTGGTGTCTCGGGTCAAAGTTGCACTACTTCAGATATCTAGGTAGAAGTTGTGTCTATATAGTGTCGACACCTATCTTGGTTATAGTTTTGATAACATGGGCGTAGGTGGCGCATTATTTTAGAGACTTCGATTCTTATCCAAGATTATTAGACCTATCACTTGAGGATGATGAAGAACAACATCACCTATGTCGGGACCAAAGCTCTTTTCTTTAAGCATCCTTAGTACGGTCAGCTCAGAACCTTTGGAATGACTCTGAGACTCCATCTTGAACCTTCTTAAAATATTCCTTAATGTTAATATGTTGATCTTAGACCTTAGTTTTGGAGGTCTTAGACCCATGTTCTTGAGTAACTCGGCAACATGAGCACAACATAATTCGTTTAGTTCTGCTTAAAAAGAAACCGTATCAAGTAGGTTATGAGTCCTTTTTTTAACTCTGACTCATCCGAAGCTTTTGCCTCACTGAGGTCCTCCATACTTTAAGTAGTATGATACGAGTAACTCACAATTTCCATTGATGGTTTTGAAAAAACACTTTCGGATATAAGTCTCTTCCACAGACGACGACACTAATGAAGCCCGATTTTGTAAGTCTATTAATCAGACCAAACCAGACTACTTTTAAAAATAAAAAATATTTAAAAAAAAACTAAATACATAATAATGATTGTTTACCATTTTTAAAACATTTAGCTAGTCTATCTCTCCAAGACTCTTAATTAATTTATTTATAGCCATACCATCAAATTTATAACACATAACCTATTGATATTTTATTGGACTAATAATATACATTTTAGCTATCGTTCAATCTATATTCGAATAACCCAACTAATAATATTTTTATTAGTTTATTTAATATTAAAATTAAATAATATTATATTATTCTAAATATTAATTTTCAATTATATATTTATTTAATCTCGCTGTACAAATTTTTAATACGATTATGAAAAACGTCACCTAGTTTGCTATGTTTAAATTAAGAGTAAACATGAGATCCAATGATTGAAAGACACATTTTAAAACTCAAGAGAAAACAAAAACATTTTGAAAAATAAATTGCATGAATAATAAATTGAAAAACTATAATTTTAAAAACACTATAACAGCGAGAGCTAAAATCGAAATGACAGCAAAAATATCAGAATTTACAAAACAAAGACAACTGAGAAAAGGAAAAAGAATAAAATAAAGAGCTAATGCTCAATAAATTGTATTCTCAGAGGCTGTTTACTATTTGGAGTAAAGTCTTTTTTGTTATTATTCAATGAATTGCTTTTTTATATTCTAATATTTTGTTAATATAAAATTATATTTTCTTCTTGGACTTTTTCATTTATTTCTTTGTCGGTTTTTGTTGGGTAGAAAAACATTATCTTCCTATAAACATATCTTATGTTTTCCAACTAAAGTCGTTGGGATTTTGATATTTATGAAACAAATTCTTAAATAAATTTTAGTTGCATTTCGAAATCAAAACAAATATTTGTTTTTATTTATTTTAATTTAAAAATGATAAAAAAATTCATCACATAATTTATATATTTGATATTTAGATAAAAAATTAAATATCTACACTTAATCCGATCGAATATCAAAACTTTAACATAAACATGAATCTACAGGTTTGAATTGTTCATACGGATCACTGGTAGACTATTTGTAAAATTTAAATTTTAAAAATAAAGGTTTATGGTGGTTGTCGTGTTTGTATCTGTTTATAGTTCTTGTTGTTGTTCTGTTAGTGTATTTTTTATGAAGTTACTATTTTTGGGGCGAACTTTCACCTGCAGTTAAATTTTATTTTTCGAGAAATCATCAAATCTATTTATGAAGAACTACTAGTATTATAGCTTTGTCTCTCAGCAGGACCATCGTCTTACATTCTTATTCGGGTCTATTCAGCCTCTCTCTATGTTTCTCTCCCTCTCGTTTTCCCGCCATTTTCATTCAGGTCTCCATGTTTCCCTATGACATCCATTGAGTCTGATCCATCCGAGGAGAAGATTTCTCACTCTATCCCTTTGTCTGAGGCAGTTGCGGAAAAAAGTGGTGAAGAAGTGGACTCCTCACAGTATAAATCCACCAACTATGGAAATACCCCTAGTGGTCTCATGATTTTTCCCTTCAATAAGGCAACCACCTAACCCTCTGTAAGTTTTTCTTGTATGTTTATCACTTCTTGGAATGTGCGTGAGCCAAAAGACTTAATTAGGTAAAAATACATTAATGATTTTATTTTGAGTTACAATATATCTATCATGAACCTGGTTGAAACTAAAGTCCATTTCTATAAAATAATCTCTACTATTAACAAGATGGCCCCTTACTGGTATTTCACTACTAACCACAGTCACCATCCCCTTGGTTGTGTGTAGATTATCTGGAATCCTAATGTTATCACTATCTATACTCTAGCCTCATCTTCTCAACACATCTATTGATATGCTAAGCTCTTTAATTATTCAACCTTTTTTCGTTTCACTGTCATATATGCTTTCAATGATGGCCCTAATAGAATCCCCATCTGGAATAACCTCTAATCCATCTCATCTCAAGATCAGGGTATCTGTAGGTTACCCTTGGGATTTCAATGTTATCCGCAAGCTGGATGAGTGTTTTGGTTCCTCCAACATTTGGTCCCCAACTATTGATGAATTCAATAATTGATGCTAATGGTGCGAGCTTAGTGATCTTCGATTCACTGGCTCCTTCTATACCCGACACAATAAATAACCCTCAAATCCTATATTTTCTATGATAGATTATGTTCTAGTCAATAATGACTGAGATGAGGCTTTCCCTGGATCCTCAGTCCACTATGGTTTCCCCCGCTCCTCTAACCATACCACTGTTACCCTCAATTTTGGTATGCTCCATAAACGTTAGATTTTAAAAAAAAATTCTTCAATATGTGGCAATCTCATCATTCTTTAATTGATATTGTCACATCTAACTGGAACTCTCTTTGTCCCGTTTACGAAGCATGTCTCATCTAAACTTAATCGTCTTCAAATTTCTCTTAGAAACCTCAACCGCAATCCTTATAGTGATATGACCTTGAGAGTTCCCAATGCTTAAAAGGATATCTTCTCCGCTCAAACCCTTCTCGCCCAAGACCCCTCAAACTCTTACCTTATCACTAAGTAGATCGAGGCTTACTCGTCATCTATCTTTCTCAGTAGACCTGAAGAATCCTTCATTAAAAGAAGTCTAAAGAAAATAATCTCAAGCTTGGGGATATAAATACTAAATTCTTTAGTAATAACATAAAAAATCGTAGGATGCCTAATAAAATTACATCTGTCATGAATAATCGATGTGATTTTATCACAATTTAATATGGAATTTCCAACGTCCTTCTCAATCATTTTAATTATATGTTGGGGACCACGCACCCTCCCTGGTATCCAAGTCTAACCAAGGTCTCTTCTCTCGTCTATTTGAGGGTTAATTCCTCGGATAAGTCCTCTATGTGGTCTATCATAAATAAATCTATTTATTGTGTGCTAAAGTGGCATGAAATTATATTATTGTGCATGCGGTGGAGGGTGGCCTTGAGATTCTAGATTTAGAAACCTGGAATCAGTCGCCAATCCTTAAACATCTGTGGTCTATCATAAATAAATCTTCCAACTCTATCTGGTGTGAATGGATTAAAATTGAAAAAATTTAAAAAATAACTTCTGGGATATCATTCGAGGCTCCGCCCCCTCGTGGACGTGGAAGAAAATTTTATGCATTAGGCTCGTGTCTAGTAATCTTTTCAGGGTGGCTATCGGTAATGACATGAAAACATTGTTCTGGTTTTAACTCTAGCTTGTCTCCACCCTCCTTGCAACTTACTACGGTCATACCATCATACCATTATATATGATTCACGGTTAGGTAAGAACATTATCGTCTCTCACTTTATCTCTGAGGGGAAATAGATTTGGCTTCCTAAGGAGATCTACTAGTACCAATAATAGAAGCAACCTCATGAAAATCCACAACATCATTCTCTCCCTCCCTTCTCAAAACATCCTCTTTGACGACATTCTCTATTGGACTGCTAAAGGGGGAAACTCCAACTTCTCGATAAAAGATACCTACAACGCCATCCACACGCTCGTCCTCTGTGTCAGATGAGCGGGGTTAGTTTAATATGAATTTAATATTATGCGTCATTGTTTCATCATTTGGCTTGTAATTCATGGAACATTAACCACCCACGATTTTTTTTCTTGGGGTATTACTACTTCCCCATCTTGCGTTCTCTGCCATTCTGCCAACAAAAATATTAATCATATCCTTTATGATTGTAGTTTCACTCAGAGTTTGCGGGATTTTTCTTGTGCAATGTTTGGGATCTCATATCATAATAATTCCAACTGGACCTCTTAGCTCATTGAAGCGTCCAATTTCCTCCCATGTAGCTTACGTCGTTTATTGAAGCGTACAATTTCCTCCCATGTAGCTTACGTCATTTATGATGAGCCTGCTTTGGTGATACCATCTGACCATATTCGAGGTGAACAAAACAACAAAATCTTTGGCTCTCCTCTGAGCCTTGCCACTGCTGTCGTTTTCTATATGCTAGCTGATCTTTGTTTCTGCTTTTTGGGAACTAAGATTGGCCGTCATTTTCATACCCTATCTACTCTAACTTAATTTTTTATATTTGGTTTCTTTTCAGGGTTCAGATGCTCTCATTTGATGGTCCCCGCATGGATTGGTCTATTAGCTCTACCGTGTTCCCTTTGGATTCTGATTTTACTCCGCTTAGTTTTTAGACCATTTAGTTGAAACTCTCATTTACTTTGTATTTAGCTTGTTATAAGTTATTTATATTTTTTCGCGTTTACTATCCTGCTTCAAAACGAATACTCATAATATGTTTAGATTTATGTAAAAATATTTTTATTTATTTATTTCAACTAAAAAAATATATAATATAATATGATATATTATATAATATAAGTTTAGGTTTGGTATATGTGGTACTAGTTTTGAAACGAACCCATGATTTTGGATTTAAAACAAAGATTTATAAAATTACAAAATGGATAATTTATGTATGATATATACAAGATTTGAACTGAATCCAAACATATAATAACATATATTAATAATTTGAAATAAAGTTATCATTATTATTTAAAATATATCATGATCAATTGGTTTTTTTCAAACTAGGACATAAATGTGTAATATTTTATTTAAGTTAAAAATGATGAGAATTTTTTTTTAAAAAAAATAGAAAATAATAAATTTTAAAAACAAATATATTTATTTTTTGTATTTTTTTTATCTATTATTGTTCTTTATAAATACTGAGAATAGTTTTTATTTAATTTTTTCTATAATTCGATATAATTATTACTTTTAAATTTATATAAAGGTAATTTAAATAACCACCGAACATTTAATTTATTTACCCATAACAATCCAAGTTTTGATAAAGTACGGATAATCACGTTGTGTTAAATTAGTATTTACTGATAACCATTTATAAATTTTTAATATCAGTGTACCTCATTCCGTGTTTCTGTGTGTTTTTTATTTAAAAAAATGATATCTCTTTCAAACCACAGCTTCAAAACAATATCTGAAAATATCATTAGTTTTGTTTTAAAATAAAAAAAAAACTAGATCCGTGAAATATATTTTTTATGAAAAAAATATTTGCAATATTACGAATAAACTGGTTACAAAAATAGAAAAATATCTCCAAATATATCACTCATGAATTTTGTTTATTTTGCTTTTTAAAAATAGAAATATATATTTATTTGATTTATTTTTTGAGAGTTAAGGTTTGAAAAATTATAGAGTTTTGCATGTTAGAAAATATTGGAGTTTCGGAATACGTGCAAATGTGTTACAAAAGTAAGAAGAAAATAGTTACAGAAATAGAAATTTATTGTGAAATAAGTTTGATTGTGTGATTTTCTCTCTCATATTTGTTTTTAAAATGTGATATCTTTCAGACCATAGCTCTAATATACAAAAATACCATTGGTTTTGGTTTTTTAAGACGAATAAAACTAGATCCATGATTGTTTTTTTATTTCTTTAATTGTGAAATTACGTGTAAATTATTATTATTTTTTCAAAGAGCAAAGATTTTATTAATGAAAATAAGCCAAAGGCTTTGAAATACAATATGAGTATGAGAAAATAAGACAAGTTGAGAGAACAAATTTTAAAGAGAAGCTAAATATTTATAAAGATGATTGTCCTAAATTTAAAATGATCCATTGAAAAGCTACTACATGGAGTAGTTGAGTCAATGTCTTGATGAAATACGATTTGATTGAAGAAAGACCTATAATAGGCAGATAAAAAGCCTGAGCATTATGCAACGCTGGTTTTTCTGCTAAAATCTTGAGCACTAAGCTCATATTGCTCTTTAGATGAAACTTATTTAATAGACTAATTTACAATACACATAAACATAATTTTATACTTAACTCAAAATTAAAGATAATATCCAATTTTGAATTATGAAAAATTATTATATCATATTTTAGATATTTTATAACCATCTTTAGGTTTTTAAAATGAATTATCTCTTTTATTTAATGAAAATAAAACTAAATTGATTCTTTTTTAGCTAAATACACGATGACAATCTACATATAGTTAAACAATCACTCTCATATACTATGCATAAAACTAAATTGATTCTTTTTTAGCTAAATACACGATGTCAATCTTCATATCGTTAAACAATCATTCTCATACACTATGCATAAAACTAATTTTTATTTTTATGTCGAAACTCATTGAATACACAAAAGGGTAAAAAACATTATGTATTTTTATGTATTTTTTTAAAATTATATGATGATTTAACAATTATTTTTATTCACATCAATCTTAGTTTACCTATGTTTGGTTCATCTATATAGGTAATTTATGATACCTATAAATATTGGATGACCATGTTTGGTTGGTGTTAAAGTATCTTGGTAACGTTGTTCAAAATTGAATTGTATCCTTATTTAAATAAATATTATTTATAATGAAAACAGGTCTAAGATGCTTTCACAACTGTTGTGAGTGACTCAGAGGACTCTGAATCCGAAGACGATGAAAATAAAAAGTCTAGTTCTTCCGGAAGTGAAAACTCAAGTAGTTAAGGTAATCATTCAAAAATGGCGAAGGAAACTAAAAAGAAATTCTTTTTTGTGTTGATGAATTATATGTTTAATTAACTCATCGTATGTTTTGGTGAGTGGCTATCACATGTCATTGTTTTGTATTTTGGAACCAAAAGTCATGTTATTTGTATTTTATTTTAATTATGTCATGTTTGTTATTAATCCTTCTAGATTAATTATTAAGCATTGAATCATTTACACTATTATCAGTAACCCCCTTAATCCTTGCGAAGAATTCTGAGTAAGGACTAAAAAAAATATCTTTGTATAATGCCTCTTTGGAATTTTGTGGATGACAGAAATAAAAGTCGATCCATGATATTCCTTTAACTATCCATGATTGGGTGTTACTTGAAGCTGTTTCTTTACTCTCTCTTTTTTTCTGCCAAAATTTGACATTTGTTGATGTCATTGTAGTCCCATCATGTTACCGTTATTATGACATGTCGATGTGTTCCAGTAAATAAAGAGACCCCTCAACTCCTGGTGAAAAAACCCATAAATCCTTTTGATCAGTTGCTATAGATGCAAGTCTTAGTCTCATAAATTTTCACATCGCTCTCTCCTCTATCCAATGTCAAATCGTCACCACCATTCACCAGAACCACCTCAAAAAATATATTATTCATTCGTATTTATTTGAACGCCTCCGGTGCTTTCATAAAGGTCTCCTCGGTTTATGTTCGGCATAAAGAGCGCGTGAAATTGACTTACAATTTCCCAAAGAGCTGATAAATGAGAGGTTGTAGGAATTGTGTCTCACTTTCCTCGATAAAATATCAAACCACGACCTACTCTACTTGGTCCCCAACAAAAATAATCGCAAGCCAACATAAAATGTAAGTTAAAAAATTTAGGATCACAAAGATTAGTTTCAAAAGTGAAACAATTAAATATAAGTTCAAAATATTATGGACTAAGATGTAAATTTTAAAACTTAAGGATTAAAAAACAATTTTTAAAAGTTTAGGACGTACAATATAAATTTCAAAACTATAGGTTGTATAATGCAATTTTTAAAATGTTAGGGACTAAAATGCAAGTTTCGAAACAATAAAGACTAAAATTTATTTTTAAAATTTTAGAAACTAAAAGATAATGTTAAAAAATTGAAGGACTAGAATGTAATTTTCTAAATATTATAAAATAAAAAAAAATTATCAAAAATTTTGAGTGAAATTTTCAAAACTTCGAGGGCTATAATATAATATCTTGAAAATTTTAAAGACTAAATGTAATTTTACAAAACTTAAGGGATTAAATGTAATTTCAGCAACTTTAAGAACTAAAATATATTTTTAATAGAATTAGTATTAAAATGCAATTTTCAAAAATATTTCATAATTTTAAAGATTAAGATATAATTTTTAAATTTGGAACTATATTGAAAATTTTAAAATTAAGATGTAATTTAATTTTTTTAAATTTATTGTCATGTTTTTTACTTTATTATTTCTTTGATCAAGGAAGTTTCAATTATACCCTTATTTAAATATAGATTTTTTAGTTATCTACCTAAGAGTCATCATTTTGCACTTGTATATACTTATTCCTAAATTTCTTTCAAACCCTAATTTACTTTAACTTTTATGGGTTCAGATCCATTGACAAAATCGGAAGGTCATTTTTTTAAGACCCGTTTTTTTTTGCGAATCCAAAACTTAGATTTGTGAATCTGAAAAAAAAAGAAACAAATTTAAGATTTAAGATTTGTGTCTTTTCCTTTTCTTTGTTAATTTGATTTGATTTCAAACTTTTTTTTTGTTGTTGTTCGGTAATTGAAATCACCAATTTTTATAAGATCAAAAGCATGTAATTTAACTTTCTTATCAATCCCATTTCATGAAATGGATCTAAGTGCAACTAAAACAACTCTAAAAAAATAATTTTCGAAAATATATTAGCACAACTGCTCGTAAAGTAAAGTTGTGTACTTGAAAGTAGGTTTCAAGTTGAGTGAAGGAGGAAATAAAATTATTCAAATCAATGGCATCAAAATATGGAATTAAAATTAAATTAAAGTTAATATTGTAAAAGCATATTTTAATTCTAATTTTCAAAATTTTGATGGAAGAAATATAAGAAATTATGGAGGAAATAAGTGTTCCCAATTTTCAAAATTTTAGAAACTAAAATCATTAAGATTGTTAATCTCTGCTTCACATATTATTTGACTGTCGTGGTACCATCAACTCAGTCAATCTCATTAAGGATAGTCTTTGTGATTTCTTTCTCTCATGTCTTAAAGTTATCTCCCAGAAGAGTCACATCTTTTTATTTGGGGTTAACTCCACTATAAGAACTTAGTTGTTCAACCTCATTGGATTAAATGCTAGTTTTTTCTGATCAAATAACTTAAAGTCCCTCTTCTCATGGAATATTTTGGATCAAATCACTCCCGGTTAGATACCATGGAGCATTGCCTTTCGGACTTACAGACACCTCTTCTACACGAATATTCTTCAACTCATTAAATATGTACTTTTCGTGGGGCATGTATAGTGATCTTTTATGTTCATTCTCCCCGCCAGAGTTTTTAAAGAACTCTTTCAGTGTCTCAGTCATTTCCTCTGGTTTGACCATGAGATGAAGGTCTCGGGTGCGAAAGTGGCTTGGTCTACTGTTATATTTCCATCATCTGATGATGACCTTGGAATTCAATACCTCAAGACTTGGAATCAAACGGTCGTTCTTAAACATGTGTGGTCCATTGTTAGTAAAAACGATAACTCAATCTACAGCGACTGGATTAACTCTGAGAAGATTAAAGATACAAATGTATGGTCTTTAAAGATTGACTCTTCTCTCATGGATTTGGAAGAAAATTATAAATATTAGGCCTCTCGTTAATAAATCATACATGGTGTCGATATGTATTACCTATGGTTTCTCTCTACCTATCTGATTAACCACTATAAGCAACATATTATTTTTATTCAAGACTTTACAGTAATCTCTAAGTTTCTGACATCATTCAGAATGTTCGTTGGAACTGGTCGATGCTATCAATTTCTATCAGCGCTACAAATCATGGAAATTATAAAGAGATCGACCTTCTCATTCTCTCTCTATCCCTCCTTCTAGAATCACCTATGTTGATGTGAATTGTTGGTCCACCAATATTGGGAATGTAAAATTCATAATTAAAGACACTTATAATGTTATATGTACGACCACCCTTAGTGTTGGGTATTCAAGGTTAGCATGACATAAATATAATATCTCATGCCATTTTTTATCATTTGGTTTGCCATCATTGGTAAGTTGTCTACCTTGGAGAAGCTTATTATATGTGGAATAAACTCTCCTCATGATTGTGTGTTGTGCAATTCATGTGATGAATCCATCAATCATATCTTTTATGAGCACTCATGATACATGGGCTGCTACCAAATCCAAATTCAGGTATATCATCAATTTCACGGATTGAACATTTTAGTATAAAAAGGCTTCGAATTGGCCTTCTTCTAGATACCTCCATCTTTGGCGTGCTTGCTCTAGTGCGGTCTGCTATTGTGTTTGGCATGAGAGAAACTCCATAATTTGTTTCCCTTCTCCTGTCATTGTCTTTGTGGTGTCATATCGTATGCTTTTGAACATCCGGTTTAGATTCTTTGGATCCAAAATGGTTTGACCAATGTAATAAATGTGCTCATTCACTTTATATATATTTTGTTTGCAGGTTTGCTCCCCATTTTTGTGGCTGCTTCTGATGGCTTTATCTTGTGTTGGCTCTCCCCTCGTAGGTTTCAGTTTGACCTCTTATTTTCGGCTTCCCTCTTGGTCTCGCTCTGCAGCTTGCTTTTCCTTTCTCGTTCACTTGTGGTAGCCATGGGCGGACTAACCGTAAGGCATGGTGGAGCTATAGACTTTCCGGAATTTTATAAAAAATTAAAAAAAAAGTAAATAAATAAATAAATATTTTTTGAATTTTTTTATACCACTACAAATAAAAATATGGGTCCATCATTGTTGTCATTTGATTTGGTGCTTCGAACGCACAACACATACATTTTGTCGTTTCTTTTTTCTTTTTTCCAAGTAGTTATCGCTTTTGTTGATATTTACTCGTTATCGGTCTAGTATTTTATTTTATTTTATCGCGGTCTAAGTTATTTAGTTCCAACAATATTTTTTGTATTTCTTTCTTGATCAAAATGTATATTCTTCGGGGTATGCCCCGGATATATGTATGAACAATATTTTTATTTAATTTAATGCATTATATAAACACAAAAAGAATTTGAAGTTCATGATAAAAATAATTTTTTTGAAAGTTTAAAAACTATAATATAATTTTCCGAAGTTTAGATACTGAAATATAAAATTTGAATTTTTAAAGACTAAAATATGAATTTTTCACGTTTAAAAACTAAAATAAAATTTATAAAAATATTATCTTTTATATTATAATATCTGAAAGTTTATATTATAAAATATAATTTTAAAACATTAAAAATGATAAAAATATTTATTATAAATTTTTAAATTAGTTTTAGAATTGAAATATATATATATATATATATATATATATATATATATAAATTTAAATTAAGTACTTAAATAATATTGTATTCTAAACGCATATATACATTTAATTATCTAGAACACGTAGTAAATATCATACCATTAGACAACGTTTTTTTTTAATATCTGATAACGGTAGAGATGTAGGATGGTGATATTTTTAATTTATTAGGGTGACCCAGGAGCGAGAAATGAAGAGAGAGAGGAAGTTCTAAGCTCATGAACTGCCATTAATGGTGGTTCTGATCAAGTTTTTTCTTCGATGATTGCTTTCTTCTTCATTGTAGTATCTCTATCATGGAGATATATAATAACGCGGCTTTTGAAAAAGAATTTGCGGCCTTGTGTTCAAGATGCAAAACACAGTCTGATACATTTAAAGAAGAGAAAACCTTTGCTTAGGCAGTAAAACAATCTACAACAGAGTCAAGCAAAGTGATGATATCTGAGTCTATCTGCTACAAAGAAAATCATATTTTAATTCAATACTCAAGAAATGTTAAAGAAAAATTGATTAAGTCTTCGAAGGTTATTTTGGTGGGTAAGTTTTCGGATGGAATACCAAAGAAATCTGTTGTGGATAGTTTCCTAGATTCTTTAAAACTTAAAGGCTGTTTTAATTTCTTTAAATAGGATTCTCGTCATATAATATTTGAGTTTGATCTCTGGGAAGATGCTGCTAAGTTCTGGGAAAGAAGAATTTGGCACCTGGGAAGTGCTCTGATGTGTGTTTGGCTTGGACGCCGGATTTCAATGTTAAGTTTGAGAGTTCAATGGCGTTGGTTTGGATAAGGCTTGAACAGATATCTGAATTTCCCAATAATAATCAAATAATAACTGAGGTTGTTTCTATTATTGGCTACCCCTACAAAATTTAATTTGCTGCCAAGAACAAGACTTATAATTGATGAGTCCGAATTCAGCATGCTCCCCGGAAGGGCAAATCAGCCTAAGTCTCTCCGAATACCGGACATGCTACATGGACATAAATCGGACAGATCATTCGGACCGGACAGATCACTTTGAACACTGTAAACTTAAGGTTGTTCGAACTATGACTAAAGTACTAAAAAACCTAAACACTTCTTGACTAAGCTACCTGCCCTCCTGCTTAGAACTCATGGGTCTTTAAACATGACCCGAAAGCCCATAAGGGCCCAAACATCACACTATAAATACCCAACCACCAGCATTAACTATGTGTAATGAAAATTAACTGCTACCAAGCTGCTTAATTATCTCTCCACCGTTAAACACCCTTACACCACCGTTAAACACCCTTACACCACCTTGAAACTCCACTTAAAATTACTAGCCTACCCTCAGGCGATTATTATCCACACCAAATTGGCGAACACAGTGGGAGGAGAGAGGTACCTCAATCAAATATTCAAAACCTGCCAAGAAATTCTGTCCGTATGAATCCGGACAATCCAGAAGTGCCACCAGCTTTGCTCGAAGTGGTGGGAGAGAATGACGAGTACACTATCGAAGAGCATGACAGGCTGAGGGCTGAAATAGAAGCTCTGAAGGCTGAGAAGGCCAAGATGGGCGTGAAAGAAAAATCCAAAGCATCAGCTGCTCATCATACCGACAACCCTAGAGAGCCTGAGGCTTCGAAAACTCGTGTGAGTACCAAAAAGACGCATGCCAGTTCTAAAAAGTCTCACCGGTCCAAGCCTGTGGAGAGTTCTGACTCAAGCTCAGAATCTTCAGACAGCTCTTCGGACAGTGAGGGAAATGAAAAATCCTTGTCCTCTAGCAGCGATGAGGGTCGAACCAAGAAAAAGCAAAAGCAGGTTAAGAAATATTCAATAAAAAGAGATCACTATGGAAGAATGAAAAGGCATATTGGAAAGGGGTCATCTCACCACCGGAGGTATATGGACAAGATGCTGATGGATCCCTTTGCTTTCCACGATGAGCCAGGTATCTTTGCAACTCCCAATGAGGATACTGTGTTCAGTCGTGGAAGGAATTGGAGGCAGTCTCCACTGTCTTCTAAAATCCTGTCCGGAAACCTCCCCAAGAGGTTTGACAGTACTAAGATGGAGAAGTACGATGGCAGTACTGATCCGGACAATCATCTGGAGCAATTCAAGAACTTCATGATGAACTTTGATGACGATGATAAACTACTGTGTAGGGCATTCTCCCAATCTTTTACGGGGAGTGCTCTGAAATGGTACAACAGCCTGCCTCAAGGTTGTATTAAAGATTTTGATACGTTTTGGGTGGCCTTTCGAAGGCAGTTTGTAGGGAGTAAGGAGCTGAAGGGCAATGGAGACACAATAATCCATTGTGCCCAGGAGCCAAATGAGTCTTTGAAGGAGTACATAAGTCGTTTCGTAAACACAAAGAATGGGTTGGCTGATTGCTTCGAACAGGTGGCAATAGCATCCCTAAGGCAAGGTTTGAACCCGGGTAATCTGGCTGATTCGGTGACTGGAAAGAAGGCCATGACCTGGGGGGGATTGCTAAATCAGGTTGGCAAGCAAATAAACGTTGATGAAACAAAGAAAACCAGGGTGCACAGACAGGTGAGATCCACCCCGGTGGCACCAACTCCAAATCAAAACCAGTCCGGTAACAAAGCCAGAGAAACCGGACAGGGGCATGGTAGGGCAAAAGCTCAGTCTCAGCCAGCTGCTCCTGCTCAAAGTCAACAATCCAGAAACAAAAGAGGACCATGGGTCCAACCGGAGTGGTTCGCAGAGCTCAAAGAAAGCGTGGCCACCATTTTCGATAAAACAAAAGATGAGGTACACTACCGGAGACCAGCAACCTTGCAGTCTCCCAGAGAGCATCGTAACAACTCTTTTTGCCAATACCACAATGATATTGTCCATACCACTGATGATTGCATAACGTTAAAACAAGAGGTTCAAAACTTGATTGAAAGGGGAAAGTTGGGTGCATACGTTAAAAGAAGAGGAGGCAACAGGCCTGACAACACTCACCGGGTTGGTCCAAGTAATGCTGCCCCGGAGGGGGCCATGGTAATAGTTGAAAGGTTTGATGTGGAATCTGAATACTTGGATCCTGATCCAACACGAAATAGGGTGGGTGCTATAGAGGAGTGTTCTAGGACGGTCTCCGGGCTCATTAAATTCTTCGAGTCACTGACAATTTTCGGAGGGGACACAATGACTGCTCCTACTGCTTCTTCAAGAAAGAGGCATGTTCATAATTTAGCCTCCCAGCTAGAAGGAGGCATGACATCTTATCAATCACCAAACTCATTCCCATTCATAGTCTTCGATGAGGATGATTTGAGAGATATTGTTGGCCCTCATGAGGATGTTGTTGTCATAGGAGCATCTATAGGGGGCAATGAGATAAGGCGAATTCTGGTGGATACTGGAAGCTCTGCCAATATCCTTTTCCTAACCACTTACAAGAAAATGAAAAATCCGGTTGTGATTCAGAAGTCAGACAGATCGATCGTGGGCTTCACGGGCAGCTCAGCCGATGTGATCGGGGAGTTTGAAGAAGAAGTGTTATTGGGCAGGGGCCCTTTCAAGAAAATGGTTAGAGTACTCTTCATCGTGGTGGATTGTCCCACTTGCTATAATGCTATTCTAGGGAGATCTTGGCTCTCTAGGATGCATGCAGTGGCTTCAACAGTCCATCAGTGTTTAAAGTATGTTGTTCAGGGACAGGTTAGGGTTGTCCGGAGCAGCCAAAAGGTTGCAAGAGAATGCTATGCCACTGCCTTGGCTCCACGAACGCTGGGGGCAGTCCGAATAAATGATCAATAGCAGTTTGAGGGCCTTTCTAGGGGTGAGGGTGAGATTGATGACCCCAGGGAGACCCCCGGAGTGTTGATCCCAATTGAAGAGGTTGAAACACACTGTTTGGAAGAAGGCAAAAGTGTCAAGATAGGGTCCAAGATGCCACCAATATTGAAACAAGAGATGTTGAAATTTTTGAAAGACCATCAGCACGTTTTTTCTTGGTGCAATGCTGATGTTACTGGAGTTCCATCAGAGGTGATATCCCATCACCTATCTGTCCGGAGAGATGTGGCACCAGTGGTTCAAAAGAGACGAGCTTTCTCGAAAGAAAGGTCTGATGTCATAGTGCAAGAGGTTGACAGACTCACAAAGATGGGGCATATTAAAGAATCTCAATATCCTTTGTGGACTGCAAATCCTGTCCTGGTAAAGAAGAAAAATGGCAAGTGGCGCATGTGCATTGACTTCACAGATCTTAATAGAGCTTGCCCAAAAGATTTGTATCCGGTTCCCCGGATAGATCAGTTAGTAGACTCTACTTCTGGGAACAAACTGCTCTCCTTCATGGATGCCTTCTCCGGGTACAATCAGATCCAAGTAGATCCAAAAGATCAAGAACATACCACGTTTGTCACTGATAGGGGTCTACATTGCTACAAGGTGATGCCTTTTGGCTTGAAAAATGCTGGGGCTACTTATCAAAGGTTAGTCAACAAGGCATTTGCTGATCAAATTGGAAGAAATATGGAGGTTTACATTGACGATATGATGGTGAAAAGCGTGGATGAGCAATTGCACTTGTCCGATCTCCAAGAAACGTTTGCCAACTTGGCAAAAGTGAATTTAAAACTAAACCCTGAAAAGTGTGTGTTCGGAGTGTAGTCCGGGAAGTTCTTAGGGTATATCATAAGTGAGCATGGAATACAGCCCGACCCGGACCAACTCAATGCCTTATTCCAGATGGAGCCCCCTCGAAACATTAAAGAAGTACAGCAATTAACAGGGAGATTAGCTGCCTTGAACAGATTCATCTCCAGGTCTTCGGACAGGTGTGCTCCATTCTTTCAAACTTTGAAGGGTGCAAAAGGGTTCGAATGGACCCCGCAGTGTGGTGAGGCATTCGATGAAATCAGAAAACATCTCTCCTCTCCTAAAACTTTGTTCAAACCAGTTGACGTGGAGACTCTTATTGTGTATCTGGCCGTTTCAAGTTGTGTCATTAGTGCTGTGTTGGTAAGAGAGGTCGATGGTTGTCCCTACCCAGTGTACTACATCTGCAAAAGCTTGATTGATGCTGAGAGGCGTTACTTGAAACTCGAAAAACTGGCATTAGCTCTGGTGATAGCTGCAAGAAAAATGAGGCCTTACTTCCAGGCTCATCCTATCGTCGTCCGGACATCTTTCCCTTTAAAGAATGTCCTTCAAAAAGCAGACATTTCAAGCAGAATGACGAAGTGGTCAGTGGAATTGGGGGACTTCGACATAGACTTTGCTCCCCGAACAGCAGTAAAAGCCCAAGCTGTGGCTGATTTTCTGGTTGAATTCCACTCCGATAGGGATTCAGAGCAACCTACTGATTCAAAAGACAAGAAAGTGTGGATTGTCCGAACAGACGGAGGGTCTAGCACCATGGGATGTGGTGTAGGAATATGTCTCACTTCCCCATATGGGGACAGCATGTACCAAGCTATTTGTTTTGCTTTCAGGGCGTCTAATAACGAGTCCGAATACGAAGCAGCTATAGCTGGGTTAAAGTTGGCCCACATCTGTGGGGCTAAAAGGGTCAAGCTTCTAAGTGACTCCCAGTTACTTGTCCACCATGCCTTAGGCCAGTCTGAGGCTAGAAAGGAGCAGTTGGTAAAATATTTACTCCTCCTCAAAAATGAGACGCTAAAGTTTAAAGCTGTTGTCTATGAGCACATTCCCCGGGCAGAAAATGAGCTAGCAGACTCATTGGCAACAATAGCATATACGGAGTCCTACCCATGGATCCATGTGCTTGAAAGCCGTTCTATTCAACTTAGTGAGGGTGGAAAAGAGGAAGTTTTTGAAATACAAATGAGCCGGCCTCAAGACTGGAGATCTCCTCTCATACAATATCTGTCCGATGGTATTATGCCCTCAGATAAGTCACAAGCCAGAACATTGAAACACAAGGCTCGTGGTTTCATTATGTTGAGAGAAGTGTTGTACAAAAAATCCTATAGTAAACCTCTCCTACGTTGTTTAGGGGATCATGAGTCACAAGTGGTCCTCTCCGAATTGCATGATGGTGAGGGATCAGCCCATTGTGGATTCAGAGCTTTAACAAGAAGAGTATTACTCTCCGGATACTATTGGCCATCAATTATGAAAGATGCTAAGGAGCCGGTAAGAAGGTGTGACCCATGCCAGAGGTACAGTAATGAAATTCATGTACCAGCCATTCCTTTGGAGTCAATTTCTGAGCCCATCCCTTTTGCTCGATGGGGATTGGACTTGGTTGGGCCTCTCCCTGTGGCGTCCGGAGAGCGTAAAACTATAATTGTGGCCATTGACTACTTCTCAAAGTGGATAGAAGCAGCTCCCCTGGCAGGGACAACATCGAAAGCTGTCATAAAATTCATTCTGTCCAACATATGTTGCAGATTCGGTGTCCCACAGAAAATAACAACAGACAATGGGCCACAGTTTGACAATAGAGAAATGGAAAGCTTCGGTGCCTCAAGGGGTATACAGCACTGCTTTTCTTCACCTTTCCACCCACAAGACAATGGGCAGGTTGAAGTGGCTAACAGAACTATACTGTCCGGTTTAAGGAAGAATCTAGAAGGGGCTGCTGGGAAGTGGCCTAGTTATCTACAAGAGGTCTTGTGGGCCTACCGGACAACACCTGGGGCTGCAACACAAGAGTCTCCCTTTGCCTTGGTTTATGGAATGGATGCAGTAGCTCCCATAGAGAAAACACTCCATTCCTTTCGTATTCACAACTTCTCCGGACACGCTAATGAAATGGCAATTAGAAATCAACTTGATTTGATAGAAGAAAGACGGGTTAAAGCTCATCTTAGAGTGGCACACTATCAGAGCTTGATGAGAAGCAGGTTTGCTTCTAAGGTTAAAAGAAGAGATTTCCAACCAGGGGACAAAGTGTTAAGGAAGGTCTTCTTGCATACTAAGGAAAAGCTCTTCAGAAAGTTGGCCCCAACCTGGGAGGGTCCGTATACTGTAGTTGAAAGAATCAAGCCTGGGACTTAGTGGTTGGAAGACAAAGATGGCAGGGTTTTAACTCACCCTTGGAATATTGAACACCTTCGAATGTACTTGGAATAACACTTGTGTAAATATTTACTTGTTTAAACATCCATGTAAATATTTGGGGGCATACCTTCCCCTCTTCGGTGGCACAGAGAGCTTTCAATGAAATTTGATGCCTTCTTCAAAATTTTCTAAGTATTTTCAAAATTCTATCTCTTGTCATACTACCCGGACTAAAAGATCTAAGGGCTATTTAAACTCTAGCCGGAGAATCTTAACACTCTCACAATGCAATAACTCAAAGCTACTTAAATTCCAGCTATCTAAACTAAAACAAATAATGAAAGAAGATGATGGTTGAGCAAAATAGAAACATTCATTCAACAACTTAAAATTGCCTTGGCCTTCCAAGGACTTTAGTTTGAGTAAAGGATAAGTAAAGTACACAATAAATTAAGCTTGAGCCTTTGAAGATGGCTCACCCTCATTTACTTTCTTGCCTTTGATGTCGCTCCCCCCTTCGACCACTTTTTTGCCCTTGGGATCATTCTCCTCTTCACCTGGGCTCTCTCCGGTTTTCTCTTCATTATCAGAAGAGGACTCACCGGAAAATCCCTCATCAATCATAGTATAGAATGGAAGGTCATCATCATCCACATAGAGCCATAAGTCCCCAGTCTCCTCTTCGGGAATTTTTCGTGAAAAAGGAGAACCATATCAGACTTCACCCTTTGAATCATTATCTCTTCGCTTTGTATCATCTCCCTGGCATAGGCGTTGATCTTGGCCTTGATTGTGGCCTCTTGGTCCCTTACCAAAGCAGCTTTCTCTTCAGCAGCCTGAGTCACTGCATTTTCCAAAGCAATCTTGTCAGTGGTCAGGTTGGTGATGAGCTTCTCCTTTGCAGTGGTCTCTCCCCGTGAGACCGTGAGATCTTTCTCCATACCAGACAACTTCTCCTGGAGATCTTTTATGGTTTGCTCTAGGGTGGCAACTTTTGTGTTGCTCTCATCATGACTCCTCTTCAGCTCCTCGTGTGCTTTCTTGAGTAAATCAGCATTGGTAGTAGCAATGCGAAGGTCTTCGGACAGCTTATCCTTCTCAGACTTGAGGTCTTTGATGGTGTCTTCTTGACTTCGGACTTGTCTTTCCAGTGTAAGAACTGGCTGCACATTACTAAGCAGGGAATGGGCAATAGTGTCTTTCTCACTAGAAATCATGAAAGTCTTACTGTTAAAGTTGACCGTATTGGAGCTGCTCGGAGGAATGTAGGGCCCTGCGAACTCGTCTCTGGGCAGGCCAAGGAAATATTCACCAAGCCCACCCAGACCGGTGATGTCCACTTCATCCAAGTTGAGCTCTCCTCCCTCGACTTCATCAGTGTGAAACTCTTTGGGGATCTCTTCGGCCAGCGTTGGGTCTGAAGGGCCAGTGGGGAAAGAGGGCTCCGGATCCCGGAGAGCGAGCTAATCCCCTTGTGAAGTCTTTTTCTTCTTAACTACCCGGTCAGCACTTTCACTTGCTTGTTTGCGAGTCCTCTTGGGAGCCCTTGGAGGTTTTGGAAGGTCTACTTCCTGCCTCTCGGTCTCCTGCTCCACCACCTGCAAGAGGGTTGCATCAATTTGAATTTGGGTTGGCCCCTCTGGCTCTATTGAGCGTCCTTCTCAGCATCACCTGCCACCTTCTTGCCTTTTCTTCTGCCCTTCATTTTGCTTGGGGCTTTGGCCCGGGCAGGCAGGTAGAGTGTCCCATCCAGCTCGTGGGACCTTCTCAGCACAATGTCTTCATCAGGCTGGGTGGTGAACTCCTCCCAAGTTAGGTCTCTTCGGCCTGTGGTGTTCCACAGGTGAGACCTTGCTAGATTCCCAGGGGTGAAGGCCTTATGGAATCGATTCTCCCAATTCTCTGCGGCCCAAGCATTGATTTTGCCACAGGTAGTCTGTCCGGCCTTCAGGTAGTCCCCGAACTCCTTTGGCAGCTCTGATAGAACAGAAGAGAAATTGGTTAATATAAACTTAACTTAACAAAAAAAAGGGAGAGAAAAACGGACAGAGACTCAAGTTAAGAAACTTACGGTCACTCCTCCACCTACTCCTGAGGAGGCTAGGGTTCTCTCCGGCCTTGATTTTCCTGCTGTTTTCCCAGGCACCACTAACGAACAGAAATTGGCTTCTCCACTTACTCTCCGATTCCAGGAGATCATCAACAGCCTTGAGATCGTTCCCCATGTTGAAATGGTAGAAGGGGAACTGATGATGCTTGCACAGGTTGGCCACTGCTGCGAACTCTTCCATAGGAAGAGGGATCCCAGATAACCTAGACGCCATGATACATGACATTAAGGTGAACCAACCATTGGGGCTTAGCTGTGTTGGGCAGAGCTTGACCAGGTGAAAGTAGCGCACGATCTCCGAGTCTAGTGGGAACCTGAGCCCCCAGTTAAATAGCTCCGTAAAGAAAACTATCTCGTTTCGTTTACAGTCCATTGGGGTCTCCGGATCAATGGGGATCCTTATCTTCACGTTTTCAGGGATCCCCCATTTGGTGCGCATTCTGCCCAGATCAGAGGTATGGATGAATGCATACTTGGTCTTATGCAAGGCCAAGAGGTACTTAAACTCGACTGTGTGGAAGCACGGCCCCACTCTCCCCTCAAGGCACTCCGGCAGGTCCGGACGCCTTAGGTACAAATTTTCTTTCCCCTTTTTTGCAGCAATGGCAGTGGTATCAGCCTGTCCGGAGGACTCGGACTCAAAGGGGACCTCTTCAGTAGAGTCCTTCATTCTCTCCTCCATAATTGTTGGAGGGACTTCTGTGGAAGTGGTTCGGGGAGGATTGAAGCTTGGCATAGCCTGCCCTCCGGACTGTTGACTGCCCGTATTCACCTGACTTCTCACCTCAAGTTGGGTTTCTGAGGCAGAAGATTCCCTAGGGGGTACTGGGCTGCTGGCCTCCGGACCAGAAAGCCTCTCCCGGGGAGCTCTAAAGGGCACTCAAGACCTAGAGTCACTATTTTTTGCCCCCGATTTCGAGGGAGTATTCTTTGAGGTTAGTCCTTTGACTAACCGGCTAGGCCTCTTAATGACTAACTTCTCCGGGGAGTGGTCAGAATCAGACCCCATGGCTATAAAAGGTGAGGTTTTCCTAACACTTGTAGCAGTGACTCCTGGTTCAACAGCAGGTCTTGACTCCTGAACTAAGGATCCAGATACAATGGGAGAAAGGGTGGATTGAAAGAGCTTTTTGGGCTTGGTACCTTTGCAGGAGGATGAGCCTCGATCTGATTCTGTAACAGAAGCAACCAGTCTGTCAACTGGTGATGATGGTAGCCCTGCTGCTATTCGCCTTTCTTTTTCGACCTTCTGCGCTTTCTCCAACTCTGAAAGGTTGAGCCAACCACCTTTAATCAACGCTGTTCTTGCTGTAAACATAAAACAGCCAAGGAAATTTTTGTTCTAGAGAGAGAAAGCTCTGAGTAAAATTGTAGAGTAAGATTTAAGAGAGATAGTAAAACAGTGAAAAATGAATGTGAATTTATAGTAGATTTGAGAAAAAGGAGTCGATTCCTAGGAGAATCCGAAAAGTTGGGTAATGATTAAAAGACGGCGCTGATATAACTATTGGCAATTAAAGAGGTTACTTGTGAAAGAAGGTGGTGCGAAATTCAAGGTAAAAAAACGACTGGAGTGGCCAATCAGAAAGCGACACGTGTCCCACTAACTCTGGCAAAAACCGTTTGGAATTCGTAACGTTTAATCTGTCCGGGTATACCCACAGCTCTGTCCGGATTAAGAACCACTTCATTCATCGGACTGTTTTTCAGTTCTTTAACAAGGACACTTGCTCAAACACCTAAAAAAGGGGCTCCTGATGAGTCCGAATTCAGCATGCTCCCCGGAAGGGCAAATCAGCCTAAGTCTCTCCGAATACCGGACAGGCTACAAGGACATAAATCGGACAGATCATTCGGACCGGACAGATCACTTTGAACACTGTAAACTTAAGGCTGTTCGAACTATGACTAAAGTACTAAAAAACCTAAACACTTCTTGACTAAGCTACCTGCCCTCCTGCTTAGAACTCATGGGTCTTTAAACATGGCCCGGGTCCATTAAACATGACCCGAAAGCCCATAAGGGCCCAAACATCACACTATAAATACCCAACCACCAGCATTAACTATGGGTAATGAAAATTAACTGCTACCAAGCTGCTTAATTATCTCTCCACCGTTAAACACCCTTACACCACCGTTAAACACCCTTACACCACCTTGAAACTCCACTTAAAATTACTAGCCTACCCTCAGACGATTATTATCCACACCAATAATAATGCAGTTTATGCATTGGTTGAAATGGATGTGGCTGCTCGACTTCACTCAAAAGTCTGGGTGGGATTTGGCCAAAATGATGGTTGTTGGGTGAATGTATCTTACAAGAACCTTCCTAACTATTTTTATGTTTGTTATCATCAAGGACAGAATCACAGTGAATGTGTTAAAGATCAGAAAAGGAAAGAAAAGATTAAGAACAATGATTCTGCTAGAAATGTTAATCTTGAACCTTCATTAATAAAGGATAATGTTTACAAAGAGAAAATCACTAAAACAGGAAATCTAAAGGATACAAGTATGGTCTACGTTCCTAAGTTAAGGTCGATAATGATAGAAAATGAGTCTTTTGTCTCCAAATTGAATGCTACTGAGGAGAAAGGAGATGACTCTTTATGTTTGAAAGGAAATCTTGATCAGGATCTTCAAGTCTTCAAGAAAATTTCTGATCCTCAACTTAATGGTGAAGGTATTAAGAAACCTGCAGATGAAAGATAAGTTATTGAAGCTTTAAAAGATATAAGCAAAACCATGGATTCTAAATCTCAAGATTCTAGTTTTCTTTACTCAAGTAATCTTTCTCCTATCAAAGACAATATCAGAAGCGAGTGTACCTCTCCAGTCACAATGATTAGTCTGGGTTCTCCCACTGAAAAGAGTTTCAACAATATCCTGAAAAAAAACTGAAGACTGTAAATAAAAGAAAAAAGCCAAGCAAAAGGGTGTTAAAATCTCTGCAATTTACAGGGATAAAAAAGAAGTACAAATCTGTATCTGATAATGATTAAAGTGCTAAACTGGAATGTTCGATGAATTAACAATAATCCTACTGTGGGTAGACTAAAAGACATCATTGTTAAGGAAAAAGTGAAGATTCTTGCCATCCAAGAGCCTTTAGTTAAAGTAGAAACTTAAGAGGAGGTGGCTGCTGGTGTGGATAATAATTGCCTGAGGGTAGGCTGGTAATTTCAAGTGGAGTTTTAAGGTGGTGTATGGGTGTTTAACAGTGGTGTGTGGGTGTTTAACGGTGGTGTGTGGGTGTTTAACGGTGGTGTGTGGGTGTTTAACGGTTAGAGTAGAGAGTAGAGAGATGATTAAGCAGCTTGGTAGCAGTTAATTCTCATTACCCATAGTTAATGGGGGTGGTTGGGTATTTATAGTGTAATGTTTGGGCCCTTATGGGCTTTCGGGTCATGTTTAATAGACCCGGGTAATGTTCAAAGACCCATGAGCTCTAAGTAGGAGAGCAAGTAGCTTAGTCAAGAAGTGCTTAGGTTTTTTAGTACTTTTGTCATAGTTCGAACAGCCTTAAGTTCATAGTTTTCATAGAAATCTGTCCGGTCCAAGTGACCTGTTCGATCCCTGTCCAAGTAACTTGTCCGGTATTCGGAGAGACTAGACCGATTTGCCCTTGTTCGGGGAGCATGCTGAATTCGGACTCATCAGGAGCCCCCTTTTTAGGTGTTTTAGTAAGTATTTTTGTCAAAGAATTGAAAAACAGTCCGACGTCAGAAGTGGTTTTCAATCCGGACAGATCTATGGGTATACCCGGACAGATTAAGCTTCACGAATTCAAAACGGTTTTTGCCAGGGTTAGTGGGACACGTGTCGCTCTCTGATTGGTCACTCCAGCCGTTTTTTCACCTTGAATTTCGCACCACCTTCTTCAACAAGTAACCTCTTTAATTACAAGTAGTGACATCAGCGCCGTCTTTTAATCATTGCCAAACTTTTCGAATTCTCCTAGGAATCAACTCCTTTTTTCAGAATTCAAACTCATTTTCCACTGTTTTACCATCTCTTTCACATTCACTCTGCAAATTTACTCAGAGCTTTCTCTCTCTAACGCAAAGGTTTTCTGGGTAGTTTATGTTTACAGTAAGAACAGCACTGATCAAAGGTGGGTGGCTCAATCTTTCAGAGTTGGAGAGAGCACAAAAAGTTGAGAAGGAGAGACAAATAGCAGCAGGGCTACCACCGTCACCTGTTGATAGACCAGTTGCCTCTGTTACAGAGTCAGATCGAGGTTCATCCTCCTCCAAAGGTACTAAGCCCAAAAAACTCTTTCAATCCACTCTTTCTCCCATAGTCTCTGGTTCCTCAGTTCAGGAGTCAGTACCTGCTGTTGAGCCATGAATTACAGTCACAAGCGTTAGGAAAAGTTCGCCTTTTATTGCAATGGGGTCTGACACAGAGCACTCTCCGGAGAAGCTCGTGGTTAAAAGGTCAAGCCGGCTAGTCAAAGGGCTAGCTTCCAAGAATACTCCCTCCAAATCGGGGGCAAAAAATAGTAGTCCTGGGTCTGGAGTGCCCATCAGAGCTCCCCGGGAAAGGCCATCTGGTCCGGAGGCCAGCAGTCCGGTACCTCCAAGAGAGACTTCTGCCTCTGAGCCCCAGCTTGAGATGAGAAGTCAAAGAAACACAGAAGGCCAGCAGTCCGGAATCCAGGCTGAGCCAAGCTTTAACCCTCCCCGGACCACTACCACAGACATTCCCCCAACAATTATGGAGGAAAGAATGGAGGACTCTGCTGAAGAGGTCCCTTTTGAGTCTGAGTCCTCCGGCCAGACTGAAAATGCTGCTGCTGCCAAGAAAGGCAAGGAAAAACTGTACTTGAGGCATCTGGACCTGCCGGAGTGCCTTGAAGAGAAGGTGGGGCCGTGTTTCCACAGAGTTGAGCTCAAATATCTCTTGGCCTTACAGAAGACCAAGTATGCATTCATCCATACTTCTGACCTAGGTCGAATGCGCACAAAATGGGGGATCCCAGAAAATGTAAAGATAAGGATCCCCATAGATCCGGAGACCCCTATGGATTGCAAAAGGAACGAAATAGTCTTTTTTACAGAGCTATTTAATTGGGGACTCAGGTTCCCACTGGACCCGGAGATCGTTCGATACTTCCACCTGGTGAAGCTCTGCTTGAGCCAGCTGAGCCCCAATGGCTGGTATACTCTGATGTCATGTATCATGGCATCTAGGCTGTCCGGGATCCCTCTCCCTATGGAAGAGTTTGCAGCGGTGGCCAACCTTTGCAAGCATCACCAATTCCCCTTCTACCACTTCAATATGGGGAACGGTCTCAAGGCTGTTGATGATCTCTTGGAGTCAGAGAGCAAATGGAGGAGCCAATTTCTGTTTTTCAGTGGCGCTTGGGAGAACGGCAAAAAGATCAAGGTCGGAGAGAACCCAAGCCTCCTCAGGAGCAGATGGAGGAGTGACCGTAAGTTTCTTACTTTAACTCTTTGTCCATTTCTTCCTTCTTTAAGTTGGTTTAAATTAACTGATCTCTCTTTTGTTTAAACAGAGCTGCTAAAGGAGTTCGGGGATTATTTGAAGGCGGGACAGGTTACCTGTGGCAAAATCAATGCTTGGGCCGCAGAGAACTGGGAGAATCGATTCCACAAAGCCTTCACCCCTGGAAATCTGGCAAGGTCTCACCTATGGAACACCACAGATCGGAGAGACCTTACCTGGGAAGAGCTCACCACCCAGCCTCCTGAAGACATTGTGCTTAGAAGGTCCCACGAACTAGATGGGACACTCTTCCTACCTGCCCGGGCCAAAGCCCCAAGCAAAATGAAGGGCAAGAAGAGAGGCAAAAAGGGGGCAAGTGATGCTGAGAAGGATGCTCCAACAGACCCGGAGGGGCCGGCCCAGAGTCTAATTGATGTAGCTCTCTTGCAAGTGGTGGAGCAAGAGACCGAAAGACAGGAAGCAGACCTTCCAAAACCTCCAAGGGCTCCCAAGAGGACTCGCGAGCAAGCAGGTGAAGACGCTGACCGAGAAGCCAAGAAGAAAAAGACTTCACAAGGAGATGAGCTTGCTCTCCGGGATCCGGAGCCCTCTTTCCCCACTGACCCCTCTGACCCAACGCTGGCCGAAGAGATCCAAAGGGACTTTCATACCGATGAGGTAGAGGGTGGAGATCTCAACCTCGATGAAGTGGACATCACTGGTCTGGCTGATCTTGGTGAGTACTTCCTTGGCCTCCCCAGAGACGAGTTTGCAGGGCCTTACATCCCTCTGAGCAGCTCCAATACGGTCAACTTCAATGGTAAGACTTTCATTGTTTCTAGTGAAAAGGACATCATAGCCCATTCTTTGCTTAGCAATGTGCAGCCAGTACTCACACTGGAAAGACAAGTCCGGGGCCAAGCAGACATCATCAAAGACCTCAAGTTTGAGAAGGAAAAGCTGTCTGAAGACCTTCGCACTGCTACTGCAAATGTTGATTTGCTTAAAGAAGAAAATGAGGAGCTGAAGAGGAATCAAGATGAAAGCAACACAAAAGTTGCCACCCTAGAAGAAACCATAAGAGATCTCCGGGAGAAGCTATCTGGTATGGATAAATACCTTAGTGTCTCAAAGGGAGAGACCACTGCCAAGGAGAATATTATCACCAACCTGACCATTGACAAGATCGCTCTTGAGAATGCAGTGACTAGGGCTGCTGAGGAGAAAACTGCTTTGTTAAGGGATCAAGAGGCTACAATCAACGCCAAGATCAATGCCTACGCCAGTGAGATGATTAAAAGCGAAGAGTTATTGCTTCAAAGGGTGAAGTCTGATATGGTTCTCCTTTTTCATGAAAAATTTCCGAAGAGGACCCTGGGGGACTTATGGCTCTATGTGGATGATGATGACCTTCCATATTATACAATGGTCGAAGAGGATGGAATTTCCAGTGGGTCGTCATCTGATGATGAAGAGAGGACCGGAGAGAGCCCAGGCGAAGAGGAGAATGATCCCAAAGGCAAGAAGGTAGTCGAAGGGGGGAGCGACTCTAAGGGTAAGAAAGCAGATGAAGGGGAGCCATCTTCAAAGGCTCAATCTTAATTTATGGTTCACTTGGTTTATCTTTTATTCAAACTAAAGTCCTTGGAAGGCCAAGGCACTCTTTTTGTAGTGGTGTCCGGTATTTGTTCGGACAGGTTTTTTGTGCTGTATCCTGACTTATTCGAAAGTCCTTGGAAGGCCAAGGCAATTTTAAGTTGTTCAATGAATATTTCTGTTTTGCACAACCATCATCTTCTTTCATTATTTGTTTTAGTTTAGATAGCTAGAGTTTAAGTAGCTTTTAGTTATTGTATTATGAGAGTGTTTAAATTCTCTGGCTAGAGTTTAAATAGCCCTTAGATCTTTCAGTCCGGGTAGTATAACAAGAGATAGAATTTTGAAAATACTTAGAAAATTTTGAAGAAGGCATCGAATTTTATTCAACCATCCGGACACCTCATTAAAACCTCCCCGACCAGGGAGGAAAGAGTTTGCCCCCAAATATTTACATGGAAGTTCAAACAAGTAAATATTTACACAAGTGTTATTCCAAGTACATCCGAAGATGCTCAATATTCCAAGGATGAGTTAGAACCCTGCCATCTTTGTCTTCCAATCAATAAGTTCCAGGCCTGCTTCTTTCAACCACAATATACGGACCCTCCCAGGTTGGGGCCAGCTTTCCGAAGAGCTTTTCTTTAGTATGTAAGAAGACCTTCCTTAATACTTTGTCCCCTGGTTGGAAATCTCTTCTTTTAACTTTAGAAGCAAACCTGCTTCTCATCAAGCCCTGATAGTGTGCAACTCTAAGGCGAGCTTTAACCCGTCTTTCTTTTATCAAATCAAGTTGATTTCTGATTGCCATCTCATTAGCGTGTCCGGAGAAGTTGTGAACACGAAAGGAAGGGAGTGTCTTCTCTATGAGGGCTACTGCATCCATTCCATAGACCAAGGCGAAGGGTGATTCTTGTGTTGCAGCCCCAGGTGTTGTCCGGTAGGCCCACAAGACTTCTTGTAGATAACTAGACCACTTCCCAGCAGCCCCTTCCAGATTCTTTTTTAAACCGGACAGTATAGTTCTATTAGCCACTTCAACTTGTCCGTTGGCTTGTGGGTGGAAAGGTGAAGAAAAACAATGCTGTATACCCTTTGAGGCATAGAAGCTTTCCATTTCTCTATTGTCAAACTGTGGCCCATTGTCTGTTGTTATTTTCTGTGGGACACCAAATCTGCAACATATGTTGGATAGAATGAATTTTATGACAGCTTTTGATGTTGTCCCTGCCAGGGGAGCTGCTTCTATCCACTTTGAGAAGTAGTCAATGGCCACAATTATAGTTTTACGCCCTCCGGACGCCACAGGAAGAGGCCCTACTAAGTCCAACCCTCATCGAGCAAAAGGGATGGGCTCAGAAATTGACTCCAAAGGAATGGCTGGTACATGAATTTCATTGCTGTACCTCTGGCATGGGTCACACCTCCTCACCAATTCCTTAACATCTTTCATAATTGATGGCCAATAATATCCGGAGAGTAATACTCTTCTTGTTAAAGCTCTAAATCTACAATGGGCTGATCCCTCACCATCATGCAATTCGGAGAGGACTACTTGTGATTCGTTATCCCCCAAACAACGCAGGAGAGGTTTACTGTAGGATTTTTCGTACAACACTTCTCTCAATATGATGAAACCACGAGCTTTGTGTTTCAATGTTCTGGCTTGTGACTTATCTGGAGGCACAACACCATCGGAGAGATATTGTAAGAGAGGAAACCTTCAGTCTTGAGGTTGTTTTACTTGTATTTCAAAAATTTCCTCTTCTTTACTCTTACCAAGTTGAATAGAAGGGCTTTCAAGCACATGGATCCATGGGTATGACTCTGTATATGCTATAGTTGCCAATGAGTCTGCTAGCTCATTTTCTGCCCGGGGAATGTGCTCATAGACAACAGCTTTAAATTTCAGTGCTTCATTTTTTAGGAGGAGTAAATACTTTACAAGTTTCTCCTTTCTAGCCTCAGATTGGCCTAAGGCATGGTGGACAAGCAATTGGGAGTCACTTAGCAGCTTGACCCTCTTAGCCCCACAGATGTAGGCTAACTTTAACCCAGCTATAGCTGCTTCGTATTCGGACTCGTTATTAGATGCCCTGAAAGCAAAACAAATAGCCTGGTACATATTGTCTCCATATGGGGAAGTTAAACATATTCCTGCACCACATCCCATAGTGCTAGATCCACCATCTGTTCGGACGATCCACATTTTCTTATCTTTTGTATCAGTAGCTTGCTCTGAATCCCTATCGGAGTGGAATTCAACCAGGAAATCAGCCACGGCTTGGGCTTTTACTGTTGTCCGGGGAGCAAAGTCTATGTCGAAGTCCCCCAATTCTACTGACCACTTAGTCATTCTGCTCGAAATGTCTGCTTTTTGAAGGACATTCTTTAAGGGAAAAGAGGTCCGGACAATGATAGGATGAGCCTGGAAATAAGGCCTCATCTTCCTTGCAGCTATTACCAGAGCTAATGCCAACTTTTCAAGTTTCAAGTAACGTCTCTCAGCATCTATCAAGCTCTTGCTGATGTAGTACACTGGGTGGGGATATTTATCGACCTCTCTTACCAGCACAGCACTGATGGCACAACTTGAAACTGCCAAATATACGAAGAGAGTCTCCCCATCAACTGGTTTAAACAAAGTTTTGGGGGAGAACAGGTGCGTCTTGATTTCATTGAAAGCCTCATCACACTGTGGGGTCCACTCAAAACCCTTTGCACCCTTCAAAGTTTGAAAGAAAGGAGCACACATGTCTGAAGACCTGGAGATAAATCTGTTTAAGGCTGCTAATCTCCCCGTTAACCGCTGTACTTCTTTGACGTTTCGAGGAGGTTCCATCTGGAAAAGAGCATTCAGCTGGTCCGGATCGGGCTGTATTCCATGCTCACTTATGATATAGCCTAGAAACTTCCCGGACTGCACCCCGAAGACACACTTTTCAGGGTTTAACTTTAAATTTACTTTTACCAAGTTTTCAAAAGTTTCTTGGAGATCGGACAAGTGTAGCTGCTCATCCACACTTTTCACCATCATATCGTCAATGTAAACCTCCATATTTCTTCCAATTTGATCAGCAAATGCCTTGTTGACTAACCTTTAATAAGTAGCCCCAGAATTTTTCAAACCAAATGGCATCACCTTGTAGCAATGTAGACCCCTGTCAGTGACAAACGTAGTATGCTCTTGATCTTTTAAATCTACTTAAATCTGATTGTACCCGGAGAAGGCATCCATAAAGGAAAGCAGTTTGTTCCCAGAGGTAGAGTCTACTAACTGATCTATCTGGGGGACCGGATACAAGTCTTTGGGGCAAGCTCTATTGAGGTCTGTGAAGTCAATGCACATGTGCCACTTGCCATTTTTATTTTTTACCAGGACAGGATTGGCAGTCCACAAAGGGTATTGAGATTCTTTAATGTGCCCCATCTTTGTGAGTCTGTCAACCTCTTGTACTATGACATCAGCCTTTTCCTTTGAGAAAGCTCTTCTCTTTTGAACCACTGGTGCTACATCTCTCCGGACAGATAGGTGATGGGATATCACTTCTGATGGAACTCCAGTAACATCAGTATTGCATCATGCGAAAACGTGCTGATGGTCTTTCAAAAATTTCAACATTTCTTTTTTCAACATTGGTGGCATCTTGGACCCTATCTTGACACTCTTACCTTCTTCCAAACAGTGCGTTTCAACCTCTTCAATTGGTATCAACATTCCAGGGGTCTCTCTGGGGTCATCAATTTCACCCTCACCCCCAGAAAGGCCCTCAAACTGCTATTGATCATTAATACGGACTGCCCCCAGCGTTCGAGGAGCCAGGGCAGTGGCATAGCATTCTCTTGCAATCTTTTGGTTGCTCCGGACAACCCCAACCTGTCCCTGAACAGCATACTTTAAGCACTGATGGACTGTTGAAGCCACTGCATGCATCCTAGAGAGCCAAGACCTCCCTAGAATAGCATTATAGCAAGTGGGACAATCCACCACAATAAAGAGTATTCTAACCATTTTCTTGAAAGGGCCCTTTCCCAATAACACCTCTTCTTCGAACTCTCCGATCACATCGGCTGAGCTGCCTGTGAAGCCCACGATTGACTTGTCCGACTTTTGAATTACAGCTGGAATTTTCATTTTCTTGTAAGTGGTTAGGAAAAGGATATTGTCTGAGCTTCCAGTATCCACCAGGATTCGCCTTATTTCATTGCCCCCTATAGATGCTCCTATAACAACAGCATCCTCATGAGGGCCAGCAATGTCTCTCAAATCATCTTCATCAAAGACAATGAAGGGGAATGCGTTCGGTGACTGATAAGATGTCATGCCTCCTTCTAGCTGGGAGGCTAAATTATGAACGTGCCTCTTTCTCGAAGAAGCAGTAGGAGTTGTCATAGTGTCCCCTCCGAAAATTGTAAGCGACTCAAAAAACCTAATGAGCCCGGAGACCGATCTAAAACATTCCTCAATAGCACCCACTCTGTTTCGAGTTGGATCAGGATCCAAGTATTCAGATTCCACATCAAACCTTTCAACTATAACCATAGCCCCCTCCAGGGCAGCATTACTTGGACCAACCCGGTGAGTGTTGTCAGGCCTGTTGCCTCCTCTTCTTTTAACGTATGCACCTAACTTCCCCCTCTCAATCAAATTTTGAACTTCTTGTTTTATTGCTATGCAGTCATCGGTGGTATGGCCAATATTATTGTGATATTGGCAAAAGGAGTTGTTACGATGCTCTCTGGGAGACTGCAAGGTTGCCGGTCTCCGGTAATGCACCTCATCTTTTGTTTTATCGAAAATGGTGGCCACACTCTCTTTAAGCTCTGCGAACCACTCCGGTTGGACCCATGGCCCTCTCTTATTTCTGGATTGTTGACTCTGAGCAGGAGCTGCTGGTTGAGACTGAGCTTTTGCCCTACCATGCCCCTGTCCGGTTTCTCTTGCTTTGTTCCCGGACTGATTTTGATTTGGAGTTGGTGCCACTGGGGTGGATCGTACCTGTCGGTGCACCCTGGTTTTCTTTGTCTCATCGACGTTTATTTGTTTGCCAACCTGATTCAGCAACCCTCCCCATGTCATAGCCTTCTTTCTGGTCACCGAATCAGCTAGATTGCCTGAGTTCAAACCCTGTCTCAGGGATGCTATTGCTACCTGTTCAAAGCAATCAGCCAACCCATTTTTTGTGTTCACAAAGCGGCTTATGTATTCTTTCAAGGATTCATTTGGCTCCTGGGCACAATGGATTATGGTGTCTCCATTGCCCTTCAGCTCCTTACTCCCTACGAACTGCCTTCGAAAGGCCACCCAAAACGTATCGAAATCTTTAATACAACCCTGAGGCAGGCTGTTGTACCATTTCAGAGCACTCCCCGTGAATGACTGGGAGAATGCCCTACAAAGTAGTTTATCATCGTCATCAAAGTTCATCATGAAGTTCTTGAATTGCTCCAGATGGTTATCCGGATCAGTACTGACATCGTACTTCTCCATTTTAGTGTTGTCAAACCTCTTGGGGAGGTTTCCGGACAGGATTTTAGAAGACAGTGGAGACTGCCTCCAATTCCTTCCACGACTGAACACAGTATCCTCATTGGGAGTTGCAAAGATACCTGGCTCATCGTGGAAAGCAAAGGGATCCATCAGCATCTTGTCTGTATACCTCCGGTGGTGAGATGACCCCTTTCCAATATGCCTTTTCATTCTTCCATGGTGGTCTCTTTTTTTTGAATATTTCTTAACCTGCTTTTGCTTTTTCCTGGTTCGACCCTCATCACTGCTAGAGGACAAGGATTTTTCATTTCCCTCGCTGTCCGAAGAGCTACCTGAAGATTCTGAGCTCGAGTCAGAACTCTCCACAGGCTTGGACCGGTGAGACTTTTTAGAACTGGCATGTGTCTTTTTGGTGCTCACATGAGTTTTTGAAGCCTCAGGCTCTCTGGGGTTATCAGTATGATGAGCAACCGATGCTTTGGATTTTTCTTTCACGTCCATCTTGGCCTTCTCAGCCCTCAGAGCTTCTATTTCACACTTCAACCTGTCACGCTCTTCGATAGTGTATTCGTCATTCTCTCCCACCACTTCGAGCAAAGCTGGTGGCAGCTCAGGATTGTCCGGATTCATTCGGACAGATTTTCTTTGCTGGTTTTGAATGCTTGATTCAGGCACCATCGCCTCCCACTGTGGTCGCCAATTTGGTGTGGATAATAATTGCCTGAGGGTAGGCTGGTAATTTCAAGTGGAGTTTTAAGGTGGTGTGTGGGTGTTTAACAGGGGTGCGTGGGTGTTTAACGGTGGTGTGTGGGTGTTTAATGGTTAGAGTAGAGAGTAGAGAGATGATTAAGCAGCTTGGTAGCAGTTAATTCTCATTACCCATAGTTAATGCGGGTGGTTGGGTATTTATAGTGTAATGTTTGGGCCCTTATGGGCTTTCGGGTCATGTTTAATGGACCCGGGTCATGTTCAAAGACCCATGAGCTCTAAGTAGGAGAGCAAGTAGCTTAGTCAAGAAGTGTTTAGGTTTTTTAGTACTTTTGTCATAGTTCGAACAACCTTAAGTTCATAGTTTTCACAGAAATCTGTCCGGTCCAAGTGACCTGTTCGATCCCTGTCCAAGTAACATGTCCGGTATTCGGAGAGACTAGACCGATTTGCCCTTGTTCGGGGAGCATGCTGAATTCGGACTCATCAGCTGCCATGTTAAATTTTCCTAATTTCAGTGGTAATTATACTAATAAGATCTGGATTTTTTAGTCTTTTGATATAAATATTAGTGTCATTACTAATAGAGATCAGTTACTTAATCTTGAAGTATGTTATCATGGTATCCCTAATAGTTTTGTCATGACAGTTATCTATGCTAAATGCAATCTAGTTTTGAGAGGAAATCTTTGGACTGATCTGAAAATTATATCTACTAAGAATCGGGTATAGCTTACCATGAGAGACTTTAATGTTGTTGCGTCTGCTGAGGAACAAATGAGCTGCATCACTCTGTGTCGAAGGGGAATTGATTATTTTTTTGAAGCCATCTCTGACTGTCATTTAGAAGATGTCGGTGCTGTGGGTTCCAAGTTTACATGGAATAAGAACATGAAATGGAAACGATTAGAGAGGGTGGTGTTCAACACTAAATGGGCTGACTATTTCCTATCTACTCAGGTTATTAACATGGTCAGAACTTGTTTTGACCATTCCCCTATGCTTATAAATGCTTATTTAACTACTGATATTCCTATATGCAACAAAAGAAGTTTCAAGTTTTTAAACATGTGGACTTCTAATGATTCATTTCTTAATACGGTTGAAAAGAATTGGAACTTAAGCCTCAATATTGTCTCCTAATAATATATTTTGGTACAAAATGAAAAGACTTAAAAGCTGTCTTAGAAGCTGGAATAAAAACCAATTTGGTAATATTTTCAGTAATATCAAAGAGGCTGAAGAAAAGGTTAAAATTATAGAAATTATGCATCAGAATAGTAATAACAGTGTAACTAATACTATTCTTAATAAGGCTATTGTTATGCATATTAAGGCTCTGAGAATTGAAGAGTCTTATTGGAAGCAGAAATGCTATAATTTTTTGCTTAAAGAAGGTGATGGTAACACTAAATTATATCATGCTTATGTGAATTAGAAAAGAATGAAAAACTCAATAAAAGGCATAAAAGTTGGGGATGACTGGTTGTTTAATGAAAAAGATATAGGAAACTCAGATGTTAGTTATTTTTCTATTTATCTGTTTGTTAGCTCTTATAGCAGTACAGAAGAAGAATTTGAGTTGCTGTCTGACCCTATCCCGGATGCCATTCCCAAGATTATTTCTGAGGAGGATAATAAGATCCTTATGAGGCCTGCAAATGAAGAACAAATTTGGAAAGTTATCAGCACTATGAAAAATGACAGTGCTGCAGGTTTGGATGGATATAATATTACTTTTTATAAAACTTGTTGGCACATTATTAAGATTGATCTCTGTAATTCTATCAATTCTTTTTTGGAGGGTCATAAAATGTATAGTGGTATGTTTGCCACTTACATTAGCTTAATCCCAAAACATCCTAGCCCTATTAGCTGGGGTAACTATAGACCCATTAGCTTATATACCATATATAACAGAATTTTCTCTAAAATTTTAAACAACAGGCTTTCAAGTATTCTGCCTAACATTATTTCTAACACCCAAAGTGCTTTTGTCAGAAATAGATCTATTCATGAAAATATTTTAATTGTCAAGTAATTGGCTTTTAATTTAGATAAAAAGCCTAAAAATGGAACATAATGGTTCAATTGGACATGTCAAAATCTTTTTACAAAATGTCTATTTCCTTTATTATTAAAGTTTTAAGGCTTTTTGGTTTTTCTAAGAGGTTTTCTAATCTGATTAAAGAAATGATTGGTAATGTAAAACTTTATGTTCTTATCAATGGTAATAGTTATGGGTTTTTCAGTTCTAAAAGAGGCTTGAGACAAAGAGATCCCTTGTCTCCAAGCCTCTTCATTCTTGGTGAAGAATTTTTTCTTAGAGGTCTAAAAAGATTGTTTGAGTTAAATAGTTTTATGCAGTTTGCTTCTAGGTCCAGTATGCTCATTCCTTGTACAGCCTTTGCTGATGACATAATTATTTATACTAAAATTTTACCTAAGTCTATTGATATTCTAAGTTCTTTCTTAGACAAATATCAAAGCGTTTCAGGTCAGAGTATTAATAAGGAGAAGAAGAAAGTGATTACCTCAAAGAAATTGTAGCTCTGCAGACTTAATAGTGTAGAGAACTCAACTGGCTTCACTACTGATTTTCTCCCCACACTACACAACAATAACAAGGCTGTTAATTACGCTCCATTAATAGATAAAATTAATGGAAAGATTATGGAGTGGAACATCAAACAACTCTCTTATGGGGGAAGATTATTTTTTATCTCTACTATTCTTTTACCAATCACTTATTACTGGATGCAAAGTTCTGTGTTGCTTAAATTCTATTATAAAAAGATTGAAAAAGAGTTTTAATAAGTTTCTTTAGAGATCAAATATAAATGAAAAAAGTATTCATTGGTCCTCATGGAAAAAATTTTGTTTCCCTTTCGAGGAGGGTGGACTGAATATCAGAAATATTACTGATATTCAATCCACATACTCCCATAATCTCTGGTTTAATTACAGAAATAAAAAATCTACTTGGGCTCTACTAATGCATAATACTTATAATAATAACGTTCATCCTTTAAAAGTAAATTAAAGTAATAGAAGTCCACTGACCTGGAAACGTTTGATGTGTGTCAAAGGTGAAACAGAGCAAAATGTGAAGTGGCTCCTTGGCAAAGGTGAAGTGGACTTCTAGATTGAAAATTGGCATGACATGGCCCCCATTCTGGACCACTTATTTCCTTCGAATAAGTGGTTCGTGGAGGCCAAGGTTAACACCTTTTGGAAGGCCAATAGTTGAGATTTTTCTCTTCTGGGCTCCTTACCTGACAACAGATAAGACAGAATCATGAAGTATAAAATTAATCATGACAAAGAGGATGAAATGATCTGGGCACTTTCTCCAGATCATAACTTTAACTTCAAATGTACTTGGAACTCTGTGAGAAGTCCCAATCATAAATCAAGCTTTAACACGAAATTCTGGTCTACAATAACTCCCATGAAGTTTTCTTTCTTACTCTGGAGAGTCATTCATAATTTTTTTCCTGATGATTCTATTTTACAAAATAAGCATTTTTACTTAGCTTCAAAATGTTCTTTTTGCAAAAATAGTGAGAGTATTAATCATTTATTTGTTAGTTGTAATTACTCCTGGAGCCTTTGGTGTCATTATAGTAATTTGTTTAAAGTCAGAGTCGAAAGACACATGACTGTTAAACATATTGTCTATAATTGGTTTTGGTTCACTAACCTTAAGACTCATATCACCCAGTGCATTCCAGCTCTCATATGTTGGGTGATATGGAAAAGTCGCAATAATGTGAAGTATAAAGGCACTAGTTTAAGCTTGCATACTTCCATTATTATGATCAATAATATTATTTTTGGTTTAGACATTTCCAAAGTACTAACCAGTAAACACTGGTTAAATACCAGTGATGCTGGTCAGTCTTTAGGATGTTTATCTCAGGAAACAAACTGTAAAAATTTTACTTATCTGAAGTGGGAAACTCCTGATGTTGGCAGGCTCAAGATGAATGTTGACGCCTCGTGTCTTGCTAATGGAAATTCCTGTGGTGCCATGATCATCACGAATCCTGAAGGTGTTATTGTCCATGCTTCTTCTAAGCTGTTTGGTAAGCTTACCCCATTGGTAGCTGAGACCAGTGCTCTATTAGAGGGGTTGTTGACCTGCAAGGAGAACAATTGGGTTAGCATTGATATAGAAACAAATTGTTTAACTCTTATAAATATTATCAATAAAAATAGAAATCCCTGGTACCTGAAAAATCTTATCACCATCTGTAAAAGTTTGTTGCTGCCCTCCAGAATTTTATCTTTTATTTCGAGAGACCAGAACCGAGTTGTGGACTGGCTCACGAAACGGACATTGAAGTGTAAATAGAAGCTTTACTTCTCACACTTCAATGCTCCAAATTAAATTTTCTCGATAGTATTTCTCGAGAGTTTAGGCCTAGGCTACATTAGTACCTCTTAAAATTATCGATTATGTTAGGGTTTTCTATGATCTTAGCAGATTGAAGGTGGTCTATGGAGCTCTCAGCTAGAGGTAGAAAGTGTTGCATGCGACTCTATACTGATGGGATTATGGTTGACAAGTTGTGGGAGAAGGTCGAAGGTGTTGCATGCGGCTCTATACAGAAGGGCTTATGGTTGACAAGTAGATGGAGTTTATCTCTCTCAATCGATGGAAGATTATGGTCTAGGGTTTTTGTTTTTTTGGTATTGTTGAAATTGACTTCGAAAGAAAGTTTAGAAGGTTTTTTGGGCGAAGCATTGACGACCTAGGCTTCAAATTCTGGTTTAGACTCGAAGTGAATTTCTGGTCTCTCTCTCTGTTTTCTCTCTCTCTCTCCATGGAATTTTGAAGGTTTTAGCTTTGGAGCTTGATTCGTGAAGAAGACGACTCTGAAAAATTTGAAGTTTTCAAGTAGTCCTCCTTATTTTCTATTTGGCTAATTTAGCCTTCATTTCTTTGTATTTAACTATTAAGCCCCAAACGTTTGTATTTTTTCAATATGATAATATAGTATTCTTTGATTAAAAAAAGTTAATTTATCTTCTACTAAAGAAACAAATTTAACTAGTAATATCACGGGATGGAAATATTAATACTATTATTTAATAAAACGTTCCGAACCAAACACACTTTTAAATTATGTGATATTAACTTTTGTCAATTTTTTTAAAAAATTATATGTATAACGTCTAACTGATAGACAATAAAATTATATACCAATTTTATTATTTTATTTTATTTGTAATATTATTATTATTCTTATGTTTCTAGTAAGCAAAATGTTTTTTTATAATATATTATTTATGGGTAAAACTCATGGTCATTTATAGAAGTTGGTCACTTGTTCCAAAATAACAACTTATTTAATTTTTGAATTAAAATAGTTATTTTGTTTTACTAGTGATCATTAGTGTTGGTTTTTTTTTTTGCATTTTTAATCACCGATAGTAACCATAAATATAAAAAAATATATATATAATTTGAGTGACAATTTTGAAATAAATATAATTTGAATAATAATTCTGAAACACGTGACTAATTTTGATGACGAATGAAGGTTCTCAGCCTATTTTTTATTTTAGACTGGTTATTATAAAAATCACTGCTATTTTATAAATAATTTATAAATTGGTTATTAAATCAAAACAATAACAATCATAAATTTTTAATCTTAAAAAATATGGTCTTAAAATATAAAAAAAAAATTGAAGGGTAACTCATCTTTTATTCTCGTTTTTTGTGACAGATGGTTCCTGAATTTTTACAAGTCCGCTGGTAATCTCTTGACTATTCTGTTTGGATAAAGTTAGTCCTCTTTTGTAAGTTGACTATTAATTTTTGTGACAGATAGTCTTTTTTCGTGTGTTGACTATCAATTTTTTGACAGATAGTTCATCATCTATTCAGCTTCCATAAAGTTAGTCTTTTAACTTTTTATTTTCCTTTAATAAACATGCGCAAGAGACTAACTTTATCCAAAATAGATAGTTGACAGCTCACCCAAATAAATAGTCCATAGATCACAACAAATTTTTAAAAATTTAAATACTATCCATCACTAAAACTCAAGACGTATTAAAAATGAAATTACATGGAAAATATTTGAAAAAATAGAGGAGGAGAACAGTGATAGTTTGGTGAGCAGTCAGATTTGCCGACAACTAATTCTGTCTCACCGCCTAGATACGAAATGAGTAATTCCAAGACCTATAATTTGATACCGATATAATAAAAAAGAAAAACAATAGTACCAAAACTCACTTTTTCTATCAACTTTTCTCAACAAAAAGCGAAGATACCCTACTTTAACTCTTCTTTTTTATATGGTGGTCTGGCTAAAACAATGATTATAGATTAGTATAATAGTTCAACAAGTATACTATAAGAAACCCAAGTGCTCAATATAAACCGTATCATACAAAACTAAACTAATAATATGAAACCATCTATATCAATTATTGATATGAATATTGTAATTCTATAATATTAAAATTCATATATTTAAAAATTATTATGTTTTTAAAAGATAACTAAAATATAATAATATGTAAGTAAAAGTATTTAGCACTAATATTTAGTATTATTTAATATCATAAATATTACTATTATCTATTTATTATTTATTTTCTACTCTTAACAAAAGAAATCTATTTTTTTCAATAATATTTAAGATATTGGAATTTCATCATAAGTTACCTAACTATTTTTTATTTGAACCGAAGTTATTATTTTCCCTTTTTCTAAAAAAGATTTGTATTTTCAAAATTCGAGATTCACAAAAAAGTCTGAAAATGTTATCGCTTTTGTTTCTTTTAAGAAAAATGGTCTATTATATTTTTTGTTTTATTTTTTTGTCAAATCTAGTAATCATGTTCTCGCATGCATGATAAAATCGATAAATTATACATTATTGAATCACGTGAAACGAGAGATGGTAAGGTTGATAAACTGGACATAATAAAATCAAAAAGTATGAATTATTAAATCATGCGAGACCATGCATAATATAATAAAGTTAAAAGAGTATGTATTGTTAAATCATGCGAGATCAAACATGATAAAGTCGGAAGACCATAAATCATTATTTCATACGAGACCATACATAATGAAGCGAAGTGATACAAAACTATGTATAATGAAGCACAAATACAAGACATTTATTACGAGACTAGAGTTACTAGATCTCAATAAATTTTAAAAATATCATCTATAAATCTTTTTTATTGTAGAAAAACCAAAGCCAACCTATTTTCAGATATTTTTTCAAACTACAGTTTAAAAAAAACACGAATTTTTTAAAAAAAAATACAAAATACAAAAATTAGTTAAAAATTTAAAAAAGTTATTTATAGTTTTTTACCCTGGCCTTATCTCGTTCGAATAATTATAAACAATTTACAAAAAAACTAAATACTAAATAATAATAAAATGCTTGATCAAACAATTATAAATATTTGACTTTAAAAATTATTCGCATAAAATCGTATATCCGAACATTATTATTATGTAAAAGGGTAATTATGAGGACATAAAAGAATAGAATGGCAGCTTTTAAAAAGAAAATATTTACTTTTATTGTTAAATGAGTTTCATTAATCATTCCTATAATGGAAGACTGCAGTTTTACTCTAAAGCGAAAAATACTTCTTCATCATCAATTGTCAGAAATCAGAATATTATATCTTAGATATTCCATTCCATTTTTGTTCTTTTTCTATTATTTTATACTGCTTTTTTTATTAAAGTTTTTTTTATTGTTTTAATATTTTCCCACTTTGGTAGTATTAGGTAAGCTAAACCCTTTAAATATTACTACCTGTCAGATTTTTTAACAATTTTTTTAAGGGATCAGGTAAACAATGTCCAATTTATTAAGAATATGATATTAAATACACTAAAATTATTATATTAATTAAATTATTAAATATAATTATAACAATTTTAATAACAGCATATTTTTTTATAATATAGATCAAACTCTATTAAACATATAAAACTTATTTTTTTGACAATTGTTTTTCAAATTTCCGTTTTAAAATAGCTTATATAAACCTTTTATTTTATTCTTTTAGCACATAAAATTTTGAGTTTATTTTTATAACAAAATTTCAACCAGAGTTGAATTTAATTTTGAATATATTTTAAGATAGATTAATATTTGTTTAGTATTAAAAATAAGTTTTATATTTTAAAATTAAATTACTCAAAAATTTTGTAAGAATTGAACCTAAAAGGAACAACACTTTGTGACAGTATGTAGTCTTTTGTAAAACATAGTCTGACAATAATAAAATTCATCGGGAAAAGTTTTGAATAGTAATTAGTTTTTTAATTATCCATTTTCGTGAGAGAGTTCATCGATTAGAAAGGTGTACGATTTTAGTCATTTGAATATTTACATTCGTGATATATAGGTTTTTGGTTAAAAAGTCGTTTGGGTTTAGTCCATTGACTATCCATTCTAGATTAAGTTAGTAATCTGCGTAATTTGTTTAAGAGACTAACTTTATCAAAAATGGAGAGTCAATGAACTAGTTTTATCAAAAACATATAGTCGAAGGACTATATATCACGAAAATAGATAATCAACACATATGAGACTAATTTTATCCAAAATGGATAATTATAAAACTAACACCATTTTTTTTAACCGAATGACTATTTATACCAAAATTGATAACCATGAAACTAATTATTGTTCAAGACCAAAAAAACATGACATCAATTCTATTATAACAATAAATTTTGTAATATGATTGAAAATTATAAAACATAACATATAAAATTATAAAACAGGTTTGTCAACAAAGTTCAGAAGTTCGAGTCCCTTTACAAACGTTTTCTTGGCTGAGTCTGTCATTTTATGCAGTTTACCTTATATCGTTAGTTTGCAGGCCATTGTATCAGACCGAAAGTTTAGCGTCTACGCACTCGTTAAATAGTGGATTCGGGTTCCCTAAACAAAATTATAAAACATGTTTGTCACCAAAATTCAAAAGTTCGAATCTCTTTGCAAACACTTTTTTAACGGAGTGTGTTATTTTGTCATTTTGTGTGGTTTATCTACTCCCGTTAGTTTACAAACTATTGCGTCAGACCGAAAATCGACCGTATAAGTACTCATTAAATAGTAGATTCGGATTCAATAAACAAAATATAACAACATTATATACTCAAATTGTTTCGTGATTTAATTACAAGTATTTAAATATCAAATTCGTGTATTCTAACGGACACCTGAAACTAAAATTGCAAAAGTCATACAGACACTAATAGATTCTCTATTTCTCAATGATATTATTTTAATATTAAAACAAATATATTAAAATAAAATTATAACTACACTCGCTAATTTTACTCTCCCTTTTCGTAATTCAAATAGTTTCTTGCGACCGACAAAATAATGGTTTTGATCAATCCATAAAGAACTTGTTATATACCGGAACAAAGTTGTACGTGAATCAAATGAAAATTTTAGTGGTTGGGTTTTATTTATAGACTATCAAAATTAGGTCATTTTTATAATACAAGCTTAAAGAGTTGAATAAAATACTAAATCTCCTACTAGTACTAAAAAATATAATAATGAGTAATAAAGAATAGTACTACAAAATAATTTCAAATGTTGAAATCGGTTGTGTGAGGGATTTCAAAGCACTTTTATGTGCAGCTACATGCCGACAAAGCTGCTTTTGTTTCGGGTCCTTATATATCTTTCGCACAATGGAAAGAGGTATCATATATGGGACATATCTATCATTTTAATCGTAAGACACTTCTTGAAACCATCAATATTGCAATGTTGATAGCTTGAGTTACTTCAACTAAAGAATGTTAAGGAATGATGTGATCTTTCAAGGTGGACGGATTTCAACAATGTTGAAAGTTTAAGTAACTAGGCAATGATGAAAGTTTAAATAATTTGTTGATCGATCAAATCTAACTAAAAGAAAATCGAATGAGTTTTGTATGATTTTAATCGTAAATTCGTAACTTAATCATATATTTATATATATAACTTATTGAAAGTGTTCAAAAACTGTGATTGCGGTAAGATTACTGTTTTGGTGTTGAAAGCTGTAATTTAGTGTAGAAGCCGTCAGTCGGTGTAAATATTGTAACATGATGTTGAAGGTTGAAACTAAGTGTTATAGCTGGAAAATGTGATTGGTGCAGTTCAGTCTAACTTTAAAGAATGAACGCGAGTAAGTCGAGGATTTAAGGAGTTAGAACTGGTGACTCTCTATGTGACTCGGTACTCAGTCGGACCTAGGTGTAGAATAAATATACTGAAACCTAAGAGTTGATCATAGTCGAAGGCATGCTAGTTGTCTTTACAAGGTTGAAGACCTTAACTGATCATGTAAAAACTGGGTCGATGCTTTTGTCGATGACCTCGTCTGAAGCAGTTGTCGAATACTTATGTCAATGCCACTAAAACGTTGTGTCTTGATCTGATTGAGTGAGACTTAAGTTCTTGATTGAACTTGAATTTTTCTACTTGCAGGATTTTCTAATTAATTGGGCTCTTTATTTAATTGGTCTTCTTATATTAATTGGATTTTTTATTAATTGAGATTTATATTTAATTAATTTTTCTATTAATTTAGATTTTCTATTTATACGGTTTCATATTTTAAAGATTTGGAATTCATTACAACAATTGATTAATAAGATTTAATCTAGAGGGTATGTTGAAGAATTAAGGTTTTCTCTAAACCTATAAACAAATAAAGCATAGCGTGTAGTGAAGCGTGTGATGTGATGAAGCAACAACGACGACAATAGAAAAGAACATCAAGTTTGTTTTTTAGAGAGTGTTATGAAGTTGAAGATAAACGCTTGAATATGTATTTTCATATTCACGGTTTCTTTGTAAATCCAGAAGAGATCTTTGTAATAGAGTTGAGTGATTGAGTGTTTAGTGTTTGGGAGTTTTCTTGTAACCTCTTATATATATATATATATATATTGTGAGTTTCCCGTGTAGGATTTCTTTATGATCTAAACCACGTTAAATCTTTTGTTGTGTGTTTGATTTACTTTATGTTTATTCTTGTTAACTTTGTTCTTGAAATAAGGTAAGACTCGAAGCTCTGATTACATATTGCATCCTCTCGGCAGGTGTTCACCAATTTCAGTTATTGCTTTGGCTGAGTGGCTAAGATTCGGCATGACGAGTTTGTTAGGTTTGGATCGAATCTTGTTCGGATATGATTGATTTCCTTAACATTTTTTTGTCTAATTTTGAAACAGCGTTTTGTTTTATGGATTTCGTTTACATAAAGTGATAAATATGGATACATATATTTCCTAGATCGGGCATTAAACTTAATTATTCTATTATTTTTAGAGTTATCTAAAAAAACTTTTTTTATATAATTAGAGATATGACTCATGATAAAGTGATTCTTATCAAACTGAGACTCGGTATTCAAAAAAATAATATGATTTGAACCAAGTGGTGCTTCGAACCAGCTTGCTTTGGACAAGCCGGCTTCAGTTCAACACATATCTCTTTCGAAACAAGGGTCATCAATCTTTGATAACTTGTCTTATCTTTTAGGATCCAACAGACGTCTCTGCCACTAATTCACAACTCAAGCTTCACCCAGAGAGTTTCAATAGTTCTTGCCTAATACATGTCACGATAAATCCAATTATGCTCATATAGTCCTTCTACGGTACCTCGGTTTACGAGTTACTTCTAGCTTACACCTAACAATTCTCCATTTAGGTTTATAGTAACTTCAATTTTATGTTGTATCCAATGTTCTACTCGTTAAACACAAGCTCACATGCATCACAGACTTGCACTAGTCTTAGTTCGTATTTCTTTGAAATTGATATACTTTGGTCAGAGTATCTAAAATATTTTTCTCGTCAGCAATCTTAGCAACCTTCACTTGCTCTTTCTCCACCACGTCTCGGATGAAGTGCATTAGGCATGTTTAGTTCACTCATAGAACTTTATATTATTCATTAAATGAAGAGAGCTAATGTTATCACAGAGCAAAGTGAGTTCACTCAATAATCCCTTCCGTCAAATAGCTCTCTCATGACTTATGTATAAGTCATATACTCGGCTTCCATCAACGCCAACATAACAACCTTATATATACAAGAATTCCTGATAACCACTCATCTAAACACAATAAACATATTATCCAAAGTAGACTTCCTTGTGTCGAGGCAATCTGGATAATCGGAGTTCACATACCCTCTTAACATTATATCACCTGTATCATTCTGATTGTATTACAACCTTACGGCATTTGCTCCATTCAAGTATCTCATGAATCACTTAAGCTATGCCAGTGTGGCTTCCCCAGATTTGACATACATCTACTTAAAACACTTATTACGTAGGCAATATCAAGTCTCGTACAAATCATAGCATACATAATGTTACTAATAACATTACATTAAGGTTTCTATAACATATACTTTTTATCTGATGTTTCGGTTGGTGTTTGAGTGACACTGAGTTTGAATTGGAAACCCATGAGAGCTCCAACTTCTTTTGCTTCAGACGGACATAAAGAACTTCCTTAGGACTTTATGTATATATTCCAATGAGATAAAAATAAATACCCTTAAACCGTTCCTCTTAATATCAACATCAAGTATCCTCTTAGGCTCTTCCATATATTCAATCTCAAACTCTCATTTCAGTTGAGTTTTTACCACTTCAATCTTCCTCTTATCTCTTCCAGCTATTATGTCATCCACATACAACAACAATAGGACTTTTATCTTCATAAGTGTTTCCCATTTCCATAGACGCAAGTGTTGTAGTATATACAAACATATTTAATGGTTCTCATAAAAGAATCAAGTCTTCTAGTTCACTGCCCCGACAACTGTTTCATCTCATAGATAGGTATTTTCAACAAACGCACATAAATTCTCTTTCCTTCTTCAAACCTCTTTGGTTGACACATGTAAATTGTCTCTTCCAATTCATCATGCAGGAAGAAAACAGTAGCATCCATTTGATCTTACTCAAAATCAATTCTAGCAATAATTGATAGTGGAACCCTAATGGAGGTTTTTTTCACAATTGGTAAAAAACTCTTATTGAAATCAAAACTCTTCTTTTGCGTAAAGCCCTTAGCCACGAGCGTAACCTTGTATATGGGTAACTCAACACGAGGAATACATGGTTTCCTTTTGAATATCAGTTTACTCCCAATAAGCTTCCGACCCTTCAGCCGTTTCATAAGAACCCAAATGTTAATCTTCTTGAGAGATTTCAGTTCTTCTTTCACGGCCATAAGCCAATTCACCTTATCACCGCTATTGATAACATCGCGATATGTTTCGGTTTCAAGAACATATCTATGTAGTTCAATGAATAAAGCATAGCCAATTACATCAACAAAACCATACATGTGCGATAAACAATTATAGTGACTTGGTAACCAAATTGGAAGTGAAAACGATGTGAAAAAACAGAATTTGAAAAGTTTCAAATATATACTCAATTACTGAAAAATGACTTTTATTTTTTTTTATTGTTATTCTGATTATTTAATAAAGGTTTATTTTGTTACAACTTGAGATATGACTGGTGACCTAAAAAGTCTCTTCAAATTCAGTATCAAAATTTTGAAAAAGAGGATTATGAAGTGCATAAATAGTGTAAAAAATGAGTCGTCTTGTTTTATTATTTTTAGAGTGTTGGGGAAACCACAACCGTTTAGTCGAAACAAGAACCGATATATGATTAACAAACTTACGAAAGAACGATCTAATTACCATGTTCAAAACGAGCAACAAATAAAATAAACTCTTTTATAAACAAGTATGTTACATAAAGACTCTCAAACATAAAAGACTGTATCCCTCTTTGTAACAAAACATGATGCGGCTCAAAGAGACATTTCTTTAGTGTTTATCTCTTATCTAATGTATCTCTCAAAAAACTTAGAGTTATTTCACTCTTATAGGAAATATGTTGCTCAACATAATTGTACGGCCACAGTCACGCCACACATTGCATATCAATATCTTCTTCTATTTACACGTTTTGGATAAAACCTAATTCTTCATCAAACACTTTACTACCATGTTCCGGACCAACCTGCTTCGACTCAGCACATATCTCATTCGACACAGTGGCCACCGGTTTGGCAGCTTGTCTAAGCTATAGGATTCAACTGAAATCTGTACCATTAAGTCACAGTTCAAACTCCATCTAGAAAGTTTCAACTGTTTTTGCCTACCACATGACACGACTAATCAAACTATAGCTTTACATAGAAAATTTCAACCGTTTTTTCTAATACATGACACGATAGATACAACTATCACCAATTATATTGACGAGTTACTACTAACCTACCCTTAACATCGATTTATCTATAAAAAAAAGTTATTTTGTTATGATAATGGATATAGCCCATGACAAAAGAAAAAGTTAATCATCCAAAAAGAATTCTAGAGACATAACTAGGAGTGAAAGTGCACCCTGATTCACGTGTTGCATGACTTAAGGTGGTCTCGCCGGGTTGAAGATATCTCAAATAGAAACCACTAAGTGCACGAAGCCAACATATCATAGTTGCACTGGTTTTAAAAAAAAGGTGAACGATTTTGAAAATTTTGAAAAACTAAGAACAACCAACATAAGAAAACAACACAGAGATCAGACGCACACCTACACTGGTGAAGAAATGTTGTTTTATTTGTGCATTAGACTTATGCTCGTAGCTTGCCCAACGCATCAATGACACAACATTTGTAACCAACAAAATTTCAGATAGATGCGTGTAATGTTTAGACCTTTGCCTGATTTTGGCAAATAAGGAGTTAACTGAAAGACCGGCAATACCTCTGAAAAATGTCTCATTAAGCATAGAAGAAGCTACAACACTCAATTTCCTATAAATGCCTCTTTTCTTTTCAACTGTCTTAAAAATTCTTCTAAAGAGTACACAAACAACTTACAAAACATAAGACACTACTACAAATAGAACCTATCAATTTAAACTTCCTAACAAACTAGTGTAAATGAATCAGAATGAGGATGTATCAACAAGAACCTCATTTAGAACATCCTCACCATTTGCTAAAGCGAATAGCTCTGCGTCCTTCTCTTCATCGCTAGCGAAATCGCGTTTTTCGAATTTCGTGCTGGCCGCAATAAAGATTAACTTTTGAGCTCTATCAATGGCTGACACCGAATGTCCGTGCCCGTTTACCCATCTCAATACAGACAAATTGCACTTGAACCCGCACGAAGTTGCACGGAGAAAAATAAGCCTAACTGCAACTTTCCCTAGTGACTTAAACTCGTTAAGATAAGTCTCCCATACAAGCCTACTGCTTTGTGGATTGGCGAGTCGCATTTTTCCGGTAATAGGGTCTCTCTCTTTCATCTGCACAGCACGTGCGTACACGGGTTCGAGCCCTTCCGTTCGCCACTTCATAAGTTCCATCAACGCAATATGTGCCTCCTCCCTCGACACAAGCCTAGTTATGAGCTTATCAACGTCTTTTTCTTGCTCGGGTGTTAAACATTTGAACGGAGGAAGATATTTCCCAGTGGCATCTCTAACCAAGTAGAGCGGGTCGAGTATAAATGCAGCAGCCCACGCGGGATGGTAGTTTTTCTTAAATCGTTTTTCGATAACTTTCTCTACTTGCCCTTCTCCTATACGAAACTTCAAACACCAATCTTTAACTTTGGCTCTAAGCTCGTTCCAGAGAGGCAAACATTGCCCTACCAACGGCCTCTCGGTTTCTATCTGTTGAGCCATTTCTTTAACTAACTCGACTAAGGAGTGAACCGAGTCTATTCCATTCCAAAACCCTACATCACCTACCATCTCTCCAACTTCGCGAGCCATTGGATCCTCGACGGCTACAACCTTATAAGCTTCATCATGCATAACTAATTGAAGCGCTCGTGCCGATTTCAAAACATCCTCGATTAAATTATATACAGGTCTGAAATCTGAATCCACATTTGCATAATAATAATCACGCGAAGGCATTCTTAAGAAACTAGCATGACCATACTCTTGAATTTGATACTTACTAAAACTGTTGCGAATCCTAGTAGTGTTGTTCACAAAGCTTGCAAGTCTTAAGCAGTTTTCGGTGACAGTCTTGAACAAAGGCAGATCCTTTTTGAAATCTTTGATCAAAGCGTTGAAACCCTGAAACTGACAGTAGATGTTAACCATCCAATGATGCTGGTTTTCTAAATTTCTTAATGCTTTCGCCTTAAACCTATCTGAAACTATACCGACGCACTGCTGCATAGAATTGCCGCAAATGGCTGTTATAGACTCTAACAGGATCTCCTCTGCGTAATCGGAAGGAACATAGCTGTTGACAAACACTGCTTTTCTATACAAACTAGTCCCATTAGGTAAATTGACAGTCAAGTTTACTAAATTTTCTTGAAAGTTTTTAGATTTCCAACCATCAGATGAAATTTGAAAGAACATAGCGTCTCTGATCCTAGCTTCGGACTCTGCTTTGGCTTCTTCGAACTTAGCGTCTAACCTGTTACCGGTGAATTCTCTTCTGGGTATCAATGGGAGACCCAGTTGGTTAAGGAAAGATAGAAACTTTGGGTGTTCAAAACTTGAAAAGGAAACCGAACCGCAAGATTCGTAAACCCAATCAGCTAGATAATCGATAGCGCAGCCAATCTGGGTTCTAGATAGAGTTGGTGTATGTGATGTTTTAGGGCTCTTAAGTTTCTTCACACTATCTTCAAACATGGCTAAAGCACCCAAATCGTCTTTTCCACCTGATAGCATCGAATGCGGCTGCAACGGCGTCAAAAACCCACTTCCTCCTCCTCCACCACCAACTCCACAACTTCCTCCTCCTCCGACACTGCCGGTAAATCTCGACGATGGCGGCTCGATAATAGCCAACGGAGTAACCTGATACGAAGTAATCTGCTGACGTGGTAAGACGGCCATGGCGGAGGAGGCGGCAACGACGGTAACGGGAGAAGAAGACGAGGAGCTCCGTTTGCGGTGGTTGGCGTGAGACTGAGGAGGAGGAGGCGGCGGAGGCGTTATAGAGTTATCAGCGAGCGAGTGAAAATTTGGGCATGTGCCCCGTTTCAAATGCTCGGAAGCGGTGCGAGACGGGTTGGAGGCCGAGAAAACAGCGTCACACAACGAACACCGGAGCTTAACTGCTTTGGGAAGACCAGTGTCGGTGTTGTGAACCAACATGGGCTCGAGATGAGCCCAGTACCAAGCTCCTTTACCTTTCACTGCTTTAGACCGAACCATCACCAGACCCTCGTACCGCTTGAGTAAGTTCTTCGCCGTCAGCTCGTCCGCGGGAGAGACGGAGTCGACTGGAGGTTGCGGCGGCGTCGCACTAGAGTTGGTAGCCGCCATTTAGAAAAAAAGACACTTTTAAAGTTCGAAAATGAGTGAAAAGTATGAACTTTTAGTCGGAATTTCGGTGTTCTTAGTTGAAAAACGAAATGCATTCCGTCACCGGGGGTTTTCTGATTTTACGGCGACTCCCCATGGAGGAGGTCTGCCGATCTGGAGGTTGGTTGATATGTTTTTGGGTTTAAGAGGTGTGGTTAAGTGTGGAGCTTGGTTTCACTGATGGGTCCTTTTTTAGAAGGAAATTTAAGACAAAGAAAGGGAGTCAAAGAGAAAAATAGAGCCTTTGGTGAGAGACAGTAAGAGAGAGAGAGAGAGAGAGAGTTAGAGTTAGAGAGATGAAGACGGAGGATGACGCGCTGGGCAAAAATGGCGCGTGGGGTTATTTACTGTTGTCTTGTTGGCAGCCATTGATGAAAACTCGTGTATTTATTTTAAGTTTGTTAAAAGTTGATTAGTATATCTGAAAATAACATTTTCTTTTTGTCTAATATTGTTTTCTCAATATTTTTGAAATCATACATGAGAAATAATTTGAGAAAGTGATTGAAAAACTTGTTACACATGCAATATATTTATATCATTTCATGTGGATATAATTATAATTATTATCAAAGTAAGTAGAGTTAATATGAGTGTTAATATTTTAATTGTGACATCTAATCAAGGATTAGATAGTTTGTTGTAGATTAGAGGGCTGGTTAAATTATTACTACACCATTAGTACGAGATAATTTAATCTTGTTTTTTAGTTTTACATTCATGTAACTAGAGAATCTCTGTTAAAACAAACATATTTTCGAAAATCCCGATTTGTGCAGGTTTTAGCGGAAAACAACTAGTTCTGAGACATCAGTTAGGAATCAGGTGCTTTTTTTCCAAGAAAAAATACCTGATTCTAAGATGGCATCTCGGAATTAGGTGCATTCTTTTAATAAAAAAACACATGATTCCGAGAGAGCACCTCAGAATCAGGTATTTTTTATATAAAAATACGGACCTAATTCTGAGATGTCGTCTCAGAATTAGGTGCATTTCATCTGTTTTAATAAACAATGGTGCATTTTTAAGTGTTGTTTCTTAAAATAACGAATGATTTCTACCTTAAACGAATTCGAGAGAGAGTGCCGTTTCTTGTCAAGATTAAAAGAGAAATCGAGTAGTTAGCCATGGTTTGTTGTTTTTCAATATTAGAAGAGAAATCTTGAAGATGAGACCGTCTTTATAGTGGTTAGGCTAGGGTTAGGGTTTATGGGGGATTGATGTGAGAAGCTAATAGGATTGGTTGAGTGTGTATAAGTTAATTTGATGGAGATAGTTGGGACGGTTGTAAAAATCCATGGAGTTGCTGGAGAATAAAAGGATTTGGAATAAAAATAAAGTAAATGGTAAATATGTTATTTTCTTTATGGAGGAAATAACAAAGTGGAGTTTCTTTTCATTTATGAGGGAAATAAAAAATTTGATGGAGAAAATAGCTTCACCCAACATTTTTTATTTACAAAACTATTTTTTTAAGTGGAGGTTGTGGGCTGAGGTGTCGGGAGTATAACTGTCGTAAAAGAGTCGTCCATTGAACGGTGAACCATTTAATCTGAATTTCCCGAGTTTTGGGGCTTTTCTATTAGGGCTATCAAAAAAATCTGAAAAATCTGATATCCGATCGAAATATTCAATATCGAATCCGAAAAGAACGGATAATATCTGTATTCGAAAGAAAACGGATAATATTCGTATCTGAATTCGTATCCGAAAATAGTAGATATAGATATAGCCATATCCGTATTCGAAATATTTGATATCCGAAATTTTATAAATAATTTTTTTTTATTTAAGCATGTTTTTTTAGCTATTCCACATTGTAAAAAGCAAAAGAAATTACTAACAAAGTTGATCATAAATATGGAGGGTTGCTTCTCTAAAAATTGTATATTATCCCATATCTAAAGTTGGAAAATGAGTTGCTATCAAACTGTCTATAAAAACACATGGTAACTTTTCAAAACAAGTCTATATTTTTTTAGTCTTATCCCACATCTAAAATGTGAAAAAGAATTACTACCAAGTTGTCTATAAAAGAAATTGTGGCTTACTAAATAAGTATATTTTTCTTAGCCTTAGCCCACATCGGGATATGAATTTCTACTAAGGAGCCTATAAGACATAGACTAACCAACAAATTGTGGCTAATAGTAAAATTAGTTAAAAAAATTAGTTAAAATTCTGATATTCGGATTCGGATATTATCCGTATCCGAATAATATCCGTCGGATATCGATTCATATATTTAAAAAAATCAGATTCAGATAGTAATTTCAGATTTTGGATTCAGATTCGGATATAGGCAGATTCGTATCCGAAATATTCGTTTGACAGCCCTAGTTTCTAGAAAAAAATAACTATACAACTTAGCTTATGGAACTGTGACCGATTCAATCTCTATAATTTGACCATTAGATCCTAATTTTGGATTAAGACCCATACAAGTTATTATCAATGGATTTTCTAAATCAACAATGCTCAAACTTTAAAGACGAAAATAAGATGGATGTGAAAACAATTCACAGTACTGATATATTCTTTTACATGATTACATGACACAACCTTATAACTAACATAAGTCAACTACTCAACTGGTCCTACTAAAATGAGATCATTGAATTTTTAGTAAGACTGAAAAAATTAATCCATTGAATCATTGATAATAATTCAATCTAAAGTACTGAAACTCGAATCATTGTATTATTGATAACTTAGTGTATGTATAAAATAATAATACAAACTAAAATAATTAAAGCATATTTGAATCCACTATCGCTAAGTTAGTAAAATAGAAAAACTCTACCAAATTTAAAACAATACTCCCCCTGAATTTGAATATTATTTCGGCTAAGAACACTCACATGGATGTTGTGTTCATGAAATAATCTGGGCCTTGAAATCTTAGCAGAAATATATAGGAAAGAGAAAGATGATTTTTTATACTTTAGTGTGATCTCAACTGAATCAAAAGAATTTGTTTTATTCGTTATATTTTATTTCATTTATTACAAGGAACTAATGTCTTTTCTTTATTGAATGTTATTTAAGTGTGCTATAATTTTTACTCCCATAACATATGCATATGCAGGTCCACATCACATTGTAACATTGACTTATCCTATAAAGTCATGCACTTAAATGATCTTTTTAATTTCTATTGATATCTTAATGTGGTGATAGAGACTTAATATTAGATCATATGTAGAATGATCAAGCCTTGGAATCACGTAAATATTTGCTTAAGATGAATTTTATAACTTATCCTAAATTAACCATGAGCGTACATCAAGAGATCAACTGTCAAAACATATGAAACTTTTTGTGTCTCCTAAATTTCAAAATTGGTGTTGAGATGTTTAACTGAAAAAACTTATCATAAATCAACTCAAGCAAACTAGAGGTTTGTCATTTTCATACCATAACGCTTTTGCACGTTGTTAATTTGTGTCTTTTATGATAAACCCACATAATTATCAAGAGTAATCTTGATTATTCTTGGTTCTTTGATACATAAGATACATCACCTATAAGTTTTAGACTTAATATCATTAAAAAAAATCTTGATGACATGGAACAAATCGTTGTAACTTATGGTAATTGGTATAACAAGAAACTCTAAATCTAATCCACTCCCACTGAATTGATCAGATTTATAATGCTTTACTAAGTTGATCTCAAAACTAAAAGATATTACAACTTTGATAAATTATGACTTATGAGACACTTAAACTTAATATCATAAATGAATTTCTAACTAGAAACTATTGACTCTATTAAATCTGAATATGATTGTTACAAACATATTAGTTTTTCTATAGACTGATTAACTTTTGCAACTCTATATTTTTAGTTAGTAGAAGTATATATATATATACATGTGTCAACTTTTTTTAATGTCATCATTCATAAATACTTCATCCTAATATTCATTTAATAAATCTTAGTTTTTTAAGTGTACAAGTCATATAACTTACAAGAATCTTTTAAGATATTCAGAATTAAAGGTTTTCATATTCACATTGAAGGAAAATTGTTTGGTGTAAGACTTTCGGAACTAAATCATCTTACATCAATTTTTATTCTCTCTACAATAGTTCACAATATAACATTGAAAATATGAATGTCATCATATGGAAGCCTAGATTGAATTCTCCATTTAAATCATAATATTTATAATGTTCTCATGGAGCACTAGATTCTTTTGTTGATCATAAAGATTCTTAATGTTCTTATGGAACATTTTTATAATATTACAAAATCTGAAATTGAATTCTTTTGTTAACTAATATACTAACTTAACTTTTCACAATTACTCGAGGATGTTGACTTTATCTTTCATGATTAACTAAAACTTCTTAATTTTAAGTGAGAAATTTAAAGGTTGATTCATAGAAATAAATAAGAAGATGATCGGAACAAAATAATCAAATTCTTATCGTTTGAATCTAAAATAATCATTTATGATTTTTCCCAACTTCCCCCAAACTAAATATCCTAAAAAATATAAATTGTCTCATATATAAATTTGGGTATCGGGTTTCTAAAAAAATTGTGATATAATGGAATTGATTTTAAATAAATATAATTATAAATGTATTAGACTCTAGTTCTCAATGCGAGGCTTGTAAGGGTTTACTTGTAGTAGACGTCCTTAAATGTACACATTCTTTATATAATTCTTTCACTATGTTAGATCTTAATATACTCATTGTACTAATTATCTCCATATGAAGTTCGTTTTGTAAGGAATTATTACACGTCTTAACTGTAGATACCCAAAACATTGAGTCATGTCATTATTTACTGAACTACCATACCTTCTTTGAGTGTTAACCACCATGGATATATATGAAAAAATATTTAAACTTGTCAGTAGACTCCATCTATATTGAAATGTATGCATAAATGAGCCAACATATCTCATATCTAGTTATCTCTCAATGTGAATATCTTTCTAATAACCATCTAATTTTGTTTAAAGAGTTCCACTTTATGTATACATCTATTTTACTTCATTTGGTATGTTTCCATGTGTCCATCATATATAAATATTCAGAATACTCAACGGGTTCTGAATCATCTTATCAACTAAATTGCTCGCCTCCTTTTAAGAGACATGAACTGAATGTCTTTTACAAAGATGTATGTATTGTACTAGTATTTAAATTTATTTTTCTGAATGATACATAAATTTGGATAACATTATTTCAAAATTTATTAAATGTAATCCTTAGCGGAGACGGTAGGTATCAATGCGCTATACAATTAATTTTTTTTGTAACTGATCTATACTTTAATCACCACTATATGTAAAGATGTTCTACCATCACTTAATTTTGACGATTCAGTATATATGTGAATGAAGATCAAAGATCCACGATAGCTTAAGATAAAAATAAATTACCATTATACTAAAATGTTTTATTATCACTTAATTTTAGCGATATAATATATCTTCAAAATAATGATGATCAAAGATCCCTAATATGTGGATATAAATGAATTTATAAATTAGGCTCACTTAAGGTATACATTTTGGTGTACTTAATTATTATTACTTAATATATATTTTCTTTAGATACATTTAATTCTAAGTCTCTTTATTGGTCAATTCTGAATTTCAGGGACTGAACTACTCGGGTATTCGAAAGTCCAACTACATGATCATGTAGATCTCCAAATTTTAGGAGAAATAAAAAAAAATCATCTAAATCGGATAACTGATTCCCAAGATATGACATTTTAAAGTGAGTCAGTCAGACTAGTTTTTCACACTCGTCGTTAACACCCAAAAAGTAAAAATCCCATTTTGTTTCTCTAAATTATGGATTATTATTTTTTTGAATTTTAGGCCTAGAATTTGACCATATAATTAGACTTAATTTTTGTTACAAGTGTTTACCATTTCTCTTAAATTAATTATCAATTTTCATAAATCAACAATTTGATAAAAAAGAACTGAAGAATTGAAGTACTGAAATTTCTGAATTTTTTGTTATAAAATTTACAACTGTATAGAAAATATTCCATGATACGTTTTAAAGAATTATATATGAAGTTTCATTATTGTATATGGTTGGATTCATAATCTCTTTTATGAAGAGTAGTCTAATACTATAGTCTGATAGATATTCAGACGTTCTTACTAAATAAATATATAAATCTTTCTGTTTTATCTGAATAATTTGGAATATATTATCTAAAGTGTAACAATATTCTATAATCACAACACTTAAACATAATTATATATATATATATAATGACTGAATTTTATCAAGTTGGAGGGTCTGAAAGAGCATTCATATGTACCACACTCATCACAATCAGTACCGGAGACGTTGGGTGCCAGAGCGTTATACATTACCTCTGGATCCAACACTTTAAGGTTAGATATTTTAGCTTATGTACCAAATCTAAATGAGCTAGATTTTACTCAGGGCGCATACATGACTATAATGGTAACTAAACAAATATTTCAACAATGAAAAACTAGTTATGTATGAGTATGGTGCGTGTAAACGCAACAACGACATCATGCAATTGGTGCTCACTATCAGAATATATGTGTGGTAGTCTTTCTTGGGTGCCAGCCTACACATACAATAACTTTTCTTTAAGTTTTGAGGCCTTAAACTCTTTTTCTTTTATGACTCGTCTGATATTTCTCACTCATGTGGAATATCAGGTCCGTCAATTAATCCTAAGGAATTCACATCTGAATGCTTATATTATATTTCATACAACATTTACTTGATGTCTATCTTACTAGATAAGACCTAAAGTCATCGTACCGCAAAACAATTTGAGTGTCTGGAGCAGTTCAAGAATTGGATATATTCCATAAAGTGCTTAGACATCAAACTCAATGTACCTAAAAATAATCTTTGGGCATGCAAGTCCTCACTTTGTATATCATAGAGTTTAAGTGTCAGCAACAATGGGTAATTACCTCCCATCATATGGACATATATTCACAACACTAGATGTTTCTCAATGTGAACATAACAGGGTCACATAACTGTGAATCCTTAAACACATAACAGAACATTGAAACATGGCAAACACTTTGAATAATCAGCCAACCTAAACATTGAAACATGCTAAATAACGCAATATAAACATGTTTTATTATCATACATACATAATTTAATTGTATTAAAAATGTGATAAACCTATAAATATACATACATATGATATCATAAATCAATGAAATGGTTGGTTGTACCACTGCATGGGGTATGTAAAACAACCTCACTCGAAGTATCACAAAAAAAACATTAAATTACAAGCACTCTATTATGGGTGTAAACCACTCGTTTATTTGAAATTTAAATAAATTATCATTTAAATGTCTGAATTTCAGGTGAATCAAAGTTATGGCTTTTTAAAGTCAGACATTTAAAACTGAAACTACAGGCCGAGTTCACCGCGACCACATAGGGGTGATCGCGGCGAACTGCAGTTTGCAGCGACAACTATGATGATTGTCGCTGCAAACTACATGTGTACCGAGTTTGTTGTGGCAACCATACATTAATCACGACGAACTATTAATTTTGGAAAAACTGAAACCCCCAACTTGCCCGAATTGGGGTTTTGTCGTAAATTTTTTTCAAAATCTGTCCTACACATAAACATACATTAACAAATAAAAATGTACGTTTCCTTTATCATAAATATGAATCCCTAAATGTCTGATTCTATGTTAACCTAACCTCTACCCATGCGTGGGCCTTTAAACAAAAATCATAACCATGGATTGAATCAATTAAAAAATTGATTTTTTTAGACTTAATTTCGGTGTTCTTATTCCTACACGAAATGAAGAGTATCAATAAAACAAACAAGAAATAGTAATCTTACAATTAGTAAAAATGGTACCAGTTGTTAGAATATACAATTTAATGAAGAGTATCAATGGTCATCGATTTCAATCTAGGAATTGTAATTCCTCTATAGTAAAAATAAAACAAACAAGAAATTGGTAAACTTACAATTAGTAATTGGTCCCTTCTGATGTGGCTAAGTCTCAGATGCGGAAGTATGCAATTCGTGTTAAGAGAACAATGCATGTTTTCAATATTCTAATGGCTTGAGAGTTGGCAATGCATAATTATTAAGGGAGTAGAACTAATAAACCGAAAGAACCTATATAAATATATTAGAGATAGATAAAAGAAAAAATAATATATTTGAGAAATCGTGGATTTTGACGTAATAGTAAAAGTAAGGTTCATGGTTGATTTTTATAGAAAGTGGCATGTATTAATTATTATCACAAAACTCTCAATAAAAATATCATTTACTTAATTGTTTGTTTCTTATTAATTTAATTCTTCGTTTTTTTCTACAATTCAATATCTAATTATTTAATGGGCATTTTAAAACATATAATTAATCTATTTATTCCAATAATATATATATATATATATCACCTATAAAACAATCATCATTGATGCTGCAAAACACATGAGTAATCTATACAACCATTACACCAACAAAACAACTTTATTTGATACTCCATTTCATATATATATATATATATTACAAATAAATATATATATTTAAAATTTCAAATCATATACCTAACATTTTATTCATATTATATAGACGTCGCACTAACAAGACAATCATATGTAACGCTACAAAATATATTTTTAATCTATTATACAGACACTAAAACACTATAACATCCCATATTTATACTACGAATTACATCTCTAACCTATTTATTCTTGTTATATAAATTTTACACCAATAAGTTTTTTTACATTGCATTGCAAAATATATATTTAACATTTTTATTCTTGGTATACAAACATTAATCTGATAAAACAGTCCCTATTGGCATTACAAAAAAAAGATTATAACCTTTTACATAAATAAATAGTGATACTAACACTATAAAGCATACCCCAAAACTATTTATTCATATTATACCAACAATATATTCATACTTATACTACAAAGCACAATCCTACTATATTTATTCATGTTATATAAATATTACACCAGTAGAACAATCTTACTTGACTTTACAAAGAACATCATTAACTTTGTTACTCATGTTATTCTTGTAAATAACGTTATTTGTAATATTATTTTCAAATATATTGTTGACAGTTCAACAACTATTACAAAGAAAATATCATAATTTTATTTATAAATTTTCTTCAGATGTTATATTTTTTTACATTTGAAAATAGACTCATAGATCTTCACAATCATATAACAAATTACTATATAAATACTCTCAATAAGTGCATAATTTAGTTTCCATGTGTAAAGTTCCAATTTTTAAGTTGCTCTCCAAATATTATTATTTGAATTAGGGTCACAATGTTGTGTTCTGTTGATGTAATAATTACATGTCTCACCTGAAACAAAAAATTGAAAAATTCCACGCACCATGTTAATATACAACAAGGCTTACAAACCCATATAACTCATATGTCTATAACTCTTATAAAAAAATATGATTTCTTGTGTGAAAAAAATTAATGATAATGTACTTGAGAAGGAGTTTGAGATTTAGATAACGAGATAAACATTCAATTGATACTAATGTTGTTTTGAATCATCAAACCTTTCTTTAGATGAAATATTTTTCACACCTCTCTTTTAATCAAAATACATAAGCTTCTTGTTTGCAATTGTCTTACTCAATAGATTATTTTCAACTTTTGAATATAATATACGTCAACAATCACGTGCTTAAATTCATTTAGTAGAAGCTTTACACTTATGTTTCTCATCACATTCATCTTAGAGGTGTTTCCCAATTTTATCGAATGTCAAAACAATCCATCGACTTTATTGAACATAGTTTAGGTATACGTGTGATTAAGGCACCATGAAATAAGAAATTATGCATCATCTCTTAGACCTCATATAGATCCACGTAAGACATCAAAAGTATTGATTTTTCCTCATCAAAATCAGTATAATTTTATTTTCTATTTATAGACTCATAACAAATATATATAAGTCAATGAGATCGGTAACACTATTTAAAAGATGATAGTGATAACATGAGCAATACAACTTTTTAAAAAGTTATCAATATCTCATGGGCCATACAAAGGTGGTAAAATAATATTTTCATGTATATGACTCGTAATTTGGGACAAATAGATAATAAGCCATTTATACATACACAAAAAAAAAAGTTTAGCCACGTCTATTAAACAACATGAGTGTATTTTAAAAACTTTAAATAATTACCCTAGAAACGTCCTTATGATTTTGAAAGATAAATATAATTAAATGGTTCAACATTTAAAAGAACTTTTAAAAAACAAATAAAAAAAGATAGGATCGTACAAAAATGAGTAATATATTCGAGAATATAAAATTGTTAAAGACCCAAATAGAGGAGGGATATAACCATTTAAAATCTATAAAGTCTGAAAGTTTTAGAAACAAAAATACAAAAGAACATTGATAAAGTAAAACATATTCTAGTAATATAAAGAAATTTTGAAATGGTTCAGAGAGAGCAACTCAAATTCAAAATTCTATCATACAATAATTGTTATAAAAAAGAACATGTTAATCCACAAACTCCAAAAAACTAAGTGGAATCGGTTAGAAGAATACAGAAAATAAAGAAGATATTTACAAAAATGATACATTATTGGAGGTAGTTCTTAATATTGTAGCATTATGCGATAATAATTAGTTGATAAATATTTTATATAAATATTGGATAAAATATGTGATATTCAAAGTAGAAGTGGTAACAGTTGTCCACATGATTTTAGAGAAAAATTATCTCAACGATGTTAAAATATTATAAGAAATGTTATACATACAACTAGATATAAAATTTTCAATAGATATTTATTTATGACAATTATTATTTTCATCTTCTTATATAAGCTTATCACCCACATAATTAATAATAAACTTTCTAAGATATTACGATATATTGATTTTGAAAAAGTAATAGATTTATTTATGGTCAAGCATTGTTGTATAAATTTTTTATAACACGAGAAAAAAATAAGAGATATTAATGCAATTATAAAGTAAGTTATAAAAACAACATATAAGAGATTAGACTCAATTATTTTATGTGAATCTTTCTGTCAGTCTAGATTTAGTGAAATATTTATTGATCTTATTTTGAATTATTTGAGCAATTCAAGATTTTTCATTTTGGTCAATAGCCAACATGTGTTTTCACTTCCATAATTTGAAGATTCAATTTATAAGACTCACTCTCCCATCATTATTTATTTTGCTTGAAGATGTTATATCTTGAAGACTAAATAACCTAGTAAAAAAGTAAGCTTCTGATTGGATATGTTCTTCATAGAATAACTAAGGTTATTTTTCACATGCTTTATACCAATAATTTGATATTCTTTGAAAACAAATATTAGACTTATCAAGTGGATTTTCTTTTTCATTATGAATTGGAATCAATTCAAAATCTTAACGGTGTGTATATCAGTATTTGAAGCGCCTTGAACGACCGATTAATCGTCGCCTAAGTTAGAGACATACCTCATCATTATTATTTGATTAAATCTGATTTATTTATCGTTACATGTATATAAAGTATCATTAACACCAACTTATTCTAGTGGTCTATCTCTCTTTTATATTTATAGAGATTATGGGTAAAATAACTAAAATTTATTTTAAAAGTAATAAAATAAAATAAAAACCATATCGGTGAGATATGGAATAAGCGGATTCAAATGTAGAACTAAAAAGAAATAAAGTATAAAAATAATAAAATAAAAATATACTCCACCATACATTGGTTTTTTTTTATCTTGTACATGAAGTGTAGATAATATCTTATTTAATTAAAGATATTATCCATCCTTAACTAACTCAATTTATAATATTAATACCAATCAATATATTTATACAATATTTTAGAAATAAATATCTTGATTGATTGTATTGTTAACTCATTCTTCGTTATTTTAAGTTGCACCATTGTCTCTTTATTATTTATGAAATAATCGAAGCTTGGTTATGATGTTATTTTTTATGGCAACAGTTCTTGCCCAATTAAAGTCTGGAGCCCCAACGAGTGAACCAATTATGGCTGAACTCGTAATAGTCTTGAGGTTTGTTGGTCTTATACGTACCTCATTAACACCTCTTTGTCGGCCAAACCTCTATCAAAGAAAAAACTCAATTTCTCCAAATGGGAAAATCTATGCATATAAGTAGCATTATCTTGTTTTTTATTTACTAGTAGTTTGTAATCTATTAAACATAAATGTTAGTTAATTTGAAATTAATCGGAAAGTTGAAAGGAATTTGCTTTGACCCAATTGCTTCGTAAGAAATTTCTTAGATTACCTTTAGGTATACGAGAGTAACCGCTAGTTCTCTTAGAAATTGGTTGTGTCGAGGCTCGACTTTGTCTTAAAATATTATAACTAAATTTTTTGGTTAAAAATTAATGTATGACTGAATATTTTTTATTTAATTTGGATTGGAAATGGAAAACATAAAGAATTAAAGGGTTGGAGGTTAGTAACCACATGAAGCGCTTGAAATAGAGTAATATAATTACACGCGTGCCAAACGTGTGGCTTTGGTTCTAATTCCACGCGTACATGCGCTTGCTATCCTATTTTCTCACTCGCTTAATGCAATTAAATCTTTCTTGTTTATCTTCCCCCAGTTATATATGGAGGATTTCAATGACAATCATTGTTCTTGTTCAACGAGTTTATTATCACTTTAGTATTAAGTATTTTCTAGAGATAATGAATATTTCGGACAACAAAATAAACATTTATATTTCTTTATCGTAGATACTGGAGCAAAGATCCTTACAAAAATTCACGACTGCAATAAAATATGGAAAAAATATTTATTATTTATCTCAAATGATTTGAAGAGTAGACATAAGGAAACTAAATTTCTTTATTGTTGCACTTGGATTTATCAAATTAAGTATTTTGTCTTGGTGTTGTTTTGTTGTGATTTCTTTGTGTTTTTTTAATGTAATATAAAAAGATCAGATGCCACATGGTAAATAATGGTTTCGTTCTCAAAAAGACCTTTTACTTCATAAACAATTTGTTGCTAATGGTATTTGGAGCAATCATGTTGCAACCGAAGCATTCTTCGTTTATAAAAGTCCAATATACTAAAGACAAATCCTGAGTACCCTTTTCTAAGAGATCATCAAATGTTAACCCTTCTTTTAAATCTAAAAAGTTTGAGGGTTCACCTGCGAAGAAGGCGATTATCCAACATTCTCCAATTAAGAATAGTGTTGCTAAACCAAATAAGATAAACACACAAAAACTTGAGCTTGCTGGAGTGAGGCTGAATGAAAATGGAATATCTCAAGTTAGTACTATAGATAGATCCAAAGTTCAATTGAAATATTTTTCATATGCCAATGATGCTAGGACTTTGGTTGTCGAGACCTTTACTTTAAATATTGTTGTTGCCAAGATAAATGGGGTTTACCAGAGGCCATAATATAATTTTGACGAAAATGATGTAGATTCTCATGCTAAAGTAAATTAAGTTGATCTTTCTTACCGTTGAAGGTTCTGTTGGTGGTCCTTCAAGTCCAAAGAATCCAGTTAACAAAAAGATTGGTTGAGCTAAGTTTGTTTTTGTTGGTGGAAGATTTATTGTAAAATAGTTAAATTTTATAATCGATATGACTCTGGATACTACCAAAAAGGGTTGTGCAATCTGAAGGTGTCTCCCATCAGGTAAATGAGGTTTCTTCTTGTGTTGGCAAATAAAAACACCTGATGGTTGATATGTCCCAAAAGTTGGAATTTTAATCCTATGAGGTATGAATTAACCCTTGAATTGATTTTTATGTACTCATACATGACATGAGAGGCTACCTTTAAAATAATAGGGTTGTTGAAGGGTCAAGTTCAAAGAAACCAAAAGTTAAAGATAATTCCGTGTTGAGTACCAAAGTCTTTAAAGGGCTTGCATCATATCCTGAACTCCCTCAATTAAACACTTTGTAATATCGTTGAATACATTCATGATTCCTTTGTTGGTGGAACTCTGACATACACACATGTTTATCCGATATGTACTAAAAATATTTTAGCTAGTGCGTACCCTCATGCAACTACAAATGATGTAATGCATGTGAACAACCTTATGAGTATAATGGTTGTTAATACTTACACACTAGAGATTTCATTTTTTAATGCATTTACGATAATGTACCAAGCTTGTGAGAACTCGGCTTCTTACATTCCTTATCTTTGGCTACTACCAGAGGTTGTTGCAGAGCCTTTTGAATATGGTTTAAACTGAAGGTTTCACTCTAAGCAAAAGTTAAATTTGAGAAGAAATTGAAAGTCAAACTCTAAATAAGGATTAAAGCTAAAGAGAAGTTGAAGGACTAGTTTCGAAGTAGATATGAAGTTGAAAAGAATTTAAAGTCTAAAATTGAAACCAAAATAATGTCGAGATTCAGTTGGATGTGAGATTTAGGCTAAAGTATTGTTGGTAGCTCAGCCGAAAGATGAGTTGGAAAATACCTAGATAAAACTTGTATATCTCGTTAGATTTGGAGCCTTTGCCTACATAATAGTTTTTCAGTATTTTGTGTTGCAGTACTTTAAGGGATTCAACTGCTAAATTACAAGTAGAACAGAAACTTCGTACAACAGAGAAAGTGAGGCAGTATATTTTAATGAATGACTCGGTTTAAATGGTAACCCATAATGTTTTTTAAAAAATTATTTAATATTTGAAAATTAGTAAGTTATTCTCTTTTGTCATATATTAATATTTTGCGGAAAGACATCATTCTCACATCTTAATGCTTATATTACTCCTGAAAAAATTAACATGATTGGGTTTTTCATTTATGTTTTTGGCAGTACTTATGCTTAAGTTCTATGGAATTAGCTTGGAGATATGTAAGGTATTTTCATAATTTGTGACCTACATTATCTGTTAACGAAATTGTGGAGATATAAAAGAATGTTTAAACATGTTTTATATTATCTTTTTGAATGCATATACACTAAAAGTTTAAGAATTTGATTTTTAACCTATACTAAATGGATCATGATACTTTTGGTTTATTATTTTAGGAAGATTAATAATGATTTATTAATATTCTAGTTCGTTTTAAAGTAATAGACACGTGCCTCTAAAAATAATGGAAAAAGTGATGGTTCGGGGTAGATTTTGAACACATATGGTGCTTGCAAAACTAACTCTCGAATTCAAATGTAAGGTTTTATCTTAAAATAAAAATTTAAATTCATCACTTTATGAGGTATTGGTATTACACTATGTTACTCCATTTTGGTTAATTAGAAGGTTTGAAGCTTGTAATTAGAATTTGTTTGCGAAATAATATTAAAAATATATATTCAACAAATATTTGCACAATAATTTTAGCTTCATTATGGTATATGAAAACATGGTGCATTCGTATGAAGTTTTTGCTAAATTCATAGTTAGTTTTATTTTGACACATTTTCAAAGAATGAAACTGTATGACTAAATTTATGACAAATCTAAGAATTGTGAAAAGGGAAATTGAATGCTCTAACTAGAACGATATCCATTATCATTTTAAAACTATTCTAAAACTTGATTTGTAAAGATTATGTTATACTATATATTTTTTTATTTTCACGGACTCGTTAATAATGCACAAACTAAGATAACTAAATCTTTAGTAAAGATTAAACATCGTAAAACTTAAAAATATATTTTATATTTTTAAAAACAATATAATTTTTTTAATGCAATAACATTATTTTTATTTTATATGTGTATTTATATTAAATAACATGATTTAATGTAAATACATTTTTATAGAGTAAAATTTAAATAAATTCTATTGAATATTATTTGGTAACTCGTACATTAGTAATAATTAAAATTTTAATAATAATTATGTAATAATATAAAATAAAAACAATTATAGATTAAAATTATGACTATATTTTTATAAATTTTGTAAAATACAAAATTTTAACATTTTATTTTACTTTAAGATAATTAAAACAATTTTTTAATAGAAACACTATCACAATTTTAGAAATTATTGGACACTCTTATTAAACATATTACAAATATATATAATTTATAATTTTATATTTACTAATTTTGAAACAAAATATAAGACGCATTATTTTTAGTGTTAAATTTTATAGTTAAAAATGTTTTTTATATTTTTATCATACTATGTGATTTAAAAAAATATATTGATAGCTTTTTTTGTTATAGATCTGATGAGTTTAGTTCTTTTAAATAAATTTGTTTTTTATTCGAAATATTTATCATTAAAATTTAAATTTTTAAAAAAAAGAATTTACGATAATAAACTAGTTAGTCTTGTGATTTATGTTTTGTTGGCTTGGTTTCTGGTGGCTATCCTTTTTTGTTAGTACCAATGTGCTCGTCATTTTGTTGTAAATTTATGTTATGTAGGTTTCCCCTATCTCCTGATGATTGTCTCGCCGACAACCGTATTCACACCATTGATCCATGCGATTTGGTTTATGCGACTATATATGAAGACGTTCTCTGAAAATCCCACATGTGCCCTTTCGCCTCCGTGCTTTCATGGATTCTCCTAAGGGCCCTTTAGTCTATCACTTAATTTAGTACATCATTTTGAAAGCCATGTTCCATTTGCCGCACATTGTCAACGACATTCTTTGTTATTTCTTCGCAGTTTTTGTGTTATATTTTACTTATATTGGTATCCAACTATAATAGTATTGCACGTTTTGTTATTTTTATACGTTACTTTGTTTTTGTTTTTGTTTTTTTTGTCGTACTCATATAGGGAAATATGTCCATAGAACATGTATGCTTTTAGTATTTATTTGTAAGCTTGGAGATGCCCCGATGTATCATGTAAACAATATTTTATATACTTTAATTCAATATTTTTAATACAAAAAAGAACTAGTGAGTCATAGATGAGTCTACATAAATTATACATATTATCTTTAAGTTACGAATTAAGATCACCATTATCAATATATTATTACTTGTAATGGTAGCATTCCAACTTAGCCATAAAACAATATTTTCACATGATTTGTCTAAACAGCCAAAAGTGAACATCCATAAAATTTCTTTTTATTCGAAATATTTTTTAATAAAATCCAAAATATTCGAGAAAAATATTTACAATAATCAACTAGTTAGTTAAAAAAGAATCTACATAATTACACATATTATCTATAAGTTATAAACTACGATCATCATTATCAATATATAATTACCAGTAGTAGTAACATTCTAACTTAGTCATAAGACAATATTTTCACATGATAATTTTGATCAACTAAACAAAAATGAACATCGATTTCATGTTATGTTAGAAATAAAGCACATAACTAAAAAAACTCAACATAAGAATTATTCTTATATTATGGCATTAAATTTAAGGTTACCCGTCATTTCTCGCTTTGTGTTAACGAAAAAAATATAAATATAAATTCAAAGTTGACAAGATTTAATCATGTATGACACAACTCCGACATATCCAGCACAAAAATATGCCCAATCGAATGACATATTATACAAAATAAACTATTAACCCCAAAACAACTTGCTAAAAAACTTAATTCATTTTTTAAACCTAATAAATATACTAAAGCCTAATAACATGCAATCCAAATTTATAGTGTGTTATCAACTTTAAGTTTTATGAGTTAATCTAATTTCTATAGATTTTGGTGTAATGTATTAGAGAAATCAACAACATCCAAACAAGTTAAGACCCAAGTGTAACAATAATAACTTATGTCGAAACTTAGCCATTTTAGCTAAAACAAGAGCTGAAGTTGGTGAACACCTACCGAGAGGCTGCATGAGTTAATCAGAGATTCGGTTCTTTACCATTTCAAGAACAAAGCTAACAAGAAGGACACAAAGTAAATTAAACACACACAAAAATATTCAACGTGGTTCATAACGTGAAAAAATCTTACATCCACATGCAACAAATATAATATATATATATATATATATAAGAGGTCACAAGAAGATTATTCAAACATTAAGCACTCAACCACTCATATTTTTATCCAAAACACTCACAACTTATAAAAAACGATGGTATCAGAGTATCACTTCAAGTGTTAATCTTCTACCTCACTATACTTTCTAAAACAAGACAAACCAAAGAACTTTCTCTCCCTATAAGTTCTTCAAGTCTTACAGCCACGCCACGCCACAAAGCTTAAATCTTCTCTTTTAAATTTATATGGACTATAAGATGAGGAACACAACACATTCGGCTCACAATAACACTTAGATAAGTACAAAGAATTCTTAGCCAAATGAGGAAATATTTCCTAGTATAGTGATACGTAGGACTGTAGGGTAGTTTCCCATTTCCGAAAGCAGGCTACCGACTAGAGCATGTTTGTACTTTTTGTCTCTATTTTAAATGCACGTTAAATTAAAATTGTTAATTATCAGACTCGGGAATTCCATTACTCTGATGCTCCAAGTACTCACCGGAGACAAACGGTCCACCTACATGTCTGAAGTGATCAATTCCCATAAAATCTGTGACCTCTATTGACGCAATCATCCCCAATAAACAAGTTTCATGGCCTTCTACATCCAAGAAATAAGTAGTAACATCCATGTGACCCATATAAATATCACATCAAGCAACATTTGACAACTAACTAGCAAAGTCTATTTGTTGTTCCACAGTTTGAACATGCGAAACCTTTGACCCATCAAGCTTCCAGTCAAGACATAAAGTCAACAATGGTTGAACTTTATTTGCAAAGTCCAAATCTGAACCCAACTTGAAAAAAACAAAAAAAAAACATCTTCATCTTCACCCTTATTTTCAAACTCCATCTCGACTCCAGTTTGACTTTTAACACCTATTACATCTTCATGACGATATAAAATCCAAGGGCTCATATTGTAGATAATTACTACTATCCCTACAACTCTTTCACTCAAAATCTTGCTAAGTCTAGCTATGAGAAAGATAACTCTTACTTTAAGTAAGGTTAGACTCATATTCTCAGCTATTCCATGCTTCAAAGTACTTTTTAAATTTTACACCTAGACATACCACATTTACAATAATAGCTAGTAAATGGTTTGTAAACTAATATTATACCATTGTCAATCTAAAACCTATTCACGTATCTCCTAGATTGGATCTCCGTATACTTTGGCAAGCCCTCAAAGGCCTACAACTGTATCTTAGTAGACATATTCCCACCACTAGACTACATACCTATCCAGACTAGTATACCATCCGCTCGTCTAACCTCTATAACAAAATGTGAGTCTTGTAAGGCCCTAAGGCTTCTATCATAACCCTTATATTTAAAATTATTTTCATCTTATATTCATATGGAGAGAAGGTTACATTTAATTTCAAAAACATACCTCACATTTGTTAAATTTTTCTCTTGTCTAGTAGACTGTTTGTATGTGATACTTCATATTCTCTTCATAGTACATCACATATTATTCCCCAGCATGACCTTACTATATTCAAATAGTTCCAAGTTTTTAAACTAATACTTGTCCAAAGTCATATGAAACGATGTTCCATAATAATAAAACGCCACTTGTTATTCTATCTGTAAGAAAGGACCATTGAACCATCAACATAATTATAGTTATCTGAAATCATTCCAATATCTCTGCTTTGGCCTTTAGAAAACCATATGCCTTCCTCCTCTCATGGAATTTCTTATTAATATGGATTTCTTTATAGAGGTACCAAAATTTCACCATTGAACCACCACATTCTTGATTTAATTTATCTACTCTAGGTCTTCCATTCATATTCAGTCCGAGACCATCAGAGTCAGTCTTCAGAACCAACTTCCTTTGAAGATCCTTTAAGTTTAAAACACTCTTAATTTTTTTCCATCATAAGAGATTTTTTGACATAAAGCATAATTTCAACAAAGTGCTCATACAGTTTTGGTAGATAGCTAAGGTGGATTATTGTTTGATCCTCATATTCTACCTTGACACAAACGATAATCAAATCAAGAATTATTTTATTAAAATTTGTCCAAGTATCTTTAGATCTCATTGGTAGCATCCATGTGCAATGTATACAGTTTCTCTTAAGGTAAAACATGTTCGCTAAGGATTTCTTTATGTAAACAGCTTTCAGCTTATTCCAAATCTCCATGGTTGAAGATTCTCCAGACACCTTTTGAAGTACTTTGTCCATTTGGGCTCAAGATCAGAACACTATATGCTTTGGACAACACGTCAAATCAATCTTCTTTGCATATTTTTGTTCCATAATAGTAGATATTCCTATATATACAAGGAATTATGTAACTTTCATTTTGTAGAGATAAAAATCATTATTTACTTGTGAACTTTCAAAGGTTAAAATTCACGAAATCTATCTTTATGATTGTATATTACTTCACTCAATATCTAAAATGAATTTGGTCTTTTGTTCTTGTATTCTTCACCAGCACTGAATATTATTTACAGATATCCATGTTCATTGTACCACTTGCTTGAGAATTAAACAATATCTGAACAAGTTCGGATGTAAGTGTCACAAGAATTACCTAGGTCAAAACTTAGCTACCTTAGTTGAAGAAATGATAGAAGTTTGTGACCATATGTTAAGAGGTTACATGAGGTCATCAGAGCTTCAAATATTTATCATTTCAAGAATAAAGTTAACAAGAAGGAACACAAATTAAATCAAACATCCAAAAATATATTTAACGTGGTCTGGATCGTGAAGAAATCTTACATCTACAAGCAATAAACATAATATATATATATATATATATATATATATATATATATATATATATATATATATATATATATATATATATATATATATATATATATATATATATATATATAAGATTACAAGAAGACTCTTCAAATACTAAACACTCAACCACTCATCTTATCTTACAAATCACTCACAATTTACAAAAGGAACTATGGATCTCAAAGTATTTATTCAAGTTTTAATCTTCTACCTGACTACACTCTCTAAAACAAGACAATCCAAAGTATTTTCTCTCTCTAGAAAATCTCCAAGTCTTACATCAATGCTACATCATGCCATGTCACACCATGAAGCCTCAATCTTCTCTCTTTATTTTAAATAAAATATAGGATGAAGAGCACAACAAATTTGGCTAACAATAACAGTTTGGCAGGTACTAACCTTGCCCGACCAAATTATAAAATGCTTATTGGCACACTAACACGTACGGTGTCGGGTAGTGCCCAATATCCTGATGCATGCTTTTGGCTATAGCATGTGTATATTTTTTTTAATCTCCACTTTAAATGCATGCTCTAAATTAACCGTTGTTAATCATCAATATAGATTTTCTATCCATTTAAAATCTTATGATATGAATGATAATGTTTTTACTAACATCATAGAAGTGTATCCAAAATCTTTAACCATTAGTTACTGCATTTTCGGACCAGGAAATGTTACATGCACCTTCGGTTCCAACAGTAACTCAAAATTTGTTTGGCTTCAAAAATTCTCAAATATTAGCTTGCAATAGACTTCTTTACACCTAAGTCTGGCTCAACATCTAGCCTCATAGAGAGTCAGCAATTCCAACTCCTTAAGTCTCAACTTATCCACCTTCAACCCTTAAGATCCGGCTGAACTGCACTGATCATATTTCTCTAGATACAACACTTAGTTCCAGCTTTTGGCACCTAGTTCCAACTTTAGTAATTAGTTTTATCCCGCAGCACCTAGTTTCAGCTTCAACATTTAGTTTCAGCTTCAACATAAAACTTCAACTTTAAGCTACAACTTCAACATCAAGTTATAATATTCATCACTTAGATACAACTTCAACATCAAATTACAGCTTCAATACCAAGTTACAGCTTTATGACCAAGTTACAGCCTTCAACATCAGATTACAGCTTCAACACCAAGTTACAGCCTTCAACATCAAATCAAACCTTCAACAGTGATCTTATCACAACCACTTTAGACTTATACTTAACATATCTATCGATCATAAATTTTACCGATTGTAAATAATCTAATTCTAACCATAAAAATATATATCATAGTTGTGTCACGTTTATGGATCATATTAATAATTAATGATCTTATTTGTACACAATAAAATATAGAATCATTCAACCAATATAAAACTTATATTATTTGAACTTTTATTTGACAAATAAGTATTTATTATTTGTGATGAAAAATGTTATAAATAATTTTATATCTAATATATATAAGAATATTCAAATATATTTTTAAAACATAATATGTCTTTTATAATTCTTTTACTAGTGGATTAATAAATTTTTATTTGATTGAGTATTTGTTGACATATCATTTTCAATATACCATGAATAAATTTTAATAATTTAAAATTTGATGTTAAAATATTTAACTATTAAATATTTTTATGTACTAATAATATTTATTTTAAAACTATTAAATACATATTTTATTAATAAATTATTAAATTTTTACGTGAAGTGCAAAACAATTGCTCACATACTATTAAAATTTAAAATGTTTTCTATATTTTTATTCTAATACGAGTTATGTCAATTAAATAAATAAACTATACAACAAAACATATGAGAAACAACTTTATACTAGAAAACGATAATAGCATTAATGAATTAATTTTTATATACTCAACGAGTGCACATAGGGTTTACACTCAATCTATCACAATAGCCTGCAAACCAACGCCAGAAGGTAAACCACACAAGGTGACAGGCTCAACCAAAAAGGTAAACCACACAACATGACAGACTCAGCCAAAAAAACGTATGTAGAGGGACTCAAACTCATGACCTTTGATCACAAGCATGTCTTACTCAACCAACTCGTCTACCCCATTGAGGGAGATTTAATAAGTTAGTTTACAGACTCATTGAGTGGTTAAATTAATGACATTCTTACAAACTTTTAATTTATTATAGTCATAGGTATTCTTAATACTTATTTTTTCGTCTTATAATTATCTAACATTTTAGAACTAATATTATCATTTTAGATATTTAAATTTAATAATGATATTTTTATACATGTTTGTGTTTATTTGAAAATGATTAATTTATATATATATATATATATATATATAAACAATTATTATCATTTCATATTGTCAAGTTTAAACAACAGGTTATATATGATAAGATATGTTGAAAATATAAAATATTTATATCTAACCCGGGCATCTCAAGATGTGTTTCTTTTCACTATTGGTTCACCTATGATCTTTAGGTGTTTATAGTAAAGAAATATATCGGTGATCCATTCGGGAGCACTCTGTTCTTCGGCCATGCATTGGATATGGTGACGGTGGTTCATACATTGATTGAATCAAAATTATAACATAAATGTTATTGGTTATCCATTTATACATGCATCCAAACCATTCCACTGCCCGTTTATGTTCGCATCTAATTTTCATCCAAATTGGATAAATTTATTTTATGCTAATGATTTTATCCGTTAAAAATTGATTATATATTATTCGACACAATTAAATTTTTATACCCGTTTATGTTCGCATCTAATTTTCATCCAAATTGGATAGTTTTTATTTTATGTTAATGACTTTATCCGTTAAAAATCGATTATATATTATTCGACACAGTGAAATTTTTATCTTTAAAAAGATAATAATTTGTGATATGTCATATTTTATATTTTTGTTCACTCATTTACCACTAATCTCGGTGTGTGAATTTTATTTTCTACTATAACTAGTATTATTTTGTAGATATTATTAATGAAAGATATAACACTGAAATATATATTGTATACTAATTAGTTGATATATCAATATTAAGCTAGTTTAATTATTAATTTATAATATATCTTATTTATATTAGACACTATTTAAAGTTTGCTTTTTAATACTCTTCTTAAGTTGGAGTGCGGATGTCCAATACTTACACTTATTTATATGTGTTTAAAAATGATTCGTTAATTTTTAAAAATTTATGTTGTTTGTGAACATGTTTAAACATGTTGATTTTTCAATTTTATATTTATTTTCTCATTATATGATAATCTAGTCATATGTTTTTAGTTTAATGATGATACATGATCTTAGCCATAATATGTGTTTTTGTTAGTTATCACAAAATACATTAGCATATTCTTTATGGGTAACACGCATGCCTCTTAAAGATATCATATCTAAATGGGTTCAAGTAACTAACGATATAAACCTAACCTACATTCAGCTCTTAGAATGGACTTTGACATTTTAGTTTGTTACTTAATTTTATAAAATACAAAAGAAATTCCATTAGCTGTTTTAAGTGGGATGTCAAATTAATATACATTGAAAGAGCTGGTTAATTTTAATTCTTTAATAATAATAATAAAATTGATCGTGTGTTCATTTTAAATATCAAATAATGTTTTAGGTCATATTAAGATATGACTTTTATGGTTTTGCATGAATTCATTATGTTGCATTTTTTAGAATCTCGACATGAACTTACTTTTTAGTTTTAATTATAAGATAAATTTCACACCGAGTAATCCAGTATTTTCTAGTATATCTAAGGTATATATGTGTTAATAATAATATATATATGTTTTGTATCGTATAACTTCAACATTAAGAAAAGGATTTAAATGACTGAGTTCATTCATCCGAAATTAATAATTTTAAATTACATGAGGTTGTCAATTATATTTTTCATTTTTTTATGTTAATCATGTCATCAACTTATAATAAATAACGATTAATGAATTACTCGCACTTTGAGCAATAAAAATTAATATGCCTGAGACTGTATGAAACAATCAACAACAATTATTGATTTTTAAACCAATTATGAGATGATTGTTGAGTATATCTAATAATTTTTAAAATTGATTCATTTAATGTTTCTCACGTTTTTTACTACTAAGAGGTGAAAACTCATAAACCTATTTTAAAATATTACCATAAAAAGTATTTAGGACATCTATCTGAAAAAGGTACTAACTGTGATAACAAGTATAACAAATAAACAACAAACAATAATGAGTTTTGGAACATGTAAAAAAGTTTCAATGTAATCGATATATTTTTTTATTGATTATTTTACAATTAATATGGTACCATAACGTTCCACTAAACTTTCAAAATTTTGTTTTATCGTAGAAACTAACTTGCAGATGATAGTCTGGTAGCTATTGAATAAATGAACTATAATCCAAGTTTATTTTTAAAAGCTTAACTTTTGTGTTTAAAAATCGATCCACCTTTGACCTTGACATCTATGTTCATAATATACTCGTTGGACCAAGTGAGATATTTTATGCAATATTTTATGAGTGTGAGAAAGGGTAAATAAGAAATAAAATTAATGTAAAATAACATATTATTTAAAAATAAATAAAACACGAGGTTGTTCTATCAAGAGATATAACATAATTATCTTTGTAATATAGTAAGTATTTTAAAGTTTTGATGATGCGACGCGACGACTATAAGATATTTGTCTGTTTAACAAAAAATATAAGAGATTAATCCACTGAATACATACTTTTAATATGTTATTAGACTAATAAGAAAACTAGAAATATCACCGAATAATCATACAAATAGGGGACTACGTATGTCACTATCGTTTTAGACGTAATACGATATATCAATGATTACAATAATTGTTTTTGTAAATTATATTGATGTATCATTGTGATTAGTATGAGAATTTTATTTTTCAAAAATATTTTGAAATCATTGGGATACGAAATGGTATAAAAAATAGTTATCAAAGTAAATAACACATGCGTGTATTATATCAGATATAGTAAATATAAATATTCATAACTAAAACATAATCTCTCACTGATCCTATCTATTCTTAAATTTAAAAGTACTCTGGTAAAATTTGTCCTCATGAAATAATTTAATCACGTAAATTTTAGTAAAAATTATCCAAGATCATAGATTTTTATGTGCTTTATTAATATCTAATAATTTTGTACCTTCTTATTAACCTATAAAATTTGGAGGTTTGTGCTTTCATACACGATCAAACTAATATTGTTCTTGGACTATATAACTTTACTCATTGTTTGAATATAACTAAAGGAGTCTTTCAATATCTTCTACGTTGCACAGTCCATAGAGCTGATGTTAGAAAAAAAAAACTTTTATAAATGATTACAAAAAGGTAAAAAATTATGTTATCATACTTGATGATGCAATAAGAGTATGTTTGCCATTGAAATAATACATAAGATAAATTGAAAAATATTTACACATTCATGTGATCTTCAAGTTATTTAACTTTGTATACGTGAACATGCGGTAGTTTGTTAGTCATAAATATCGAAGAACCATTTTGATTACTTTACCGTCTCTATCACTAATTTATTGAGAATCTATCTAAAACGTTTACTATAAAGAGTATATTTATCTTTAATCAAACTTGAGCGTACATAAAATTCACATCAACCAAATTATATAAATTGTTTTACATTTCATGAAGTTCTGATGTAGACAGATTAGCGCTAGAATTTATGAAGACAGCCGATCACCCGAAGAATGCAGCGAATTGACAGTTTCGGAGTCCGATGTCCGATTTTGACCCACAACATCTTATTTCGAAAGGAACGACGCCACGAGTTGAACTCACCAGCTTACGCTCGTGACATATGGTGTTTTTGGGCATTCAGAGTCGTTTACTATTTTATTTCGAATTTTTTATTACTTTCGGGCATGTTTTGTAATTTTTGTATTTTCGTATTAGGGTTTTCATTCGAACCCTTATTTAAACAGACTTTGTTTACGATGTAAGGGAGTTGAATTTTGATAAATAAAATTATGGTTTCCCTATATTGGCTTCTCTGCATTTACTTTGTATCATATTGGTATCAGACACAAGCAGTCCTGCGAGATGGTGCGAGGAAGACCCAGAGGTCGCGGCAGCGTTGCTATCGAAAGAGATGCGAGTGATTTTGGAGATCGCGAGAATGATGACCTGCGCCGTCAGGTCAATATCTTAACCGTCAGGTGGCTGAACTTACTAAAGGTAAAACATACATTATTATCTATAAAAGTGTATTTAAGTATTATGTTTTTCATACCAAAATATTGAACACGTTTCAATAAATGTATTTTTCATAATTTAATAATAATTTAAAAATAATCTAGGTGTATCCGCATTCCCAAAACATAAGACTGATTTACCAACATCTTTCCATATCAATTTTTTATAGTCAAAATTTGTTGGTGTTATAAAAAAACCTTTATCATGACTGGTTAAAAGTATATTGAGATACATCATTAAAATACTACCACTGAATATATGATACGTACATACAATATTTTACTAAGTTTATCTCAAATCCAAACAAGATCATAACTACAAGAAATTTATGGTCATTGATGAGATATTAGTTTGATCTTATATATATAATATAAATTAACCACTCAACGACTCTAAATTTCAATATCTTTTAGCGTACAAGTTTCTCTCTTAGATACTTTGTTCATGTTAGATAAAATAAACAATATATACAAAAAACTATTCCATGTTTTTTTATAGCATTTACCATCACACTCAAATCTAACACGTTTAATTCTTTAAAAGAGGTGCAACTTAACTTTTTTCATATATTCAAACTTTTCGATGAATTCCAGGTTTTACATAAATCATATATAAATGGATATAATACTAAAATTAATATATAAATTACATGAAGTATCTTGTAATTTAGAAAAAAAACAGGTTCATAGATTTCTATACATATGAGTTTAAAAACCTTAGTCGCAGATTTCTATACATATGAGTTTAAAAACCTTAGTCGCTTTATGCACACCTAATGTTTAAAAAAAATTGGTTTGCTTTCTCTACACAAATATCAAAGTATAAATAGTCAAAATAAATTTCATACCTTTCAATAATTAGCTTGATAATTATATTTATGGATTTGTTTTGGAAAACTTAAAAGTAATACTAAAGTTTTAGATTTTAATATAGTTTTTGGCACGTTAACATGCATAAATTTAATGTAACTGGTGACTATATGTAATTGATACAACTTATATAATTTGTTATTGAAGAAAAATTACAACAATAATAATTTCATAAAAAATACTCATTTTTATTACCAAGATGATATGAATAAGAAAATTTGTCTAGTATGAAGAAATATATATATACAATACATTATCTAAAGATAAAATATCGATTAATGAATAAGAAACTTGAAACTATTTACATGTATTCTGATTTGTAACTAAATTTATCTTATTCTTTGGTTGTTAAATTTTATGGGGAATGAAAACATGTACAAAAAATATATTTATGAAGATGTTTTGCATGTAATCGTGACTTTTATGCATTACATTAAACCTGAACTTAAAAAATGAGGTGAACATATGACTAAATATATAGGATATGTGATAGCTAGCAGTTTATTGGGAGAGCTCTGAGATTATTTTTTACTTACGAGAAATCCTAACCATATTGAAGACGACCTAAGAAACATAATGTTAAGAGAAGAGAAGGCGACAAAAAAAATATAATTCTCCTTTTAGGCTTATAGCTTATCTTGTTACTGTCAAAATTAGATCATAAAATCTTACATTTATATGTAAAAAATATAATAATGAATTTCAAAAATTATTATAAGGATGTCTTGAAGCGAGAAGGTTGAAATCAAGAAAATAATAAATCGTTACGAAATTTTGTATGGTTAGTGCTTGTCATTGAGAAATTTAATTGGTTTGAAGAATGTGAAACCCATAAATATATCCAACATACGTGATATTTATTGTGTAAAACACAAATATCATACGTTGGAAATGTACAATCAGTTGCACATTTGGGTTTTGTTAGTTAAAATTAAAGAAAAATAACTATACCGAATGGTATCAGACAAAAATTGATGATTATGAGTAATCACATATCTATTTTTTACATACCTGACATATATCGACATTTTAAGGCCATTCTTACAGGTTTTGATTATGGGTAATACTTACAAAACTATGAGGTATAGAATTCCAATGTTTGAAATTGTTGGGGTTACATCAACGGGTTTAACGTTTTGTATTGCATTCGTTTTTGTGAGTGCGAAAAAATTGGTCACCTACACTTGGGCATTGGATCAGCTTAAGTTTCTCATGATAGAAAATGAATGCACACCACCCGATGTTATGGTGATATATAGAGAATTTCAATCGATGGATGCAATTAAAAAGATATTTTCGGACACGAGACATGTGTTTATGAAAGTGGTATATTTGCAAGAATATTCTAGTGAATACAAATAAATCATTTACATAATGAATGATGTCGAACGATTTTTGTGCTTCTTGGAATTTGATCGTTTATTCTCAAAATAATCACAAGTTACATACTAACATAGTGATAATGAAAGCGACATATATAGTCTATCATAAGGCCTTGGAGTATACGAAATATCTTAGCTCAAACCGTAGTGTGAAAAATATCTTTACGCATACAATAACATGGTATATCATTGTAAAAACACAATAAAAAATCTAGTAAGTTCATTTATTATTATATATTAAAGTAATATTCAAGTGACATAGTGGAACTATTTTTTGTATTATTATTAGTGACAAAGATGTGTATTTAATTGAAACGGTTTATCAAGATGAGCCAACTAAAATTTAAAAAATTATAAGTGAAGTTTGAAATTTTGATCGGTTTCCAACATACAAAGATAAAGTCAACATTCGAGTAATGTAAAGAATTTTTTAAATTTTTATTCGACGGTGTAATATTCAAAGAAGTTAGAGAAGGGGTCAGCGAGACATCCCTCAAAATCATGTTAATATGATACGAATTAACTAAAAATAACGTTGACAAAGTAGAATATGGATATGTTGCTTGATTGATGCATGAGTTAGTATGTACATGTAAGATAAATATTATGGTAAAATAAGGATGTATTATGAGTTATCCATGACCAATAAGAGGTGGAAAAAATTCAAATTTATTACAAAAGCTAAAAGAAGAAGATGATTTTACATATAAATAGATCTCGAAAATGGTTAGTTTAATCTCAAAATAACCCAAGTTATTCCACCTAAAGAACTAGTGAAGACGAAAGGACATAGAAAAAACATATTAGCGTTACTTCGATAAAACGAGAGAAATCGTATTTTTAGCATCTTATTAAACAAATAAGTAGCAAGACCAAACCTTTATAATACACCCCTCTAAACCCAAATTTTTTTTGCAAGAACAAAAATAATATTAGTAATTCAAACTAAAATAATAACGAAATTTAAAATAAAAAAAACCCACCAAAACACTCAAACACCGAAATATTACACAAGAGTTGTTGTTTTGAGATCATCTTTCCACGTTTATGATTATATATATATATATATATATATATATATATATATATATATATATATAAGGTAGCGAATGTACAAATGGATTTTTACTATGATCTTAGGACTATATGTCACTATCTTTTCAGAAGTCAAGATTCATGACTGCATATGTGGAAACAACTAATCAAGGAAATTGATCGAGCGTGCCTTTGTATGAAGCTATTTATGGTACTCACAAAAAATAGATGAGGAATTTAAAAAGCTTCATTACTTTGATATATTTTTCGATTTAAACTTTATGCAAGTCCCTGATATTTGTTTTGTCATTGCAGTCGTGTTTAAATATATCGTGTGTACATTTTTTTCTACAAGTCTTGTTGACTTATTTAATTCTAAAAGATGTTTCGCCTCCTCTCATATAAATGAAAGAGGTTAGCATCCCTTACGTGAACGTGAATCATTTTATTAACGTAATAAAATTTATGAATGAAGTTATTTATCATATTCATAAAAAATTATGTTTAATAACAATGCTTGTATTAAATTAACAGGTATTCATCCATCTGAACACACCACTACCTTTCATTAATCCTAGTTGGAGTTACTTTTGTAGACAATGGAGTATTGGATGAATGAATCCATTATTCGATTGGATTGATAAATATATTCAAATCTATGGTCATATTAACCAAGACAGTATAACGATAAACATTATCTACAACTGAAAAACCTATACTTTAACTTCAATTTGTTGTAACTTAAATATATCATTTTCTAAACTATGTTTTGTTGCTTATTGTTATATCTATTAATAATATTGTTTAAGTTTGAAACATATAATTTTAGCATTAAAGAAACATAAGAACACAAACATGATAGTTTTAGAACATAATAAAAAATAAATAAAATTACAATAAATCACGATCGTTTCAGAACATAATATTGAAACTACAATACAAAATACAAATAAGACAACACTTTAGGCATCAGCTTGCATTTGTTGTCAAGAAGTTTGGTGTACGCATCTATTTCCACTTTATGATATAACTATTTATAAAGAGTTATATCATTACGATTAAATACGTTTGGTGCACACATCTATTTTTACTTGATCAAATCTATTTTCAACGACGTTCATGGTCACCTTTTTCACTTGAGGTCCGGAATTATTGTCAATAATACACAAAGAGAATAGCTTGAACGACTTTTACATGGACTCGTACGAGAGGTTGAATACCTGAAAGTTTGAATCAATTTTAGATATCCTAACCTAGTAGATACTTAGTCTCATCCTCATACATACGGCATTATGAATGTATAATTTATACCATACATGTAGTATATTTTCCATACTTTATCAAAACATAATGTAGTTTCATCTGTTAATGCGTTATTCACAATATTGACAGTTTTAATAGTTATCTTTGTGCATAGTCTATTCCATATCGTAGAACTGAGAGGTTTATTTTGCTAGAACGATTATCGATGGAGATATCGAGAGTTTCGATTGGTATATATAGAGACATGTATGAAGAATTAAGTTAACAAATTCTAGAGATCAATAAGTTTAAACAATTTGACAAATAACCCAACACGTGGATATATGATATATGGGTGAAATATCAAATCAATGCATCAATATTGGGTGTCTGTATAAAAGTAAAATTTTCACTAATATCAACGGGAGGAATCAAGATTAAGTGTTTCAAATTGGTAACTACTAGACATGTTGCATCAACGTGAGTTGTTTCCGTAACACACATTTCATTATTTTTCTAGTAGGCTTCCCACACATGTCATCACATTGGTTCGATATAAGTTTCCCAATTAAAACACATATAATCGATGAAACATGTCAAAATTAGTGCATAATTTTATTTATATGAACAACTAATATCGATGCATGTAGTCGATATTAGTAGTTAAGATGAAAACAAACTTTATAACCGGTGTTTCTTGGTTGTTAATGTATGTTTTATAGAGAAACATAAAAGGTAATTTTTAATAATTGTTTTTGCAAAACCCTTAAAAATACAAAATATAATTTGAAATACGTAAAGTATATAATATCCAAACTTACCTAAAGCCTAACATCCAAAAACATAACATCAAAAAATAAAGGATGAAAACATAACTAATGAACAAATACATAATGTATCCATAGTCGTCTAGATATGATCACATAATTCCAAGGTTTCCACTAATGCTTTTTTATTCTTTTCGAGTGTAATGTCGGGAAATAAATACTTATATAGTATCCTTTTAGTTAACATACATAACTTATATACGTGCATTATATATCATATTTTTTAAGCACAAACGTTCACCTCGTCCGGTAAAGGGTACAAAACATATCAAAGATTGTTCTCACGAAAAACGTTATACTATGTATCTATAGCATGAAGGCCAATACATGGTACTGTTGGTGTACCTCTATATTCCAATTTTAGAAATTTATGGTCATAATCTTGCCAAATTGAGTTGCTCCACTTTGTATTCATATTGACCCTTCTGCGTTTTCTACCTAAATGCTTTCTCAACTTAGCTGGTATGCATTGGATGTAGCTAACTACCAAATTATACGGTCGTGCATGTATGGTTTTATCTTTTCACCCTACCTAACATCATAGTCAAACCACGTCACTTTCTTGAACGATCTAATAGTTTGGAGAATCTCGTACAGTTGGAAATTGACATTTACTAAAATAGATGAAATTATTATATATACACATATATATTCAGTATAAATAATTACCAATATTGATACATATTAAGTATTAATACTTACTATAAAAAAACTATAAATATATGTATCACCTTAACCATTAAATGTTCGAAAATGTTCCCAACATGATGGTAATAAACTGTGTATATGGTTGTACAACCAACACTAAGAACCATGATAAACAATCCGTCTTCTTTTTGTCATGTTCGCATTTTGAATGTAAGAAAGTGTATAGTTTTGCTAAGATGTGGATCCATATTACATATTGGTCTAATGTGGCTATGTTTTGGAGGGACTACAGCCAATTATCATTGATTTGCATCATTACATTCTTAGTGAAAATAACAACGCTAAATAAATATAAGATATATGCTCGCGCGCAACTCACTATATTAGCCTTCGACCTTAACTGACCATGGTAACGTTCAGTAAAAAATACGTCTCTCAACCACGTAACATAAGCCCCCTTCTATGACATCTAATTGTCTATATACCGTGTTGTATATGACTTTTCGGACACATTATTAGCGGCTCAAGTCTTATTTGCGATACATACTATGCGCATTGTAAAATTAACACGATGGAGCAAAATATCGAAAGTAGCAAAAAGATAAACGAAACCCTGCCCTAAGGTAACAAAGCTGCACTTTTCAGTAACAAACGTGTTTTATTCAATAATAGCCGTCTAAGAATAGGCTTTCAAACCATTTATATAGAATTTTATCAAAACCCTAACCCAAAAGCATGGAAGTAATATAAATGTATCAAAATAAAATACTATAAAATCTGGATGCAATTAAATTTGATTTGCTAATTAAAACAAGTTCTTGAAATATTAAAATATATAAAAGCACACTAAACTAGGTATTTAGGTCCCTAAAAATTGGAATTTAGGGCCCAAACTTCGTGCATGGACTTTCAGCATGCGTCACATCTATGATAATCGTTGGGCTCGCCAAACCGTTCAATTTGAGTACCAATTTCGTTCAATTTGAGTACCAATTTCATTCAATTTTGATACCCGAGTGAAAAGTAAGATCTTTGCTTTTGTCCATTGATGTTAGATAAACGTGGGCCTTCGTTACTACATCAATGTAGCTCATAAAAAATGGCAAGTTACGGATAACCATCTGGTTATAAAGTAAATTATCGATAACCACCTAAGTTTGGACCTTACCAAAAACCACATATAGTATAAATTCTTCCAACAATACCCATGAAATACACAAACTCGTACAATCTTTGACCATTGTTAATTTCAATCTTCAAAACTTCATATCTTTCAAACTCTCACTTTAAAAAAATAATCCAAAAACATATATATTCCTATTTTTAAAGACGAACAAAATGAAATCCATGAATGATATTTTTGGAGATATTTTTAATTCAAATTTGCAACCAATTTGTTCATAATCCCGCAACTAAACAACTATTGTTTTTTCGCACTAAAGTTACATGTAATTTCGAAACTGAACAACGATTGATTTTTCAAACTAATTTTGCGATATAACTCTACGTAATTCCGCAACCCCAACTCAATTTGTTTAATAAAAAAAAAGTTTTTTCAACATAAAAATGCATATATTTTCACAACCACAGAAAGTTAGTTGTTTCACACTCAATTAACACTTATTTTCACAAACACAAGTTTGTATTTGTTTTTTTTCACACAATGAGACTCATTTAGCAACCAAACTCTTTTTTCCGCACTTATTGTCTTCTTATTTTTACAACACAATTGCATGTCATTCCTCAACTCATTTTTTTAAAAAGTTTGTTAACCACAAAAATGCATATATTTTTGCAACTACAAAAAGTTTAGTCACCAAGTTAACACTTATTTTTCATAAAACAAGTTTGTATAATATTTTTTTCCACATAATTAGATTTATTTAACAACTAAAGTTCTATTTTCGCAACTATTTCTTTATATTTCCGCAACATATTTGCACGTATTTTCGCAACTAAACACCATTTATTTTTCCGTAACCAAATTACACACAATTCATTAAGTAAAAAATAGTTGTTTTTTCAAAACCAATAGTATTTTCGGATATTTTTTGGAACTAATTTTAAACAATATTTTGGAATTTTGCAACTAAACAATAGTTGTTTTTTAAACCAATTTACACGTAATTTCGCAACTAAAGAACATTTATTTTTTAGCAAACGAAAATTCAAAAAATATATTTCATAGATCTAGTTTTGTTCGTCTTAAAAATACAAAACCACTCGTATTTTTTTAAAAAAATTGGAACCACAGGTTAAAATATATAACACTAAAAAACCTAAAAAAATCGATTAGAAATATTTCAAACTAACAGGTGATTGTATGTGAATACCAATTTAGTGTAAAGTGACTATCCGTAATTTATTTAAATTTTTAATGATTATTGATAAACACATTTGATGTTATAAGCTTGTCGATAAATTATCGAAAGGTATCCATATATTATGTTTAGTAAAATTGTTTCGTATAAATATAATAAAATCAAATAAATTAGATAAAATTTTAAAGTTTAGCTAAATTTTATAAATTCATTGGCTCGTTTCAAAATTATATATTATTTTATCTCTCACCATTTAACATCCGTATTTCGAAATGAAATACAATATAGTACTTCAAATAATTCCACCGGTTCAAATAATATGAGTGTGGTACGGTCCGAGGTGGTCCAGGAACTAAAGTAGCCAAATAGTAAAACTACAGTTCCACGTACGAGAAAAGTTAGTCTAGATTGGTGCCCACTGCCCGCTGATTGGAGGTGAGCATCACGCGCCTCAAAAGTGTCCTAGTTTTGGCATCACTTTCATGTTTTTTTATTACTTTTTATATTTCTTTTTGTTGTTTGGGTCCTTGTTATTGTAGGCCAAGGTTTCCTCTTATTTTTCTCTACCTTTATTTAAATATTCTTATTTTAATTTTATTTCATCATTATTATTATATTTAAAAATATATTTTTTATTCCAATATGTTACTAGTTGTTTTATTTCATTTAATGTGATTCATGTGGTTTCTATTGAAAATGTAGACACAAGCAAGCAAGGATGGGCAGCAACCTAGGAATTCAGTGAAATTTCCACCATTCCTTATTGGCCAGTAGTGTTGACCAAAGACTACCCTAAAGAATTGCATTGAAAATGCTCACCAAATCCTATTTGCAATAATGGCCTTAATCTTTCCATTCTGTTCATTAGTACTTATCTTTTGTGGTTTTGCTTGTGACTCTTAGTTTTTGTTTATTTTTCATAAGTTTTAAGGTAAATTTTAATCCATTGTATTTATTTAGAGAAGACTTTTTACAATAGTGTTGTGATTTTTTCTTTTTACATTTGGGAAATAAGTTTGTGTGCAAGTAGTTTACCTAATTATATAAAGGGTTTAAATGTTTATTTTGGTAGAGATTATGAGTTTAAATTTTAGGTATGTGATGACGAAAAGAAATCACCATAGATGAAATTATATTCCAAATATAGCATGGTAATCTAAAAGTAACAAATGTAGATATGTTTAGAGATTAATATATATTATTCTAAAAAATTAAAATAATTTAAGATATAGATGGTTTTATATAAAAATTGCTCAAAATCCTAAATTAGGATACAAGTTAATAAAATAAATATTTTAAAATAAAATTTCAATAAAATCAAATTTGATTTGAATAAAATAAAATTATTATTATTTTGTTTGGGCTTCCAGGCTACATCATCTCTTTCATGGTTGACAAAAAATCGTCCTCGAATTCAAAGCACAATCACCATCAACAACTATTTTCTTTTCAATTGTTACATTAGGAATTATATGTGTTAACCTTATCGGAATAAGATAAATTCTTCTCGAGTGTTCTTTATTCGAAGTCACATTGAAGTCATCGAGTTGATGAATTTTTTTGCTTTCGAAAGCCTTTTCTTAGTCTGAAAACAACACCCCATGTCTAGTTGATGAAAAAATTTAGTTTCAGAAACCTCTTCATATCTTGAAAAACATCTCGATAAGAAACTTTCTCTTTGATCCAAAGATTAGTAGTCAATTGAAAATCCTCCACTAACCGGTCAATACGATCGTCATCGAAACACATAGTGTATCCCCGCATATCAAACGATCTTCAAGATCTTCATGACCATAAATGTTGTTATCTCCTTTACAAATTGAATCAGATGAAATCAGAATTCAGAAACATGTTTACCCTGTAGCAGGAACTGATGCTCTAATACCAAATGATACAACAAAAATTAGAAAAAAAAACAATGATAGATGAAACCCTAATTCAAGGGTAACATGATAGATGAAACCCTAATCTAAGGGTAACAAAAGTTGCAATTTTCAGAGATAAAAATATATTATTCAAAAAATTTAAAATAACTTAAGACATTTGAGGCTTTATATAAGAACTGCTCAAAACTCTAAATTAGAATACAAGAAAATAAAATAAATGTTTTAAAATAAAATAAAATAAAATATTAATACAATCATATTTAATTTGAATAATATACGATATTTGAATAAAATAAAATTAAAAGAGTTTTTGTATGAGCTTCTAGATTACATCAGTATTTATCGTATATTAAGATATCGAAAGATGTTAAAGCTTGCAAATGCTTTAAAACTTACAAATAACATGTTTTAATGATCACATGAAGTAATTGACTTTAAAAAATAAAAAAATAGTATAATGTGATTTAAGATTTTGAGAAGTTTTTCTTAAAAGAAACGTGTGAGGAGAAAATAATTGAATATATTTGTTGTTTCATCCACGTTTATATTTAAATACATGTATATGTTCTTCATAAAAAAAATCACTTCTAATTTCACCCATGCAATTGTTAAAATGAAAATCTAATAATCTCATTAACAATGGGAATTGTAACGATATTAAAATTTTAGGGTTCACAAACTATAACGTTACGTTGGACTCTCTGTTTAGGTCTTACACCAATCTAGCTAGTATATACACTATATCTTACATGAGGCTCCCTTAGTTATCTGACAATCCATTAAACTGGATACTACTTATGTTTAAACAATTTGACTCATAATTGTAACTTGAAAGAGAGTGAAACGTAGCAAAAGCTTAAAAGAGGGATAAAACCCTAATTTAGTTTTTATTTAATCAAAATAGTCTGACGACAAAATAAGGTATAGGATGCTTTATATAGCATCTATCCAAAACCCTAATATCAAATAAAGAAAATTACATAAATGTCTAGAAACTAAAACAAATAAATAAAATAACGTCTAAATATGAAAACTGATTTTCGAAGGTTTTAGAGGTCGAATTTGGGTATTAAACTTTGTGACAAGTCACAGTTTTGAAATCTTACGGTCTCGTCGAAATCTTCGATTTGAGTACCTATTTCACCTAATTCCGATACCTGACCAAGAAACCAGTTTATCCGCAATCTTCGCTACATCATCCTTCCCCGGTTGGAAAGAATTCGACCTCGAATTCAAAACGTGGAAACATTGGATGAACTGCTCTACGACATTCGGAAGTGACTGACTCAACTCCCATGCTATGGAAACCCCGAGTTATAGCATCCAAGTCAGCATCGAAAGAACCGAACAGCAAAAACCTGCAATATCGTGTGATAGCAGAAGCCTCCAATCTCTTGAAACCCAAACTTTCTATCCCATACTTAGCATACATATCGACCACGACACTGTCTCTTTTGGACATTTCATCAAATACCTTAGGTGCACAAGAATAAGAATGAAACACAACGATGTCATCCAGTGAAGACCCGATTTTAGAGCTCACAGAATCCGTAATCTTCATATAACCATTCCAACCCAATCGTGTATCACAATTACAATTACTATTGAATGTAATCGATTCATGTAACATCAAAGTGTCAACACTTCTAAGAACATAAGCATGGCGATACATATAACCCGAATTGGGATCGGAAACGCTAGATAAAAGAGTGAAATCGGACAGACCATATGATTTCGGCTTACCTTTTTCAGCTTCGTACTGGTTGGTGGCAAGAACAATGGTAAGAACCCGTACCCTTCTGAAACTTTGTTCTCTATTCGAACCCGTAACCTTCTGAATCTTTGTTCTCTATTGGCTCCACTGATATATTTTCTTTTATTTTTTATTTTTGGTTTTGAGTTGGAGAGGGTATACTGGATATCATATCTTTTATCCACCGATTCATCCGTAGGAAAAGAAGAGAAACTTGAATTCGAAATTAATTCTTTGTTTTTCGATGAAAAAAATAGTGTAAAAGGTTTTGTTTCTTTATCCTTAGCTCTAGAACCTCTGGTGTTTTTAGGAGTAGAGAAAGAATTATTGTTTACCTTGTCGAAAGAAGATGCGATTTTTTCTGGTGTTATCCAAATATCATCATCTACATTATTAATCGGATCATCTTCTTCCTCATAACCGTATACATCATAAATCGGATCTCCTAATTCTGACCAAGTTTCATCAGAAATTTCACCTTCGTTGTCAGCCTCATACTCATCAAAGAGTGGATGTTTGAGTATCAGCGACTCCTCCATGTCACCATCAAAGTCAGGAATGTTGACTTTCTGGGTCCGGCGAGCCAACTGGTGCGGTGACTCGGTCACATCTGTGCGAGCCAACAACTGATAGAATTCGTCGGTATATTTATCCACAGATCTAGGTTCCTGACGAAGATTCTGACGTCGCTGGTAGAGTTCCCGCTCGAAGTTGTAGGGAAGGAAAGCCTTGCGGAGTTTTCTTTTGAATTTCTCCCAACTCTGGACTTTATCCTTGCCTTCACGCGCGCGGTTCTGCTTCACCTGCTGCCACCAAGCCTGTGCCCTACCGCGTAGGTGAATGGTGACTAATGCGACCCTTCTCTCCTCGGGAACTTCCTTGAAGTCCAGGACTTCTTCAATCTGGGATAACCAATCGATAAGTGCCTCTGCCTTAAGGCTGCCATCAAAGTCCGAGATGTCTATCTTGAATCCAAGCTCCCAGCGGTGGGTGTGAGAAGTATTCTGGTCGATCCCCTCCCCAAAAGGGTGAACCATGCCTTCAACCTCTGTGCTTTGTTGCTTGGCGGTAAGAACAGCCACCTGCCGGGTAAGATCGGCTACCTGACGGCGTAGGTCAGCATCTTCACGATCATCTACATCACTTGTATCTCGGTACACTCTAGCGCCACCGCGACCGCTGGTTCTTGCTCGTACCATCGCGCAAGACTGCCTGTGTCTGATACCAAATGAAAGAGAGTGAAACGTAGCAGAAGCTTAAAAGAGGGATAAAACCCTAATTTAGTTTTTATTTAATCAAAATAGTCTGACGACAAAATAAGGTATAGGATGCTTTATATAGCATCTATCCAAAACCCTAATATCAAATAAAGAAAATTACATAAATGTCTAGAAACTAAAACAAATAAATAAAATAACGTCTAAATATGAAAACTGATTTTCGAAGGTTTTAGAGGTCGAATTTGGGTATTAAACTTTGTGACAAGTCACAGTTTTGAAATCTTACGGTCTCGTCGAAATCTTCGATTTGAGTACCTATTTCACCTAATTCCGATACCTGACCAAGAAACCAGTTTATCCGCAATCTTCGCTACATCATAACTGATAAGGAAATATATTCATAAGGGACTTAAATGTAATTAATAAGGACTTGAAAGATAAGTTCTATTAATATAGAGTAAGATTAAAGTCTTATAAGAAGAATAGGGACTGAACTGTAAATATCTCTTTTATGTAACCGAATTTGTAACTAACTCACTGGGCCTATTTAAAGAGGCCGAGGAGGCTGATTACGCCTATGAAATAATTAGAGGAGAAAGATCATATTCACATATGAAAATCTCTGTGGATTCTTAGTAGATATTCTCAATCTTCTCTAGCTAATTTCTATTCTCACCAGTAACAACTTGGATTTTTAAATCTACATGGATGAAATATTTTGATTTTTAGGATATCCTTAAATCTCGTATTTTGATCATCCTATGTAATGAAGTGCATCTGTTAAAGTGCATAATATATAAACATGACCTTTTATAAGTAACTCAAAACGTCTTATCATTTTAGATGATTCTCAATAAAGAACTAAGGAGGGCATGCAATGAATTATGTGTGTATAGTTATTCTCAAAGTACCCACATTGTCAACTACCTCATAAAAGAATTTTAACTTGTCATATTGTGCAGCATGGAAATAACACGACCTTATAATCACCACATATCATTTTTCAATTGGTTTTATTCCATTGGATTTAAGATCGTTAAAATTAAAATTAAACTCACGGCATAATAACAATATTAATCATCATATTATTTAACAAAGAACATGCATACTAAACCGAAAAATAATATAATATAATAATATATAAAAAAAACCAAACTATAATCGAAAATGAACTCTCACTGCATTTAAATACCATATAAGCTAAGGATAATCTTGCAAACGTTGTGGTAATAAAAAAACAAGATGATAACACCTTAATGATATGATCTGCAACCATAAATTTTGTCTCGATATGCTTAATCCTGATATGATCATTCTCAATTATCTCATTAATATATATATGCACGTGGTGTCTATTTGTTTAAACTTTCTTAAACTACCGTTTTTGTTCGAGAACATGATAGTTGATTTATTGTCACATTAAAACATTATCGATTTTCAATTCCATTCACTTTAACAATCATGTGACAAATTTAAGCCAAAATACATGGGTTGATTCTTTAATACATGATATATACTCTACTGTCATCGTAGAGGATATGATAATAGTCCATTTCACACTATCGATGATGTTGTACCTCCCATCAAAATAAATACATAACCAAATATAGACCATATTATGTCCATACAACCATCAAAATTCGTGTCATAATAGCGTATAATTTCCAAATTATCTAGCATGTTGTACTCCAAAACCATAATGCTTGATCTTTTTAAAAAATGGGTAGACCCTCTTCATTGTAGTCTAATTGTCAACTCATATATGGTTCGAGCATCTCCCTGACACTCATACTATAAATGATTTATCTAGTTTGGTAAACACTTGAGCATATATAATATTCCCAGCTACCAAAGTGTATGAGAATGTTTGTATTATCTGAATGTGAAAATATGCCTCATGACACTAACTTAGTAAAAACTTATAACATGTGTTTATTAACTGATAATAAAAAGTAAAAATAAAATAACGTTTAATTTTTATTACTAACATAAAGATCTTAAATCGAAAAGAAAGTTGAACACCAAAAACATATTTACTTGTAAAACTAAAGAAAAGCAACCAAACTAAAACGGAAAAAATACATTAAGAATAATAAATGATAAATACAATTTAAAACATTAAAATTTGTGACAAATACATTTAAAAGAAATGGTTAAAACATTGAACGAGATTTATTCATTATTATCTTGTAAGATAAGTTTGTTTGAAAAATATGATTCATTATATAAAAAAACATGAGTTACCATTAGACATCCAAAACCAAACGGAATTATCAAATTGAGCAACTAGAGCCATGATTGTTTTAAACGAGTCTTTTGATAGGACTAGAGAAAATATCTCAGAACGAATTGATGCATTCATGTTGAGTATTACCTTTCAATACAAGTCGCGTTTTATATATTTATATTTTTCATAAAGTATCAAACTTGTATTTAAATATCCATTTACAACCAAATATATTTTTCCTTTATGTAATATGACAAGATTCTATACTAAATAATCTTGCATTGACTTATACTCATTGTTGATAAACTTAATCCGAACTTAGAGTTTAAACTCTTCATAACATCATGGCAGTTGATTCGATCATCTTTCATAATATGTGAAGACTTTTTATGTTTACTTAGAAAAGACACATAATATGAAGGTATCATACATCTTCTTTATCCAATGGATCTACTTAATATACACTCATCAAGTTGATCATTTTTCGGTTGTTGAGTTTGATTATCAAGAACATCATCAATATTTTATTCTTGAGATAAAGTGAAACATACGCATGAGGTATTATATTCCTTAGAATGTGGTAGATTGGAAAACTGACTATATATAGAGTATAAATGTGAGAGACTGGCTGAATTGGTTCTAATGTTCCTAAAATATCGTTACCCAAATCCTCCCCCCCTAAAACTTTGTATCTTTAGTTTTTTTTTGCAATTTCATAAAACAATCAAGCGCTTACTGAGAGAATAAAATTTAAAACCTCGTGAATGGTCTGAATATTCTATAAAATAATGGCTAACTACTTTTCAATTTCATCTTCTACTCGCTTGACTTGTAAAGCTTTACTTTCGTTAGATATCCTTATAAATATAAGAGCTTTAACTTGATATTTCACTCTTTCAAAAGCTCAAGTGGTGTTTTAGCTGCAAAATTAGTATGTATTTTATTAAGTACATATGTTTCTCACTTAATGACTTCATCTTATAGTGAAGTGTAAAGTGAACAAAATGATCATAACCTTCTTTTGAAAAGTGCAATTATTTCTCTCAGATACACCATTCATAGTGTATAAAGCCGACATAGTGTATGAAAAAACAATTCCACACTCCTCTAGATAGAGAGAAAATGAGTCATGATTTTGTGTACCATAATCATCATACTTACCATAGTATTCACCACTACGAAAAAATATGACGGTTTAATCCTTTTGCCAAAATGCAACTCAACGTCGATCTTAAAGGATGTGAAAGTACAACTAAAGAATCATCTAGATATAAAAAATTTCACTAGTCAAGGCTATTTTAACACTACAAATGGCCTATACAAGGAACATATACTTTTGAGTAGTAAAATTTAAAATCCTTCCATAATTGAGACCTCAGCTTTGGAGTGTACCAAGCAAATAAATACAAACATAAGTTGAGGCTACTGTATTAACCCACAAAGTATCCTTTATTAAATTTTGAAGTTATAACAAAAGTGATTTTACCATTCTTAGCCATCCAGGCTTTCTAAGTCTCGCAATTCTTCTTCACGTGATCTATAATCTTTATAGTGCAAACAAGCCCTATCCTTGCCCTTTTTATTCAATCTTCTTAAGATCAGTTCCCTATGATTTGGAACTTGAACCTATAGTTCGTGCATCACTAAATGACGTCCTCTTACGTGTGTTCATACCACCACATTTACTAACGTTTTACTATGTTAGCTTCTTGGCTCCCCCGAGTATATTTTTCCTCTTCATGTAAAATATTTACAATTAAGGTGTTAATGTCCCATTTCATATATTTTAAACCATAAGTTGTCTCAAAGATGTTGAATTGTTGGAGGAGCGACATGAATATGTATAACATTATAAGTGTCTCCAAGAGTTCTACGTTATATGCTTTTATCTTACTATGAATAAATGTCATTTCTATGATATGCACAATGGTATATGCCATTTATTCTCAGTATGAGTATAACTTCATGTTTCTACTCCTTAAAATTACCATGGGAACCTGAATAGTATATTTCAACTGATTATCAATAGTTTAACAGTCAAGAAAAAAAGAAAAATGATATTAATAAATTACTTTAAATAATTCCAAACATACTTTGACATACATACTAAAATTTTCTCAAGTTTTAAGTTCTAATAGACATTCATATAAAATAGATCATTGTAATCCTTAACGGAGATGTTAGGCACTAAAACGCTATACATTACTTATAAATGCTTGTTCTGCAAGGAAGACATGCTTGCTCACGATCAAATCATGAAAACTATTAAGAAGTTCTGATGAACCAGTCTAAAATCCAGTGACATAATTTAACATGACCAATCCATACTAAAATCCAATTGTGCATGAGTATGTGATGTGTGAATGTTGCAACGATATCATGTAACACTTTTATTATCTCAAAAAATGGGTGCATAGTCTGTCTGTAGGTAATGAGCACACATGCCCATTTCATCCAAGGGATATATGGGTAAAAGATGCTTGAAGAGCATGACCAGTTCGTATTATAGTTCGAGAGTAAGAACATATGAAGTGTAAATGTGCAAATCATGCCAGGAGTAATATTTCTAACTGAAAAGACCTTTGTGTTGTATTTTATTACAAAATGAATATCAAAATTACTCTATATGATCTGAAACATCCTTTAAAAACCTCAAATATATTGAAAGAGATGAATACCATTCAAACTGTAATCCTAAAAATAAATAATCACTTGGCATGAATGAACCCTCCGTACATCATAGAGTCCAAGTGCTTGGCACTTGTGGGTTATCAATCCCACATTTCAAAGGTCATAAAATCCTAATATTGTATGCTTAATTAACACACACATAAGGGGATAATATAAATGTATATCTCCTAAACATTTTACACAATACATAGTTATGTCATGACACTTGAACATGTAACAATATACGTACTAGATTTTATAAAACTTAATGTTTTATTGTATCATTGTATTCATACTTACAATGACATGGAAAAATGACATAGATTACAATTTAATAAGTGATATATTATATTTTATCTACCAAGTTTGATATATAATACGCAATAATCTGTACATTTTATATATATATATATATTTAAATTTATTTTTCTAAAATTTATCAATATTTTAAAACAGAACTTCTAATAGATATACTTAACAAATAATTCAAGTCAATCTGTTTTTTTAAATAGTAATATTCAATTTTGTAAATTATATCTAAAATTATTTAATATATTTAGATTTTTTTTATCACATAAATTTTTGAGTGGCTTACTAACTTTAAAATCCAATCACTATATCAACTCATTGCATATTATAGTTTAAGAGATAACATAACTCTTCCAAATTTAAAATGTACAATACTATATATTATAACAATATATCACGATGATTTGAGATATTTTATGGGAGTAAAATATCCCAAAATTTATAAAAAAAATTATTTTTTAATTAATACTTTAATAGATATATAGGCTAATATATAAAATGACTTATGAAAAAAGTTTGAGGTTAACATATACTATTATTTCTAACCTCTATTTGTGGTCTAAATTTGTTATAATAAAGAACTAAATTATACTTAGATGGATGGTTAGACATTGGCAAATAAAAATATTTAAAAAATAATTTAATTCTCCAAACCATATAACAACACGAATTATAAACATAATAATGGAATAAAATACGAATACATGTTGTATTAAATAGTCAATTTTTACTTGTTTTTTTTGTTAATTATTCAAAGGTTAATATGTTAAGTTAAAGATAATCATTTTCCTGAGACAAGCACTAGATCGTTTTCTTGCACTTCTTGTCTTAATCTAAAATTATTGTTCATTTTGTCTAATATCGATAAGTTAGTACATCAGACTCGTCTTTATCGTGATGATTTTAGTTTCTACTAAATCATTATTCATTCGACAAGAAATTCAAACATATGTTTCAAATTTGAGAATAGATGCACGATTCAAAGATCTTAACAAATGGAGAAATCTAAGAAAGAAAACAATATAAATTATGAACCATAAGTTTTTATCATTGGTACATCATTTGATTGAGTTAGTCTTATTTATTTCTGTTATGGCTGCATATGTTGAGCGTGTTTTCTCGTTGTGTATATTGAAAATAATTATTTGTGACGTTGGATGATGAACATATTTTGCAGTGCTTTCAGAATATGGATAAATCGACACCGTCAATCATCACAGCTTAGTTCTTGATTTTATATGTTAATTGTATCGAATATTGAAAATTTTATTATATTAATTATTTTTATTATGTGCAATATATATACCTAAAATTGCATCCGTATATTCATAAATCAATCACTAAATATTTTAATATATTATGTTACTAAAATTATAACTGAATTTTATCATATGTAAATTGCATTTAGTGACAATAAAAAAATAAAATCAAATAAAATAACGAGTAATTTTATTACTAACATAAAGATCTTAAATCTAAAAGAATGTTTAAAACCCACATATCATATTTATTTATAAAATTAAAAAAAGTAAACAATCCAAAACAAAAAAATACATTAAGAAAAAATATATATACAATTTTAACCATTAAAATTTGCTACAATACATTTTTAAAAATGATAAAAAAAATTGAACGAGATATATCCATTATTATCTTTTTAGATATGGTTTTTTATAAAATATTATTCATTATATAAAAAAATGTGAGTTATCATTGAATATCTAAAACCAAACTCAATTATCAATCACTACCCAAAATTTACAAGTTACTAAAAAGTATCTCAACCAATAATTTTACCCAAAATATTTCTCTAGTATAAATAAGTTTTCATCACGTAGTTTGGAAAAAATATATGAAAATATCATTGGTTGTTTTCAAAAGAATAAAACTAAATCGATAAATGATATATTTTTAAATATTTTCTATTTTTTTCGGTAAACCAATTAATCTTTGTTTCATAATTCACATTATTTTAACCTTTGTTTCTCAATTCGTATTTTTTCAGTGGTTTATTTTAACATGGAAGCAAACGGCTGTCTTTAAAAACCTTTGGTCTATCATTAGTAATAACAAATATTTTATTTGGTGTGACTGGATAAATACTGACAAAATTAAAATTAATAATTTATGAGACCTTGATCTTGGTTCCTCCCCTTCTTGGACTTGGAGGAAAATATTACGCATCCGACTTATGGCTTGTAATTTATACAGGGTTGCAATTAGCATTGGTTTGAATACCTCTTTCAGGTATGATCCTTGGCTTTTCTTCATCCCTTTGGTAACGCATGATGACACAAGTATCATTAAAGATTCTAGGCTTTGGAAAAACCTCAACGCCTCTGATATCATACACAATGATCGTTGGAATTGACCATCCAATATCAGATCGGCAAGAGCAAGGAATCACATCGAATTTCAGGATATTAACAATCTCATTCTCACTCTGCCTCTTTCTAACATCATTTCAACGATGTTCATTTACTGCAAAGACGGGAAATCTCAGCTTCATAATCAAGGACACGTATAATGTCATTCGTAAATCTACCCAATTATGGGTGTGCCGGGTTAGTATGGAATAAATTTAACATTCCTCATCATTCCTTTATTATTTGGCTCACCATCCTTGGCAAGCTTTCTACTCGTGACAAGATTCTGAGTTGGGGTTTAAAAACCCCACCAGATTGCATCTTATGCAACTCGGACTCTGAAAATATTTCTCATCTCCTCTATGATAGTTGTTTCACTAAGAGTTTTTAGAACCATTCTAGTTCTAAGTTGAGATTCCCGACTTCTTCCAATAGCTAACAAGCTTTTTTTGAGGCGTCAAACTGGTCTCATTCTCGAAACTCACATCTTTGGGGCTCTTATTTTGGCGCGGTCATTTACCACGTCTAGGGGGAGATGAATGCAAAATAAATTGGTTCTCCTCCGGCCACTGCCTCTATGGTGTCTTCCCAAATCTACTTTGATCTTCGGTTCAAATTTCATGCACCAAAATTAGCTGACGAATGTAATTTTTTGTTTTATAAACTTGATCTTTTATTTGTCTCCCTACATCTCTTCTCCCTTTTCAGAGTTGTTCATTGTCTACCATTGTTGACGGCTTTCATAGATTTGCATATTAGAGACTCTTTTGTTTTTACTGTTTTTCATGTAGTTGGGTTGTTTTACTTTTTTCCTTGGCTTTTTATGTTTTCTATTTACTATCTATTTTACAATATCTTATTTCCGAGTTGTCGCTGTTTCTTAATGATTTTTTTATGCCTCTTGTATTTATTCGGGGTATGTCTTAAATACTTATAAGAATAACTTTATTTAATTTAAATTCTTTTTACACAATTTTTTATTTATATTTTTCAACGTTTGGCACATCATTTTTTTATGTAGTTAGTAAGTGTTATGAATGAGTCGAATAGTGCCTTGACAGTGTATTGTGTTCGGCAGTACAATTTTGTGTCATTGACAAGCTGTAATACAATGGATGATTTTCCTAAAAGAGTCTATGAGCCCATTATGCCCACTGTCAAGTACGTCTATTTATTCCCTATAAATAGACTACTAGGACTACGCAAAACACAATCTGAAATCTGTAACCTTTTCTATCATAGTGAAACTCTTTTCTCTGGCGGCGCCCGTGGACGTAGACAATTGTCGAACCACGTTAAATCCCGTGTTCATTTAAATCTTTCATTCACATATGTTTTGTGCTTGAGCCATTTTGTGATAATTGCATAGTGATTTAATAACAAAATTGGTATCAGAGCCACGTGGTGAAATTAGGGATTTTGCAATTAGGGTTTCACAATGACGTCTACAACAACAAAATACATGATTGAAAAATTTGATGTGGGGGTCCAAATTTGCGTTGTGGAATATTAAACTGAAATCTTCATTGGTACTGCAAGGGCGGTGGAAGGCTGTGGAGAATAAGTTACCAGAAGAGATGAAAGAATAGGAGAAACAAGATCTTCAAGAAAGGGCTTTATGTTGGATTTTAATGAATGTGCAAGACAATGTGCATCACGAGATTAGTGGTGAGAAGAATGCTGCATGCACATGGAAAAAGCTAGGAGATCTTTACTCAGAAAAATCAGTAGTAAATCGATTATACTTGAAGAAGAGTTTTTATGATTTCAGATTGAAAGAAGGTATGTCCATAAAAGAGCACTTAGATAATTTTAAATCAATTATAATGGACTTGCAGAACATAAATATCAATATTGGGGATGAGGATCAAGCTTTGTTTGTATTGAGATAGTTACCAGCTCCCTGTGAAAACTTCTTAGATATCATTATGTATGGTGAGGATTAGTTATCGCTAGAAGATGTCAAAGGGACACTGCAATCAAAGAAGATGAGACAGTTGCAGCCAGACAATCAAGCTGAAAGGGAAGGTCTTATGACTAGGGGAAGATCTAGAAGCAAAGCGAGTTCTTTAAGAAGGAAGAACTGGAGGTCCAAGTCAAAGGTAAAGAACTCAAACTTTTATGAATACGGTTAGCAGGGTCATTATAGAAGAGATTTTCCGAAACTGAATGGTAAGAAGGGAAATCAAAAGGAAAATATAGCAAACATTGTTGAAGGTGTGAACGATTCCGACGATAGTGAAAATAGTGGTAGATGAGATGTATTGTCCGTGAGTTCAAACTTTAGGCAAAACTCTTGGGTACTCGATACTGGCGCTACATATCACATGTTTCAGTTCAAGCAGTGGTTCGATACTTACAAGCCAATATAGGGAACTGTCTATTTAGGGAACAATCATTCGTTGACTGTTGGTGGTATTGGTAACGTCAGAATTAGAATGTTTGACGGGGTTGTTAGAATTTTGACGTGCTGGCATGTTTCTGGGTTAAAGAGAAACCTGATTTCTCTTGGGACTCTAGACTCTCGGGGTTACAAGTACCGTGCAGAAGACGGTGTAATCAAAATGACAAAGGCTTAATGGTATGCATGAAAGGCAGTTTGCAGAAGGGTCTTTACATTCTCCAGAGGAGTGTTGTTATGGGCGATGCTGCAGTAGCATCATCAGGGAGTAATAGCCAAAGTAGGCAAGATCAAAATAAGTTGTGGCTTTGGCGTCTTGGTCACATGAGTGACAGAGAATTAGCTGTTTTGGGAAAGAGAGATTTGTTGAAAGGATATAAAGCAGAATCATTGGGATTTTGTGAGCACTGTGTGTTTGGTAAACAAACTAGAGTCAAATTCAGCAAATCGGCTGTAAGAAAGAATAAAGGGACAGTGGACTACACTCACTCAGATCTTTGGGGTCCAAACAGAATTCCATCCAAGAACGGAACCAGATACTACATGAGTTTGATTGATGATTATTCAAGGATGATGTGGGTTTACTTTCTAAAAATGAAAGATGAGGAATATTCAACCTTTGTCAAATAGAAGATGATGATTGAGAAGCAAACATGAAGAAAAATCAAACATCTTAAGACAAATAATGGGTTAGAATATTGCAATCGTGAGTTCAACGAGTTCTGCGAAGCTGAGGGAATAGTGTACCATCACACTTGTTCTAGAACACCACAACAAAATGGAGTTGCAGAAAGAATGAACAGAACGCTTTGTGACAAGGCACGAAGTATGCTCTCGCATTCCGGTGTGGGAAATGATTCTAGGCTGAAGCTATCAATACAGCGTGTTACTTGGTGAATCGGTCTCCATCAACGGTTATTAATTGTAAAACTCCTTTTGAGATTTGGTCTGGATCGTCGGCTGATTATGAACATTTGAGGGTGTTCGGTTATCCTGCGTATGCTCATGTGAGAGATGGTAAGCTTGAGCCGAGGGCAAAGAGGTGCATATTTCTAGGATATGCTACTGGAGTGAAGGGATATAGGTTATGGTGTACCTCTCTAAAGTCTCCAGGTTTCTCATCAGTAGGGACGTTACTTTTAATGAGTTTGCTTCGATAGACAGTCAAAATGAAGTAGAATTTTTTTTGAATCAGGATCGGTTGTGAGTAAACAAGTGGAGCTTGAAGTAAAATCAGTTCCTAGCAGGTCCAATAATTCAAGTGGTTCTGAGGTGGATCCAGAATCAGGAGGTAAAGCGTCAGCATTGGATGATAGTGACGATGATGCGCCTGAACCAGAACAACAACCTTATAGCATAGCATTGGGCAGAGAAAGAAGAGATATTAGACTTCCAAAAAGGTATGCGAATCTAGTTGCATATGCTCTGTCAGTTGCAGAAGAAGTTGAGATGCAGGAACCTAGTAGCTACAAAGAAGCTATAGAGAGTTCAGAGGCAGATCGATGGATTGGTGCTATGGGGTAAGAGATTGAATCTCTTCATAAGAATCAAACATGGAAGCTTGTTGACTTTTATAAAGGACAGAAGATAGTGGTCAGTAAATGGGTGTTCAAGAAAAAGGAAGGTAATCCAGGGGTTGAGACATCTCGATTCAAGGCAAGACTGGTCCCTAAGGGTTTTACTCAAAGGGAAGGAATCGACTTCAATGAAGTATTTTCTTCAGTGGGGAAGCATAGTTTGATTCGAGTTTTGTTAGCCATAGTAGTTTTGCAAGATTTAGAGCTTGAGCAGTTGGATGTGAAGACTGCGTTTCTACATGGTGAATTGGAGGAGCAAATCTACATGAGACAACCAGAGGGATTTATCGAACCTAATATGGAGGACAAAGTTTGTCTGCTCAAAAATTCACTATATGGTTTGAAACAGTGACCCAGGCAATGGTACAAACGTTTTGATACATTTATGGTGTCAAAAGGGTTCACGAGGAGTCCATATGGTAGTTGTGTGTATCATCAAAAGATGTCAGATGATTATTATGTTTACTTATTGTATGTGGATGATATGCTTATTGCTGCTTGTAGTATGTCACACATTGTGCAGTCAAAAAAGCAGCTTAGTGTTGAGTTTGAGATGAAGGATCTGGGTAGAGCAAAGAAAATTCTTGGTATGGAGATTATCAGGAACATAAGTTTAGGATCATTACACTTGTCTCAACGAAGCTATATTGAGAAAGTGTTACAACGATTCAACATGTTTGATGCTAAAGCAGTTAGCATTCCATTTGCTACTCATTTCAAGTTGTCTGCAGTAGGAGCGGCCAAGGACGATGCTGAGTTGGAACAAATGTCGAAGGTTCCATATGCAAGTGCAGTTGGTAGTATCATGTATGCTATGGTATGCACACGTCTTGATATTTCACATGCGGTTAGTATAGTTAGCACGTACATGGGATGTCCTGGGAAAGAACACTCGCAGGCAGTGAAATGGATACTTCAGTATCTTAAAACAATATTGTGAACGTTGGCTTAACTGTTAACAAGACCGATATTGGTGAATCGCTGAATGATGTTGTAGGATCATTGGTTGGTTTTGTCGATTCTAATTTTGCAGGTGATATGGATAAAAGAAGATCTCTGACAAGATATGTATTTACTCTAGCTGAGACTGCGATCAGTTGGAAAGCACAATTGCAAGCTACTGTAGCTTTGTCTACAACATAGGCAGAGTACATGGCGTTAACTGAAGCAGTTAAAGAGGCAATATGGTTTCAAGGTTTGGTGGCAGATTTGGGCTTAGATAGGACTACTACAAAAGTTTTTTGTGACAGTCAAAGCGCCATACACCTTACAGGGAACCAGATGTACCATAAGCGTACAAAGCACATAGATGTCAGGTATCATTTTATTCGTGATATAATATCAAAGGGAATTGTTGATGTGAAGAAAGTGTCTACACACGATAATCTAGCAGATAATAACCAAGGCAGTATCAGTTCGAAATTTTATGGAGTGCCTAAACTGGATTGGTGTTCGCAGTATAGAGTGAATGCCTTAGGGGCATTTGGTGAGTCCGAAGAAGAGAAGTTTCTTTGTTGATAGTGAAGAAAGTATATTCGCCTTAAGGGGAATATTTGTTATGAATGAGTCGAATAGTGCCTTGACAATGTACCGTGTTTGGCGGTACAGTTTTGTGTCATTGACAAGCTGTAATACAATGGATGATTTTCCTAAAAGAGTCTATGAGCCAATTAGGCCCATTGTCTAGTAAGTCTATTAATTCCCTATAAATAGACTACTAGGGCTACACAAAATACAGTCTGAAATCTGTAACATTTTCTATCATAGTGAAACTCTTTTCTCTGGCGGCGCCCGTGGATGTAGACATTTGTCGAACCACGTTAAATCCTGTGTTCATTTAAATCTCTAATATGTTTTGTGCTTGAGCCATTTTGTGATAATTGTATAGTGATTTAATAACAGTAAGGGTATTTCAAATATTAAAATAATGGATATTAAATATTAATTGTTATATATATAAAAACATTATAGAGTAATAGTTTTATTTTTAAATAATAGTAAACATATGATTGGTTTTAAATATCAGAGTACATTGTTCTAAAAATGTTTAATTTAATTTATTATATATATATATAATATAAATTTAACTGATAAAATATTTGATATAATTGATGTTTTTGTTATTTTACTTGTACATAAGATCAGTAACAAAGTTTTTTTCTTTTTACTTTTATCTTTGTTATATAGGATAATTACTTAAAAAATGTTTTGTTATTTTAAAATTATATATCCATAAAAATTATATTTTTTCCACCTAACTTATTAAAATTAGGCTAAGTAATTTTAAGTAAATTAGCTAAGATTGGGCAATTATTAATTTAGTAATTTATTTAGCTTACTCCATTTATTACTTTTTGTCAATCTTAGGAAGTAAATAAATCTTGTAATAATAATAATGTACATTACTGTTTATTATCCTGCATTCCGTCCCAATTATCTAACTAATATCTTATTTTTAATTGAAGTGGCCGTGAAATAAATTATCCTTGATGCGTTTGTTTTATACATTTTAGATGGTGCTACTGCTACCGACAATAAATATATACAGGGTTATACTAAAGAATAAGATGGGATGGAATGACTGTGTTAGAAAATTTGGATTTCATTTTGTTTTATATTTATTTAATTTTTGTTGTATTATAATATTTTTTTTAAACAGGTGTAATTATTCAATTTATTGTAAAAATTTCGACATATTTTTACCAAATAAGTTTGAAGATTTTATTACATGAAGCTAGATGGTTCATTTGTTTTTACGTTGAGTATTTGTTATCAGGTTAAATTGGTACGTTAGTTTTTTTATAAACACGGATACGTTAGTAAAAAAAATTTCGCATTGAAATCGTAAGAATAAATAGAAATATATTCACTTTTTTTCAAAGTGCAGGATGTGATTAGATTGTCGTGTTGTATAAATGTATTATAAATTTGTTTCTACATCAGATAATTCGAAAACAAAATGGACAAACTCAAATAAGAACATATTCATGGAGTGATGGGTACCATAAATATACAGTCAACAACCAATTATAAACGCATCAATTATATGCATGGTCACAACTAAAATATGACGCGTTAAAAACAAAAGTTCAAAGTGAAAACGCATACAAAATTTGTAAAAAATATCACAAAATCAGATATGACAAAAAATCTAAACAAAGAAACAAAATGAGGTGATCAATCTCGAATAACGGAAGAATAGGTTAGGTCGGGACAATTACTAAATTTATGTAACAAAAACGTTCTAGGATCCAGCTCGATAAATCTGTAATGGGTGCAAAACTATTTTTTAGTTTTTTTAATTTTTTACCTTTAGGAGGGACATGGGTGTAGAACCCTTACGAGTGCCTTGCGTACCCGTAAGAGTGTGTTGAGTACATAAATTTTAGGAGTATTAATCGTTTTTCCGTCATTTATCATGATTTAATCCTTGAGTAAATCAAAGACAAATAGTAGTTTTGGAATGCTAACTTGATGTTTGAGTGTATTAGTTATCGGCTATGGTCTTATACTGAACTGTTTATATACTATAGCCTGACTATTTAAAGCCATGTAGGCCAATAATCGGTCTTGATATTTCTATTTTGAAACTGCAATCTAGTTGTAATTGTTGTTAAAACATCTCCATTATTTTTTTTCTGGAGTTTGGCTTATTTGATATGGCCATAGGTAAGACGCAAGTCAAATAAATAACGGTTTCTATCGCTTAGTTATGGTTTTTCTTTAATCAATTTGGAAGTGTCCAAGTAAGGTTTATGCCCACAACGACTGCATCATATTAATGAAAAAATTCTTAAAATGATAAAGCTTCATGTCTATACCTTGTACCTACAAGTTTTAGATGGTTGTTCAAGAGCATAAGATAAATGCAGGAAAACCAATCATAGACCACATAATTTTTGAATGTGGCCATCATGATTAACTTTAAGAATATTCATAAACACGGTTCGTCTTTGGTTATTTTGACTAGATGCTTTCTAACCCGCCTTGGCGTATAAAACCTCATTCTCTTCTGAAAGTTTTTTTTATGACTAATGTACTATATGTAGTACTATTATTATTGGTAATTGGCTACTGATCTCTAGTTGGTACGACACTCGTTAAAGTTTCAAGTTGATGATTAATTAATTTGGATCTCATATATTCTGCGTAAAGGGTACCATATATGGAGAACTATGTGCATGAATTGGATGGAAGTCTGGATCTGATCACCTTCTCAATTTTGGCATATAATAATAACCAATTTTATGGAGATTTTATCTCATCATCTCTCACTAACCTCCAACAAGAAACCGAACATTTGAATGTCCGTGAAACTTTATACATAACCGAATCAACAAAAAACGTTAAGGTATAACAAATTTTTTTTTTTGGTAAATCTAAAAACTATACATGAAACATGCATTAAAGATCATGTGTTGTTTATAGTTGGAATGAAGCTAGTGCTACTATCAAACAAAAAAATGTAACTTAAAAGATATTAAAACATGTTGTGATATCATAAATATAGTTTGCAGGTTTATTATATAAAATATATTTTCCAAGTCTCCAAGTGAAGATATAAAATGTTAGGTGTAGGCTATAAGTAACTCATCCACACAGGTGCATCGTTGGATGTGACGTGACATGTATAAGCAATAACTAATGCAACTTTTTATATGTAGCTTGAGCCATGACTTAGTGGTAGAAACTTATGTTGGATCCAAAGGGCTGAGACAATTTGTTAAAGACTAGTGACTATTTTATTGATGAAGGTATGAATTAAGCCGATACAGGCTATTGTGAAGCGCGCTTATCCAAAACGAGTTGGACCGTACCAGAGTACTCTATTTTATAAGCATTAAATGGGTCTACTATTTTAGTCTCCTTATATTAATTAAATTTTTTATTAATTGGATATTCTATATTAATTAGGTTTTTAAAGAGGTATTCTATATTATTAGCTTTTAATCTAGAGTGTCTGGTGAAAAAATGGGTTTTTTCCTTAAACCTATAAATAGAAGAAAATATTGTTATGCAATATGCAATGTGATGAGATGATGAATTTCATGAGAAGCACATTTCTTAAGTGAGTGTAATAACTCTAGATATTTTGAGATATGAGGTGAAAGATAAATATTGAAGATAGTGATATGTTAATCACATCATCTTTTTCTATGAAAAATGATCGAGTCCATTTTGTTTGAGAGTCTTTTTGTAACCTACTTATTTATAAGAGTGTCCATTGCCCATAGATGTGGGATTTCTTCACAACCCCAACCAAGTTAAATTTGTCTTGTGTCCTTCGTTCTATTTACGTTTTATTTTGTTTGTTGATCATCTTGAACATGGTAATTTTTTTCTGAATGAATGATAATCATACAATGGTTCTTTTTTTAGCCAAACTGGAGTGGTGTTTTCCCCAACAAATAGTGTACTGAGTATTGAAAAAGTAGATCGGTGACCAATCTGAAACCTACAGAAGTAGATCTCACCTAGAAACTATAAAGCCATAAAAGGTGAGTTCCATGAATGTTAGCCTAAAAAAATCAATAGATCTAATGATTTCAAGATCTTGATAACTAAGGTTAAAGCTTACTTAGTACAAAAGGGATTGACTGTTGCTCTTAACAATAAATCTACATAGGTTAAATATATAGTACTGTCCAAAACTCATAGTGCCCTTATACTGGGCTTGAGAGATGAAGTGATAAGAGAGGTATCCGAAGAGCGTACGGTGTTGGGGATATGTAATATGATGGAGGCTATTGATATGATGAAGTCCTTAGCGAACATATTATATCTGAACAAACATCTTTACACACTGTCTATGAATAGTTATACATAGATCTGAAGGCCCATAGCCCATAGATGATTACAATTGAATCTTACTTGACTTAAATGTAGCAGGTGTGAAGGGGGAGGTTGAGGACTAGTTAATAATCCTTTGAAGTTCTTTGTCAAAGAAGTGTGAAAACTTTGTGGAGACCATATTCTACGAGAAATACTCCATTACGATAGTCGAAGTCAAGATTGTCCTAAACTTTAAAGATCTTCAAAAGAAAAATGTTATGAAATATGACTCTGAATGGGTCGTTCGGGAAAGAGAGATTTGAGTAAGAGGAGAAGAAAACCTTGGTCAAATTTCAAAGGGGTTGGGATAAGTTGAAAAGTAGTATGAAATGGTGTTTTATGGTTGTTATGCTGATGGGTTAATGAATTCTTATTGTTTGAGGTATAATAATAAATGGGTGTTGGATTTGGGTGTTATTTCACAAGACTTCCAATAAGCATTGGTTTAAATAATTTCGAATACTTGATGATGAAATGATCATCCTCGGGAATGAAAATATTACGATATCAAATAGATTATAACGATTCAAGTCAACATATCTACATAAATTGAGAGAGTGATTAACAATGTTCTCTATATACCTGAAGTTAAACATAATGTTCTTTCTATTAGGATATTAGATGAGGAAGGGTTTAATCATTGGAGTGGATATGGCAGACTAAGCGTCTTCCGAGGCTCCCTTGTTTCTATGAAACACAATATGACTAATGGTGTGTTAGTTTTCGAAGTTTTTCGTAGTGGTTGCATATATGTATAGTATGGTGCAGATTTCTACCAGGATGTGGCATCATTGATTGGGGAATTTAAATGAGAAAAGACTCAGTGAACTAAGTAAACAAAGGTTGTTAGATGGTAAGAACAAAATGGTGAAGTTTTTTCCCAACAACCAAACATCCATTGGACTGCTTGATTATGTTCATTAGACCTTTGAGGTCCAGTACGAGAACCTACCATAGGTGATGCATGGTAATGTATGTCGGTGATTGATGACTATTCGAAGAAAGTATGACTTCTACTTTTGAAGACCAAATATGAATCATTTGCTACCTTTGTAAACTAGAAGAGAATCAAACCAAGTGTTGAAGAAGCTTAAGACTGATAATGATTTGGAATATGTGTGCAAATAGTTCACTAGATATTTTGTAAAACTTGGTATTGCTAGACACTGAACCGTATGTGGGACTCCCTAACATAGCGGGCTTGCTGAGAGAATGATTCGAACCCAGTTGGAATGAGTTATATGTATACTTCATACAATTAGAATGAGTTGAAGGTTATGAGGAGAAGTCATGGAAGCATATGCATATATTATCAACATGAGTCCATTTACGACGCTAAAGTTTCTTTTCACTAAAAGCATGGGCTGGAAAGAAACCTAAGCTAGAATATTTGAGTGTTTGGATATGCTGCCTACGCACATGTGAAACAAGATAAGCTTAATCCAAGAGCACTAAAATGTTTGTTTCTCAACTATCCAGAAGGAGTTAAAGGGTATAGGTTGTGGTGGTTTGGGCCTAAATGTTAGAAAACTATAATAAGAAAGGACATGGTTTTCAATGAGAATGACATCTCGTTGAAGAAGATGGCGAAGACTCAACTTAATACTATCGCCAAGAGATATGAAATTGACGATAGATCTAATCTACAAAGTGAAGCTAAATACGCTTATGTCGAAGAAGATTTTGGACCTAGTTTTGCTTCAGGTCGTACAAATAAATTTTAACCATTAGATGTATCCGAAGCAGCCTGAGGGCTTGGTGCTCTTGGGATTTTAGATGATCCGATAGAAGAGCAGCATGATCTTGACAGTTATCAAGTAACAAAGGATCATCACGAAGACTAAGCAAACAACCGCAAAGGTATGGTTTTGCCGATATAATTGGTTATGTTTTATCGATTGAAATGTAGGGAAATGTGCTTGAATATGAAACATATCATGATGCTATCAAGAGTAGTGATAAATAAAATTAGCTGACGATCATTAAAGAGTAACTATGATATCTCAAGAGGATGAACACCTAGGTTGTCGTGGGTAGCCGAATGACTAAAAGCTCGATCTAATTAAATGGATATTCAATGGGAAGCAAGTATTCTTGGTTTTGAGTTACCAATATGCAAGTTTGTGCTCATAGCTAAGGGATTTACGTAAAAGAAGGGTATCGGTTTCAATGAGATTTTCTCCTTAGTTGCTTTATAAACTTTCGTTAGGGTTCTATTGTCAATTATTGTTAAATTTGATCTTGAGTTAGATCAAATGGATGTTACTACAACCTTTATGAATGATGAATGAGAAAATATGATTTCTATGTGTCAACCAAAATGGTTTGAAGAAAGGAAGGAGGGTGATGTGTATTTCTTTAGAAGATCCCTTTATGCTGAAATAGTCACCTAGGTAGTGGAATATTAGATTTGGTTCTTTTATGAGATTCATAAAATATATGCAGCTGTTATGAAAACTGTGTCTATTACAACATGGAGACACATATAGATAGACAAGTCCTATTATGGTTGTATCAGGATGTAATACTAATAGCTTGAAAATATATGAGAAATATTGAATCGATAAAGACTCAGCTGAAAAAAGAGTTTGAGTTGGAGGATACGGGAGATCCTAAGAGGATACTTGGTATTGATATCAAAAGTAACATTCGAAAGGGGTATATATTCTTATCTTAACAATAATATATACATAATATCTTAAGGAAATTCTCTTTGTCCAAAGCAAAAGGGATCGGAGATCCGATTGATTCCCAATTCAAACTCAGTGCCACTCAAGTACCAAATAAAGAAACAACTAAGATGTATATGCTGGAGATATTTTATACCAATGTTATTGGTAACATTATGTATGATTTGCACGAGACATCTGTTGGATCCTAAAGGTTGAGACAAGTTATCGAGGACCGGTGACTATGATGTCGAAGGAGATATGTATTAAGTCTAGGCAAGATAGTCTGAAACATGATGGTTTGAAGCGAGTTGATTCAAAGAAATCTTATCCGAATTAAGTTGGATTGTAGTACCATAGTTGGACTGAATCAGCGTACTATATATTCTAGGTCTCATGTTTATGAGGTCTCCTATTTTAGTCTTTTTATATTAATTCGATATCCTACTAATTGGGTTTTTTATATTCGTTACTTTTTTTTAAGAGGCTTCATATCTTAAGGGATTATGAGTTATTTTAAATGTTGATTAATGAGCTTTAATCCATAGTGTTTGATGAAGAATTATGGTTTTTCCTAAACATATTATTAGAAGAAGATAGTTTTATGCAATGTGTGATGTGATGAGACAATGACTTTTATGAGAATCATTTTCTTGAGTGAGTGAAATAACTCTAAGTTTTTAGAGATAATTAAGTTGATAGATAAACACAAAAGAGAGTTTTGTGGTTCATGTTATATTTTGCTACAAATAATGATTGAGTCTTTTGTGTTTGATGTCTTTTTGTAATCTACTTATTTATAAAAAGAGTGTCTATTTCCCGTGGATGTAAGATTTATTCACAAGCCGGACAACGTTAAATATATCTTGTGTGTTTGGTTTTATTTATGCGTTCTGTTATTTGTCTCTCGTCTAAAAATGGTAAATTATTTATTTTTCCGAAATATCGATAATCATACATTATTTTTGTTGCTTCGGTCGTTTCCCAACATAAACATATATTATGCAAATGCAAGATTGATGTTATATATATATATATAGCCCTAATAAACTAATCATAGGCTCGGCCAAAATCAGGTTATGGCTAACAATTTTGACTTTTTCGCCATTTCTATCATTTGGGAGTTTATATATTAATGAAAGTATATAGTTATGATTTTTAATCATATAGATAAGAAAATCATAAAATCGAATATAAAATAAGTACACACCAGGTTGTTATGATATAATTTTACACTCTATCAACAAAATACATGAGAGTAGAGAAACTTGACTCTCGTTGTAAATTTGTTTGTATAAAAATCATTCAGATAAAAATCCTGATTAGTCACGAGAATTGGTCATGTGTATAAAAAACTCACTGATGTTTTATTTATCAAAATAATCATTTTTGTTTGTTTTGTTTTGTATCTGTAATCACTCACGGGTGACCACATATGCAAATTGAGACAAATAAAAGTGACCACATATGCAAAAGGGACCAATAGAAGTGATTATTTTGATAAAAAAAATTAAACACCATTGGATTTTTTGATACACATGACCAATTCCAACAACTAACCAGGGTTCTTAGCCAAGTTATTTTCTATAACATTGTAGTGGTTCTGGAAAAATCAAACAAACTTCAATTCGAGGGACCTAAAAAAACACAAATTGTTTTATTAGTAAACGATCATATAATAGTTTTCACCGCTAATTATTGAATTCATGAACAATCTTATCCGTCACTAGGCATGACATCCAAAAATATTGAAACAAAACAAATTAATCTACTTAGGTTATTACTAGAACAACAAACCTGTATTTTTATCTTTTAAGTGTTTTTGTTATTTTCGTACATGTAAACAAAGAAAAAAAAGAAAAAAAGTGGCTTTAAAACCAAAATGGCGACTGAACCTTGAATCTTCAAACGACCTTCAACAGTCTTCCAAATACCAATCCAAATTCCAAATTCAAATTCAAAGAAAAAACAAAAAAACCTACAAATATTAAACCAAACAATAGAAAAAACCAAATTGAAATACTAAATCCAAGTCAAAGTCCAAATATCAACCCAAATCAAACTCCCAATCCAATACCAAAATTGAATCCAAATCCAAACACCTAAATCGAACGCCAAAGTTGAAAATGAGAAACACAAAACTCCACGTGTGAAATATCAAACAAAATCCATGCAGAAAACAAACATAAATCAAAAATAAAAATAAAAATAAAAATAAATCTCAAATCTCAAATCTCAACTCTCACTCTCATTCTCAATCTCAAATCTCAAATCCCAAATCTCAAATATCAAATCTTAAATCTTAAATCTGAAGTCTAAAATCTCAATTTGATTCTCATTTCTTAATTCCTAATTTTCAATATACTAATTTCAAATTCTTAATTTCTAATTTCTAATTTCTAATTTCCATTTTCCAATTCTAAGATCTAAAAACTAAGCCAAAATCATAACCAAAAGGTAAACTAATCCAATCCAAAACAAAAATAGAATCTAAAACAAAAATTCAAAATCAAAATTGCTACCTAAAATCGAAATTACCAAATACCAAACCAAACTCAACCACGTCATACCTGTTTGTTTTCTCAAATTTGTATAAAATCAAATCTAGTGTTTTACGAATATTGCAATGTTCCATAAATGATTTTTCTGGAATCATAGCACCAAATCACAATTCAACCGGTCAAATTGAAGTCATAGATATCACAATCCAAATGTCCAAAGTTCAGTAAAACCAATAATGTTTGCCACTTGATCATGCCTTTTGATTTTGGCTGCACACAACAGATCCCAAAACCCAAAATGCTCTTTCTTCTTGAGCCGACCAAGAAAACAGAAGGCAATCAAATTTTTGTATTTTGAATAAGAGGCACTTTGATTAAATGGTAAAATAGATTTCTTTCCAAATTTACAACTACTATAATTAGAATTATTACAAGTGTTTAATTAGCATCAAACAGATGTAGAGACTAAAACTTTTAGACGCGACAAAGAAAATTTTCCTAAACGAGAGTGACATTGATAAAAATCAGACGACATACTCAAGCAAAAATAAGATAAATCAACACTAGAACCTGCAATATTAATGACTTTAATTTCATCCAAGACATAAAATTATCCAATGTATGGTCTATACTAATCACTTTTCGAGTATGTTGATCCGGTGTGGCACATTGATGTAGACATGGCCGCAGAATTGGAAGTGAAAAACTGTCTAAAGGATTTTGTAACCTGGGGGTCCATTGCATATGATATCGTGGTGCTATCAGTATCTCCTAATGATGCAGCAGCAACATTAAAATGTGGAGGATAAAATGGAGGATAAATTTATAAATCGGTTGTGTATATTACAAAAACAATGGCTGTTAAAAAGAGTATTGTTGAGGGGGTCGTTGCAGATGTGTTTGTTGCTGAAATAATTGCTATTATTTTTCTCTCAGTATTAGGCATTGTGATTCCAATGATTCTTACTTTTACAAAAATCACACTCATAAAATGCAACCCTTTGTCTAGTGGGTGTTAGCCTAAATTGGTTTAGAAAAACATAAACACAGTTAAGAACATTGGTCACTTTGGACCCATTATCAACGTGAGTTTTGAGGTGTGGTTCCTCTATAATAAGCTCATGAACAACCAAATCTACACCCGAAAGAGGGGATCGCTGGAGAATTGTTCTATGGAATCCTTCAAACTCAGAGCGTAAGGCAATCACAAATTGTACTTGTCTTTGCTCCTCCCTTCTAGCAACATAAGGCTTGAATGCCTTCAATTCTGCAGATTATGTAAGAGCCAACTGATCCATTAATTTTACATGGCATCATAAAAATAAAAAAAACAATTAAGTTATTCTAATGTAAATAACGAATATCAAATTCTAACTAGTATTGTCTATAAAAATTAGACTGAGTATACGGTCTTTCCAAATGATCCCAAATCTTTTTTATTATTTCATACTTGGCAAACTGAGTATCAATTGCACGATTTACATAATTATTGGTTTAAGTGATTATTTTCGTGTTATCCATCTCACATATATCAAAACATGATTCTGACCACTAGTCGTACCAAAAGGTTGGAGCTTTATACGTTAAATACATCCCCACATGTGCTTGCCACAAAGTAATATTTTCATAACATAGCTTTAGTAAGAATAGTTTTCCCATTGAGCTGAATATTATAAACTGCATATATTTATCCTTATATGTCATAAATTCCATAAACTAAGTCTAAGTTCCCAAGAAAAAACATATCATAAACAAAATCAAATCGAAACAACTTCTAACTCCAAAATGAAGTCCATATTCCCAAGCACAAAATATATCCAAAATAAAATCAAATAAAAAAAATCTATAACACCAAACCGAAAATAGATTCTCAAGTAAAAACAGTTTCGAAACAAGATCAAACAGTCCAAATTAAAACATAAGACCTAGCGAAACAAAAGGAGGATATCTAGGCTTCCCCGATTACGTTACTCTAAAGATCAAACATGCTCTGATACAATATAAACATAGACAAACAAAAAAGAGAAAAGTAAATATAGACTAGTGGTTTTGTATTATTTAAAAATTTAGATTATATAGAGTTTAAACCACTATTTATAGAATAATAATATGAACTAAAGGGCTTATTTAGTATTAGTAATAACAAATAGACTTTAATATAATGGAAAAATTAAACCTTAGAACCCACAAATCATTTATATTATATATAAAAATCTAATATCATATATATCACATCTTTAGCACAAGAGGGTTCAAACCTTCTGTGCTTGGTATGTTTACGTTTGATACACTCTATAAATATTTCTAAATAAGTGTAATCAAAAGGATCTAATAGATCCTCATAAAAAAAGTTTGTCTATTCTTTGTTTAGATATGTGACCTAAATGCATGTGCCATAGATAAGCTTAAATTTCAGAGGTTATTGTATGTGTTACATTTATTGCAATTGGATACTTAGAAATATTATATAATCTATATAATCAAGAACACCCAAGACAATTTAGAAATTGTCATAAATGATCTGAAGGTTGGAGAGAGAAAGAAAATGAAGGTTGTATAAGTTGCAACCGAGGAGAACCATTTTGATACTTTGACCAATATATTATCAATTTTAAAGTTCACGTACAGTATCAGAATTATTCAAGTCTAGCAAACAGATGGATGGAAGCTAATTGTTAAAAGATTAGTTGGGACATCATGAAATGGAAATTGGAATCACTATAAGCTTGTGTGAATAATTATTTATTGTAGGTTACAAGTGATTGATGCGAAAAAAATATCGAGACTTAAGTGCATATAAGTTTGTCAAAACTTAAATGGAAGAGCTCTGCTACAGCTTATGAGAATAAGATCTAACGAAACCAAAGTGCATGAACCTGACCTACTGAATATTAGGAGCATAAACTTTGTTGTTGTAACCTAAATGCATGGACTTTACATGGTGAAACTTAGGTGCAAGAACTTTACCCGCTGAAGCTTCTGAAAGATACTTATATGTTTTTTAATGAAATTATTTTTTGATATAGTATGATGAATATGTAAACATGTGAAAATTTATGAATTGATCAAAACACGTTTAATTCGAGTGTGCCTTAATATTGATCATAAATAGTACCAGTAGTACGAATGTTAGAGACTTTGTGCCACTATCTATCAGGAATAGTCTAGCAATACGAATGTTAGAGACTTTGTGCCACTACCTATCAGGAATAGTCTAGCAATAAGAATGTCAGATGCTTCGTGCCACTAACTTTCAACTGTTTGTTGGAACAACATGTTAGTTGATATCGTAAGCATAGTGTACTACTTTCTCTCATTCTTGATTATATAAATATCAATCAAGAAGTATAAAACTTGTTTTGCATGAAAGTGAGAGCATTATTGATTTTAAAGAGAATAAACGTTAGAAATTTTCTTGTGAGAGAAACATTGTAAGCTGAGATTTCACTATGTAAGCTTATACTCTGAAAGTGAAAAGCTTTGAAACATAGGGTGTGAGAGGTGTTATATTGTTCAATCTTATTCTTATAATACTTCTTATATATACATTTAGTGATCTGTTATCCGTAGACATGCGATTTCTTCACAATCTGAACCATGTTAGATCTCGTGTTGTGATTGATTTTATATTTCATGTTCTTCTCGGTGTTTGGAAGTAAATAGACAAAGCTATATTCTTTCCTACCATACATGGACAAATTTATTTACAGTTGAAATAAAATCTCGGCCGATAGCCAAAACTTAAAATATTATAATTTCCATCGTAACACTTTTAATTTTAATAGGATAAAAAAATAATTATAAACAATTATATTATTCTAAAACGATATTATATAGGTATAGCTGTGATATATTTGTAAGAATTATGACAACCCAACTACTAATAAAATTGTTAAATAATAAAATCTACTAAACTCTAAAAACAAATACTATAATTCCAAAGTTATGTTTTCTTTTAGGTATCTTGAGTCTTGCTTTTTTATAAGATTATGTATTCGATGTTCATATGTGATACATTAACACAAAATAATATTACCTATCGCGATTTTAATTTTGTTTAAAACTTTTAAATTCTTATTTCCATATATTTAATTTTTGTTCATAACAGGAGGATGCATGACCGTAAAGATTGTATGTCAGAGTATCCTATACATGTTTTTTTAGATTAATGGTAAAAAATATGTTTCAATATATTTTTCCTATTAACATTTTGGCTTCTTTTTTGTTGGATTGAGATTTTTTTTGGTGGATCAAAACTTGTGAATATGTTTTTAGGGTTGTTTTTCTATATACATTTTTAGGAGTACTAGCAAAAATTTAAAAATCTATGATCATTTTAAAAAATAAACTTGTTCTAACCCGTATAATCACAGGTAATAAGATCTAACTGACACGACGAACAAACCGGTATCACTTCGAATCATTTTCGATAATAAGATATAACCGATACGATGAACAAACCATTAACACATTCGGTCATCTTTTATTTTTTCATTTTTAAACGTGACGACAATCATCTTTTATCAAAATAATATAATTTTTTTTTAGCGTGTAGAAAGAAAAATATGATTTTTACAAACATATAAAATCTCTATAATAATATTTATCTGATATTACACCAATAGATTTGGTCGGAACACATCTAGTTCTCGTTGCAGTTTACATTGTTAAAGTTGATATTCTATAGGTTGAGACATTTTCAGTTTCGACAATAATATCATATTTTGTTTAGAGAATAAATTATTAACTTTGTGATAGTGATTTTATTATTTTTAATTTTTAATTTTTAATTGTAAATATTTTAATTTATTTTTTAAAATCTTGTGTTTTAATTTTTCTTTTATAAATAACAACAATATTGTAGTATGAGTTCAAAAAAGTTAAATGTATATTCAAAGTTCAATTCGTTTCTAAACTTTATAATTTTTTCACGTATCCAAACATAATCAGTATTCCTAATATATTATCAAATTAATATTGGTTGTTTTAAATCATTTCAGTTGTTAGTCGGTTTAGGAAGCCGGTGATTCGTATTGCTTTTAATTGAAAAAATCCTAAGTTTGGAAAGTTCAAATTGAACTCGGACGGTGCTTACAACCTTTATGGTGAATTTAGAGAGGGAAGAATTGTAAGAGACAGTAATGGAAAGGTGATTTTTGGGCATGGTTGACTTTATGGTAAATGGATTCCTATTGTTGCAGAGTTTAGAGCTCTGTTAAATGGGCTTAATCTTTGTTACTCTGAGGGAATATTCAAACTGGATATAGAGACTGATTCTATCATTACTAATTTTTTTTAAAAGGAAAGTCTCTTTGGTTTCTATCGCATATTTTTAGCTTTTGTCGTAAACTGCTCTCCTGAGATATGAATTTGAATCATAATTTTAGAGAGCAGAAGGAAGCAGCCAACTGGATTGCAAAGGCTACTATGAAATCGAAGAAGGAAGTGGACTTTGATCATCTTCAAGCTCCAACAAACCTTAAAACTATTGCCTTCCTTGAAGAATTAGGGATCGGTTCGACCCTAATCACTAATCTGAGATAAAGAATAAATGAATTTACCTCAATTGCTTCGTCTTCATCTTCAATTGCTTTAAATTGGTGTTCAATTCCTCCAGTGGTTATGAGTTTGCTGGATTTTTGTGGTTAGGATTTCAAAATCGACTTGGTTTTTTGTTCGACTGGATATTGGAACTGATTGGTTTGGTATTGTGTACATCGAGAGAATCAGGCTTCTGTCAAGAGTAAAGATTAATTTTGGTTATGGAGATAAGGGCTGGTGGTTTAGAAGAGGAGGTCGAGCTTCGAGAATGGAGTAGAAAGCTTTCTGGTGAAGAAATGAGTTTTATCAGGTCTTGGGTTAATTGTTTGTAACACAACTCAATATATGTGTATCCTATTTATCGGTGAATAAAAATAATCAATTTAATTAAAAAAATAAAATATATCAAGTTAGTATCTCTATAATTTATTTCGAATAAAATATGAAGCGATGGATTTCGTGGTATATCTCTTAGTATTGTGAATTTTGTTTATAATTCTTGTAATAAATTTTTTAAAAATAAAAATAAAAATATTGATTTGCTAATTGCCTTTAATTATTATATAATTAAATGTTTAATATACGCTTGTTTAATCGTCATGATCAAATGATCTTTTTATCGCATGATCAAATGATCTTTTTATCGTAATTAATTTTTATTACTATTAAATAAAATCAAATAATATTAAAAAACTAATACTCAATATATAACACGTTTTGTTTGATTAATAAATTATTAAAAAAGACAAATTAAATGTTATAAATGTTTATTGCTTACAAAATTCGCATAATATTTTTATAAAATTAAAATTTTAAATTTCTAACATAAAAAAGTGAGAGATTATTGTCAAACTATATTTTAACATTATATCTCTACTATTTTAAGTTTAAAATTATATCTCTACCAACCGAAACCCAAGGCCAAGGAGACAGAATTCAGAAATTGGTTTTGAAGAGTGGTTCACCAAAAATGATTGCGATGCCCTTTCTCATTAAAGTAAAGAGAATTTAGTGGTCAATTTAGAAAGATTCAATAACCCACATGTCGCAACTGCACCCACTCCGGAAGCTGTAAAAAAATAATCAATACATTTGGCCTACTCAACTCTAACGGAATTGAATTGAATTGATACTTATCAAAGTTGAAAGTTTGTATTCTTTTTCTCTTCTGAAAATGAGCAAATTTAACCATCTATTTATTACTATAGCAATTTGATGTCATGCTAAATAAAGCAGGGAAAGTTTAAGTTTAGTTTGGATTTCAAAACAAGTCAATATAGTAGACCCATTCAATTTGAATAGGCATGTTTTTTAACTATCCATAAATATCCAACAAGCATTTGAGTTAATATTTACAAATAAATTATAGTATAAATATTGTAAATAACTTTTTTTTAAATCAAATTTTTAGTTTTTTAAAAATTTATATCTTTTAAACCGTAGTTCCAAAAGTAATTGAATGTACATTCGGTTTTATTTTCCTAGACAAACAAAACTATATCTATTAATGATTTTTTGAACTTTTTTTATCCGTAACATGCGAGATGAGACATAACCAAACATGTGAGACGAGACATAAATAAACATGCGAGACTAGACATAAATAAACATGCGAGACATGTACTACTTGATGATAAATATGCGAGACTAGGGTTATTCGGCGTGACGAAAACAAATCCATCAATGGATCTAGTTTTGTTTGTCTTCAAAAAACAATGTATGATCTCACATGATTTATTATGTCTCGTCTCACATGATTTAATAATGTTTTGTCTCTTAACTTTATTATGCCTAATCTTGCATGTTTTTTTGTATGATTGATTATGTCTGGTCTCGTATATTTTTTATGTACGATCTCGCATGTTTATTTATGTATGGGCATGTACTACTTGATGATAAATATGCGAGACTAGGGTTACTCGGTCTGACGGAAAAAATCCATCAATGTATCTAATTTTATTCGTCTTCAAAAAAATAATGTATGATCTCGCATTATTTATTATGTATCGTCTCATATGATTTAATAATGCTTTGTTTCTTAACTTTATAATGCATAATCTTGCATGTTTTCTCGTATGATTGATTATGTCTGGTCTCACATATTTTTTATGTACGATCTCGCATGTTTATTTATGTATGGGAATGTATGTTATTTGTGAATGGTCTCGCCAGTTACTGGCGAAAAAAATAAAAAAATATCATCAGTGAATCTAGTTTTATTTGTTTTAAAAAAACAATGCTGATGGTATTTTTCGATTTTTTTCGAGCTTTGGTTGAAAGATGCGATTTTTTTAAAAAAGTAATAAAGAGAATTTTTGGTTCACGAATGGTAAGTGGTTACGTGACTTATGATGAAATACAGATATTTGAGGTATTATTTAGAGAATTAGGTATTGCATTGAAGTTAAGTACAAAAAATGGATATTAGTTAGATAATAGTGAAAATTGAGGTATATATGACAATATAGTTTGGTTTTGGTTATTGGCCTTATTATTAAGGTGGTAATAAGTAGTGTCGGTTTTTTTTCTTTTTAGAATAAAATTTTATTGCACCCAAATATTATTTATAGTTTATTTTAGTCGTGTTTGTGTTTTTTTTATGTTTATCAATTTTTTTTATCACTCTAATGTTAATTTTTTATTGTTTTGAAAGATTTGATATTTTTTATTGAATTGTTAATGTCATGTAGAAATGACCGATTATATATATAATATAAATTATTATTTAAAATGATTATATTATGAGTTGCTCATTATTTTTACCGTATGCAGTAAATTTATTTATAGCAATATAAGTGGATTATGACACATGAGACTCATTTACATATGAGACCATTACTGAACTAGTTCTTAGAGATAAATATTAATCCAATAGTCGATTTAATATCGTATAATGACCGTACTAATAATTCTCTTATTAATAAACCTTAGTCCTTACAATGTATCAGAGGAATAACTATGTGAGAGATGTCGCATGTTCTTTAGGATCACACGATATTTACACGTTAGTGATACTGTGAGGATGTTATTTTTGAGGCATTGGATAAATACAGAACTTTGGATAGACCGATCGAGCACATTAGAGCAGAGAATCTGTCATTTATTTGGCCAAGAGAGACGAACAATAACTTGTTGTCAACTATGGGCTGTTAGGAGTACATTTTATGCTCTTAAAATTATACTGCTTAGTCGAGTTGTTCAAGGCCTAAATAGGGAAGTTAGGTTGTTATGGTTTGTCCAAGCACTAACATATATCATGTTTCTTAATTTCTTGACTACTCTTGTTTCAAGACTACCCAAGGCTAAACATGTGGTATTATTGGGCTAGATTTTTCTAGAACTCATGATTGTTGATGATGTTAGAGTCTCTTAGGTCACACATGTGTGTCACTATACAACTACGTGCATGTTGTTATGATTAAAAGTAGGAAGATATAGGGTCAGGGTTTAGTCCACATAAACTTGACCTCTGCCACATTTGTAATATTTACTTAAACGTTCTACATATTTAACTATATAGTTTTTCTATCTCTACCCTAGCCACCATTGTTGATGGGGTCAAAATTATTTGAGTGCAATAGTCAAATAGAGCATCGAATTTATTCGAGGGGGCCTAAAATAAATATCATACTGACTCAGTTGTGTACTAGCTATATATTTACTTATGAAATATATATAATAAAAAATGGTTAATGCGTTTGGAGGCTGATGAGTGTGATTAACATTCGTGACCCCACCCGGTTGGCCCATGGACCTAAAGTTAACCTATAAAGACCTAAAAGGACAACATTTAAAAGAGTTGAATATAATCTCTCTAGACATTAAATACAAGCACCTCAATTATCTCATTACCTTCCACCTTACACTTAATGCATCACGTAAACATTTACCAAAAATACCCTCAAACCAATTGTTTACCCTTACCAAATCAGCGACCACAATAGGAGTGGAAGGTACCCAAATATCCATATACATAACCTAACAAACAAATATACCTTGTAAGTTTTTTGAGACATGGATCACGATATGCAAACAGATCCTCCAATTGAAAATGAAGAGGTCATATTTGAGAAGCATGTGCACACTTCTCATGCGAATCATGATACTGAGAAAAAGTTTTTCATATAGGAAGAGCGTGATCGGTTATGAGCAAAAATTGAGGCATTAAGAGAATAGAAGCATGCTGAGAAATAATCTAGAGGGAAAGCATCCGTCAGTGTATCCCAAATATGATGAGCGAAATTATAATCCCTATCAAAATCCGAAGAAAGTTCCGAATGACCAGTCTCCCAATGCCCACCAAGAATCTACAAAAAACATCGGACTAAACATTATTAAAGCACCTCGGATTCTGTTGAGGGCTCAACAACAGAATCAGAATCATAAGTTTCATTTTCCTCTTCAAGTAATGATCATGGTCATAAGAAACAAAATGGAAACTAGCTAAAAAGCATTCGAAAAAGCATAATACATCAAGTAATCCGGATCCTTCAGGGAAGAAAATAGACCGAAAAGGTCAATGAAAACACAAAGAGTATCAGGAGAAGATGAAAGGTTTAGCATACCATAGTATAAATCACTTGTTAAGTGATCAATTCGTTGTGCAATCCGAGTATGGGATTTTCCACTCCAAATGATGATCACATATTTAGCCAAATATATAATTGGAGGTAATCGTCGTTGTCTTAAAAAATAATCTTTGGACATCTACCTAGGAATTTTGACAGTTTGAAAATAGATAAATATGATGGGAGCCATGACCCTGATAATCATCTCGAGCAATTTAAATTTTTTATGATGAGCTTTGATGATGATGACAGTCTATTGTGCATAGTTTTTATCAAACTTTTAAGGGTAGTGCCTTGAAGTGGTATAATAGATTACTGTAGGGATCAATCAAGAGTTTTGACATGTTTTGGATGGCATTCAAAATGCAGTTTATGGAAAGTAAAGAACTCAGATGCAATGGAGATACGGTAATCCATTATTGGCAATATCCCAATGAATCTTTAAAAAATTACATCAACCATCTTGTAAACACTAAAGATGGGTTGGCAGATTGTCTCGTCAAAGGTGGCCATAGTTTCACTTCGATAAGGGTTGTTAGCTGGCAAATTTAATTATTTGGCGACTCGAAAAAGGCAATGACCTAGAGTGGATTGTTAAACAAGGTTAGAGAACAAATTAATCTAGAGAAAACGAAAAGACTAAGGCAGCCTCATCAATATATACCTACCCCATTAACCCCTCTTACACAAGTGAGTAACAGATCACAACCAAGCACAAGTGAGCCTTAGACTGCATCGTATGTTGTCTGAAGGAAAAATATAGAAGCTCCTAAATAAGAGAGTACGATGGTAATTATTGAGAAATTCGATGTAGATCTGGAGTACTTAGATCTTGATCTGGATCAAGTCGAGTGAATGTGGTGGCTAAAAAAATTGGAAAGGTCTCCATGTTTTGTCGCCTCTTCAATTCATTAACTATTTTTGGAGGAGATACAATGAATGCACCTTCAAGTTTCATGTGGTTAGTTTGACCACGGAATTAGAGGGGAAAATGTCTTTACATCTCCACCAAAACCATATTTCCTTTATAGTATTCGATGAAGATGTTGTGGTAATAGGGGGATCTATTGAGAGCACAAAGATCCGAAGAATTTTGATAAAAGAAGGTAGTTCAACTAATATCTTATTTTTATCTACATATCAACAAATGAAGAATCGATATGTCATACTCCGAGTGAACAAAACCAAATGAGGGTTTACGGGAAACTCTGTTGATGTTATTGGGAAGTTCGAAGGAGATGTGATCCTTGGCAAAGGACCATTTAAGAAAATGGTCAAAGTAATGTTTGTGGTGGTGGATAGTCTGACCCCTTATAACGTCATCTTCAGTAGATATTGGCTATTAAGGATGCATGCAATTGCCTCAACAGTCTATTAATGTTTGAAATATGATGTCGGAGTTCAAGTAGGAGTGGTTTGGAGCAACCAAAAAATGTCTAGAGAATGTTATGTCACTACTCTTACTCTGAAATCCTTGGATGATTCAAGGGAGACTTCTAGTGTTGATATCATAATTGAAGAGGTCGAAGTGCACAATCTAGTAGATGGAAAAAATGTTAGAATTGAAGTTAAATTTCTATCAAAATTAAAAGGAAATTTGTTATCTTTTGTATCTAAAAATTTGCATGTATTGGCATAGTGCAATGAGTATGTGACTGGTTTACCAGCTAGTATAATTTTTCACAAGTTATTTGTGTGATCCAATGCGGACCCGCTAATCAAGAGAAGGAGATCTTTTTCCAAAGAAAAATATGAATCCACTGTTAAAGGGGGTGAACAGATTGACCAAGGTAGGACATATTCTGGAATCTCAATATCCACTATGGACAACAAATCTAGTACTTGTAAGAAAGAAGAATGGTAAATATTGAATGTGTATCAATTTCAAAGATCTCAACAGAGTACAGTTCCTCGAATAGATGAATTAGTGGATTCGACTTTGGGAAACTATTTTATATCTTTTATGGATACAATTGATGGGTAAAAATAGATCTGAATGACCACGATCATACTATGTTTATCACTGACATGAGGCTCTACTATTAGAAGGTAATGCCATTAAGCCTAAACAATGTTGGGGCTACTTACCAACGTCTACTCAACAAAGCATGTGATAGTTAGATTAGGAGGAATATATAAGTTTACATTGATGACATGATGGTAAACATTTTAAGGGAGGATGAGCACTTACTCGACCTTAAAGAAACTTTCTCTAGTTTAGAAGTCATTAATCGTAAACTGAATCCATAAAAGTGTACCTTCGGGGTACGATCCATAAATCTTTTGGGGTACATCATTAATGAAAAACGGATTCAAGATGACCCAACATAATTAGTTGCATTGTTGATTATGGACCCTTTTTGGACCACCAAAGAATTTTAAATATTGACTTGAAGGTTGGCAGGTTTGAATAGGTTTATATTGAGATCATCAGATAAATGTGTATAATTTTTTTAAGTATTGAGAAATGCCAAAGAATTCAACTAGTCTCCAAATTGTGATATGAAATTCTTAGAAATTAATAAGAATTTATCTTTGCCTAAAACTTTATTCAAACCAATCATGAGAGAAAAACTCTACTTGGTTCCAGCAGTTTCTGATTATGTTTTGAGTGCGATGCTGGTTCGGGAGGTTGATAGATGCTGAGAAAAGATACCTCAGGTTGGAAACGTTGGCCTTAACCTTGGTAATATCGGCTAGGAAAATGTGGCCTTATTTTCTAGTGCATTCAATCATGATTCAAACTTCATTTCCACTTAAAAACATATTACAAAAACCAGATATATCGGGACGAATAACCAAGTGGTCTGTAGAATTTGAAGACTATGATATGGATTTTGCTCTTCGAACAACAATCAAAGCTCATACTATAACATAATTTTTAGTTGAGTTCCATTCAGAGAGACCTTATGAAGAATCTTCTATTCACAAGAATTTCAAAGAATGGGTAATTCAAACAGATGAATGATCTAACATCATGGGTTGTGGGGCATAAATTTGTCTACTTTGTTTTTTGGAGATTCGATGTACCAAGCTATATGCTTTGGTTTTAAGACATAAAAAATGAAACAGAATACGAAGCAACTATAATAGTTTATAGGATTTTTCAAATATGTGGTGCCAAAAGAGTATGATTGTTGAGTGATTCTCAATTGCTCGTACATCAAGCGCAGGAACAATCCCAAACAAAGAAAGAACAGTTGGTAAAATATTTACAAGTGTCAAAAGAAATTATGCATGTTTAATATATAAAATATAAACATGTACCAACATAAAAACAATTGATGGGTGACTCGTTAGCCACTGTTCCGTATTCCGAGGCATACCATTGGATTTTGGTACAAAAGTGACCTTCTATAATAACAACCCTTGAAATGGAGATTGAAAATGAAACGAGTTTCCAAATATCAGCCAAATACAATCAAGATCGGAGGTATGGTATCCAAGAGTTCGTTACTAAATGAAGCCTTCCCGAAGACAAAAGCCTAGCTAAGAAGCTAAAGTTTAAAGCACACGAGTTTTGGATGTTGAGAGTGATCCTCTATAAAATATCTTTTAGTAAGCATTTGTTGCGATTCCTTGGAACCGGTGAGTCCAAATCAGTTTTATGTGAGTTACATGATGAGAACGGGCTTCCCATTGTGGCTACAAGGCTTTGACTCGAAGGGTCTTATTAGCAGGGTATTATTAGACATCTATCATGACAAACGCTAAAGATTTAGCTGGAAGATGTGATCCTTGTCAAAGATATGAAAATGAAATACATGTTCCAACACTTCATATGAAGTCAATGTCCAAAGCAATACATTTTAATAGATAGGGGGGGTTGATTTGGTTGGACCACATTGGATGGCTTATGGATGGTTTCGAAATATTATCTTGGCAATTGATTATTTTTTGAAATGGATCCTCTCTGGAATGACTTCAAGCGTGGTAATCAAGTTTATCTTTTCCAATATTTGTTGTAGGTTTGGAATTTTTAGACATATTACTACAGATAATGGCCCTTAATAAGACAACAAATATATTGAGGTTTTTTGTGCATCAAGAGGAATTCATAATTGTTTCTCCTTGATTTTTCACCCCCAAGCCAATATAAACAAATAAAGGTGGCAAACATAACCATTTTGATGGGTTTAAAAAAGAATTTAGAAATAGTGAAATGTAAATAGCCTAATTACCTACAAGAGTCTTGTGGGCTTACCGAAGTACTCCATATATTGCCACACAATAATCTTTTTTTTTGTATTGGTCTATGGAATGAATATAACATCACCAATAAAAGTTACTCTTCCCTCTTTCAGGGTCCAAAATTATTCCTAAGAAGAAAATAAAGCTGTAAGAAGAGCTCAGCTGGACATGATCAAAAGAAAGAAAATTAAGGCTTAATTAAGAACAACACATTATCAAGGTTTAGTGAGGAGTAGATATACATATAAAGTACAAATAGGAGACTTCCAAGTGGGAGACAAGGTTTTAAGAAAATTATTTTTGCACACCAAAGATAGAAAGTTTGGAAAGTTAACTCTGAATTGGGAATGACCATACACTATGTGTGAAAAAAAAATATCGTCCTCCTACTTATTGACAAGAGCATCTTGATTTGTCTTCTCGCCCAATAACCGTTCAATGGTTGCCTTATCATCAACTTAATGATTTTTTAATAAGTTAATCTCAAGTAACTAGATGATTTTTTACTTTTGTAATCAGCTTGTATTTTTTCATGACCGTACTTCACTTGAGCAGCTCATCCATAACAAATTTGACCTCTCCGGATCAAGTATTAGCTTTGGTATTTTCCTCTTTAATTAAAATTAATAAATTCTTATTTTCATCATGTAGAGAAGTGATGTATTCAATTTAAGGCGTTACTTATCTCTCCAGTTCAACAATTGGCCTCACGTAGCTCAAGATCGAATACCCTAAGATAAATGTTAGATGATAGACCATGGTAAACGTTTAATGATAGCGCATGATCAATACTAATTGAGAGACCAGTGTTAATGTTAGATGAAAGACCAGAGTAAAGTAAAAATGCTAGATGTGAGGTTAGGGTAAATGCGAGATGAGAGACCATCGTAAATGCTAGATGAGAGACCAATGTATATTTTAGATGAAAGAATAAGGTACATGTTAGATGAGAGACCATGATAAATGTTATATGAGAGACCAAGGTAAACTCTAGATGAGAGACCAAGTTAAATTCTAGATGATAGACCATGGTTAATGTTATATGAGAGACTATAATAAAATAAAATGCAGGATGCAAAACCAAGATAAATGCTAGATGGGAGACTAAGGTAAATGCTCGATGTGAGACTAATGGAGACCATGGTAAAATGCTAAAGATGGGAGACCAGGTTAAATCCTAGATGAGAGAACAAAATAAATGCGAGTTGAGAGACCAAGGTAAATTCTATATGAAAGACCGTAGTAAATAATAGATGAGAGACTTGGGTAAATGCTAGATTCAAAACCATGATAAATGTTAGATGAGAGACGAGGGTAAATGTTAGATGAGAGACTATAGTAAATGCTATATTAGTGACCAGAGTAAATGTTGGATACGAGAACAAAGTTAACTTGGCTCGTAAAAATAGAACTTAAAAAATAGAAAATATAATTCATGGATCTAGTTTTGTTCGTCTTAAAAAAACAAAACCAACATGACCTTCAGAATTTTTTATTCTGAGTTACGATATAAAATATACAAACTTTTAAAATTTTAAATTACAAAAAAGATAAAGCAAAAGAAAATACATGTATTTGAAGTTTTTATATAAACTGGTGTTTTTGGTAGAGAATATGGTTTAAGTAGCTATTAATAACTTGTCTTTTTTGAGTAGTAGTCCGTAATCAAATTTTTGGTTAATTTAATTTAATTACATGTAAATACTTTTGGACTCTTTTTTGTGTAAATAAACCTTTCAATTTTATAGAAATGTTGTTCATACATATGAACGAGGCATACCTCAAATAATTTACATTTAGTTCAAGATAGTACTACAAAAGTTACGACTATACCAAAATAGCTTGGACTATAATACATAAAAATTCAATATAACCACATAGAGGTATGCCATGGAATAACAAAATTATCAACAAGCACAAGAATGTCGACAAAAGTCGAAGACATGTAAAAAAAGGTAAGGATAACGCAAAAAATGTGTTGGATGTTAGCCAAAATCTCAAGTACTTTCGGTAACAACAATCTCCACAAATAAGGGGGAAAAAGAGAAACCGCAACGATGTTGGTAGAAAAAAAGCAGAAAACTTGAGATATATCTTCCATACGTGAAGAGAGTCAACTCGTGCAAGAGTCATCTGATTTTTTTTAAAAAACAAATAGAAACCTACAACCAAATGAGAGAGTAAGTAATTGGGCGCACGACTACGTTAACCATACCACCTTGCATTCAATGAATCTAAACTGAAGCTCATATAGTATATGTGTGACACCGCAGATGCAACGACGTGAGGAGAGAAAAAAATTCTTGAGTTTTTATTTCGCGAAACGTGATAAATGATTGCGCTAAAATAGGCACGCCAAAGATGATGATAGTTATATGGAGGTCAATTCGAAGCAATGTTATACAATGATGGCCAATCCAAATCGTTAATAATGAAACCGAGTTTAGAATTGGAAACATCCTAGATACCTTGAGCTTGAACAAACTCATAAATCATATGATTGCTTGATCTATCAGATGAATTGCACAACAAACACTCTGTAGGAAAATTTATTCTCCTACTAATGGACTTGTCCCGGATAGACAACTTATCCAGAATGGCAAACCAAAAGATAAAAAAAATACTACTGGATATTATATTTATGTCAAACTAACATTATCCACCCAATACTAGAGGACGTACGAATTGCTAAGTATTTAATTTTGAATTTACTACAAATCTCAAATAACATCGATAATATTGAGCAAATATTTAATATTTTATATCCTACCATCTTTGTTATAGTTTTTATATATAAATAGATATAACAAGTGTGATTAATAAATATAAAAAAGGTAAAATATTTATATAAAAATTTGATCACCTATCCTAATTAGGTATACCTATTAAAAAATACACCCTAATCATCTATACATATAAAAAGAATGACATCAACCTCATGCATACCAATCAATCTTGACAATTCTTTTGCAACCTAATCATCTACAACTACAAAAGAAACCACATTAACCTCATGAAAAAACAGAAACCTTGACAATTCTTTTACAGCCATTTCCTGTTCAAACCTCAACACTACAATACAATTCCCATTTACATGACAATTGACATGTACTCTCAAACAGTAATAGCTGGTCCAGTCCTGTTTAATTTTAGTGATTTCCAGGTGTAAATTCAGTACTACTACTAAATTAGTACTAAATTTAAACTTCACCAAATGTGGGTCCATATAATTATGCTATTGATAAATTCTCAGCGGCTTCTATTTGCAATTTCAATGCTTTTCTCCTTTTTTCAGGTCCCTAATCAAATTGGGCCATTTCCTCTTCTTCTTTTACAAGTATTTTTCATCATTTCTCATGCTTTATGGGTTATGTTTTTCTTGTGTGGTATTATTGGGGAATGTTTACCATCCGATTAATCAATGCCTTACACGTGTCTTAAATCATATCTGTAATCATGTCAATCCATGTGAAAGTTAAAAACATTTGCTTATTATAGTGATACACATGTGATGTAGTACAATTTACCTAGCAATAGCATAGTAGAGTAGTAGTAGTATAAAGTTGAATAATGCTCTTCATCATGTTATTTTGCACCAACATTATTATTGTTGTTATTATGCATTTACTTTTGAACCATCCTTGAGTGTCTATGGTGATAAAAACATCAATGGTTTGTAGAAGATTGGAGTATTTAGGGTTGTTGATGTATAGTTTGTGTGGTTATTGCATATTAAACAAGTTCTGATGTAAGTCTAACTAGCTGACTCAACATATATATTCAAAAAAGAATTGGTTGTATCTCACTATTATAAAATAAATAAATTTAATTATGTTTGTATATTGGTTGTATGTGACTATGTTTAAAATAAATATTATCATGTTTAAACTAAGCTTTATATATATATATATATATATATATATAACCCTTAAATTATACCATAACAGTAATATGTAATTTATAATTAATTTATAATTTATAAACAATTATTATATTAATAACAAAAATATGGACTAGATTTGGTGAGGGGAGGTGGTTTTGGCAACATAGTATATTAAATACGTTGATTGACATTTCTATTGCACATTATACAAGCATTTAAGGCATGAACTTAAAGATCCAAAAAAATCAGTAAATAACAATGATAAAATTTATTGAAAATATTACCAACAAAGCTAATAAAGTAAAGAATATAAGTATAAATCCAACTTCTAATGAAATTTGAATCCCTAAACAAAACTATAAAATAAAATATATTATTGTTCAAACTTATCGAATAGAAGATATTTCAACTCAAGTTAATCAAGATAACCTTCAAACAAATCGAAAAGTTAGATTAGAAAATGTGAACAATGTTAACAAATTACCAAAAAAAAAAATCTACGATATCTTAGTTTTTAACAAAAATAAAAATGAAACATAGAAACAACCATTCAAAATGAGGAAATAAAAAAACCTCCCCACACATTAGAGATAGACAACATGTTTAGTTCACTTAATAAATATGAAAATCTTGTTTATGGCTCAAAATATTTGAGTCCAGAAAATAAAGACCATATGAAACTGTCATCCAAAAAAAACGAAACCTCTGATGACATTAAGGAAATAAGAGGAACATCTAAACTGTCTCAAAACAAAAAATTCAATAAATGACTAAAAAACTTAAATAAAAAATTCCAAAGGTCCTATAAATGCAAATATAAATCATTCAAAAGTTCCATCTAGTTACTCTACCTCAAACCATCAAATGCCATTAAAAGTCCTCAATTGGAATGCAAGGGGAATCAGAATAAATGGCACAATTCGTAGAATTAAATTAATTATCAATTGTGAAAGAATTGATTTCATTGCTCTTCAAGAGCCAATAATCTATTCTGGAAAACTTGACTAAACTGTCAAATTATTAAGATTCAAAATTTAGGTAATCTGGATGAAGGACTTCCAAATTACCACTTTAATAGACCATGACCGAATTCAACATCTATCTGTAAAACATCTTTTGGTTAACATAGAATTCATTGTTTCAATAATATATGCAAAATGTACCAGATCATTGAGATATGATTTGTGGAAAAATCTAAAAGAAATATCTAGCACTAACCAAAAATGCTTAGTGCTTGGAGACTTCAATGTAATTGCTTTAGCTGATAAACAACTATCTTGTTCATCTTTGTGTCAAAATAATATTGATGATTTTAATGAAACAATAATGGAATGCCACCTTGAAGATGTTGGCTTTTCAGGATCCAAATTCACATGGACCAACAATATAGCCTAGAAAAGATTAGACATGGCATTGTATAATGTTTCATGGCACGATTAGTTTGATATTATGATGGTGAAACATCTAACAACAACTGACTCAGATCATTCACCATTGTGTTCATCTATATCTAACAACTTTAACAAGCCAAATCAAGTTTTTTGATTTACTTAACATGTGGATTCTCTATCCAGAGTTTTTGAAAATTGTTGAAGAGAATTGGTCTGTAAACATCATTGGAACACCTTTACACGCGCTCTAGTCTAAACTTAAAAGGTTAAAACATAAATTAAAACAGTAGAATTGGGAAATTTTTGGTAATATATTTGATAGCCTACCAAATGCTGAAGATGAAGTAAAATACATTCACACATGTTATGAAAACTTAAAAACCTTAGAAGTTAAAATCAGGCTTTCAAAAGCCAAACCCAACCACCTTAATCTGCTGGCCAAGGAAAAAGCTTTATGGGAACAGAAAGCTACAATATCCCGGGCCAAGAATGGGGACAAAAACACATCATCTTTCCATAACTATGTAAAAAAAAGAATAAAAATTAGGATCCATGGAATCTAGAATGAATATTCCTGGATTGATGACCAATATATCATAGGAAAGCTAGTTGTTGATCACTTTAAAGCTATTCCAAACTCCCAACCAACCCAAAACATTCTTTGAATATTTCCAAAACAATTTACCAAATCTAGTCACATATCAAGATAATATGTTTTAACATCTTGTCCAACTGAAGATGAAATCTTCAAAACTATTCAATCAATCAGCCTCAATAGTGTGGCTGTCATTGATGGTTTTAATTCAAAGTTCTATAACACTTGTTGGACCATAATAAAAAAAACGATATATGTGATGCAATTGTAAAATACTTTAATGTAAACTCTGCTCATATCAGATTTTATGATATTCCTTAATGTATGATTCCAAAAAAAGACTCTAGTATGACTTAGAGTGATTTGAGGCCTATTAGTCTTTCTAATGTCCTGAACAAAACTATATCTAAATTGATCAATAATAGGTTGGCTACCTTAATCCTAAAAATCATATCAGATGATTACGGACATTTTGTGATAAACAAATACATTCATGAGCATATTTTAATTTCTCATGAATTAACTTATGAGTTAACTAAAAAGATTAGAGTTGGAAATATAATTTTTAAACTTGATTTGGATAAAACTTTTGATAGGATATCAGTAAAATTTATAAAAAAGGTCTAACTATTGCAAATTTTTATGTTATCATTAGTTGAACCCTATATGGTTTCTTCAAATCTTCCAATGGTGTGAGGTAGGGTGATTTTTTCACCCAGCCTCTTCAGCATTGTTGAAGAATATTTTATAATGGGTATTAAAACACTGTTTCTTGAAAACTAAACAATGAAATACGACTTAAGAGGTAACATTCTTATACCATGTCTTGCATATGCGGATGACATAATAATCTTTATGAATGGATTAATTAACAATATTAAGTTTTTTGAGGACTTTCTAAATCATTATAAAAAAGTTTCCACCCAACTTATAAACAAAAAAAATATATCTTCATTAGATAACAAAATAGAGAAAGAACTTCAAAGAATCTATCAGTAATCTTATTGGTTTCAAACACAGTAACCTACCCATTAAATACATGGGTATAACTATTCATCCGAGTAACAAAATCTGTTACTTTGATGATATAACTACTAAAATAAAAAAAACAATATATATATATATATATATATATATATTATAATAGGATTTTAAAAACCTTATATTTGGAGGTAAAATGGTATTAATATAGATTGTACTAATGGCCATTCCATCTTATTACATACAAAGTTACAATCTCCCTAAAACTATAGTAGATAGAATTTACAGATGACTAAATAAATTTCTTTGGGGTTCAAAAGAAGATAATAATATTATTGTTTGGTCTAACTGGTAAAAGTTTTATAATTCTTATGAGAAAAAATGTTTTTTTTTCAACAAACCAAAATTTGTATATATTAAGCCTTAATGGCTGAAAATGTTACATAGATGATCAATAGATTGATCTATATTGTTCTCTTACAATCTAACAATGCAGTTTCCTGAGTTAACTTAATTATAAACTTAAATTATATTAGTATTTTGAGATGAGAATGGTTTCTGATAAAGTATTTAAAATCTAGATGATTATTGAGCTATCCTTTGGCCTTTCAGTCATGTAATTGTATCTACAATCAAAGAATACATTATATAATTGGTCAAGAGTAACATGGTATGAAGAAGTTAGTTACCAATGTAGTTATAGGCATGAGATTAAATTAACTCTTGAAGATATTAGCCTTCCAATATTAAATAACCAAGGTTAATGCTCTCTGGAAAAATGATAACCTTAAAGTCTAAGAGGATTGAGTATCTTTAAATTCACAATTTATCTTGTTCTTTAATGTCCAGTTAGAAACCCTAAGTAGCAACACCATTTGTTCACAAAAAAGATGCTTTATAGTCATTTGAGAGTATATAAGGTTTCTGTAGCATGTTGTTATATTTTTAAGGTCTTAGGGAGCCAAACCAGAGAAAATAATATTGAGCAATAACAAAAAATCAAATTCAATATCAATGAGTTTATAGTAATTAAATTTACATAATAATAGGCCTTCTAGTAAGGCTCTTGATGCAGCAATAATAGAAGAGTTTTTTCTGTATAAAGATCCTTTTGCATAAATTAATTTTCCCAAGTTTTTTTATGACAAAAGCTCCACATGCTTTACCATTATACAAGCAAGTGCCATTGCAGTTTCAGTGTGTTAATTAATGGAGGGAACCATTTAACATTTGAAGGTTTGATTGAAGATAACATGTGGTTAAAGCATCCTAGTTCTTTTGCATTTCTAAGATCACGAGACCGGTATTTTGATTTGAAAAGAGAAATAATGTCTAGTTTGGATAGGTTACAAAGAACTTTATCTATTATGTTCTTAGAAGAAAGTCTAATATTGGTATCTTTTGCTTGATATCTTGTTGACCAAGAAACCTAAGTAATTAAAAATGGTAAAATTGTTCTTATGTGTCTTTTTGAGAATATGACATCAACTAATAGTTAATCAAGTGTTTTATGGTCATGTTCTGAAAGATAAATATGTTAAAAATTCCTGAGAAGTATTTCCATACTTCCTAAATAGTTTGACAGGATACAAACAGATAATTTGTAGATTCTATATTATTACAAAATTCGCATTTGGATGTGAGACTTATATTTTCTTTTGAATGAGAGTCAACATATATAAATCTTTAAGAATTCTCTATAGAGTGAAAAAGCACTTCTTAGGGGTGAATTTATTCCATATTTAATTAAATAATTGAGAGATTGGCTTATGTTTCATGCTAACATTCCAGGTATGAGGAAGAGAGAACATTTCATTAAAGGATATATTCCAGATGATGATATTTCTGTGGAGTTAGATAGGGATATTTTTGAAATTATTTAAGTATCATAATTTAGAACTTCATCTTTAAGTTTGTCAAGGCTCCATAAACCATTTGACCAGAAGTCAGAGATTAAGTTGCCATGATGCCAGTTATTGTTTTCATTGAAATATATGGTTATGAAAGGGTGATTGTTGCGCTATTTTTCCAGCCAAAAGTCAACATTGCCACAACCCACTTTCCAGCTAATAAAATCCTTCACAAATGGTCTGGTTTTTAATAATTTTCCAAATTTTTGAGTTTATTTGTTTTACTAAAATTTGCAAAAGATGAGAAGTTGGGCAATAAATTGAATTCATAAGATTGGACCAAAGAGATTTATTTTCCCTTAAAGTCATCCATAACTTATAGGAAAATGAAAATTGGATGGCATATATATTCCTTAGATTTAAACCTTGTTTCTCAAAAGGGTAGCTAAAAGAAGAAAGGTTAGACCAAATGATATAATTGTGGTTTTTTTTGGTTCCCCAAAAAAATAGTTTATCAAGTTATTAATTCTTTTGATAACAGTTTTAGTAATTAAGTTGCTTTGAAAATAATATATTAGAACTTCAAGGAAAACATATTGAATGAGTGTCAATCTACCTTCAAAATATATATTTTTACAATCACAATATAATATTTTATTCCTTATTTTTGTGACTATATCATCAAGATGCTCAATTATATTCCTTGGATGAATGTTAATACCAATGTGTCTGAATGTGAGATAATTATGGTTAAAACCAGAGATATTCTATAGTTCAATAATTATAGATCTACTTAAATTGATTACAGAGATAAACTAAGTTTTCTGTTTGTTTACTGTTTGACCAGGAAGTGACTAGTAATGATCCAAAAACTGGAAGTGTACTTTATATTGTTAAAAGAACCATATTAAAGATGATAATATCATCTGCAAAGGCTATAATATGAACATTTATCGAGCCTTTAGATTTGAAATACATAGAGGGATGATATTGAAAGGGGTTTTTGATACCTCTTATAAGGTATTCTTCTGCAATGATAAAGAGGTTGGGTGACAAAGGGTCATCCTGCCTTACACCATTATAGGAGTTTAAGTAACCAAAAGAAGATCTATTAATTATTATTGAGTTGTACACATATTTAATTCCTTTTTTAATTAGATTAATAACTTGATGATTAAATCCAAAAGATTCCATGACAGAGTATATAAATTTGAATGGTATTTTATCAAAAGAATTTTCCATATCCAATGTTATTAATAGATTGCCGCCTCTAGTTTTTATATTAAGTTCATGAGTGAGATCTTGTGTTATTAGTATGTTCTCATGAATATTTCTGGACTCAAAAAATCCATCTTGCTTCATTGAGATTATATTTTGTAAGATTTTAGCTAATCTATTATTAATGACCTTGGATAAGATTATGTTGAGAACAGAACGAAAACTTATAGGTCTGAAGTCCTGCCATTGTTTTGAGGAATCATTTTTAGGTTTTAAGAAGATGATGGTGTTATAAATGCCATCAGGGGCTATATTTCCATTAAAATAGGCTCTAATAGCAACATATAAGTCATGTTTGATGATTGACTAACAAGTTTAGTAAAACTTGGAATTGAAACCATCAACTCCATATGTAGTGTTAGGGTTTGGGGAGGAGATCGAGGCTAAAATTTCTTCTTTAATTAGAGGAGCAGTAAAAGAGTGGTTATCTTGTTCAGATATTAACTTAGGGATTATGTTCCTTAAGCTAACAAGATTTTGGTTGGATGCTTGGAAGGATAGAATTGATTTGAAATGTTCAATGGATGAAGAATCAATGTGTGATTGATTTTCCACCCATGAAACATTAATATTAATGCCATGAATTCTATATTTTAGTATTTTATTAACATAACTGTGGAAGCTTTTAGAGTTTTTATGATGAAAAAGTTTTAAACTATAAAAAACTATCAGACACCCAAAATACTTTCTCATGAAAACTCCGGTTTACATTTGGAAATCAACAATGTTCATGGTCAAAACTAATGCATTCTATATATTTTTCCAATAAACACCCTTTACATATCAACATAAAAACAAAAGATTCAAAAATATAGAAACATTTGATCAGCATAAGAGAGTTAGCTGAAAGATTCATTTATGGAAAATAGGCAAAGGTAATATAGATTTTTGGCTTGAGAGATGGAATAACATCCATCCTCTCACAATGGTAACTAATGGAGAAAATAATCTTTGGTATAATAATGATAAAATCTACCAATTATGGGAAAACAATACTTAGAACTTGAACAAACTCAAGGAAAATGTCACAACAACAGTTATTGATAGAATTATAAAGTTTAATCTCCATGAGGATATACCGGATATTATCAAATGGAGTGCCTCTCAAACTGGTTTCTACAACTTTAAATACACATTAGAAAAAATAAGAACGGAAAATCCTCATTCAATAATATACAAAAAGATATGGAATTCTATAACTCCAAAGAAGTTTTCATTCATTTTTTTTACAACTCTAAAAGGTATTATATCACTGAATACTATTCTTTAAAAGAAAAACTTTAACATCGTCTCAAAATACCACTTTTGCAATAATATAGAAACCATAGACCATCTTTTTGTTCAATGCCAAATAACTTGGAACGTATGGAAATACTTTGTAGGTTTGTTTGGTATTCTAATTGGTAATCACATTTATTTATTTTCATCTAATTAGTGGTTGGTTTATATCAACTAATAAATAAACCCACCATAAGGACTATTATTCCATCATTAATTTTGTGGATTATCTGGTCTGCCAAAAATAAATCAAAGTACAATAACATTTCAATTTCATTTAACAATATTAAGAATTAGTTTCATCTTATGATATTCGGACTGGATTGTGCAAACCTATTAACTAAGAAAATGTGGATTGAAGATAAAAAAATTACTCTTCATCTACATTATTTTCATCACCACACAAAGAAAATGAAAGCTCTTTATGCCAAATGGTATCATCCTCTTGGAAAAGATTGAAATTCAATTCAGATGGTTCTTGCTCACATTTGGGTGGGTTAAGTAGTGGGTTTTTAGTTAGAAATTCACCAAAAATCATGTTGGCATCTGGTAGTAGGTTGTATGGGAAAAAATCCCTATTAGTACAGAAACGAGGGTTCTACTTGATGGTTTATCATTATGTAAGAATTTAGGTTATACTGAAGTAGACATTGAAATAAATTCTAAAATACTTTTTTATTCATTAGCAAATGGAAATTTCCCATGGTTTTTATCCCCAATAGTAACATATTGTAGAAATCCATTAAGTTCTTCAATGACTTTAAAGCTCATTTATAGAGAGCAAAATTTTGCAGAAGATTAGATTGCCAAATACTATCTAAAGTGTAAGGCCATCTGTAACATTTATGTTACTCAAGCTCATGCTGAATTAAGAGTTAGTTTATTATTTAAAAATCTAAGTTTAAGCTAGTTAAGAATTGGAAATATAAATAACACATAACATATAGAATTCATAAATTACAATATTTATTTACTTTGATACAATGTATATACTAACAATCTGTAAGAAGGTTTTCAACCTGGCATACACATCCTTTTTCAATTTCAGGAACAGTTCAAACCGAAGCTACAAGAATGAAGATGTTGAGAAGAAAAAAGCTGAAGAAGATGTTGAAGACATAAAAAGAATTGCTGTCTTCACATGTAAATTATATGATTTAGAGGAGTGTAAGATATTAAAGACACTTAGAGTTATGCTCACTTAAGCTAGGATGAAGCAACCATATGAGATAATCAAGAAGTCTAATCCTACCTTAATTCTCACTGGAATGTCAACTAGATCAAGGTCAAATGAGAAAAAAACATTTTTCATTTGAACTCGAAATTTTAAAATTTGACCAAAATTGTATCAGTTTACTAAGATAAGAAACTAGTCCAAATTAGATTAGTTATTCTGTACAATTCAGCCTTTAAGGCTAATTAATATAAATGAAATAGTACTTTTTAAGAAAACATAAAAATAAAATAAAATGAGATTTAGATTAATATTCTATCAATTTATACGTGTTAAAGTTTTAAAATAAAAAATAAGAAAATAGTGTCAATTTTTTTTAACTTATAAAATAAATAATAATAATAGTAATAATATAATAGTTTTGAATTTTTAATTAATGAATTATCGAGTGAAATATATACTTATAATGACCAAATCATAATATAAGTGATTTTCATTAGGTTTTGTTTACCTAATTTATTAAAATATTATTAATTACGGGTTTAAATCTAACTACTAGTTGTTTTATTAGAAGTCATTTAGTTCTAGCGAATTTTAAAAATAAGATTACAAACTATTTTAGATTGGCAATTTGATACCGTCTTTATTGAATAGGTGTCGAACGGTCTGTAAAACTTCTTGGATAAATATTATTTTACTTTGTTAAGAATTTTATCAATTGAAACCTTTTTTATAAAAAATATATTACTTTTAAAAGGAGATGAGACATCGGTTAACATCCTTATGGAATGCTTGAGACATTTGGAAGATGTTTCAGGACTATCACTGAATCCTTCTAAATCCACTATATACCTAACCGGGGTTAAAGGGATTGTTTATGATGGATCATGGAAATAGTCGGATTTGAAGTTGGCACTTACCCTGTACGTTACTTTGGGATACCTCTCGCTCCTATGACCGTCTCAGTTACTGATTTTTTCCCTTTGACAAGGCTATTTGGAGTTACATTAAAAAATGGGAACATATGAAACTTTCCAACGCGGGAAAACTTCAATTGATCATCTCCGTGCTTCAAGGGGTCGAATCCTTTTGGTTCCGCACTTTTCTTTGCACTCGGCGGTGCTTAACACCATCCGCTCGCTCTGCCTCAAGTTCTTCTAGGGGGGGGTAGACCTGCTCGGATTTCTTGGGACAAAATCTGTAAACCCAAGGATGAAGGAGGACTTGGCCTTATGGATATCAGAGTTTGGAATCGTGCCCTTCTTACCCATTCGATTTGGTTATTACATTCTGACTCTGAGTCGTTATGGATAAAATGGGTGCATGAGTATTATCTTCGAGGACAAACTATATGAGATTACCAAAGACGAGATAGAGACAACCATCTTATTCAGAAGCTTCTTGATATTAGAGACTCTTGGATACAGATATTTGGGGGTCGAGATAGTGTCATTTTAGGTCTTGAAAGCTGTACTTTGGGTGGAAAGTTAATTACTAGACGTGTTTACAAAGCCATGAGAACAAAAAGTAAGGCATGCCCGAATCTATCAAAGTTATGGAAGAGAATCATCCCACCTAAGTTTTCTTTCACCGTCTGGCTAGCCTTCAATCGCCGCCTTGCCACGAATGACACTCTCCACTACATGGACTTGCCTAACATCAGCTGCCCATTTGTAGGCACTCATATGAGTCTGGTGCCCATCTTTTCTTTGCTTGCATGTAAACTAAAGAAATCTGGAGTCGTATCCGATCATGGCTAGGGATTACTCGAGAAATGACAACGCTTGATAGTGCACACAAATGGATTAGGAAGGAGCATCGAGGAACATCCTACCGATCCCGCGCCATCAATCTTGCCTTCCAAGCTACTGTTTTCGAGATTTGGCGTGCCCGCAACCGCCTTGTGTTTGATGAAGAGACTGTGACTCAAGACACCATCTTCATCCGAATCACTCTCATGACCTTGAAGATTTTATTTAGATTATATCCGCATAATTGACTCACATGTTAGAGTTTTTTTTCATTGATACACTCAGTTTTTCGGATTTTCTATGTAATAGTCCATTAGTGCAGGCCTGGAGACTTGTACTCTTTTTCCTTAGACCGGGTTTTTACCCAACGGGTGGTTAAGGGTTTTTAAGGAGGCAAGTGCTCTAGACCTTTATCAAGGCACTCTTGGACATGTCCTTTTCTTTTAGGTACATTGTTACCCTGCATTGTACTCATTTGAGAGATCATATGACTCTCTAGACGATTGTAACCTTGTACATATATATACACCCACATTTACCCAAAAAAAGAAAAAGAAAAAATATATTAACTTTACGAGAAAAATAGAGTGTTAATAGGTATTGTCCGAACAAGGCATAACAAGTAAAAGAATTGATGGGATGCATACCAGTAGTACTAGTTGGTGTAAATATGTCACTGTCGTGGATTTGGTCAACTACTTGATATGATCTTCACTGTATGTTCAGCTATTTTCCAAACATGCTCGATGAACAAGATTTCATTTTGTTAAAAAAAATTCGGTCAAAATATCTTTTGATTTTTTTATTCGAGATAAATAGAATGCTAATAGGTTATATTTAGGCTTGGTAGAGTAAGTAGAATAATTGATGGGATGCGGACAAGAGGTATCGTTAGAGTAGATGTGTCCTTGCTTTGGACCCTGGTCGAATAACTTTACTAGATGATGGATTTCAGTCTTCAAGCTACAAGATATAAGTGATATATATTGGTTGCCGAGAATCTCGATCATCGTATGGACTCTCGGATGTCGAGCTTTACAATCTGATTAAGAGGTCTTGACTACGAAGATCTTTAATGAATCTAAACGGTTTTGACCGAGCCTAATTTCATGTTTCTCTAGCTAGCTTTACTATTGGACACGTGTCAAGAGTAGAGTCGTCTTGAAAATGAGTAGAAGAAGACACGCTCTCTCTCCGTAATTTGACTGGTGTAGTTCCGCTCTCTCCACAAAATATGACCAAATAAGTTTTGAAAATGTTACTTAGAAAATGTGCACTTATTTGTTGCTAATATAACACGTGGTCAAAATGTGATTTATCTTGTTCGATGGACAATGTGACTACTGATAATTTACACTTCATAAGTTAACGATCACGGTACTTATCTTTCTCTAATGTCTCTAAAAGGGGAGTTATTTCCGAATAAATCATTTTTTGGTAAATATATTATATACAACATTCGTCGTTGGGTTCCATGACGTTTTGAGCAATTTTATTAAATTTTTATTCTAATAACTCTTTTGTTATTATATTTTTACAGACCATTATGTGTAACCTCTTCCAATGATCGTCTAAAGATTCTAAAAAACCGTTATGTCTTTTCAAACAAATAATTTTTTGCATAGTTTGTATAATAAAAGTGCATTTTATATCCATAATTTCCATTTTTAGCACTATATTATTCCTCCAAAGCATTACATATAAAAAAGTGTTAAGGACGTTACCTCTGATGTTGTTGAACACCTTGTGAATAAATTAATGGTGTGATATAACTTGAGTATATTTAGATGATTATTTAATAAGTCCATATTGTATTTTAATTAAAGAATTCACTTTACCAAAAACAAATTAAAGTTAAACTTGTTTATACTGATAAAATGCTTTAGGGCCGAATGAGCGCTCTCCAGACGGTTATTAGTGGTGTATCAAAAATGCATGAACTTTTTAGTTTTGCACGCGATAAAATTTTTGATGAAAGAAATTAAGCAATAAGTTTTGGTGTATCCAACTGCTTAAGGATAGTCTTTGAACTCACAAATTAGATCTTTGTATTTTTATTGAACGTTTCTTCACTATCACAATACGTTATCTCATTCAAAGAAACTATAAACTTATGATAAACTTTTTTATTTCATGTATTTCTTTGTACATCCAAGAATGTTCATATTATATTATATGCATTGTATCCAGTTCAAGAGCATTAATTTATGTTTTGTCTCAATCCATCAAAACTATGGACGATACTTAACTTTTGTTAGTTATCATAAATGACTGCAAACAATCTAACACCCATTTATAGTTGTCAACTTTCTCCCATAACATAACCAAAAATCTGATATAGAAAGTCAAACCGATAGAAATTTCTTTAACGACCTCAAGCAACGACATCACGTACTTTATTATCTTGTAGGATTTATCTATTATTATCACCCTTAAAAACATCTGAAAAAAAATCCAAACTAGCATGATGTGCAAAGAAAATATAAGTAACGATATCATCTTTATCTTTGTTTGATTTGTGCCATTCAAATTAATTTAATATTTTCATTTTGACTAACAAGTATTACAACTGTGATTGACCATCTTTCCCCGACTTTCGTTTTTTTGTTGTTGTGCGTTGTATAAAATGTGCATAGAAGACGCATTATTAGACTTTGAATCCCAACATGACCCTATTAGTAAGCCCACAGACCACGATATCAACCACTTTGATCCCTGTTCGTACTTCCTCCATAGAGAATTTATTGCCCCAAAGGCTCAGATTCTTCATACCAATGTTGTTCCTCAAACAAGGATGGCCTCTCATAATGAGTCTACAGTCCATGTTGCGAAATATAAATATACACTAACGTTAGAAGACTCTAAATCCATCTGTAAGCGTACAAAAATGAGTGTGAAGGAAAAGCCCTCGAGTAGAGGTAATAATGTGATCGTAATAAGAGGTTCCCACTTGTTTGTAGAGAAACCTTATCTAGTCATCAAGTACAAAATATCTTATATATATATGACAATGCTAAAGACATTTCCAACATGCATAGTGTACGGGTCATATCTTCGAACGTCACTACTTGGTTACATAAACATGGGAAAACCCCTCTTGCTGCCGAAGATGATGCGTTAATCGTTTATCATGATTGGTTCGACTATGTAATTTGGTTCCCCTACACTCCGATATAATTAAGTTCTTCCAGTTGCTGGATATATGTCCCAGCCAGGATAACCCCAATACATGGTGCACCTTTTTGTTATGTTTATTGCTTTGAGGCTGTATTATTGCTCCTACAGAAGAATGCCAAAGTCAAAGCTCAAACTGAGAATGTGGCATCCCATGAGGTCATTCTGCCAGCCATGGAAAATAAATCAAGCCTACTATGGTATTTGGGATCCATAAAAAATTCCTTCATCTCTAATATTTATAACAACTAGTCCTGACCACCAATAGGTATTTCAGAGTGAACTCCAAAGATAGCGATGAAGAAATAGAGCACGATTTAGAGGAGAATAAAAATTACAGGGAACAAAACCTTAAGAACCTGATAAATGTCATTATTGGAAGAGATATTGTGATGCAACACCGGAGAAGTGACTCTGGTTACTGAACTTAATGTTATGTTATATTTATTGTATTAAAAACCTTAGAAAACCAAATAATCTTATCGTGAACCAATTCCCTAGAATGTACATGTAATTTTGTGATGTCTTTAAATTTTTTCGTTTGGTCAGTTTCAGACTTCTTAAATCTCGGTTGCTTCGGTTCACTTAAGAAATTTTATGATGTTGGTCCACTTTGGGCTCTTTAGGTTTATTCCACTTTGGAATATTAAGATTTAGTCAACTTTAGACTCTTTATATTTGGTCAACGTCAGACTTTTTAGGTTTGGTCCACTTTGGACCCTTTACGGTTTTTGACCCAAATAAATGTGATCAGCCCATATTGGAGCATTTTAATTAAATTTATTCTCGACCAGCTAAGGTTGGAACCTATATGACTCTCTTAAACCATAACTTGAGTTTTTTAATATTTATTCGTGACACATTTAAGTCAGATTATCTCACTGAGAATATCGAGACTTCATTCGACCAATCTAAAATTGGATCAATTTACGAAGGCTTCGGGCCTTGAACGAATAAAAAGCAGTCACATATGATAAACATAGCAGCAACTTTATTAAATGTGTGCCGACTATGTGGATAGCTCATTAAAATCTTCTTGTGCCACAAGGGTGGGAAATAGTATGCCACTAGTCCATTGAGAAATTACAAAACATTTAGTTCGAAAATAAAAACACGTTAATTACACATCCATGCGTGATATAACATAAGGTGTTCAATATTCTACGGGTGTTGAAGATTCCTCCCTTCTTCATCTAGTAGTTCTTAGGTTCTAGCTTTCATGTTTTCGAATACAAAGTAAGGGCCTTCTGAGTTCAATATAAGTTTCCCCAGACTTCGATCTTGAGTGTGTAGAAATAATTTCATTAGGACCTTATCACCGACTTTGAATCCCACCCCCGGACCTTCGAAACGTATCTTCTTCGCATGAGGAATTGATAATGTTGGATTCGTAGTTGTGCCTTTGTCATTGTTTCCTCAACTAGATCTAATTCATTTTTTTTCCTTTTTTGTTTCCTTCTGGTTGGATACCGTGAAATGAGGTACTGTCGTTATCGCTAGGACCACCGCATCCATGCCGCACACAAGTGCAAAAAAAGTTTCACCAATAGTGGTCTTTAGTGTTGTTCAATAAGCACATGGTGCCTCTTGAATATAGTGAGGATATTTTTAGACTTTCCAAGACGCTTTGGTTAGTTACTTCTACCTGGTCATTCACATGTGGATGAAAATGAGTTGAGAAGTGTTGTTTTATACCCATAGTTCGGCAAAAAGCGAATATCTCCAAATTTTGGAACTGAAACCATTATTGGTGGTTATTGACTTCGGCTTGCCAAACCTCTAACAAATATTGGTCAAAATGAAGTTAATCACATTCTTAGCTGTTATCCTGGAAATAAATTCGGTCTCTATCTATTTAAAAATTAATCAACTGCCACAATAATATATAGTCGATCTCCCGTTGCTCTAAGTAGAGATCTCACCAACTCACCAACTCGATCCTCCATTTAGCATTTATCTTGATCTCACATCTAATATTTATCATGATCTTTCATCTAGCAATTACCCTGGTCTCGTATCTAGCATCTATACTGATCTTTCGTCTAACATTTATCTTCGTCTTTCATTAAGCATTTACCATAACCTCATATCTAGAGTAAAACTCCGATCTCTCAATTAACATTTCTCATAGTGTCTCTTGTGACATTTACTATGGTGTCTAATCTGGCATTTTTCCTAATTTATATGCTAATGTTTCATCTGGCATTTTTTTTATTATAGTTTCAAATTCCATATTTAGATAACTGTTTTCACTGATTTTGGATTTAGGTTTATTGTATGCCCACATTAAGAAATTTTTGTTTTCACATTATTAACAGTGGTTTGGTATATCGTAATTCATTTCAGTATGGTTTTTCATTTCACATTTCGAAATCTGAACATAATATGGCTTCTGGAAAGGTACAGTCAAGGTCCAGTCAGATCATCATATTAACATGTATAATAAACTTTTCAAAGTTAGACCGATTAAAACAAACCTTTATTCGGAAGAAAATCCAAATTCATACATTGTTTATACCTAGCTTGATTAAAAAACCAATGTCCAATTAGTGTGACAGTGTCAATAATTCATGTTTCGGCCAACTTCAGACATATTGTGCGTACACCCGCACAACTACACTTTTGGATTTGAAACAAGGTTATTAAGGTGTCCCTAAATTTCAGGTGCAAGCATCAAAGGAAGACAGACAATTGGAAGATCCAACAACAAAAGCACACACGAAAACTATGGTAGCAAGAGCACTATGGAAACTCCCAAAAGAAAACCTAACAATCTGCCGAAGCATTGCAGAATCTCGAGCCCTCTTATGTTTTCGCGGTTCTACTAGAAAGAGGACCTGGTGATGTTAAAAACTACTCTGCAATGGCACTAAGAGATCACTACCGTAGCAGAAGAACACCATGAACTTTGTCGCATAGCTTTCAAACCTACCTCGAATGCTGCAAAGGCAGTAGTCGAACAACTTCTCAAACTCGTCGAACAAGAAAATTCCGCATACCTTGTCTGCTGCGTCCGTTCGATTGGAAATCTCGAGCCCTCTTATGTTTCGCGGTTCTACTAGAAAGAGGATCTGATGATGTTAAAAACTACTCTGCAATGGCACTAAAAGATCACTACCGTAGCAGAAGAACACCATGAACTTCGTCGCATAGCTTTCAAACCTACCTCGAATGCTGCAAAGGCAGTAGTCGAACAACTTTTCAAACTCATGGAACAAAAAAAATCTGCATACCTTGTCTGCTGCGTTCGCTCGATTGGGAACCTTGCTCGAACTTTCCGTGCAACCGAGACAAGACTCATAGGACCGTTAGCTAATTACAGATTAAGAAAGGAACATATAGTAATATATTACTTCAGATGCGTTTAGAGATTAACTCTCCGGGGAAAATGTCGTTGTTGTACAGAGAGTTGATGAGGATATCCATAAGACGAGAAACCTCCGCCTGGAGTTCGAATTTCTCTGCGCTACTGCAGAGAGACCTTTTTGAAACAGACTCGGGCTCCCTAAGCACGCACCAAATTTCTCCATCATCTTTGGTGGGACTGGGTCTACAGGTTCGTCTGAAATAGCTTGTGCATTGGCATGCAACTTTGTCCATGTAGAAACACAGATCCAAATTCAAATCAAATAAAAATTATATCAAATACAACGCATATAGAATCAGATGAGACAGAGAAAATGAACAACACTAAGAAGAAGGTTGATTATAGGTAAACACAAATTCCAAAGTGTGATGCCCACGAGATCACTCAGAAATAATCTGGAAATTAGTCGAATCGAATACCAAAAGATTACAGGTTCGGTTGAAAGATGGAGATTATCAAAAAGCAAATCAATGCCAACAGATATCTATCTGTTGAAGAGATAAGCACTAAACACTAAACACTAAACAAACTCAAAATCTGAGCATATTAATGAAAAACATCTGAATCTAAGGCTACCGTACCAGATGTAGTACCTAAAACTACAATTCCAGTTTCCTATTCGAAAAATGCCAGAACAAACTTGAATCAAATGAATCCTAATCGAAAATGAGTACAAAATCGAAAGTGTGATGCCTACGAGATCACTAAGAAATAATCTGGACATTAGTCGAATCGAATACGAAAAGATTACAGGTTCGGTTGAAAGATGGAGACTATCAATAAGCAAATCAATGCTAACAGATATGTATTTGTTGAATGATAAACACTAAACACTAAACAAACTCAAAATCTGAGCAGATTAATGAAAAACATCTGAATCTAAAGCTACCGTACGAGATCTGTTACCTAAAACTACGATTCCAGTTTCCTATTCGAAAAATGCCAGAACAAACTTGAATCAAATGAATCCTAATCGAAAATGAGTACAAAACAGGTAGAGTAGAAAGAAGTTACCTTGATCTGGCATTAGAAGAGAAGGCATAGCAGAAATAGAAGGGAAGGGATCGTCCACTTCCTCATTGTTAAGTGATGAGCTTCTTCGATTGTTAACTGAAACAAGAAAATATTTTTGTTGAGAAATATAAAGCAAAGTTCGCAACTTTATCTCGCTATGTACCAAAACCGGTCAGCAATGAAAAAAAATAAGATGTCAGCAATTTCTGGACTACAATAAAACATACTGATAAAACTTACAAAATTATACGAGTGTAATACCGAAAGTAAGAGGGTAGAAAAAGATTTTGGTGAAGGTCTTCAACGTTCCGGTGATAAAAAATAGACGAGATCTGAGACTCAAGGGTTGAATATATATCAAACTATATCAAGAGTTTCAAATCAAATTTGTTGTGGACAAATTTTTTTTCATGCCATCACATAGATTCATTTACAAGCTTACAAGCAGTGTTAGTGTTTTATCCGGATTTTGATGGTCAGCCATTTGCATAAGCTTCACCTTGATCTTTGCTTAAGGCTCGACTTCAACTCATTTTGAAAAGTAGCCTACACCACCACCAGAAGATATTGTTTAGAATATTTTAAAGATGACAAAAAAAATCATTCATTTTTCTTCATACAACCTTTTGATGTGTCCAAATACTAGAGAATTTCCTTCTGTAGTAGAGATTAATGCACGTCTCCTTAATAATCTATTACATACAATGTTTTCTTTCCTTTTTTTTTGTATTTGATGATATTAAAGAATCACTCAATAAACTCGAGGGACGTTATATATTATTTTAAGTTTGGTTTGTTCTATTAAATGCTTTAGAGTCTCGTGATCTGTATGAATAACAAACTGTTTAGATATCACGTAATGTTGCCATGTTCCCAATAATCTCACTAATGCATTCGTATTCTGTTCTGATGTTTCGCTTAATTGATGATAAATATGCGGTAGTACGCAAACACCTCATGCGTAAGATTCCATACTATCAATGTATTCGAAGAGAAACGTATACTTAGGTGATAAATACCAATTTATTTATTCGGCAAATACTATGCATCCGAACAAGTACAAAAAATATGCCTGCATCACATGTGTCATGTCGTATTTGGTAAGGCTATGGTTGATGTCATGGTATCTAAAGTTGCCAAATATACCATTTCTCATTGTTTCACCTAAACCATACTACGCATTTCAGATATAATCTACATAAAATGTTGCGCATATATATATATATATATATATATATATTATAGATTTTGTAAGAAATATCGTATGTTTCTATATTCATCGTCTAGGTTAGAAAACAATAAAAATAAGCAGCTGACGTCAATATTTTACAACAATCTAGCTAGCACGACATAGAAACGATAAATAGATTCCAACAAAACCAACAAATCAATGTTTAGAATGAGATATATAATTATTAGACGTTTCGTAGACAAAACAGTCAGTCATATCCATGACCGACCTGACGAAATAAGTACATCAATTCCCTGATTAATTTGACAAACTATTATATAAAAATAAAAAAATTGATACCGCTGTTAATAAAAAAATACTAATTTTTATAGCAATTTCTTTGATTAATAATGACAACGTGTTAAATAAATTTATAAGTAGTTTGGCTTGTCCCAACATTTGTAATTTATGAAAGTTAACGATTCTCATATTCCTTCATAGTTGTTTCTAATGGCATTTCACTAGTGGTTCGAGAGAGAATGAACTCTATATTCATCTGACTTCAACTACAAACTTGAGATCATTTTTATTGCAAAAAAAAAAAAAAAAAAACTCACATGAGAGAAAATAGCTAAACATTTTTTCTTTTATTTATATTTTCAAATAGTAAATTTAACCAGACTTGATAATAACAAACACATGAACATTCATGGAGTTTTCCTCCAATCACATTGTTTTTCCTTTTGTCTCTTCTTTAACCTGAATTATAATAAGTACAATTAAGTTCGGCTCACGAGAATACTGAGATTGTAAGCAGATAGATAAATGTTACCTTGTCCAAAGCCTTCTTATAATATCGGTAGCCCTATGTTACAAGAAACAAGTATCGGATCAAGAAAACTATAGATATAAATGAAATAAAATACGATTTAAGTTTCAGGTTGTGAAGTAACCTTGTCCGTTCCATAGATGTAATCGCAGTAGGTGAAGACTGATGCGAAATCGCTGGAGCTTTGCGCTCCAATTTTATGGTGATAGTCGTGTCGATCCGCATCAGCATAGAAAGGAATGAGCTTCGTAGGGCTCCATGGAAAATTATACCTATAACAAGACATTTAATCTACTAAAGTATAATATATGCAAATCGTAACGAACACAACAAAACTAATAATAAAAAATAAATTAAGATAAAAAACACGAGCTTTCTATGTATCACGCGATAGTTTAAATAATAAATTCATTTTTATAAATAATTTTTTTAATCTTTTATCGACAGTATATCCAATTTTTTGTCAATAATACGTAAATCTAAACGATGAGCATTTTTTTTTTGCAGAAGAATGTGTCAACAGTCTATTATTTGAATTGTCACATGATATTTCATACGCAATCCCATATGAAAAAACCAAACATGCACAATTTTAAAATACAAAGCAATTAAAAAACAATTAAAATTAAAAAGATACAAAAATAAACGAAAAAAATTAGTTTAAAATTAATGCGAAACGTATGGATTAGTAATAATTTTTTTTTATTATAATATGAATTATATGGTATAATTTTTGAAATGGGTCTTTTATTGATATGCTTAGAAACGGGTTAGGACAAACCACTAATTTTTCGATTCTAGATTTTGGACTGGGATGAAATCGGATTGCTAAATTTTTGATTCGGTCCGATTTTATTTTAGTCTAGTTTTGGTTTGATTTTGGTTTTTTTTTTTTTAAATAAAATAAATCAAATGATAACTGATTTTTAATTTTTTTATTTAAATAAATGATATATTTAATTTAAAAGTTAATTTTTATTTTTTAATTGATCCTTATCTAATAATTTTGGTAGTATAATATATAAAATATATAAAGAAAATCCGCTCTAATGGTTTTAGCAGTCAGATTGACCTATTTATTGGTTTTATCGATCCGTTTTCAAACCGATTATATTAATTCGATTTTTTATCCATCTTGGCTTTTAAAATTAACCGTAAACCAAACTCTTAAAATTCGGTTCGATTCTTACCGGTTCGATTCCCATCCGGCTCCTAGACCATTGACAACCCTACTTAAGACTTACCCGGTATGAGTCTGGATAGCCTCGATTTGTCGTAAAACCAACCACAACCACAAGGTTAACATATGGCCAGGGACTATTGCAGGTCCGAGGTAAACCGGAAAGCCTAGTATCAAAACCTCAGTCCAGTGAGCATGAAGTGCAGCAAATCCTATAGGTGCCTCGTATTCATGATGGGTCCGATGGACTATGTTGTATATCCATTCAACAGAATGTAAGAACCTATGGATCCAATAGTTTGCGTAGTCATCTATCATCAAATAAACTACTAATTGCGCTGAAACCTCCCATCCTGCCGGCAACGGCAATCCAGTTCGAATCCCAATAATCTGTAAGCAAAAAACACGCCACTCTCATTGCTCAACGAATTTGTATAACAATAGTCTAACGGTGAATACATTATATATGTATATAGGAAGCTGAGCTAGTCCGCGAGCTAACCTTGACAGAAAAATAAGATACGAGCAAGAACGGAGTAAGGAAGGAACAGAACAGACATATAACATCTTTGTAGCACCTAAACATCTCGGCTGGAGACATGCTCTTCTTGGGCTGAATCTTATGTTTGTCGAACCAAGTTGATTGCGCGAGCGCCATTAAAGCGAATGGAAGAGGCACAATAGTTTGAACGATGAACAAGAAAAGTATGATATGGCAGTATAGGAAGTAATCGGTTTTGGTGGCCGAGTAATTGAACCACATTGACTCTGCCATAGTCAGATTCCGGCCTAATGATGCTGCAGCATCTTCGAGTGTCGCGTGTGGCAACATTTTTGGTTTATTGTTTCTTGATCCTGGTCTCTCTGCTTGGAACGGGAAGTGTTTATTTATACATGGACCAGCTCATGCATATGATTGATATGAATTATGCTAAGGGAAACAGTATTATAAAAATACCAAAAATTATTTACGGTAGAGGGCGCATATGTCAAAGAATAGTAAAATCTTGTTTAATTTTCTTCGGAAGTCCGGCAGATGGTAAAAAACAGGTTTATAAAAAAATGATCTAATTTCAATTTCGTTAACAATTATAATGGGTCTTTTTTTTTTCTCCAACTATTGAAATATAAATTCTAAAAATAAAATGCTCCAAAAGAATAGCCGAGATGGTTGAATAAAACATGTGTGCGATTAAAAGTTACGAATTCGAGTTCTTTATATATGTTTTTTTGCTGAACCTGCTATATTGTTTGGTTTACCTGTTTATCTTGTAACAGCCACTGACCATTCATTTTGGTTATATAAATCTGTCAACTAAAAACAATCCGTATTTAGTTTTTGAATTTATTTAGAGAATTAACTTGATTGAATATGGAAAGTTGGATGACTAATTTTATCGAAAATGGAATGTTAGATAAATTATTTTTAACGAAAATAGATAAGTAAATTTGATCTAGGGAATAAATCCGAATTTATTTTAGAATTTTTTTGATTGTTAGATTATTTATCATTAGATAGTATTTAGACTGAATCCTATTAGATCAAATTTTGAGGGTTTGGCAATAAAACCGATAAAAAATCAAACCAACAAAATCTTTAGAGCTTATTGTTTTTTGAAAACGAAAATCTTTCATACATTATATTGTCGAAATTATTCGGTAGGACTAATTAAAAAAATTATCCAAAATTAATTTTTAAATTTTAGTTTTTATATCATTTATTTAAAATAATAAATTTATTTAATTTAGTAAATCAATTATAATTAGATTTTTTTAAATATATAAAACAAAACCGATAACCGATAGAACTAAAACCAACCGAACTAAAACATATCCGACCCGACTAAACCAAACTAAATAAAAAATTTAACAATCCAATCCAGTTTTAATAATTATAACCGGAAATTTAACCATCCAATCTAATTCGAATCGATAAACTTAACGGTCCGTCCGGCTCCTCCAAATCCAAATCCAAATCCAAATCCAAATCCAAATCCAAACCGATAATCCTAACAACAATCTACGATTCTGATAGGTAAAGCCAAAAGTTCCTTATTGGTCAAAGATGATAGTATATAAATATGTCATATTCTACCGGAAACCGACCCTCTTACTCAACAAATACTCAAGAGAATACCATCAATCCAAACAATACTACACGTTCTAATACGTAAAACTTGACCACAATTTTCTTACAATACACGCTCTATCATCATTCAATTGATTTCTTCGCAAATCTAAGTTAAAGTTTATTAAATATATCAAAATGGATTGATAAACAAGCCTAATTAGAGTAAGAACCGAACATATTAATGATAAACAAATAGAAAGTCTCAAGAGAGGACCTTACAAAGTGGGATTGGTGAAGAAGGACAGTTGTCGATCGGAGTAGAATATTCCAGCGATCGTTAATAGAATCAAGAAGAATAAACTCTGATGGTGTTAGTTTTCTTCCTCTTTAAGTTCGCAACTTTCGTATGAGATCATCATCAATGAAATCAAGCTTTCTTTAGTAGGTAGGCAGATAGTTTTCTAGAGAGAGACTGAATGAGAACTTACAGGACAGCTACTAAGTTTGGTTTGGATATGGTTGTTGGAGCCAAATAATAGAAACCTGTCCGAAATATCGGTGTATTTTAAATGGTAGTAAATGTTAAGGTACTCCTGACACAAATCTCACTAGATTGCGACCCATTGGGCCGAAATCAAATCAGAATCCAATTGTAAAATATTTTTGTTTTGGTTACTAAGAAAATTGTCGTTTTTATTCCGTAAGATAGTTTGTTTTCTATTTTAAAAATTACTCCATAAAATTAGTTTTTGTACCTTTTTTTTAAAAAAAAATATATATTAAATATATGATAAATAAAGTTGCAAGATTGTAGAACAAATTCTAAAGCATCTAAATACAGTCGAAACACGTTCAGCACTTAAATACAATAGGAAATAGAAAATCAATTAACAAAAAATACATATAAGTCAAATCCGATAGATCTAAACCTAACTAAACGAACGGTAAAAAAAGGATCCAATCTTGTAGATAAACACAACATCCATCACCAAATCAATCATCTCAGGTTTACGGAAAATGAAAAATGATCTAGTAATACCAGCCGCAGACAGACCAAAAGTGAAGAAAACATACCAAAAAACTTTAGACATACGAGATCTGCACCATCATCACGGGCTCTAGATCTAAGAGTACCGTGAAAGGGAAGCATCACCCGTAACTCACGTTATAATAATACTCGAAGACTTAATCTAGATAATAACGTTGAACAACATAGATACGTACACGGTAGACAAAATGGACAAATCCGACAGTATAGTAGACAAAGAAAACTAAATAAAATGACTACCGAAAACCATAGACTCCACCCTCCACTTCTTCAGAACCGATTCACAGCAAACCATAACGAGAATGGAAAATAACAAAAAAGAAAATAGATAGAGAATTTTCAGGATATCACTGGTTGTAAGGACAAAGCTTAAAATGAATGAAACCGCCGGTAACGAAACATTGAAAATCAATGTAGTTGGAAAGGTAAGTCCATACCTATAAATAGAAAACAGTGTGACCCGAGAAGACAGTTAACGAACAAAGAAATCCATAGATCTAGAGAAGAGAGAAAACGGAGGCGACGCTCTTTAGGGCTTGAGAAAAGAAAGAGAACGTCGCCGTGATGGTGTCAAAGACGAAGAGAAGAAGCGACAAGAAGATATGTTAGGGTTAAAGAAAAGGGAAAAGGAAACGGTAGAGAAGAGAGAAAAAGGGCGACACTCTCTAGGGTTAAAGAGAAGAGAGAGCGCCCCCCCCAAAATTTACAAAAGTAACTTTTCGTACGATTTTACCTTTCAAAAAGTCGCTTAAATAGAAGAAATTATTCGGTGAAGTTACCGTAATTTTTTTAAAAAAAACAACCTAACCCTAAAATCTTTACCTTCTCCCCATACGCATGGCGTGGGAGCATAGCATACACCAAACTGGTGGCGTATGCTATGCTCGCACACCATATGTATGTCCTGGGAACCCAGCACCATACGTATGCCGTGGGAACCCAGCACCATGCCATATGTATGGAGTCCTACGCCATCAGTTTGACGTACGCCTATGCTCCTACACCATACGTACGATGTGGGTCGTTCCGGTCACCGGATTATCCCGAGACCAATTTAATCTTCTTCGATGGTGTTGATTATATGTGTTTGTGCTATTTTTTCAACATGATATTAGGAGTCAAAGTACAGGGTGATGTTGCTGCTTTACCTGTTTTATCCGACAAGTCGCTGGTCATGCGATAGGGCACTAAATTTATTGGGATTAACGAGGTGAGCTTTGTGAAAGAAGTTGAGAAATGCAAGGTATAGGTTTAGGTCTAGCATTGTTGCGAAGTAGGTACAATGAGGCACACTTCTATGACGACTACCCGGGTATCACTAACGTTATGGTATAACAGGTTGCGCTTGCCTATATTTTACACATGTACGGTTGTGTTCTCTTCATCGACAAAAGTAACATATACGTTAATTTTGAAGTACTTGTTCTTATTACGAGATTTAACTGAGCAGAGGGTTGGGCATTATGCATGGGCACAGCCGTGCTTGCTTACTTGTATCACCATCTCGGAGAGACCTTTCTTCACGAGACCATGATTATGGCCGGATATATCTGTGTGTTTGACACGTCCCACTTACACGGAGCACCAACCTATGATTGCTAGATGGGATACATGTACTTGGCTGAGAATTTTTCACGACTGCGAGTATGAGGGTTTGTAAATCCTAGACGTCCGTAGTCAAATTACATCGTGCACAACACTTGATCGAAAAAAGCGTAACTGGTTTCGTCAAGCATTGTTCTAGTAATGTATTTGACCGTTTGAAGCAAGTGTTGGTCTTCATCCACGTTCGAGTTCATACTTAGGCTACTTAATATAGTTCTATATTTTTGAAGGTTTAAGTGATATCATCAAACTACATGTATGAAGGGTTATATAAAGGATTTGATATTGGCGGGATTTTCTATAGTGGTGAAAATATTGGCAGGTATATTTTAATGGGTGAAAATAATGGCAGGATTTTTATTAGGGGTGAAAAATAAAATTACTCCATGTAGTTAATTTTTATGGAAAATTTTACCTTTTATGAATAACAATATTCCCACCAAAACTTAATTCCCGTCAACTATTGAAACCGTCAAAACGTAATTCACCTGAATTATTGATTCCCGCCTAAACTAAATTCCTTCCAAAGTTTGATTTCCTATAAAAGGAACCTGAATAATGTCCTCATAATTTCATCCTTTAAACCTTTTTCCTTTTTTCGTTCCAACCAACCTTAACGACGCAGGATTTTTCTTGTTTAAGTGTTCATCAGCTGTTTGTTTGCTAACGAAGATCTCAATCGAAGGTAAATATCGCAATGCTTTTATTTTCTGTCATTTCTTTGTTGTTATACTTATTTTTTCTTTTAAGATGTCGTCGTTAGTTTTCCCAACCCTATGTCTAAAGACCTTAGAATCTTGCATTATGAGTTTCGACTCTTCTGACATTAACTTCTATGTGTGCCCCAAAAATAACTTGTAAAGGATCGTTAAAGAAGTCTAAAACCACCCATAAAAGTGGTCCTAGCGCCCCACGGATGAACACGGGGGAATACAGAGAATGTTTAGATAGTTACTTTGATCGCCTCACACACTTGTATAAAAACCTGAGCCATAAAAGGCTTGTTAGATTTAGATTAGAATATAACTTCTCTGACTCTATAATTACTAAGCTCCCTCAACCCGGTGAATATCCCCACCATGCAAGAGAGGAGGACACTTGTCTGTATACTACATTATTCGATTGGGGGCTTCGAATACCTTTGCCCAAGTTGATAAATGAGTTTTTAGATATATTCGAATATGTCTAACACAGTTGACAACCAAATGATGGTGTTTTTTGCTTAGTTTTGTACTAAGTTCAAAATTGTAAGATAAAAATATTACGATAGGTGACCTGTTATTCTAGTATCAATGTATATAAGCTTATAAAGACCCCTCACTACTATATATCCACCCGCAATAAGATTGTCATGCTTGTAGATTCTGATAAACATTGGAGGCGTTCTTTTATTTTTGTTTCCGGGAATCGGGAACATCTTGTTTCCAAACATAAGCTCCAATTAAAGAGGCGATGGATGAGCACATGTAAGGATTGGATTGATTTGTTCCTTTTTATGTTTATCAATTCCTTCTTTTCTATTGTTGATATGATTCTACCTTTTATTTGTTGAAGGTACACTATGGGAAGTAAGTAGAGTTGTGGAAAAAGGTCTACGATGATCAGTAAGTGTCCCCTTGGAACGTTCGTCTGATGCTGCCTATACCCAATGGGATTTGGAGTACTATCACATGTTCATGCTCGTTAATTTTATTACAACTGGTTGTGGCCCTTACTAGAGACACAAATGTCACGAGATGGAGATGTGACGCTTACTTCCACTAGGACACCTGTTACTATAGAAGTTGTGGGAGGTATCTTAGAAGATAGAGTGTATGATGATAACTCGATGGGTATGGTATTAAAAATTCCTTCCAGGAGGCCCAAAGATGTGGAGATTAATACCAATACTGCTGCTGGGCAGAAGAGGGCCTTCGGGGGTGGTGAAAGAAACGAAGTTAAACCCAAAAAAAGAAGAAATTAGTCGGCCATATCACTTCCACATATGCATATAAACAACACAATTCCAGCAAAAACGTCTTCATATCTTCATTACGAAGAGAAGGCGAGAGAAAAGGGAAGAGCAGTCCCTTTATTGGAGGCTTTGTAAGGAAGAAAAAGGTGCTTAGGAAGAACGAGACCTCTGTTAGGAGCGGTCATGATAGAGTTGGGAACCAGTCCCTTACTGGGCTGGATAGCTTAGCTATGGTAGTTAGTGCGACCCCTCTTTATGTGCATGGGCATATAAATTCTGACAAAGGTGGGATTGGAGGCACTTCTATGGTTGGTAATAAAGAGCATACCCCACTTTTAGACTCGACCAATGATATTCGGACGGTCTCTCGTGGTCCAAGTGTTTTAAAATCTTCCTCCCAAGCCGATCTACCTGACCCACCCCTTGTTGTAAGTATGCATAAGCCGTCTACTCTTATGCTTCAGCAGTTGAAGCATTATCTTGAAATGACCTTGTTTAATAGCATGCCCATGTCAAATCTTTTGCAACGATAGTTAGAACTATCGATAGAGGTATATTTTTCGGTTTTCTTTGATCTTTATGGAGTAATTACTGCATTTTGATTTCTTTAGATTTCCTAACATTGTTTTTCTTGTAAAATTACCATAACTCGATGGTACTTTCCTACCACAGAATGAATTGGGCGGATGCAGAGATCATGGATGATTTCCAACAGAAGCCTCTATCATTTGCCTCTTTGAAAACTCTCTTTGCTGACCTTGCTCGCTACAAGAAGGGATATAGTACTTCAAAGTCGTTTTGTGAGAAATTGTTAAAGGAGACCTTAATAATCGTCTGACAGCTACTGTCTTTGCCAAAGAGGAGTTAGCCAAGACTATTTAAGATCTGTCGGGTCAAAACGAGGTTCTTTCAAAACGTGCAATTGAGTTGATCGATCAGAATTTAGGTCTTCTGGCTAAAGTTGAAGAGTCCTCTAACCAACAACAGATTTATTTTTTAGAACAACACTATCTGATCGAACACGACTCGTTTGAGGCTAGAGATGGAGTATAATTGAAGGTAGGAGAATGAAATTGTTTCCAAGGCATATGCTAACGGCCAAAATGAGACATTGGGAAGGATGAAGCCAATCCTAAAGCAGGTTTGGAAAGAGACAAAAATCAAGCTGTTGAGTCTGAACGCCGACATGGAGCTCGGTCAGTTCAGGGCATTTGTGACAGATAAGGAGAAACCATGGTTTACTGATGATGAAGGAGAAGAATAAGAGATACTGGAAAAGGTGACAGAAGTTGTCGCCCTCGTTGTTAAAGAAATTCCTCCCTCGTCCAAGTGGTTAGTTGTTGATCCCCCAGCCACTTGTGCTGATGGGGTACCTACTAATACTGGATTATCGGAGGGTCCCTCTAGCAAGGATGACGTTACTTTTAAGTACGATGTGTAAGTTATTATATGACAGAACCATTTTTACATATTGTTTTTGCTATGTGTATCATAGCTTTTGTTACTTGAACTTTTATCCCTCTTACTTAATATGCATGCTGACTTTTGTTACTTTTTTTGATATTATTGTGATTTGTGTTAACATAGTTGGAGATTTTTTGGGGAAGTATGATTATTAAGCATATTGTTTCTTTTCGCGTGGCTATAATAATTACTTATAGTCTTGTTTTCTTATAGGTCTTATCAACCTGGGCTCAGTATGGCCCTTAACGTAGTCTGATAGACTATGACGTTTTTAGGCAGTTCACTTTACTAAGCTATATCGCTCGGGCTGCTTGCCTGCATTTCTATGCTGCACTCACTGGAATTATTTTTTCATAACTAAGTCATCTACGTTGAAGCTTCAATGTTTATGCTTGGAGTTAAATCTGCTTCTCATTAAGATTTTATAATGCTCCGATCGTACCCTCGCTTGATCCCTTCTTTTCTCTATCATGTTGATTGACGATTGTCACCCTTGATCATTTACCTCATCTGAATAATTAGCTACCCATTGTCTTGGTATTATTATCTCTCTCTATACTAATGCCTCCATTCCATATACCAACGGAAAGGTGTATCTCCTGTTGCTAACCAGGGTGTAATCTGATATGCCCACAACACCTCAGCTAACTTATTTGTCCATTTCCCTTTTGATCCCCCTAGCTTCTTATTTATTCCTGCTAAGATAGTCTTGTTTGTTATCTCGACCTATCCGTTTACATGGTGGTAGTACTACGTGGAAAATTATTGAGCGATCATATGTCGTTGGTAGAATGTGGTCCGTTATTGGTCATTAGGATCCTTAGAATTCCAAATCTTGAGAAGATCTGACTTTGTAAGAAGTCACATATTTCTTGGGACCTCGTCTTTGTCAAAGCCTTGGCCTCCTCCCATTTAGAGAAGTAGTCAATTGCTACCACGAAACATTGTCGCTTACCAGTAGCTAATGGGAGATGTCCCACTAAATCTATCCCTCACTTATCAAAGGGACATGATATCGGTACTATATTCATTGGCACACTAGGAAAATGTCGCTTGTTGGCAAATTGTTATCAAGGATGACATTTTGGACTAAAGCTTGAGCATCCGAGGCCAGCCTGGGCTAGTAATACCGTGTTAGTAGAAATTTCCTGATCAGGCTCCTATAACCACAATGAGTATCGGGCTCCCATCACGCATGTACTGAAGTATGATCTATGCTTCCTCTTTGTTTACAAAATGCAACATTGGTCGGGTAACACTCTTTCTGTATAACACGTCATCTAGAATCGTATATCTTCATGCGCGGATCATCAACGATCTTGCTTTCTCTTTGTATGGTGGGAGGTTGCAGTGCTTTAGATATGCAATATATTCACCCCTTCAGTATGTTCCTGTTGTAAGTGCATGTACTTCAATTTGTTCAGCTCCTATCACCTCAGCCAGTGACTCATGGATGAGGATAGTAGCATTTTCTCCGTGAGGCTGCAGTGCTTTAGATATGCAATATATTCTCCCTTCAGTCTGTTGTTGTTTTCTTTGTGCTATATGTTCATATTCGATGCTACCAAACTTGCTCTCGTATTATATTAAAGATTCCAAGTACCCATGAGTACTTTCCTGTTTGGCCTTGAATGAGCCTGTGGCATGACTAATTCAGGGTCTGACAGGACTAATAGCCACCGAGCTCCACAAATATGAGCCAATTTGAGTCCTACCAACACTGCTTCGTACTCAGCTTCGTTATTCATTACTTTGAAAGAAAATCGTATTTTCTTTATTATTTTCTCTCCAGTTTTCATTTTTATAATCGCTTCAGCCCCCATCCCTCCAGTTGCATTTGGCGCACCATCTACATCTATTATCCACTAAGCAGTGTTTTCATTCTCTGTTGTTAGGTCTTCATCCGACCCCCGAATCCAACAAATTTATTGATAAAATCAACTACTGCTTGACCCTTTATCGCTGTCCTAGCCTCATAGACTATGTCATATGCTCCAAGCTCCACCGACCACCTTGTTAGCCTCCTGGAAACATCTTAATTTTGAAGTATGCTATACAGTGGGAATGGAGTACGTAAAAGAATGGTGTGACTATGCAGATGTGGGCGCATTTTCCTAGATGCGACCACTAAACTGAGGGCTAGATTTTCTAAGTTGAGGTACCTGGTTTCTACATCAACTAGCCCTTTGGCTGAAGTAATACACCGGCCTCTGGACTCGTATCTTCTCTCGTACAAGTACCCCGCTCACTATATAAATCAATACTGAAAAATAGATGTAGATGTGTCCCCCCCCCCCCCCCGGATCTGGCGTTGTCAGCACTTCCGGAGATGTTAAGTACTCTTTCAACACTTGAAAGTCCTCGTCACATTTTCTCGTCCTGCTAAACTTTTTGGTCAAAAGAGTAAAAAATTAAAACACTAATTTTTATTTATTTTTTGAATGACTTATAATTTTTGGGTAATGAAATAGCCAAAAACTTTAAAAAAAATAAAAAATCTGTATCTTCCAAGACGGATATTGGGACGGATTCGGGACGTGTATCCATGATATAATATTAAAAATCTGAAATATGATTCTAACCCGAACGAATAATAAAAATTCAAATATATAATCCATATATTTCTTTCTCGAATAAACTTTCTTGCGGAATTAGTTCGGTTCGGAGATCCAAAGTTTTGAATTAAATAATAATCTCTATCTGAAATAGAAAGATAACATACATATATATTATACTGGTTCATATATAGATGATAATAATAGTTCGAGTCCGAAGTAAATTTTGAACGATTTATCATGTCTTACAATTAAGGTTTGGATATATTATTGCGTTAGACGTTGATCTAGAAATGAACCAGGAGAGGGCGGATAACCGTACCGTTAGACGTTATACCTCTTTTATATTATGCAGAGGTTTCATATTTAATATCTCCTTCAGTTGAGAGGGGTCGACCTTAATCCTCCTCTTACTAACAATAATAGCCAAAACGTTTCCACTATGAAGAGAAAAAGAAGATTTAAGAGGGTTCCATATCATCAATATAGGTTTCCATATATTTGCCCAATTTCTCTTCGAAAATTTTGTTAACGAGCATCTGATACGTTAATCCAGTGTTCTTTAGTCCAAATCGCATAACCTTGTAGCAATAGAGGCCCTTTTTTGTCTGAAAAGTCGTGTGCTCCTCATCCGTTGGATTCATAGACATTTGATTGTACCCCGAATATGCGTCCATGAATGACATGTAATCTTTTTTAGAAGCGACATAAAAAATATTGTCAATTTTTGGTAGGGGAAAAGCATCATTCGGGCAGGCTGAGTTGAGATCAATGAAATCCACGCACATGCGCTATTTCCCATTTTTTGTTTTTACCAACAATGGGTTAGAAATATTAATTGGGTATTGCGCTTGCCTGATATGACCCAGCCAAACTAACTTCTCAATCGCTCTGGATATTTCTTACGACTTTTCTGGGGGAAAAACCCGTCGTTTTTGCCACACCAACCGAACACTACTGTCGATGGCTGGTGAGTGAAAAATGCATTTGTTACGTTATCTGTGTCCCATGCAAATACGTCCTCGTTTTTCTGCAACAAAACTATCAATTTTTTTAAAGTTTTGTTCAAGTTTATTACTAATCTTGACAACCTTGCCCTCTTCCAACGTGATATTTTCCTCTTCGAGAGGGGTGTTCTCCTCTTCATCATTCTCTCCTGGGTCGTCCACCTCTAAATTGTTTCTGTCGATCGACATTGATGATCCCATACCTCAGAGTTTATTAATTGTTATTTGGCTTTGTTGGAAGAGTCTAGCGTTATGGCGTAACACTGCCTCGCCTGTCTCTTATTATTTCTACCAAATTTCCCATATGATTTTTGATGCATTCCCTAAATGAACAAGTTTTGGCCTCGAGCTTTTGAAGCCATGGTCTTCCTAGTATAGTGTAGTAGGAGATGGGGGCCTTTATAATCATAAATATGGTATGGATAATCCTTTTGGTGTTGTCATACCCGACTGTGACCGGTAGTTCAATCTCTCATATGTATTTGGTTATTTTTCCTTCGTAGCTGATCAACTACCTGTATTTTGTCTTGTAAGGAGACACTTCCAACATATGCTCGTAGTTTTCCTTAAAGATAATGTTTGTCGAGCTACCGACCATGACTTCCGAAATGTTGGCACTGACCGTTAGCGCATCCTCATAGGGTGTTATAATTCCCTTTTCTTGTATCAAGAAAACGTTTGAAGATGAAATGATCTCTCTCCACGCGTTTAGTGGTTTGGTTGCCGAAATGCAATGACTTGTTAGTTTTCCATGTGATAAACTTATTACCGTAAGGCTCTAAGAAAGTTTCAGTGTATTCAATTGCTTTCAGATATTCTTTGAAGTCATCGAGAATTTCCAACTGATAGTTATTGAACAAAAATTCTGTATCCAACAACATCATTTTACTCCACACCTTCAAAAACCCATCAATCATTTTTTATTACTATTGATAATTTATTTTCCAGGGACGTTCATGTTAATGTGTAATCGCCAACTTGTAGATTTTATCCATTATTAATACATTTGGATATGTCCGTAACAAATCCAAACTAACGTGTATACGAAGAAAAGTTCACTTATGAGACCCTCTCAGTCTTTGCACGATCTATGTCAATCGTAATAATTTAACATTTTTAGTTCGACTAATAAGTATTAGAACTGCAAGTGATCACCTTTCTCGATCGTTCGTTGTTGAACATTGTATATAATGCGCAATGATGAAGAATTCTTAGGGTTCAACGTTTTCACTGCACTGAGAATATCCGGAGACTAATTACAAACCAATTGTTTTTAGAAAATCACCCCAAGTTCGAATGACCTTCATTGAATTTTTTAGTGTCATGATTGTGAAACCCACATACAATCTCTAAGGACTATAAATAATAATTTCCTTATTTTCATTAAGCGTGAAAGAGCATCCACATTTTTGGTTCTTGTAGACTACCCCTTAAGATACTTTGGTTCTACCAACTTTGTGTACGTTCCAGATCGCTCGCATTCAAACAATAGTATAGGAGTTTTCCTGCATTTTACATCATCGCAATGTCTTAATACAACTACGAAAGATACCTCATTTGGAGTTTCAGCTTCATCAACAATGTTCTTGCTTTTTATTTTATTTTTTTGTTAGGACACGAGGTTGAGGTTTTCCAATAAACACGTGATGTTATTTTTGTTCAACAAGAAATTTGAGATTTTGTAAAAAAAAATTGAAGTCCGTATATAAAATGAAAATAATTAAAAGCTATAGGTTGGTAAAACGATATAAACATAATTACACTAAGTTCTCCCAAAATTTCCACAAATCAAAATATTCTTTTTTGTAAATAAAAATAAAAAACAATCAAAACATTAAAAAGATCTATTTTTTAAATAACTTATAATTTTTGGGTAATTGAATAACCAAAAACTCTAAAAATAGTTTCATTATTTATTTTACAAGACGGATATTGGGACGGATCTTAAACGTATATCCTTGAAATAAGATTCCAACCCGAACAAATAATAAAAATTAAAATATACAATCCATCTATTTCTTTTTTTTGAATAAACTTTTCTGCGATTTGTTTTTGGTGAAATAAAACTTTAAATTAATTGAAATTAGTTCATACAAAATCTAGGGCATACCCTGAGATGATACTAAAAGACTTGAGTAGTGAGATAAAGCTATAGAGGTAAAGGGCAAAGAGGAAGGATTGTAACATCTAAAGTAAATCGAAGGAACTAAAACGTCAACGTGATGGTCAAAGACAGGACAACAGACGGAAGAAAACCAGGGTACTGGGAGCGTCGCAGCAGGATGAGCACGAGCCAAACCAAAGTGAGAATGATCCTGCATAAGGTAATAATAGAAAGAGTAAGTAAGTAAGTAGACATTAAAAATTCCAGCCAATCTTGGTACCATGGAATCTAAACCCGGAGATCCGAAGTGATTTGGAAAGAGACCATGGAGGCAGTGGAAGGGGCGGAACCAAATATTATGGAGTTTCGCTCCTTTCAGACGTGGTAAATAACTGCGCCAAAGCAAGTACGCCAAAAGTGATGGTCACGAGAGCGAGACCAAAGAGACGCCTCACTAATTCAAGATTGCTAGCCCGCGGACGAGAGGGGGAATCCTAGTTTAGAGCTAGCATTGGTCCAAATAATCTGAGTGAAACTACAGTCAAAGAGGAGATGAGATATAGATTTAGGGTCATAGTTGCAAAAGGGACAAACAGATGGGGAGTTGAATCCCCAACTGAGGAACTTGTCTCTGGTCGCAAGCTTGGCCATAATAGCAAGCCATAAAATAAAGAAGTGACGGGAATATTGAATTTATTCCATACTAACCCAGCCCACCCCTTGTCAGGGGCAGGTGAACAGATGACATTATACGTGTCCTTGATGGTGAAGGTGTTACTTCTAGAATTCGCAGTAAGGGGACATCGTCAGAATGGATGTTGGGAGTCGGTAAGGTAAGGATGAGATTACGGATCTCCTAGAGGTTAACTCAACTTCTAGCCCTTGCAGATCGGATGTTCGGAGGCCAATTCCAGTCACCATTGAGAATAATATCTGAAACCTTGAGGTTATTCCCAAGTCGGGAATCATTGATGGTATTGATGCCATAATAGGAAGCAAGCGAGGTAGGTAGTATCCATGAGTCATACCAGAAAGAGGTACTTTTGCCGTTTCCAATAGCCACCCTACAAAAGTTACTAGCCAAAGGGCGGAGGTGAAGAAATTTCCTCCAGATCCAAGAGGGGGATGATCCAAGGGAGATGTTCCAATTTTTTTTTTGATTTTCTCAGACTTAATCCAATCACACTAGATAGAGTGACTTTTATTACTGATAATGGACCAGAGATGCTTAAGGACGGCCGCCTGATTCCAGGTTTTTAAGTTTAGAATCCCAGGGCCGCCCTCTTTTGTGGGAGTGGTGACGTTAGACCAAGCTACTTTGGCGCCATAGACTTTCATAGTAGAGCCATACCAAAGGAAACGTCGAAGGTATTGGGTCAATTCTTTGATGATCCTTAAAGGAAGGATGAAGATAGAAGACCAATAGACTTGACCAGCAAATAGGACATATTTAATAAGCTGGAGACGTCCAACATAGGAAAGGTGCTTAGTGGTCCAAGAATCAAGTCTGGTTGCAATCTTATGAAAAAGAGGGCGACAGTCAGAATGGGTTAGTCGACCAGTAAGGAGGGGAACTCCCAAGTATTTGACTGTGAGATATCCTATAGGAAAACACATAATGAGAATAATTTAAGAGCGAAGAAGTCATCAATACCCGAAAAGATATAACTTTTAGTAGGGTTGATTTTAAGCCCAGAGAGAGAGTAGAACTCATCAAGGGCCTCTTTGATAAGGAGGAGAGAGTTGGAGTCGTTGTGACAGAAAATCATTAAATCATCCGCAAAGCAAAGGTTAATGATTTTAAGTTTATGACATTTCCAATGAAAACCAAAGTTGGCATCTTGACTTTTTTCCTTTAGGATACTCGAAAGGACTTGCATAACAAGGACAAAGAGGAAGGGGGAAAGCGGGTCGCCTTGTCTGAGACCTTTTTTTCCTTTGAAGTTACCATAGGGGTCACCATTAATATTAACAAAGTATGAGGGAAGACGATGCAGTTGATAATCCAACAAATCATTTTCTCAGGAAAATACATAGCAACAAGAATGTCTAGGGGGAGATGCCATCAGACATTATCAAAGGCTTTCATTAGGTCAATTTTAAGAGAAATATTCTTACCATAACTATTAGTATGGTAACCCCTCAAAATTTCTTGGGACAAAAGGATATTGTTAGAGATATTTCTTCCCGTAACAAAAGACGATTGAGAAGAATCAATAAGGTAGGGAAAAAAGTTTTCAATCCTATTTGCTAAGATCTTAGAGATGATTTTGTAAACCACATTGCACAGTGCAATGGGTCTAAAATCAGAAGTCACAGAGGGAGAGTATGTTTTGGGGATGAGGGCAATGGAGGTGAAATTCCAAGACAAGTCCGAAGTTCCAGAGATAAAAAAACCCTTAACACCATTACAGATGTCTGGTCCAACAATGCTCCAAGAGGATTTGAAGAAGCAAGCGTTGAAGACATCGAGACCCGTAGATTTATTATTATCGATACTGAAGAGGGCGGACTTAATTTCGTTATTGGTTACCTCACGAATCATTAAGTCCCTATCAATGTTAGTAACTTTGGTGGAGAGGAGTGAGTAAACTTTATCTAGATCAGGATATCTAGCCGAATGCTTGGTACCAAGAGAGTTCTCAAAGAAACTCAGGATAACCTTAGAGACAGAAGCCGGAGTGGAAACAGTGACACTAGAGTCATTGTTGATGGAGAGAATATTATTGCGAAAACCCGGGTTTTAATACTATTATGGAATTTTTTTGTGTTCTTGTCACCCAGCTTAATCCAATTTTCTCTAGATTTTTGCTTAAGAAAGGATTCTTCAGCTCGACTAAGAAAGATGAAAGATGATGAAGCCTCAATTTCATCAGAGACAAATCTAGGGTTAAGGGGGTCAGTAGCAAGCTTGGATTGGGCCATGAATAAGGAATCCTGAGCATTCGCAACTCTAGAGCTAATGTCGCTGAATTCTTTGCGATTGAGTTTTGAAAGCTCATATTGAAGACAAATAAGTTTATCAGTGACCAGGCGCATCCCCGAAGAAGAGATGGGGATGTTCCAGCAGTTGAAAACGATGTCCTTGTAGTGCGGGTGAGATTGCCACATGTTAAAAAAATTGAAGGGTTTTTTCCGTCTTTGACGAGGCAGACCAAGATTGAGAGTTACCGTAGTATGATTAGAGGAGCGAAGAAAACCAAAGTGGACATAAGATATATAGAAGAGGTTGTCCCATTCAGGGTTAACTAGGACACGATCAATATTGGATAAGATAGGATGGGAAGGTTGTTTGTTAATCCAAGTGAAGTGGAATCTGGTTGAGCGGAAATCACTGAGTTCACTTAGATAACAACAGTTATTAAACTTGTGAATAACAGATGACCAGTGGTCAGAGGACCCAAGACGCTCATCCGGGTGGCGAATGGCATTAAAATCACCAAGGGCAACCCAATGGATGAGCTTGTCTTGATTATAGAGAGAAATAAGGTCATTCTACAATTGGATACGGTCCGGAGAATGGTTAAAGGCATAAATGGCAGTGAGTCTGAAGGAGGCATTATAATTATGACACATTTCCATGCAATGGATGAACTGAGAAGATTCGGATAACCTAGAAATAGTAATGATACTAGGGTTCCAAGTAATCTAGATTCTACCTAGGGGGTGCGCAGCATGGTTGGTAATGACATGCCAAAAGGGAACCATATTCCTAATAATAGAGTCAACCTTATGAACTTGGACTTTGGTTTCTACTAATATTAACAATGAGATACTATTACTAATTATGAAATGAGTAACATCTTTTTGCCTAACAGGATCATTAAGACCCCTCACATTTCAAGAAGCAATATTCATAAAGAAAAAGACTTACAGTGCATTAGACAATGGTCTTGTCGGAGGACAAATCCTATTTACCTTTAGCCTTGACTCCAAAGATACGAAGCCTTTTAGGAGGTGAATCAACCTCCTCGCCATTATCAACCTCCTTAACCTCTTTTAGGGAGTCTAGATGATGACCAATGACAAACTCCGGATCAATCTCGGAACGATTGGATTCCATGGACAACATAATCGGAATACTCGGCATGGGAGCCTTCTTGAGATCTTTGTTACACAGGCTTTTACAGAGCCGAGACTCTCCCACCAAAACTCTTTTATTCAAGAAAGAAAACCCATAAATAGTATCTATGGGTGGAAGAACAGATCTGAATCTGGAAAAGCACTCGATGCACGACTTAACACAAGAGATTCTGTTACGGTAATTTCTCCAAGGGAATTGAAGGTCCATACCGGAGAAAGGAGTCGCGAATGTCATTGGCAGCAGGATGATGATGCACTTAATCAGATCAGAGGGAGAAGGAGACATGAAACTTACACCTAACCACCCTCCAGAAGGGGGTAGCTCCAAGAGAGTCATCGGAGTCTTCTTAACACGGAATCAATTAGCGTCCGACATGATCGCCTTGAATAAATCCACATACTTGTTTTGAAACACGTCGTTGAAAGTCCGATGATAAGACGACACCGGGTCAGTGGAAAATCCTACCGTATAGTCCCGGTATATAAGAGGCCACCTCCACATAGCCTGGCCAACCATATGGAATCTCACCCGATTCACGGTGAGGGAAGAGGACACCATCTAAGCGTCAGATTTGCAGAATGTATATGCATCTGCCGCAACGATCAACAAAGTATCTGGGAAGAAGAAACCCACCGAAAGGAAACACCTATCAAGACAAGTGAGATACGTCCCCGGAGACTTGGTTAGATCTATGAAACAAAGCCATCTACTAGGCTACGAAGTAGAAAAAAGAGCATGAATGAATACAGATATATGAAGAGAAAAAGAAATAGTGGAAGACGGCTTAAGTTTCAGACCGAATGACCTAAACCTTGACGGAAACCAACAAGAAAAGTAATTTTCGGTAGAATATTACCGTTGGAATACTACCGTTGAATCTAGAGAAACGAGAGAGCTTTTTCTCTAGTTTGCGTAATTTGGAATTGGTTCGTGTTTTGAAATATAAAATTTTGAATTAAATGAGCATCTCTATCTAAAATAGAAAGATCACATACGTATATATTATACTGGTTCATATATAGATGATAGGGAGTTAAAGTACTAACGTCAGTTTACACCTGTTAATTTTATTGTAACTGGGTTGTGGCCCTTAGTAGAGACACAAATATCGAAGGATGGAGATGTGACGCTTACTTCAACAGGGCACCTGTCACTACAGAGGTCACGTGGGCTATTTTAGCGGAGAGAGTGTATGATGATAACCCTAGGGGTGTCGTACTGGACCTACTCTTGAAGACCCAAAGATGGGAAGACTGGTACCAATGCTGCTACTGGGCAATAAAGAGCCAGTGGAGATACTGAAACCAATGAGGCTAAACCCAATCAAAAAAAGAAGTTAGTCCGCCTTATTGTCACCATGTATGCATTTGATACCACCTTTATTGGCACCGCATATGAACAATGTGATTCCAAAGATTGTGTTGTAATATCCTCGCTAAGAAAAGAAGGTGAGAGCATGGGGCAAAGCAGTCCATCTAATGGAGGTTTTGTAAGAAAGCAACGAGTACTCAGAAAGAACGGGACCCCGGTGATTGGCAGCCAAGAGGAAGCTGGAGACCAATCCATTTCTCGGTTGAAAAAATTAGCTATGGTGGTTAGCGCAACCCCATTTGTGTTTATGAGCACATAAATTCTGATAAAGTTGGGATTGGAGGTGTCTCTGCTGGTGCTACTAAAGAGCAAACCCTATCATTGGATTTAACCAACCACGGTCGAGCTGTCTCGAGTACCCTAACTTCCAAAGAGCTAAATATCCCTCCCTTTTCCTGCCTATGGGCCAAAATTATCGTCAACATGTTTCCAATATTATCACATCTGACCCTCAAAACACTGATGCTTTTGCTGGTCCAACTATTTTAAAATATTCCTCCCAATTTGAACTGCTTGGCCGAGTCCTTGCTGTCAATATGCCAATGCCGTCTGCTCTCTGTTTCAATAGCTAAAGCACTTCTCTGAAATGACCCTATATAATAACATGAGCATGTCGGATCTCCTGCAACGCCATTTTGAAACTATCGGTAAAGGTATATGTTTATTTTATCACTATGATAAGGTAATAACTGGATTTTGACTTCTTTAGATTCTCCAACATTTCCCTGCATGCAGAATTACCATAAGTAAATGGTGTTGGCATAACGCAAGATGAACCCTGCAGATGCAAATCATGTACGATTTCCAGCATGAGCTCCCATCTTTTGGCTCTGTGAAAAACCATTCTGCCAGCCTTTCTCACTACAAGAAAAAATATAACGTTTCTAAGGCATATTGTGAGAAGTTGTTGAATGAGCAAGCTAATTTTTGTAGTCTCCTGACAGCTTTTGTCTCTGCCAAGGATGAGTTAACTAAGACTGTTGCGGACCAAGTTCATTGTGAAAACGATACCATATGATCGAAGCAACTCGGTTGAGAATGAAGCTAGAGCACGCTGAGAAGCGGTGGAATGAAGTAATTACCAAGGCATATGATGGGCAATAATGGGCATTGGAGGGGATGAAGTCAGCTAGTGCTTGGTCCTTTATCGCTGCCCTAGGCTCGTATACTATGTCGTACGCTCCAAGCTCCACCGACCACCTCGTTAGTCTTCTGAAAACATTTAAATTTTGAAGTATGCTACGCAATGAGAACAACGTACGTTGAATCATGGTGTGACTCTGGAAGTAAGGGTGCATTTTCCTAGATGCAACCACTACACCGAGAGATAACTTTTATACTTTAAGGTACCTAGTTTCTGCATCAACTAACCCTTTGTTGAAGTAGTACACCGGCTTCTGGAATCCTATCGGCTCTCGTACAAGCACCATGTCACTGCATATATTGACACTGAAAAGTACAATTAAAGGTGTTCTCCCAGATCTGGTGTCGTTAACACTTCTGGAGAAGTTAAGTACTCTTTCAATGCTTGGAAGACTTCGTCATATTCGCTCATCTAGTTAAACGTTTTAGCCCCCTTAAGGATTTTGAAAAAGGGTTGACTTTTATTGGATGATCTAGAAATAAACCGGGAGAAGGTAGCTAACCGTCTCATTAGACGTTGTACTTATTTTATATTTCTCGGAATATTAATGTCCAATATCTCCTTTAGCTGAGAGGGGTCGACCTTATTTCCCCTCTTGCTAACGATAAAACCCACACATTTCGCACTACGAAAAGCAAAATAATATTTAAGAGGGTCCATACCTACGTAGTTTCTCGAAGACTATCTCTACGAATTCAAGCTGCTTCTCCTCCGAGTTGATTTTCACAATCATATTATCGATGTAGGCTTTGATATGTTTGCCCAGTTACCCTTCAAAATGTTTGTTGACGAGCCTCTTATATGTTGATCCGACATTTTTTAGTCCAAATGACATGACCTTATAGCAATAGAAGCTTTGTTCGATCTGAAAGTTCGTGTGCTCCTCGTCCGTCGGGTTTATAGATATTTGATTATACCCGGAGTATGCGTCAATAAATGATAGAAATTGTTTTCTAGAAGCGACATCAACCAATTGGTCAATTCTTAGCAGGCAAATTTTTTTTTTCGGAAAAGCTCGGTTGAGATATGTGAAATCTACGCACATGCGTCATTGATCATTCTTCTTCTTTATCAACACTGGGTTAGCGAGCTAAATCAAGTATTGCACTTGCCTGATATGACCCAACTTGACTAACTTATCAACCTCCTTGAATATCGCCTCTGACGTTTCTAGGAAGAAAGCCTATCGTTTTTGTCTTACTAGCTGAACGCTACTACCGATTGCAAAGGAATGAGAGATAATGTTTCATTCTACGCCATTAGTTTCTCGTATCACATGCAAACATTTCCACATTTTTCTACAACAAAAGTATCAAACTGTTTTTAAAGTCTTGTTCAAGTTTATTACCTATTCAGACAACCTTGCCTTCTTCCAATGTGACGTTTTCCACTTCGAACAGGGTATCCTCCTCCTCGTCATTCTCCTTGGGGTCTCCCACCTCTAAATTATTCTTGTCTATCGGTCCTTGATGGTCCCACACCCCATACTTTGTTAATTTCTATTTGGATTTGTTGGAAGGGTCCAACGTTATAACATAACAATGTCTTGCCTGTCTCTGGTTGCCTTTTATTATTCCCACCAAATTTCCCATAGGATACTTGATAAATTTCCCAAATGAAAAAGATGTGGACTCAAGCTTAGGTAACCATGGTCTCCCCAGTATAGCGTGGTAAGAGCTGGAGGTGTCTGCGATCATAAACAAAGTATGTATCATCATTTTGTGTTTACCATATCCGACTGTGCCTGATAGTTCAATCTCTCCCATATATTTGGTTGATTTTCTCTCATAACTAATTAGATGTTTGTCTATTGTTTTGAAAGGGAGCACTCCCAACATCTTTTTGTAGCTCTTCTTAAAGATAACGTTGGTCGAACTACCGTCATCTATTAATATCCTAGTTACCATGACTTCTGAAATATTAGCACTGATTGTTAGCACATCTTCGTGGGGTCTAATATTAGACATCTCGATCCAACCTCTTTTGAATGCCGATACTACCTCAGCGCAACCTAATAGGGAGTTCATCTCTCGCATGAATATTTGCACATAACTCTTCAATGTGTCCCTCCTTTGTTGATATAAATCCATGATGGCATCATCCTCGTGCTTGTACTTCTTGTTTCTTATGAAACTGTTTTTGAACGCAACCCAAAGGCCCTCAAATTCCTTGATCTATCCTTTCTGAAGGCTATTAAACCAATCTAGGGTATTTCTCGTAAATGTCATTGAAAACGCTATGTAAAGAAATATCGGTAAGGTTGAACTCCATCATCAAGTTCTGAAATTGCTCGATATGGTGCTCGGGATCTCCTGACCCATCGTATGAGTTCATCTTAGGCGGGTTAGATTTTTGTGGAAGTTTCCCCTCTAAGATGCTCTTCACGAAAGGAGATTCTTGTAAAACATACACAGCCATAATGGGTCTTATCTGGTCATACTCAACAACCTTTATTACTTTGTCCTCCCGAGGTACTCCATTAGTAGACAAGTTGTCCCGGTGAGAATCTATTGGTTTTTTCTTCCATTGTTTTTTTCTCTTACTCTCTATGGTATGCTCGCCTCTATGGGCACAACTTTTTCTTTTATCTGTGACATCCTCTAGTTAGATTTCTTGCCTAACAATGCCCCTTAGGAGGACCTTCTCGATCAAGCGTTGAAGGGTGTCGACAATTTGGTCAAAACGTTGCCTCGCCTCATCGTCTCTCTCATGCTGCCACTACGCACCCTGGTGCTGCTCGCGCTTGATTTCCTCTATATGAGTTTCCAATACCTACAGGTTAGAAGGGGTATAAGACATACCAAGGTTTGTGGGGTTTTCACCCTCTGCAGGTTCACTAGAATTCTCCTCAACGTTGATATGAGATTTGCCATCATTCTGGTTGTTGTTACATAAACCTCCCGATGGCCAGCTTGATCAGCTCCCACGATGGTCTCACTACTGGATGGATGCTCCATAACTCATTGGTTGCCTTGCCCTCCTTGCCCGTGAGGGGCTGACATATTCTCCCTCTCAATTCCTAACCTAGTTAGCACCATCACTTGCCTTAGTACGAGCTACGCGTTAAGCTTTCCCAGAGACGGTGCAAAAATGTGGTGAGAGAATTTTGTGATATGTACAAAATATGAAAAAAGAAGAATAAATTGCTATTATCTTTTTGCTTATATAGAAAAAACCTTACATAATTTGAGGATCCTCTTTCATTTATATAATACATTTTACAATACATTACTTCACTATCCCCTAATAATTATCCACTTTATGTTAGGCCTGGTCGTGGGTTAATGCTTTATTTCAACGTCCTTAGTGTTGCTCTGTTATTGTTCTTAGTGGCCTTATTTTTCGTAACCACTATTCAACGTCGGCCGAGCAATTGGTCAGCTTTCATGCGGATCATTATTCAACACCGTCCTGGGTACAGGTTTACTTTCACACAGATGATAGTTGTGCTTTCATACGGACGATGCCTAACTATTGTGCTCATGCCTTGTCCTTGCTTTATTATGCCGAAAATGCCTCGTCCTATTAATCCGTTGTATAGTTTAGTTTTATATAATATCATTCAGCTATAATTCTTATTCAGCTATAATTCTTCCTGACGTAGTACCTTTCGATTTTTCAATTTATAATCGGTGTACTTCGGTCCAGTCGATGGGTATAACTCGATGACCGCGTTATCAATTAAAGAGATTGTAACTAAAGTTGAATATCTATGCTTTAAGTTTAAAAACAAAATTAAAAAATAAGGTTAAAATACAAAAAAAATCAAATTTAATATTATAATATTTAAAATAAAATTGTTTTTCGGAATCTAGGTTTTCTTGTTAGGTTGACATTTGAATGAGATGAATCAACACTAACATTCGGTCCTAAAGAGATTTTAGAGGAAAAAATAGCTACTGGGATATATACAATATGACAACTTTGATAGGCTTTAAGATGAGCTAATCAATTTGATCGAAATGGATATATTTTATGAGAAAATAAAACGATATAGATTTATATTATATAAATATAGGGATAAATATTAACACATTATTATTAAATTATACCAATATCAGCAAGATTAGCGATTTTTTTATGAATGGACGCATTATTATAGAAGTTAAATTATACCAATATCAGCAAGACCAACGATTTTTTATGAATGGATCCAAAACTAAAATTAACCGTATGTGTAAAATAATAAAATTAAATTTAACAAAAAAATAAAAATTTGAGTATTATATAGTAAAAACATATCAATTTTTCAATTATAAGATGGGGATGATACTAAAAGACTTGAGTTCTTTTTGAGGATAATTTTTTTTTTAATTTTTTATTTGAAAATGATGGATCATTTGAGTTGATTCATTTCCGATAATGGACATATTAGACTTCAAAAATCTAAGGGTAGACGCACAAAACTTGCTCAAACATTATGTAAACAAATCAAACTAAACCGTCTATTAAACACTAGACAAACAAAACAAAATCGACAATTTAAAAAGAGAAAAAAACCTAAAATTAGTAATATAATTATTTAAAAACCTAAATACAACTAGTAATCAAATCACCCAAAAGTACATTTTATTATTTAAACTTTAATCTTATTATACCATATTATTATTTAATTGGTAGTATAAAAAAATTTATTATTTAAATACAATTAATAAATTACCTATGATTAATAAATTTATATAAATCATTCGTGTACAATTGTTTTATTTAAATATAATTATTTGATTAGTAAATTAAATATAATTTCTTTTATTCATGACCTAAGGTATAAGGGGAACTATAAAAATAATAGTTTTTTTTTTTTGAGTTTATCAGGTTTGAACTCATGACCTAGAATATAAGAAGATCTATAAAAAAAGAAAATATAAATATTTTTGGGGTATTTAAATATAATTATTTAATTAGTAAATTGTTTTTACTCGTGACATAAAGTACAAGGAGAACTATAAAAATAATAGTTTTTTTGGAGTTTATGAGGTTTGAACTCATGACCTAGAATATAAGAAGCGCTATAAAAAAAAGAAAATATAAATATTTTTGGGGTTTATGAGGTTTGAACTCATGACCTTGAGTTAAAAGGTAATGCACTTTACCACTATACCAAAATTATTCTCCCAATTTAAGATATGCCGTGACATATTTGGTTGTCCCTTAAATCCGCGTCTGGACCTCTTTTCTATTTTAGTTCAAAGAATAGATCAATCACTACAAAGAAATGAATTCAACATAAAAAAATATCAATCGCTACAAAAAAAAGTGAATGCATCATGAAAAAAGAGCAAAAAGGTTATATAGGATTAGGAATATGTACTAAAAAGTTAGACAAAATGTAGAACAACTTTTAGATATAAACATTGTGCATCAACCTTGACGGTTCTATAAATGTTGCAGTTGGTGAAGATGTCCTCCGAAATAATCATGGTGATTTGCTCCGGCTAGAAGAAATGTATTTTGTCGAACTCCACTCGAAATTATAACTACCATGAATTTCAATAACATAAATTTTGCGTAGGACCATAAACAAACCATAAATCCATCATTATTGGAATATATTTATGAAACCTAAGTATAGCTTGATAATAATTTAGATCGACATTCCAAATATACGTTATAAGTCCAAGTGTAGTAACATGGCTGAATTCGGATATTCTGAATGAGAGGGTCCAAATTTCAACACATAAGTCTGAATTAATAACTCTTGTAATAAATTGATATAATCTATTTACTGGGTTGTGGCCCGATCATAAAATGATAAAACGTTATGGGATTTACAACTTAAGGTTTCAGTCTGTACAGTCTATATAAATGAATGACCATAGTTTTAGTATTCTTTCACCAAAACTCAAACACAAAAAACACATTCACCGTTTTGTTTGATCGGAAGATTGTCTACCTCTTTACATGTATTCAACAACAATTTTTCAATAGAAGATTGTTAAAAAAACCAAGTAAAAAACAGTAAATTTCTGAAGACATAAAATGAAGAATAACAAGCAGTATATTATGTAGACATAGAATGGAGAATACAATAAGCAAACTACTAAGTTGTCTTTTTCGTTTATTCTAATTAGGTGAATCATAACTGATATGGAAATAGAGTTTTAATGACTAAATTGTAAATAATGTAAATTTAAGGATTTAATTTTAATTACTGTAAGTTTTGTCCTTATTTCGTGACTGGTGTAAGTTTTAGAGGATATTTGTAACTTTGTATAATTTATAAGGACTAAACAACAATTAGTCCACTTTTTGTAACAGATTCAGTTTGAGACTAAGTCTTGGCTCCTCTATATAAAGGATGAAACTACTTTAATAACGGGGTTGAACACTTTTACTTTGAAACTCATTTGTACTTGTGTTTTCTCTTTCTAAAAACTCTCAAGATCTTTCTCTATCTAGAATACACTTTTGACAGTTTACTAAGGCAAAACAATAACTCATCAAATTGGAGACTCCGCTGGGGACGTAAAATTACTTCTTTTATTTCGTTCGAAATTTTGATACATTCTAATTGCTTTTTCTGGTTAACATTCATACGATGAATCCTAAAAACAATCCTACACTTCCATCGACAATGGATGCTGAGAAAACTGATAGAAATAGAACTAATGGAAATAGAACTGATGGATTGTCTCCGATCCGAGCTCAATCTGATATTGAAGCGCGAATGAATCAACTTCTAGATAAAATAAATACTTTGAATGAGAAATATGAACGAAGAGATAAATATATTCTCTCAGCAAGGATCAGATATGAGGTTAGACAGGAAGTAGAAAAGACTGAGGTGGAAGGTCAGTCAGATCGATCTTTTGAGGACCGACGCGCTAAGTCCGAACACAAAAAGGCACGTTTTGTGGCTCCTAAAGAGTAATATTTGTCTCGAAAGGAGAAAAAAGATAAATAGAAATTAGCGACTTCTAGTGACGAGGAGGTCGAAAGCTCAGCCTCGGGTTTTAAGAGGCATAGAGGTTCTTCACGACGAGAATCTGATATAGATTATTCGAGGAAGTATAAAAAAGAAAGCAAATCCAAGAATGCTCCTCGTTCAACTTGGCATGAAGGAAATATTTCCAATCAGTATACTGAAACTGATAGGAACTTATATGTTACAATGGGAACTGATGATCAGTTTGTCCAAGGCGTTGACTGGAGAAATTATCCATTGACATATGAAATTCGATATATGACGACCGGCTTGTGTGTTGTGCATTTTCACAAAATTTTAAGGGAACAACTCTCAAGTGGTACAACAAGATTCCGAGGGGGTCTATATCAAATTTCAGAGATTTCTATACTGCTTTTCGAAGGCAGTTTGTGGTAAGCAAAGATATGAGAGCAAATGGTGATACAATTATTCAGTGCAAGCAGGCACCTGGAGAAAAGTTGAAAGATTATACCAAGAGGTTTGTGTTGACCAAGGCTAGTTTGGACAACTGTGAGGAAAATATGCCGATGGCAGTTTTTCGCCAAGGATTGTTGCTAAGAGATTTATTAATGAAACAATAAAGAGAAAGGCCTTGAATTTTAGAGCTTTGATAGCTCAAGTTGAGGATCAGATCAAGGTAGAGGAGTCGAGTAGAGTCCGAGGCGGACTAGCCAATAATCATGGGTAGCCCTCGAATGTTAATAACAATGGTGGTTATTCAAACCATGCTACATCTAATACTTACAATATTCCTAGACCAAATACATGGGTCAAACCTGAGTATTATGCTGATCTGAAAGAGAATGTTTCTGTCATTTGGGAAAATACCAAGAATTCTGTCAATTTCAGGAAGCCGACTCCCATCCGTAGACCAAGGGAAGAGAGAAATAATAAATTTTGTAGATATCATGATGATATTGGACATGATAAAATGATTGTATTGTTCTGAATAAATAAATCCAATATTTGATTGAGAATGGAAAGCTCCTGACTTATGTGAAGTCACATGGGAGTGCATCAAAAAATAATGATGCATCAACTTCGAAGGTTGCACCACTACCTGAGAACTTGATGATTATGGATTCACATATTGAGTCGTACGATGCTTCTACTGAATACATTGAAAATGATCCAAACATGTTGCTTCTGATGACAGTCGAAGAGCCCGTGGAAAAGGTGTGAGTTCAAGAATTATGTAAGTTTTTTGAATCGTTGGCATTTTTGGGGGCGATTCAATGACTGGAAATTCAGACAGTTCGAGGAAAAGGCATGTTGTCAACTTGACAACTCAAATTGAAGGTGAAGTTAGTTTGGGAAAAGGACAATTCAAGAAAAAGGTCCAAGTAATCTTTGTGGTGGTGGACTGTCCCACAAGTTATAATGTTATTTTTGGAAGATCATGGCTTTCAAGAATGTACGGGATGGTTTCAACAGTTCATCAATGCTTTAAGTACGTGGTTGGAGACAGAGTTGGGGTGGTTCAAGGCGATCAAAAGGTTTCAATGGAATTTTATGCCACTGCGCTTCGGGTCCGATGATCGAGTAGTGGGGATTTAATGCGAGAATAACAGTTAGAGAGGGCACCCTCGGATTTGGAAGAAAGGGTTGACGATCCTAGGGAAACCCCGAGGTCTTTAACGGTGAGTGAAGAGATAGAGGAGTTTACTTTTTCGAAAGGAAAGGTGCTTCGAATTGGAACTTTATTGACCCCTTTTCTACATCAACAATTGATTTTTTTTATCTCAAAATTTGGATGTCTTCGCTTGCAAGACAGAAGATGTAACAGGAGTACCTATTGAGGTAATTCAAGACAGCTTGGCCATAGATCTGAAGGTCAAGCCGATAATTCAAAAAAGGAGAGCGTTTTCCTCGGAAAAAGCAGAAGCAATTGTTGCAGAAGTGGATCGGTTATCTAAGGTCGGACATATAAGGGAATCACAGTATCCTTTGTGGAAGGCGAATCTGGTGGTGGTTAAAAAGAAGAATGGGAAATGGAGGAGGGTGTGAATTTTACAAATTTTAATAGAGCTTGCCCTAAAGATCCATTTCATGTTCCTCGAATAGATCAGTTGATTGATTCCTCTTCAAGAAACAAAATTTTAACTTTTATGGATACTTTTGCAGGGTATAATCAGATCCAAATGGATCCAAAAGATCAAGAGTGCACGACTTTTTTAACTAATAGGGGCCTGTATTTTTATAGAGTGATGCCCTACGGATTGAAGAATGTTGGAGCCACTTATCAGAGATTAATGAATAAAGCTTTTGCTACCCAGATCGGAAACCAATATGGAAGTATATATAGACGATATGGTAGTGAAAAGTTCAAGGGACGAAGTGCATCTTGATGATCTAGAGGAAGATGTTTTGAAACTAAGAGCGATCAAGTTGAAATTAATTCATGAGAAGTGTACCTTCAGAGTTCGGCCGGGGACGTTTTTGGGTTTTATTATCAGTAAAAAAGGAATAGAAGCTGACCCAGAACAGTTAAAAGCTTTGATAACAATGAATTCACCTCGATCAATCAAATATGTACAAATACTGACATGAAGGTTAGCAGCACTTAATCGATTCATTTCAAGATTTTCTGACAAATGATTTCCTTTCTTTCAAGTGTTACGAGGACCCAACAGGTTCGAATGGACGTCGGAATGCGAAGCAGCGTTCACAAACATTAAAAAATTGTTATCATCACCATAGATTTTGACAAAACCTCGAAATGGGGAATTTTTTTTTGTACATCGCACTATCGGATTTTGCACTCAACGTAGTGTTAATTAGTGAAGATTCAGGAATTTCGAAGCCGGTGTATTACGTTAGTAAAAGTCTGGTGGAAGCAAAAAATAGATATATGAATATAGAAAAGATGGCTTTATCATTGGTGATTGCTGCTAGGAAGATGCATCCATATTTTCAAGCTCATACTATCGATGTCCGAACTTTATTCCCCTTTAAAAATGTTTTACAACGACCTAATATTTCGAGGAGGATGACCAAATGGTCAATGGAGTTGGGGGATTACGATATCTTATTTACACATCAAACAACGATCAAAGCACATGCAATGGCTGATCTTTTTTGTTGAGTTTCACTCAAGTCGATCAGATGAGAAAGAAACTAAAAAAGCTTTGCCTGTAGATTCGAGGTGGGTTGTTCGAACGGATGGAGGATCCAGTATTTCAGGGTGCAGTGTTGAGGTTCAATTGATAGCTCCGACGGGGGAAACTATGGTCCAATCAATTAAATTTGGTTTTCATGCTTCAAACAATGAAGCTGAATACGAAGCTGCTTTAGCAGGTTTGAGATTAGCAAAAATTTGTGAGGAAACTTTAGTGCACTTGGAAACGGATTCTCAGTTGTTAGCAAATCAGGTGTCTAGATTTCCCGAAGCAAGAAAGGATCTTTGATCTTATATCTTCGGGAGCTTTGGACTTTAATGCTTCTGTTTGACAGTATAGTTGTGGAATATATTGGGCGAGGAAGTAATATGGTGGCTGATTCTTTAGCAAATGTTGCTTACAAGGAAGAATATCCTTGGATTTTGCTACAAGAAAATCCTTCAATTGTTACTCAATCTAGCCAATGTGAAATTATAGAAGAATTGATTATCATTGATGAAAGCCGACACGATTGGCGATCAAATATTCTTAATTTTTTGACCCAAGGATTACTGCCAGATGATTCTTAATTGGCCAAAAAGTTAAGAGGTAAAGCCTTCAGATATATAGTTTGGATGGAATTTTATATAAAAAGGAATTAAGCAGACCATTACTATGATGTTTAGGCAAGCAAGAATCACAAGAAGTATTTTCAGAGTTACATGATGGTGAAGGGTCAGCTCATTGTGGGTTCAAAGCTTTATCGCATCGAGTTTTACTTGCAGGGTTTTACTGGCCTACAATCATGAACGATGCTAAGAATGTAGTCTGAGGTTGTGATACTTGTCAGAGATTTTCCAATGTTATTCACAGACCAGCAATACCGCTTATGTATATATCTGAGGCAATACCATTTGATAGGTGGGGAATTGATCTGGTGGGACCTTTGCTGATGGCCTCTGGGGAAGTCAAATGATAATTGTGGCGCTGGATTATTTTACGAATTCGGCAGAAGCAGAACCTCTATCAGGCACAAAAGCAAATGATGTCATCAAATTTATTGTGAATAGTATCTGTTGCCGTTTTGGGGTTCCTCGGAGAATCACAACAGATAATGACCCTCAATTTAGTAATAGGGAAATGGCTGCATTCTGTACTTCTAAAGGAATTCAGCAATGTTTTTCGACGCCCTTTCATCCTCAAGCTAATGGACAAGTGGAAGTGACAAATAGAACGATTTTAGATGGCTTGAAGAACAATCTATCGGGAGCAGCAGTGAAATGGCCAAATTATTTGCAAGAGGTGCTTTGGGCTTATCGAAAAACTTCAAGAGAGGCTACAAAAGAGACTCATTTTGCTTTGGCATATGGTATGGATGTAGTTAGCCCTATTGAATCTATGATGTCATCTTTTAGAATATCTCAATATTATGAAAGGTCTAATGATGAAATTTGAAGGGCTAATTTGGATTCGATTGAGGAGAAAACGGTTTGGGCTCATTTGAACGTAATCCATTATCAAACTCTTATGAGAAATAGATATGATTCGAAGCTGAAAAGAAGAGAATTTAAAGAAGGTGATAAGGTGTTGCGGAAAGTTTTTTTGCACACAAAGGAGAAGATCCTCGGAAAAATGGCTCCGAATTGGGAAGGGCCTTATACAGTTGTAGAAAGAATCAAGTCGGGGTCCTACCGTCTTTGTGATTTCGAGGGGAGAATGCTTCAACATCTGTGGAATATCCAACACTTCAAGCTTTATTGGGAGTAGTTATGTCTTTGTACTTTGAAATTTTTGTTTCGAATGGCGCACTCTTTCCTCTCATGTTGGCCCATGAAGGTTTTAACGAGGCGTCGTGTACATATTCGATATTATCAATAAAGTTCATTTTTTGGCCAATTGTTTTTTGCATATGGTCGATTACTATCTTAACGAATCATCAAAGATTGATCACCTTTGAGATTGGTTAAGAGTAGAATGTTTCGAAGTGTTTCTGACACTTTTCGAAGAAACAACCATATTTATTAATTACATTTTTATTTCGAAGTTAATGCTTAACAACACACTGAGAATTTTTTGGAAGAGCTACCAAAGCTTAACAATTTGTTCAAAGAACTACAATGTTTTCGAAGAGCAGGAATTTATCGATGAGCAACATTAATTTTTGTAAATGATTCGAGGGGGTAAGTTTATATTAATTTGTTAAGGTTTTATAATTATTTTGTTTGAAGAATTTAACATCGAATAAGATACAAGGAAAATGATAACATACAAAAACATTTCATTTAGATTAAGTCATTAAGGGTAAAAAGAGAGAGGATATTGTAATTCGACAGGGATAAAAGGATAACAGTAAAATTATTCAGAAGATTCTTCTTAATCGGATGATTCGTCTTCGGAAGACGATGAACTTGGAATAGGGTCGAAAGCGTCGCTTGGGCATTTTTCTTCAGGGATATCGTTCCAAAAGCTTGTCAAGTCGATTTTTGGATAAGTAACGTGAAGTTCACGAAGAAGAAGAATGGTTGCATCTTCGTCTCCGACGCGAATAATATTTTGCATGTACTTTGAAAGTGCAGCTTCGGCGGCAGCAACAGCAGCAACTTTTTCAGCTTCGAAATTCTTCTTCAACTTAGTAATATCATCGGGTATCTCTTTGTTTTTTGCCTCACAAAGAGTAAGAGAGTAAGAGAGTTTCGAAGCTTGTTGGAGTTGTCTTTTTCAACGGCTAGTTCAGTAGCATGGCTAGTGTTGAGTTTATTTAACTCTGCTTTATGATTACTAGTCAACAATTCAGTATCCACGATGTGGTTGATTCGCAGATGGTTTTTTTATGCAGAGAGCACCTTTGATCAGTTCAGACCGTGCCATTACATAACAATGAAATTGATCGATTACTTTGTCATGCATAATTTCTCTAAGCTTCTTCTCACCTTCGTAACCTTCCTTATAGTAAACCAAATCCTTGGCCATATGCTTCAGATGGTTTTGAGAAGCTTCGACTTGGGAAGCAATTTTCTTTGTTGCAGCATCGAGTTTGGCAAATATTTGAAGAGCGACAAAGATGGCAGGATTTGGAGTAGGAACACGGAGTTCGAATGTGCTAGGATTTTGAACCATTGGGGTGATAGGCTCAAGAGAGTGAGCAGCTACTGGAGAGGCTTCAATTGGTTATGGTCTTCCAAAGTTGAGCATATGGTATTGGATTACTTTAAGAACATGGTCTTCATCACCAGTAAGTGCTTCGGTATTTTCGAAGCCGCTGAACATATTAGGGTCGAAGCCTCCATTGGTCTGATTTTCGTTGGAGGTGTTATCTTCAATAATTATCAAAGGGTTGTATTTGTTTGATTGATTTTCTGTGGAAGAATTCTGTGGGTTTTCAGCAACAGTGACTTCGTCCTCATCAACCAAAGTGTACGCAGTGATTTTCTTCTGTTTCGTTTTCTTTCCGAGGGAATCAGAGGACAGTTTCTTTTTCTTTGATGATGGTTCTTGATCCTTTGTTCTGCAATTTTGCGTTTTCGACGCTTTGGTTTCGAGGGAGTGGAAGGGTTAGCACCAGATGTTCTAGCTGCCTTTTTACCCTTCTTTTCTTTGATGACTTTTTCTTTCTTCTTTTTCGGCAAATGGTTATCTGATCTGTTGCAAATAGAAAGAAATACTTTGCAATCAGGCTGTGGTATTCGTTGGCACACAAGCTTTGGATCTGGTTCGGATGATAAATTTTGAGGAGGCATCCCACCTTCTTTGATTGGAAACATGTGGCTATGGAGGAAACTGATGGGCTGAAAGACAGTATGAAATGCATTATTCCATTCCTTTTCAGCCCAGGCAGCGAGTTTTTGAAAAATAGCCTTAGCAGCTTCTCGACGTGTTGAGTAGCGCTTCGAAATTTCTAGTATAAATTAGCAAAATAAAATGTTAAAAAAAAGAAGACAAATTTCGTATTAGAACGTAAAAAATTCGAAGAACTTACAATTGTTTCTCCAGACAAGAGTTAGTTTCGAAGGGTTAGCTTCGGAAATTGCTTTGCCGTTTTCCCAAGGTCCAGATATGAAAAAAAAAAATTGTTTCCAGAATTTGTCGGCCTCTAGAAGATCATCGTTGATCTTGAGGTCATCCATCAATGTGAGGTTATAGAATGGAAGCTTTGGACCTTTTGAAAGTTGAGTCAGTGAGATGAATTCTTTAATGCTGATGGAATTTTGGATAAACGGGATGCCATGATAACTAACACGAGGGTGAACCATTGATTTAGTGTTACCTGAGTAAGGCATAAACTGAGGAGTTCGAAGTACTCCACGATCATTGGATCTAGTGGAAATCAAAGACCCCATTTGATGATTTCTGGGTATAGCACTAGTTCATCATCTAGTTTCTTCTTCTTTTGGCAGACGAATGGTTATGTCTTCTCCCATTCCCCATTGTTTTTTAAGAGCCAAGGCTTGGCTTTCTTTGTAGTATATGTAACGAACTTTCTTCAAGGAAATGATATACTTGCTTTCAAGGTTCCTTAGGTTCCTCCCAATTTTTGCCCTTTCTTCTTCGGAGATGGAGCAAATATCAGCTTCTTCTTGAGAGTCAGCCTCAAGATCAGTTTTCGTAGCCTCCGAGTAAACTTCGTTGGCTTTTGAAGTTTCTTCTCGAGGATTTTGAGAAGTTGGGATAATTGTTTCTATAGAAGGGTTAGCAATTCGAGGCGTCTCCTCCATCACTTCTCTTTGAGGAGGATCGTTAGTAGTGGGATTTGGAGGAGAAGAGTTTGGATGATTGTTGATTCATCTCCCATGGTGACGAAAGTTTTTCTTCGTTTGGTTAATGAAGATTTTTCCAAAGAAGGGTTACTTGTTTTCGATTTTAGAGGATAAATTATGCTTTGAGTTGAGAAGGCTCAAGGTGTTTTAGGCCCTGAGGTTTTAGATGAGGATTGCTCTTCAATTCTGGGGGACGGTAAAAGATTTGAGACTTTAGTAGGACTGAAGTTACCATAATAGAATGTCTCAGTTGTAGTTCTGATTGGACCACCTCGAATTAATCCTGCTCTTCGGTATTCTTCAGCCCTTTGCGTAAGATCCGAACACTAGGTTAATATCAGTATCAGAAGATTCTGGTGTTTTGGGAAGAGTGGCCTTCGAATTTTTTTGGTTCTTGGTTTATTTCTCATAAACCAAGTAAGGTTTGATCGGAGAGGATGAAGGTTGGTCGGAAAATTTGAATTTTACGGTAAAAATCCCGAGAATAGGGGAGGAGCAGATGAAGGTAGCCAAAAACTCTAACTTCTCTCTAAATCGGTTTATGTGTGAGGAGAGTTGAAATGAGAGACATATTGTATTTATACTAAAGCAAGTGAAAGCGTGTGAAAATTGAAAGACCCATGTGATGATAGGTTGGAATACGAATCGTTGAGTGGTTTAGATGTTCGACATCTTTCAGGCTAGATTACTAGGGTCATGATGTATTTAACGGTTACATATGTAACAGTTATATTCGAGGATGATCTATCTACATAATATTTCGAGGACAATTTTCAAGTAAAGCAATTACATCAATTCGAAGTGATTTCGAATTTATGTGCTCATATTTACCTACTAAGGTTATTTAAAGCCAACCAATTTGTGTTTATTTTTTGGTTCAAATATGTTTTAAGATCTTATATTGTACACATGCTTCGAATAATGTTTTAAGCTAATGCCTTCAAACATTTGTTTTTAGGTTTATGACAGGTTATATAGCCAATAGAATGTTCGAGGATGTAAAGATTCGAAGACAAAACGGATTTGAAAGACTTTTTAATTCTCATTCATTTACTGACATGAGAACTATGGGGCTTCTGATATGGAAATAGAGTTTTAAGGACTAAATTGTAAATAATGTAAATTTAAGGATTTAATTGTAATTAATGTAAGTTTTGTCCTTAATTCGCGACTAGTGTAAGTTTTAGAGGATATTTGTAACTTTGTATAATTTATAAGGACCAAACAACAATTAGTCCACTTTCTGTAACAGATTCAGTTTGAGACTAAGTCTTGACTCCTCTATATAAAGGACTAGACTACTCTAATAAAGGGGTTGAACAATTTTACTTTGAAACTCATTTGTACTTGTGTTTTCTCTCTCTAAAAACTCTCAAGCTCTTTCTCTCTCTAGAATACACTTTTGATAGTTTACTAAGGCAAAACAATAACTCATCAATAACAAACAAATTTATATACTTTTCACGTTTTGATGAGCGATCCATCAATTGGTATTATAGCCGATTCAGTAGAATAATCGATTGAATGTCTCGAATCGTGTATACTTTTTATTTATGATAAGAATTCATTCCATTGGGATTACATGTTTAATTGAGCTGGTTAGGGAATGAATTTAGGAAATCATATGACAAACGTTTCTGTGATTTATTTTTGTTGGAAAAAATGTTTATGTGTTTTTTTATAAAAGTGTGAATATATATATTTTTAATAGTTTGGGATGTTTTTCCGATTTTAGGGTTCTTTGATGTCTGGAATTTTCTCTAACAATTAGCATCAAATCAACCCTAATTTAATGAATCAATTCATACTATTGGGACGATAACTCATCGACGGTTTAACCCCTGATCTTAACGATGATTGAAGGTTTTCCATAAATGTTCACCATGTCCAACGAACAAGTGACGCAGTGGATGAATAATGTGACCTACAAGGATTCGAAAACCTACTAATGTCGCGATGAATGTAGTGCGGGGCTGCCGGCTACGCAAACCCCAAGTGACAACAACAAGTCGATTTTTTTATAAAAAAATCAGTTTTATTTTTATATTTTTAAATAATTATTTAATTGATTGTGAGATAAATATTATATGCTTGAATGCAAAATGGATATGCATGACTAATGATTCAGCGACTGGTAGGTGAGTCTTGAAGTTAATTTAATCGTTCATTCGTAAGACTTAGTCAATGTCTTTGAGGATCCTAAACTTCAGACGGTTTTGAGATCAATCTAAATTCAGATATTATTCCTCTGAAAGGTTAATGTTTGGGTTTAGATTGAACATGGACTTGATTTAATTACTGAAAAGGATACTTCCGGTGGATGTAATTCTAAGTAGGTGAAATCGACCCTCCAGAAGTTTTCATTGGTACTTAGGAAAATTAAAGTCATCCATGCAATTTTTTAATTTTGAGTACGTGAGATTGGCCTCCTGGAAGGTTTCACTGGTATTTAGGAAAATTAATTTAGGATTATTCTAATTTAAATAAGTGATATCGTCTCTTTCATAGGTCTCACTGGTACTTAGGAAATTAAATTAATGATCATAGTTTTTTTTTCAATCTTATAAAATTGATATTGGTATAATATATTCTGGTATTTATTATCAAGTAGTTATGTTTTACATGTTATATACCATGTTCAAGAATATTGTTAAGTTATATGTCATGACTTTAAATGTGCTGTATGTTGTTTGTTTTTTGTTTTTTCTTGTGCACATGTGTCATAATCTGTTGGAGAATCGTCTACGTATGCTAGATTTTTTAGATTTTACCCAATTAGAAAAAAGACAAGTAGTTGTATTTGTCTATGCATGATTAGGACTATGCTATGGTCCACCCCAAACCCCCAAACCTTAGTCCGGAAAGTACAATGGAGGAAGACATATGGAAAAAGACTAGATCAAAGTCTGGTAAAGAAGAAAGAACCTGAGGAATGGACCGTTGGTCGATGTTTTTTCTGCAAAGAAAAAGGCCATCTCAAGAAGGATTATGAGAATCTTTCGGCTTACATGTTGATCAAAGATACTCTAACATTTTTTATTGTTTCAGAAATTAATATTGTTTTTATTAAAAGAAATACTTGATGGGTTGATTCGGCTACAACAACTCATGTCTGTATTAATTTGTATGATACGTCAATGAGGCTACATTAGGATGAAATACTTGTCTTCACGGTAGACAGGAGCTCCCACCATGTTTTCTCTATTTGTGTTTTATATTTAGAACTTACCATTGGACATATTTTATTTTTGGAGACTGTAATTCTTGTTCCCAGTTTTCGGAAGAACTTAATTTCCTTTCCTATTTTAGACTTATATATATATATATTATTGTCTTATGGGCAACAACGCTTTTACACTTTCTTTAAATAATGTTATTGGTGGGCATGGTAGTTTGATGAAACAAAAGATAACTTATATTTATTAAATACTGCTAATAATCACAATATGTCCATGACCACACAACTTATACCAAACAAAATTACTAAGTTTAATAGATCCTATAATACATGGCACGAGTCGGTAAGTCACATATCCAAAGTTATGATGGATAAGCTTATAGTTCAAGGTTTATTAGGACCCCCTAAATTACTTTGATTTCGGTATATGTGTGGATTGTATCAAAGGGAAAAAACTAAAACCAAAAGGTTCGAGGCATATAAAGCCACAAAAGTCTTTTAGTTGAGATATACTTGATAAGTGTCAGAATATCTAGGGTGGTTTATTGGGAAACGTGAACGCGTAAAAGGTGACAGGCTAGCAAGTACAAAAGTTTAGAGAGAGAAAGTAGTCAAAATCAAGTACTAATCATTAGAAGGTCCCCTTTTGGGGGACATAATATTTCTTTATATAGGGACAGCTGTGGGACCCATGGTCACATGCCAAACTTATTCTAATTGCATGTTACCCCCTTCATTTGTACGTATGCCACTTATTTCTTACTTTACAATTAAGTCCATGCATATAATTATATTATAATTTAAGCCCTTTATTACACTTGGTATTTTATGTCCTTATCAGTAGGCCCCTAGTTTTGCAGAGAGTCGAGCAAAAACTAATTGTGTGCAGAGTGCAAGGTCAGCGATTTCCCATTTATTTGGTTGTGTCGTACGTAGGATCGACATCCCACTATTGATGTAGTTGTTGCCAAGTTAAAACTCCCTGATGATGAAACGTCGTTGTTAGGGTCGACATTCTGTTAAACGACGATAAATATCGATGCTAAGATCGACAATACTACCGATCTGATTATTATCATTGCCAAGGTCGACACTCTGTTAAATATCGATGCTGAGGTCGACAAATCGTCGCTTATTGTCGATACAAGGGTCGATCAGTACTTGGTTCGATTTTGTGTATTTATCGATTGTCGATGTTATGATCTGCATACCATCTTTAACCTTTTCCACTTAAGTACCGAAGATTTGTGAATCTGTCTGGGCCACTTTTATGGGTTTGAAATTGGGTTTAAATTTTTCGAGGCCCACCAAGCCCCCATATCCTGATCGGTTTTTTCCTTCCCGTCCATGTGTCTTCTTGTAATTGACCAATGCGTTTTTCATCAGTAGCTAGCTACGCGCGTGTTGAAATTATATCCCCCTAGGTCTGGTGTAGCCCCTTAGTTTGACACGTGTCTCGCAATGATTGGGTCGTAATTGAACCAGTATTTTGGTTAAACGACTCTTGAAATTTCTGAGGCTCTTTTCGATTGCGCTTCTCCATGGAGCGGACCCTTACCACACCTGCTACCTCTATAAATAGTTTGTATTTTTATTCTCACTTTCACTAAGTAATTTCTAGAGAGATAAGCTCTGGCCAAATTACCTTTCTAGAGAGAGAAAACCCCAAGTTTATGAGAAAACCCCTGTCTCACAAGAAACCGACGAAGAAATCCGACGCTCATGAGAAACCTATCTTTCAGTTTGTCGACTATTTGCAAATCACTCAAAGAACGGAAGAATACCGAGCTGCTGGGCTACTCTACAGATGTGTTGTTTCACCAGCGTATTCGGAGCCACTAATTTTTCCAAAACCTAACAATCCAGGTCCTTCTAACCTTTCCACCTACGAAGATCTTCCGTCCTTGGAAAAAACATCCTCTTCGACGCCTCTTGCTGCTCGATCTTCTCCCAGAATATCCAATACCGAAAATCCTCCCTCATCTTCACATCTTCGGATTTCAACAGCCGACCAAAAACTCCATTTATGATTATGGGTTATTCCAACTCCTCATCTACTCCTCCACGCGAGTATGTTCCTCCACGCGAGTACGTTCAACTTACTCACGACACCATCGGGATAAAAACAAGTCATAACACTGCGAAAACTGCCAAGAAAGGTGTTCTGACCGATGAATAGAAAAAGAAATGAAAGGAGGTTCCGTCGAAACCGACGCTAAAAGACCTGGCCATATTCGAACCCACAGCAGCTCGAGTGCTGTTCTTGCTACTCCTTCTCCTTGGGATCTAACGTCTGCTGACAAACTTTTACCTATAGGATTGGTGAACGCAGAAGCTATGAACCCATTCTCCAAATCCTCCTCGAAATCAGTGTCGGCTGATGCCAGAGGGAAAACTACTTACCGGCCTGTTAAGAAGCTTTCGCACAAGTCTTCCAAACCTAACGTGGTGATAAAGGTTGACGATGACGTACCTAAAGCGGTCGCCCCTAGGCCTCCTCCCAAAATCATCCCATTGACAAAGTCCGGGGAGAAAGAATCCAGGTTGGTGAAATATGGGGTCAAAGATAGCCGATCAATGACTTCAAGTACCGCCAAGACGGTCGCCTCGACCAAAGCTGTTGCCACGCCTGCTGCCGACCCTGAAACTGTACCAGTCGATGGTGAGGATTCCGACCAAATCAGTCGATGGTAAATCCTTCCGTAATCCTGATTGATGGCGTCGAAAGAGAGCCGCTGCCACCTGAAACGCCCGACGTCGTGACTGGGTACCACGTTCGTTTGACCAACGATCACATCCTCTCTCTATTCAACAGTAAATATCTGTACTACTCACCTAACGAGGAAAAGGAGTTAAAAAAGATCTGGGGGATTCCTCCATGCTTTAAGGTTCGGTTTCCTCAACCTAGAGAAACCCCTTTGAATATCCAAGGTCGGGAGGTAGTCTTTTTCACCGAACTCTTTAACTGGGGTTTTAGACTTCCCCTCGACCCTGACATTGTTAGGTACTTCGAGATTCTCAGACTATGTCCGACCCAACTGACCCCAAATTCTTCGTACACTTTTATGTCGACCATCATGGCTTCTCGGCTGTTAGGAATCCCCATCACAATGGAACAATATATAGGGATATCAGGGCTCTCAAAATCTGGGAAGCTACCCTTTTTCTAGGCATCCCTCGTCAACCCGAAAAAGATCGTGAATAACTTATTAGAGGCTTTTAGATCATTGAAGTACAGAGTCGTCTTTATCAGTGGAGCTTGGAAGAATGGCCGACCCTACAGCCATGAAAATCGGAGGCGACTCACCTTTTAATGGACCACCGAAGGTATTGATATGCACAATTTATTATATTTTTTTTTAAAGTTGTCTTTTAGTCTGCAAGGTTACTATCCAGCAGCTGCGGAAGGCACACCTTGAAAAAGCCTCGACAATCTTCGCCCAACTTTGGAATTTTGCAAGGAAGAACTGGGGTCAGAAGTTTCGCCAATGCTTCAAGAACACCAACCTTATCAACAGCAACCTCTGGTGCTGTTCAGACCGCATCCTAAGTTCTGAAGAATTGCGGACCCCTCCTGACGTTTTTGATTTTGTTAAGAGGCTCGCAGCCCCGGAGTGTGAAGTGTTTTTACCCAAACGGGACCGAGCTCCAAGCAAACGTGTAAAGTCTGAGGAGTTGTCCGATGCTGAGGGTGAGCAGGGTACCGCTGTGGACCAACCTACTTAAGTTCTCCCTTCCGAGCCAGAAGCTACTGTCGTTCTTCATGATCCAACTACAAGTAGCGACAAGTCTCCCGCTATTTCTGTAGGAAGGAAAAAAGACCGCGGCGAGAAACGAAAGAAGGGCCCCTTGGCTGAAGAGGGAGACAATTCATCTTTAAGAAAAAAATCCAAAGGGAAAGCCATTACTCATGAGGTAAACGTCGACCCTACCAACGAAAAAACTACCATACCCTTGATGTTCGAACATTTTGAGGGTGTGAAACTTCCTGCTCGTGTAGGCTTCCTCGAGAAAAACGCGAACTCAGAGGGCCCTATTCCTCCTGGACAAGGAACTTCAATTTTTGCCCGTTTTCCTCTAAGTTCGAACTGCTTCTTCCTTCAGGACTCAGATGTTAAGGCTAACTCTCCGCAGACCCTGCTCGTCCCTATAGCTCAAAAAGAGAGAGAAGTATTGAAACTTCAGAGGGAGCTTGTCGAACTCAAGACGAGCATCTCGTCCAAAGCTAAAGAATCACAGGAATCGGTTGATCTTGTTAAAAAAACGAGCCGATGGTGCCGAGGATGAAGTTAGAGCTTTTGGTGTGAAGGAGAAGCAGTGGGAAAAAACCCTTTATGAAATCGAAAAGAATCGTGCCAGGACCGTCGAAGAACTTACTGCTCAGAAAATTAAGAACGAATTTCTTCGATGGCGGTCGAAGAAGATGGCCAAAGAAGTACAGAAGCTTCAAACGGCTCTTGACCAAAGCAAAGAGGAAAACCATGCTTTTGGAGTTAAGTGCAAAATGGTCACGCATCAGCAAGTTTACGATGCGAGGGCCGGTTACGTCTTAAATTTCCATGCTTTGTGGCCTCATATGACACTTGGGTCGATGTGGCTTGATGTTCCTGAAGAAGATCGCCCTGAAGGCGTCGACTGCTCTGACCATGGCATTGACGAATCCGACCCTTCTGACAATTTCTCTGATGTCTGATTTTTATTAACTCATATTTTATATTGTCTTTTCTTCGCTTCTGGCCTATTTTTGTGACTGGATTTCTACTTTGTAAACCGCACCATGTTTATGTCCGACTTTTATCCGAACTCATTTATGTCTGTTTTAAGATTCTGTCTTTTTGCCATTGGAAGTGATCAATTTCCAATGCTAATTGTTTAATGTATTTAATTACATCTTGAAATTATAGATCAAATTACAAGTTGAAAAACCCCTTTGTTGAGTTTGACATTTTGTTCATCAACTTAAAAGTTGAAAAACCCATTTGCTGGGTTCGACATTTTGTGGATCAACTTGAAAGTTGAAGAACTCCTTTGATGGGTTCGACATTTTGTGGATCAACTTGAAACTCTAAAAACCCCTTTGATGGGTTCGACATTTTGTAGATCAACTTGAAAGTTGAAAAACCCCTTTCATGGGTTCGACATTTTGTGGATCAACTTGAAAGTTGAAAAAAACCCCTTTGATGGGTTCGACATTTTGTAGATCGACTTGAAAATTGAAAAACCCTTTTGATGGATTCGACATTTTGTAGACTTATTTTTAGGCTCTGAATATTCACTATGAAAGGGGTCGGTTTAAGTAGACACCTCATTGGAACCTCCCCGCGCCACCAGGGTAGGAAAGAGTGTGCCCCCGACTAAAGTTTCATTTACAATCAAGAATTAAAAATTACAAATCATTCTAGATACAATTTAAGATGCTCGATGTTCCATGAGAGGCCTAGGGGACGATCATATTTGTCTTTTAAATGATAAGTTCCTAGTTTTATCTTTTCCATGACATGGTACGGTCCTTCCCAAATTTGGTGCTAACTTTTCGAGCTGTTTATCTTTGGTATGGAGGAAAACCTTTCGTAAAACTTTGTCCCCAACTTTGAAATCTCTTCTTCGAATTTTAGAGGCATACCTGCTTATCATCAGGGTCTGATAATGTAGAGAACTGAGATAAGCCCTTGGTTGCTTCTCTTCTATCAAATCTAGAGCCAAAGCCCTATTTTCTTCGTTGCTGCTTTCCTCGTAATGACCAACCCTGAAAGAAGGGAACATGGCTTCTGCTGGAATTACCGCATCCATCCCGTACACCAATGCGTAAGGTGATTCTTGCATTGCTGTTCTAGGTGTGGTTCGGTATGACCATAATACCTCTTGTAAGAACTCCGGCAATTTTCCAGCCTTTCATTCCAATATCTTTTTCAATCCGTTGATGATCGTTCTGTTGGTAACTTCAACCTGTCCATTTGCCCGAGGATGGAATGGAGCTGAAAAACACTGTTGTATGTTATGACTAGCACAAAATTCCCTCATCTCATTGTTGTCGAACTGAGGTCCATTATCCATGGTTCTCTTCTGAAGAACACCGTACCGACATCAAATGTTTGACAATATGAATTTCACCACATCTTTTGCTCGGGTGCCCGATAATGGTTCTGCTTCGACCCATTTCGAAAAATAATCCACCGCCACTATAATAGTCTGCCTTCCTCCAGATGCTAGTGTATGTAGTCCCACCAAGTCTATTCCCCATCTATCAAACGGTAACCCCTCACAAATGGATTCTAGAGGAACTTCTGAAGTGTGGATCGGATTTGCGAACCTCTGGCATGTGTCGCACCTTTTAACTAGTTCTTTAGCGTCTGCCGATAGCGTAGGCGAATAAAAACTCGACAAAAGGACTCTCCTGATTAATATCTAGAAACCACAATGTTTCGATCCTTCGTCGTTGTGTAACTCGGACAAGATCATCTGTAATTATTCGTGACTCAAACATCTTAAGAGAGGTCTGCTTGCAAATCTTTTGTAAAGGACATTTCCCAAAAACACATAGCCTCATGCCTTGTTCCGAACGCTTCTTGATAAACTCTTATCTTCGGGCAACACCTCCTCGGTCAAGAATTTTGTAATGCTGCTCCTCCAATCAGAAATTCAAACCGTCGAGATTTGACAGGCTACATCTGGTCGATTCCCCAGATATTTCCTCTTAATAATGGATGGATGTTCTTGTGTTAAAATCCAAGGGTATTCTCCCAAATATGTCGTTGTGGCCAACGACTCTGCAATTGTGTAATCTTCCCTTCGGATGTGTTCATAAGTTACCTTTTTAAACGACGAAGCTGGGATTCTTAAAGCCGCTAAATATTGCACCAACTGCTCTTTCCTTGCCTCTGATTGTTCAGTTGCATGATTTATTAATAGTTCCGAATCACTGATAAACCGAACGTTTCTTGCCCTGCAAATTTGTGCCAACCTCAGTCCTGCCAATGCAGCTTCATACTCTACTTCGTTGTTCGAGGCTTTAAAACCGAAACGGATTGCTTGATGCATTGCGACTCCTGAAGGTGTAGAAATTTGAACGCCACCCCCACATCCGATGATATTGGAGCCTCTGTCCGTTCTAACTTTCCTTTCGGTACTTCCTCGGGTCTACTAGAATGAAACTCCACTAGGAAATCTGCTAACGCCTGTTCCTTGATAGTCGTTCTTGGTTCAAAATTGATGTCAAAGTCTCCCAATTCTACCGATCATTTCGTCATACGACCAGATATATCAGGCCGCTGTAAAACACTTTTGAGAGGAAATGCGGTTTGAACTGTGATAGAATGGCCTTGGAAGTACGGTCGCATTTTTTTGGCGGCTGTTACCAAAGCTAGCGCCAATTTCTCGAGCTTCAAGTACCGCTTTTCTGCGTCCAGTAGACTTTTACTTACATAATATACCGCGTGTTCCGAGACTGCTATATAAAGAAACAACCTTTCATGGGGTTGCGGATTTGTTAACAACGTTGAGGACGACAAATAATTATTGATGCCGACGAACGCTTCAGTACACTCAGGAGTCCAGCAAAAATTCTTAGCATTCCTCCGAATTTGAAAAAATGGTACGCATTTGTCCAAAGATCTCGAGATAAATCTGTTCAAAGCCGCTAAACGCCCGGTTAAAATCTGTACCTCTTTAACATTTCTTGTAGGCTCCATGTTGTTCAAAGCGTTTAACTGAGCTGGATCCGCTTCTATCCCCTTCTCGCTAATCATGAACCCTAAATATTTTCCGGATCGAACTCTGAAAGAACATTTTTCTAGGTTCAATTTAAGATTCACTTTCCCAAGATTCCTAAATGTTTCTTTAAGGTCTGTGAAATGATTCTCGTCGGTGACGCTCTTAACCAGCATATCATCAATGTAGACCTCTACATTTCGCCCGATTTGCTCCTTGAAAACTTCATTCACAAGCCTTTGATAGGTGGCCCCCGCATTTTTCAGACCAAATGGCATAACTTGTAACAATATAAGCCCCTTCTTGTGATAAACGTAGTGCTTTCTTGGTCTTTGGGATCCAACTTTATCTGATTATACCCAGCGTAAGAATCCATGAAAGATAGTATCTTGTTTCCTGATGTTGAGTCTACCAACTGATCAATCCTTGGCATGGGAAAAGGATCATTGGGACAAGCTCTGTTAAGGTCTGTGAAATCCACTTACATTTTCCATTTTCCGTTTTTCTTTTTTACTAGAATTGGATTAGCTGTCCATTGCGGGTACCGAGACTCTCAAATATGCCCTACCCTTGTCAATCTTTCGACTTCTGAAATGATCTCCTATGTCTTTTCTTGAGAAAATGCTCGGCACTTCTGCGTTATGGGTCCAATACTTGGGTTTATAGACAACTGGTGGTAGATTACATTTTCAAGGACCCCCGTTACATCTTCTAAACACCAAGCGAAAAGATGTAACTTTTTTTTGAGAAAATCAATTAATTTTTTCGGAACCAAGGGGACCAATTTACCACTAATCTTCAATACCTTCCCTTTGGAAAATTTGTAATTTTTACAACTTTCATTTGTGAGAAAAAAACATGGGGTCTCCCTAGGATAATCTGGAGGTTCTGATCCACGGGCCGACCCCGCTAACTGCTAATGCCTTACATCGAACATTTCCCTATCCTGTTTTACTGCCAAGGCTGCCCGATAACATTCCCTTGCGGTCTTCTGATTGCTTCTGACAACTCCTACGTTGTTTCCAATTACATACTTCAGGCATTGGTGAACTGTAGATGTTACATCATGTATTCTTGACAACCAAGAGCGGTCGAAAATTGCGTTGTGCGACGTAGGTGCATCGACAACAATGAATAAAACCGTCACTTCTTTCTTAAACGGCCCTCTCCCAAGATGAACTACTCCTTCGAATTCTCCTATGACTTTTGCCGACGCCCCTGTAAAAACCGATGATTGTTCGATCTGACTTTACAATTAACGGTTTATTTTTTAACCCTGAAAAGTTGATAAGAAAATTATGCTCGCTGAACTACCGGGATCCACCAAAATTCTTCGCACCTCTTCCCCTAGGATAGCCGCACCGATTACGATTGCATCCTCATTAGAGCCTTCCACGTCTCTCATGTCATCATCATCAAAGCATAAAATAGGAGAAGGATTCTGATACAAATGAGGCGAAGTTCTCGCTTCTAGCTGAATTGCCAAATTCACTATATGCCTCTTCCGTGAAGAATTGGTAATACCTGCCATCGAATCGCCCCCGAAAATAGTCAGAGATTCAAAGAATTTGCACAAATCTCTTACCTTTTCTCGTGTTGGGGTACCACTTCCTCAATTACTCCAATCAGGTTCCTATTATTATCCGGGTCTAGATATTCGGTGGATACATCGAATGAATCACTGACCTCGGAAATTACCAAAGAAACTTCCTGTTTAGGTGCTGCTACAATTTGCTTAGTCGCTCCCCCTTGCTGCGCTTTCTTTTTCACATACTCTAGCAATTTACCACTGTCGATTTGCGCTTGGACTTCTTTCTTAAGCGCACTACAATCCTTGGTATCATGACCCACATCATCATGGTACCTACAAGAGCTGTTGTTCTGACCTTCACTGGGGGTTCCAATAGGAAATGGCTTCCAAAAATGTACGTTCTTCCGCGACTTATCAAAGATAGTCGCAACACATTCAGTTAAATCAACAAAATAACCAGGCCGAACCCATTTGTTTGATATGGGTCGGTAGTTATTTCCTTCATAATTATTTCCTTGGTAGCCGTTTCGCGTCCTTTGTGTTTCATTTCCCGATCCTTTCACGTATGGTGCAGGAGCTACGGTGCTTATCGTTGCGGCTGAGGGATCGAACTTGTCTTTGAAGTTTTTTGATTTGTAACCACCGAAGCTTGATTTGTTTGTTGGATCTGTGCTGCCAATTTCGAGGCTTCGGTTTCCTCAATAAGGATCTGCTTTTCGACTTGGGCTAACAAAGCCAAAAAAGTGAAAGCTTGCTTCTTTGTCACAGCTTGCTTCATCGGCCCTGGTAATAAGCCTAATCTGTAACCAGTTAAGGCTACACTTTCATCACAATAATCTAGATCTGTTTTCGGGTCTATGAAACGCCAAGTATAATCCCTCAGACTCTCTCCGACCTTCTGTCGACAATTGACTATTGTGTCCCCGTTCACTCTGAAATTTTTGTTACCGACGAATTGATGTCTGAACATCATCCAGAACATATCAAAATTCTTGATGCATCCCTGTGGCAACCGATTATACCACTTCGATGCCCGGTCTTTAAATGTCATAAAAAAAGCTCGACAAACCAATTTGTCGTCATTGTCGAAACTCAGCATAAATTTTTTGAAAGCTTCGAGATGATTATCTGGGTCTTTCTTTCCGTCATACTTTTCAAGCTTAGAGATATCGAAACGCTTCGGGAGGCAAAATCTCATCTGATAATGGAGACGACCTCCAATTATGCCCGATGTTGAAGGTTCCTCTTGCTAAGCCTTCTGCCCGACTTGTGAGAACCCTTCATCAAGTGGGTTGGCAAATTGAATCCCCACCCTATAACCCTGTGATTGTCTTACTGATGGAAACTGGAACTGAGGACCGATCACCTGTTCTCTGTTGAAAGTAACCATTCCGATTTTTTCAACTGATGTGGGAATTATTTTTTCGATGCTAACTCCCTGAGGTTCGACCATTTTAGCTCGCGACGAATTTCGCCTTATGAGCTCTCTTTCTTTGATCATCTTTTTATCTTTCCTGAACCGTCGGAAATCTCGGACCGGGGAAGAAGACTCACTCAAATCCTCCCCTGGAGAAAATTCGTACTCCAACCTGGATCGGAATACAGACTTCTTTCGTGCAGCCTCGTCGATCCTCCTCGACCGACTCATGCCCTTGAAAAACTCCACTTCTTCTCAACCAGAATCGCGTCGAACCTCTTTCATTTCTACATCTGATCGTTCACTTCGACCATCCAACCGAGTTTTCTTTTCAGCCAAAGCCAAATCCCTCTCGGTATTTAGCTTAGCAATGTCGTCTAAAAGTTGTTCCCTAGTCATGATTAAAGTCGACCGGCTACTTCAGCCCTGATTTCCATCATTACCGAGGAACTCTTCAGAATTCCGACCCTCAGAGAATGACATATCTTGGTCATACCTTTTCTCATTTGCCTTTACCTTCCTAGCCTCGGTATTCATTCTTTAACTTTTCTCTTCGTAAGGTCAAGATTTTGGGGAACTTAATCTCCGGGTATCTCTCGTTCCGACATACGGCGCCAATGATAAGTGTCAGAATATCTAGGGTGGTTTATTGGGAAACATGAATGCGTAAAAGGTGTCAGGCTAGCAAGTACAAAAGTTTAAAGAGAGAAAGTAGTCAAAATTAAGTACTAATCATTAGAAGGTCCCCTTTTGGGGGATATAATCTTTCTTTATATAATGACAGCTGTGGGACCCATGGTCACATGCCAAAATTATTCTAATTACATGTTACCCCCTTCATTTGTACCTATGTCACTTATTTATTACTTTACAATTAAGCCCCTGCATATGATTATATTATAATTTAAGGCATCTATTACACTTGGTATTTTATGTCCTTATCAATACTGACTTCTGTGAACTGTTTCCACGCGAATCGTGAAACATGAAGTGTTAATTTATATCATTTATAGATGATTTCCCTTGTTTTAAATACCTCTACCTCCTTCATGAAAATTTGGAGGCCCTTGATTAGTTTAAAGCTTTTAGGACCAAAATTAAAAAATGACCCGGTAAAATCATGAAGGCCATTAGATCTGACCGTGATGGTGACTACTATAACATATATGAGGGATCGGGTGAACAACATGAATAATCCTTTGCAAAACACCTAGAGAGGTGTAGCATAGTCCCTCAATATACAATACCGATTTTATCCCGCATGAATGGTGTATATAAGAGGCGGAAGAAAACACTAAAAGATATGGTGAGAAGTATGATAATCACTCATCGCTATTACTATCTCTCTAGGGGGAAGTCATTAAGTGTGCCTCTTATATACTCAACGGATTACACGCTAAGGCTACTGTTAGGACCCCATATCATCTTCAGAATGGGCGTCGACCCAATTTAAATCCACTGCATCTGTGGGGTTGTCCAGCTGAGGCAGGGCCTTTCAAACCTCAGAAAAATAAACTGGACCAAATATCAGTCAGATGCTTCTTCACAGGTTATTACAAATACTCTAGGGGTTTTAAATCTTATGATTCTCTCATGGGTACTATATTTGAAATACGAACGACAAAGTTTCTCGAGGATGTTGAGTATATGAGGGAATAATAAGAGAACAAATATTTATTTTGAGGAATAATTTATAGAGATTAAACAATAAGAACGTCAAGGTAATCTTCCACAAGAAGATCAAAATGAAAACGTTCATAATGCTCAAACTCTACCGCCTTAAGAAGTGCAATAAGAGAAAATAGTGCCCTCAAGAAAGTCCACGAGTGAAAGGAAGAGTGTTATAGTTCCATAATTTATAGTATATATTCAGGAGCATGATGAATCATATGCTTGAATTATAGATAATCCATTAATCATACAAACAAGTCATGGCAAGCTCTGGATCTCATAAGTGGATTGACGCTATGAATGAAGATTATAAATTGATGCAAGATATGCGCTATGGGAATTTGTCTCATTATCTCAAGGGAAAAATAAAATTAGATATAAGTGGGTTCACAAAACCAAACACAATTCCCTATATATATATATGGAAAGATATAAAGTAGGCCTTTTAGTAAAAGGTTACACTCAACATGAATGGATTTATTTTAACGAAACCTTTGCTTCGATATCGACGAATGATTCATTTAGAAAAATCTTCTCATTGGTTGCACAATTTGACTTTGAGCTCCATCAGATGGATGTTAAAACCGCTTCTTTAAATGGTAATACTGAAGAAATGGTCTATATGCTGCAACCAGAACACTTTGTAAAAAACAACTCAAATGATCTAGTTTGAAGGCTTAAGAAATCCATTATGGACTCAAACATGCATCTCCTTAGTGGTACCAAAAATTCCTTAGGGTTATAGTTTATTTTGACTTTGAAGTCAACTCGATTGAAGATTGTGTGTATCATAAGTTTTTTAGGAGTAATTGATATTTCTTATATTATATGTGGATGATATATTTCTTGCTTCAAACAATAATAAATTGTTACACACTAAAAAGAGATATCTATCAGACAAGTTTAATATGAAGGATCTCTGTGATTCTAATTATGTGTTAGGAATCCAGATACATCGGTGTTGCTCATGTGGTATTCTTAGATTATCACGAAAGGCATACATTGAAACTATGTTACAAAATTACGGATTGGAAATTACAAACCCCCGAGTACCCTTATAGAAAGTAGTGACAAAATTAGTATAGGTCAATGCCCTAAGACAACACTTGAGATTAAGGCAATGAAAACGGTTATTAATGCTTCAAAGTTGGGAGTTTGAGGTCTGCTCAAGTTTGTACTAGGTGAGACACTATATTTGCTGTAAATATGTTTGAGAGATATGTGAATATCCCAAACATGGATCATTGGAAGGTAGTTAAAAGGGTACTCTGATATCTTAAAGGAACAAAATGCCACATGTTCACATATAAGAAGTCGGTAAGGTCGGAGATCATTGGGTATTCCGAATCGGATTTTGGTAGATGCATAGACACACTGAAGAAAACTTCGGAAAAAATATTCTTAGTAGTTGCACGTACAAAATCCTGGAAGACTGTAAATCAAATACTTGTTGCATCATCCATCATGGCAACATAATTTGTTGCATGCTTTGAGGCATCGAGCGAGGTATTATGGCCGCATAATTATGATACCGAGTTACACATTGTACAAGGGATAGAAGGTCTCATGTGTTTATATTACGACAGCAATTTCACGATGCTGTACTCTAACAACAATATGAGTTGGTCTAAATCCAAACTCATAGACATAAAGTTCATATAAAATAAAGAGAGACTTCAGATGGGTCAAATAAATATAGAGCACATCAATACAAACTATATGACAATAGATATTCTAACAAAGGTAGTTTTTCCTAACTCTTTACCGTTAGTATGGGTATAGTGGATTTGGAGGATTGTTAGTTTCAATATAAGAGTTTATAATAGGATCTGATGTTATAATTTGCAGTATTGTGAACATAGAGGTTTATTGTAATATATATATATGCTTGGTAATATTTATTGATATTTGTACTGTATTGGATCACCAAAGGGATGAACCATTTAACAATAGATATGTACGATTACAAGCCACATTACTCTTAGACTACACTCCATCATTGGCTCAAGTAATTGATTAGTATCATAATATGATTATCATTGCATCATATTATTCACATTACGAGAAAATGGTCTTTAGTCGTTTATTGTTATCAGTCATGTACGAGGTTGTATCGTTCATTCATTGACAATGGATTCAAGGATTCCACTAAATTTGAATATATATTCTCGACTAGCATGTGGCTGTCCAAGTGGGAGATTGTTGGAATATATTTATGAAATATTTTTATGGACCGACAATAATTTAGATCGACATGCTAAATATATATTCGGTCATTATGTTAAGGTAGTTCAATAATAAAATTAATCAAGTTAATTATTTTATGTGATTAACTGAATTGGACCTATGTGTGGAAAAGGCCTTACGGACTCTAAGTGTAGTAATCAGGTTGAATTTAGGCATTGTCAATGAGAGTGTCTGAATCTCAACACTTAAGCCTGAATTGTTAACTCATTGAGTAAATCAATATAGTCGATTTTCTCGATTGTGGTCCCCGATCACAATACGGTAAAATGCTATGGATTTTACAACCTAGAGGTTCGGGTTGTAAAGTCTATATAAAAGAATTACTAGGTTTTAGTATTCCTTCATCCACAACTCAAAAATAAAAAACACAATCATTGTTTTATTTGATGAGAAGATCCTCTAAACCTATTTGCAGGTACTCAATAATATATTTTAAACAATAACTCATGAATACCAACTCCAAATCAGTAGATTCAGAATGCATACAATATCGAATAGCAGTAAGTGAACGAGTAAGTTCTCTTATTTGTTTATTATGATTAGTTAAATCATAATAAAATGATTTATAAAATTTCTGTCTTTGGCGAGGAAAAATTGTTGGACCAAGGAATGATGGGAATCCAAGGATCAAAGTTTCACCCAATGCGCTTGAGACGCACCATGATGCCGAGTATTCATGGTGCAAGAGGTAAATTTTTATGTATCCCCATTATGTATGAAGCCACTTATAAAACTAATTTGAATAATCCTCTATCACAAAGTAAACCATTAATTGCGACAATATATTGATGGCAATGGAAATACAATTTGAGCTGAACCTTGAAAGCAATATAAGATGTAAGCTGAAGCGGCACAACTGCCACGTAGAAAACGATCGTGACATCCTTGTAACACTTAAGAATCTCCTCACGGGACTACTTTACCTTCCATTGTATTTTATACTTATTTATCCTCACGAATTGTGCTAATCCTGATAAGACGAAAGGAATGTAGATCTCAAACAACTGGTAGAAAAAATTAACGAAAAAAAAATCAACACGCAAGATTTATACGTTGAAAACTCCATTCAATGTGAAGAGTAAAAAACCACGTGACTAATTAGGAGTCCACCAACAATTACACAGAATAATCGATAACAAGAAGAGAATCACGAAAGGAAAATATCCTCAAAAACACTGCACTCTTCTAGCAGTGATTTCTCTTGATATATAACGCCAAATCATAACCCAACCGGTTAGATTAATTCCTTAGATGTCCTGAACACGCTTTCAAAATTTCAGCAAAAACTAAAACTGTTTTCCCTTCGATTAGACCTCTTTGCAGTGACTTCACTCACCAAAATCGAAAATATAATCTTTATATTTGTGATTCCAAAAACTACTATCTCTGTTTGTTTTTTTTTGTGTCTCACACATTACTCTTCCCCCCCCATATATATATATATATAACCATAGGGAGATGAACCCTAGATATAAAGTACGCCTAATTTGGGGCTGGTCATAACAATCTCCCCTCCTTCCAATCATAGAGAAGATACACTCATGAGGTAATCACTTGAATCTCATCCTGGTGAGGTTAAATCCATAGCACTCTGATACATTGGATTCTTGCTTAAATCCATAGCACTCTGATACATTGGATTATTTCTTAAATTCATATCATTATAACTATCACAATATTCCACATACTCTTCTTGTTTCAAATACAAATCTTGAAGGAACCTCTTAGGCCAAAGCATATCTTTTCTTGCTTCCACAGCTGCAATATATTCTGCCTCATTTGTTGATTATGCTACATATTTTTGTAGCTTAAATTTCCATGTAATGGTTTCTCTTAAAATGTAAACACATACCCGTGGTAGGCTTCCGGTTCAAGATCACCAGCCATATCAGCATCTGTATTTCCTTCAAGTATAGGTTTTTCAGCTTCATACCACAAATTAAAAGTAGAGGTACCTTGCAAGTATCTGAAAATCCACTTCACTTCTTCCCAATGGAATTTACTCGTATTTGATTAATACATATTCAGTGAACCGACGACATATGCAATATTTGTTCTTGTACACACCATAGCATGCATCAAAGAACCAACAATCAAAGATTAAGGAATAATTGGCATACCTTCTTCCTCTTACTCTTTGGTAGGACACGCTTCATTGCGTAACTTAAATTTTGCAGCTAATGGTGTATTAAATGGCTTGGTATTCTTCATATTAAACCGTTCTAGTACACGCTGAATATATTTCCCTTGTGATAGCCATAACGTTTTAGCTTTCTTATCACGAGTAATCTTAATGTTTAAGATTTGTTTTGATGGACCCAAATATTTCATGCCAAATAATTTGGCTAAGTCTTTCTTCAAACTAATAATCATCTTAGCATTTTGCCCAACTATCAACATATCATCTATACATAAAATAAGTATGATGAACTTACCTCTTGGGAAGTCTCTGAAATAGACAAAAGGATCAATATGAGTTTATTTTTAACCATTATTTGCCATAAACTATCTGAATTTTCAATACCACTACCTTGGCAATTGCTTAACCCCATAAAGACTACTCTTCAGCTTACAAAAAAACATTTCTTTCATTTTCTCTTCAAAATCTTTAGGTTGCTCCGTGTAGATTTAAATTTATTCTTCAGAAAGATCACGATGATGTTAGATGATGTGGCCTGTATGACAGGTATTCCTGTCTAAGAAGATCTCATTGACTTAGGTGACAACACACATAAAGGTGTCAGGACATATACGATGTTAGGTATTTTTTGCGTTTAACTTTGAATAGTGAAAGGATATCTTGGTAGATATCATAGAAAGAGGTTTCAATTTGAGGGACATAGTTTCTACTGATCTTTAGCATGGTCAATTGAGGTCTAGGTTACAGTGTTTTGCGCACAAGTGTATATCATATAGTTATTTGGCTGTGTAATTTTCACTAACAATATCGGGATGAAAATCAACACTAAATGATTGTATTCCTTTCGAAACTTAACCATATTATATCAGTACGCGTAGGGATGCTCATCTTGGTAGAACTATATAATTTATTAAGTTTGGCATGCGAACATGTCATGGAGAATATGAACGGTTTAATCACGATGATTGAGTTTTGGGAGGAGGACCATATACGCAGCTTCAACCATCACGTAGTTTCATGCCGCATTTTCATGCATGGATTCCTAATAAACAAGGAGTCTAAAACAAATAGTAAGTTTAAAATTTTCATTTTATAGGACTCACTCTCGAACGTTTAATATTGAGGCGATACGTATATTTATAGTCTTTTGTATATTAATTATTTACACTATATATATATAGACAGTTAACAATAGATATCCAAAACCAAATTTAATTACCATTTGGGATCCAAAACGTACAAGTTTACCATTAGATATTTTAACCAAGTCTTTTTTAAAAATAAAATATCATTTTAGTATAAAATAAGTTTTTCATTACTCGTTGATCAAGACATTTTCTCTTTGTTTTTGTTTTTGTTTTTTTAGTTAAAATTTTATAAGTTTGTACCCTTTAAACTGGACCTCAAATATATTTGAAAATACAATTGGTTTTGTTTTTTATAAACGAACAAAAATAGATCCATGAATAACATTTTTGAAGTTTTTTAAATATTGATTTTATAAGACCAGTTAACCTTTTGTTCGCAATTCGTATTCGTGTTAACCATTGTTTTTGCAATCCGAATTTATCCTTAATTCATAATTCACATTTAGTAAAAAGGTTACTTTTAATTTTTAATTTGTATTTTTTTTAACATTGTTTAGCAATTTGCATTTGTCTTTGTTCGTAATTCTAACTTGACAAAAAAAGTTTTTTTTTACCCTTAATTTGTATTTTGTACTTCTTTTAACTCTTGTTCTCAATTTACATTTACCCATGATTTGTAACACACGATGCACGAATATAACAAGCATACCTTACCTAAGATGATACTTGTTTTATATAAGCATCGATTTCTACAAACAAGACTTGAGGTGAGCATGGAAGTATTGTCGCAAAAGTCTAAAGTTATGTGAGTCGTATTTATTGGATTGTTATGTTTTCAGATGTTATGCTTTCAAAGTCATGTTTCTTTAATTTTAGGATTTTTTATGTTATGTTTTAGATGTTGTATATTTTATTTCAGGTTATGCTTTATGTTTGTAACGTCTATTACAATAGACAGTATTCGAAATTATTTATAATGTTTATCTAAAAAAACACACTAACAACCAAATATACTGTTCTGTTTTTCACCATAAAAGTTGATGTCGCCTACATACGTCGATATTAGTTATCTGTAAAAATAAAATTTTACACAACTGATGTCGATGCAACGTATAGGGAGTAGTGTGAAAATATTTATAAATTTATGGAAGGTGTGTTGGTTAAGAATCCTGGGTAGTCACCAGAATTGGTTATGTGTATTGAAAAACTCATTAATGTTTTTGTTGTATCAAAACGACCACTTTTGAGGTCTTATTTTGGACATGTAGTCACGTTTTTGTCTTGATTTTCATATTTGGTCACCCATGAGTGACTACCGATGCACAAAAAAAACCAACAAAAATGGTAGTTCTAATAGAAAAAAAACCAATGGTTTGTTTATACATATGACCAAATCTGGTGACTAATCAGGATTCTCAGCCGAGGTGTGTTGGTGAAACAACTAATATTGACACAACATGTCCATATTAGTTATCAGTGTAATATAACTAATGTCGATGTCAATGTCAGTGCAAAATTTTATTTTTTAAAATAGTTATTTTTATGCATGTAGTCGACATTTATCTCATATCTTATTTATCCATGTGGTGCTAGATTATTGGTCAAAATTTTCAATTTAATATCACCTCAAAATTCTTTAACCTTATTATTCACTCATTTATCTATATTTACCAATCAAAACTCTCTCATATCTCGTTCTAGAAACTTTCTAACAAAACAAAATCTCTCAAATATACGATTTGGAATGGGCTACGCACGAAAACTATTATTTGATAAAAGCCACCATCATTCTAAATAAATATTTACAGATGAAACTATATAATATTTTGATGAAGTGGTATTAAAAATGTATTACATGTATGGTATAAATTGTACATGACTAGTATTATCTGCATGGATGAGAAAAAGTCTCTATCAGTGCTGGAGTATCTGAAATCATTTTTGATATTTCTTATCTTCAACCTCATGTAAAATGTCAAGAAATATGCATTTGATGCGTATTTTACGTATATTTGAAAAATTACCATATCTCTGCTAAACAAGGTGAACATAAACCTCGTTAAATATATATATATATATATATATATATATATATATATATATATATATATATATATATATATATATATATATATATATATATGAGCAATTTAAAATGGATGCATATGCCAAAACATTTCACTCACAAGGATATGAATCTTCCTCAAAAATTGTATCTTGAACTGGAAATATATATGTACACTAAAATTCTTTATGACAGGTAGAACTTGATATCTAAAATATTGTGTTATTTGTATTTCGTAGTTTAGTTTTTCATTTTATGTTCTTGAACAATAGTGCTTTATTGTAATTTTCTGTTAGTTATTATTATATTCTAAAACTATTGTGTTTGTGTTCATATGTTGTCTTAATGTTCAATTTAAATGTTTCAACATAAAAAATATTATTAATATAAGTAAACATAAGAAAAACAATAGTTAAGAAAGTGAAATAGTTAAGTTACAATAAAGTAAAGCTATAAAGTACGAGTTTTGCATCCTCAGTAATGTTTGACACTTTATGGTCTTGGTTTAATAGGATCTTGGATTTGATTATATTGTCCAGTATTTTCAAATAATATATTAATCCAGCCAAGACTCTATTGTTTACATAATTAATGCCAACTAGATGAATGAGAGATATCGGTTCAGATGGATGAGAACGTGCTAAGCAAATACGAACAATATTATAAAACAAAATCTTGTTATGAATGTAATAAACGACATAGTTCATATTTTTTCTTAAATTAATTAAATGATTATCAATTGTATAAATATATAAAACTCGTTTGTTCCTGACAGAAGGGTTAAAACATATTTTAAAGGTAAATAAGTTGATGATCCTCATAGAGAATATGTACACATGATATATCAAAACATGATCACGATGACAAAATAAATTTCGGACATTTGCCTCTATTTTCAAATACTGATAATTATATAAAAGAAATCGAGCCTATCAAGTTAACTATCTATGTTCTTGCAAGGGCTATATACAATTTTATACACAAAAATTTCTGGTACAATTTCCTTCATTAGTTGTTTTCTTACATGATGCCATAAATCTCGACTTCCGAACAAATAGTGACATATAGTTATCATTTATACATATGTTACGTTAAAAATGTACACAAATTTTAACAGAGAAAGATGGTTGTGCAACATCGACTCTTGTCAACTTTTTGTATTTCTGTGTCTTTGGGGGTTTTTTTGTTTTATGAGATGTCATTATTTTTTTATTTAACATGCTAATGTTCTCACAATTCTTACAATTGTTATCAAGGTTTGAGGTATTGCTAGGGTGTGATCTTGTAGTTTTTTTTATGCCATGCTCAAAATGTTATTTCTCTCATTTCTAACTAGTGTTAACATGTTTTTTCCACATCATTTCATCTTGACTGGTGTTTTGGGTGAAACAAATTGGGTTCTACTAGGATCAAGTACTTAAAAGACCTTGAATAACATATAAAACCTTAGATTTGGTTCATAATTACAAATTAAACTAATCATTTTCAAGATATTTTATCTTTTTATCCACCTAATCATACTCGTAATAAATTGTTAAGTTTTCCACCTCTTGTCAATCATAAAATTATCCAAACTACAAACTTCTTTTACAATAATTATTATATCACATCCACACGACAACCTATGCGTTGATCAACCAACATTTTGCACTATACTATGTTGACATTATTTTTAATCAATCCATATTGTATTCATATGATTTTAAGGGATACCTTGCTAACTTATTCACAAACCTATTTGAATATGACACTATCATATAAAAATTTTAAAAATTTCTTACATTGCTCGAACGATATTTTTATCTTTGTGTGTGGGATACCGAGAAAATTCTCAGGCTTCACCTATAATGATTCAAAGTTTATTTTGTTCGTGCCGAGAAATACTTCAATGATGAATGTGTGCATTCGACACAAATAATAGTAATAAAATACTAATTCGGCTATGTTACTTGAGCATCTCTTTAATATATAACAATTAATGAATTTACCAATTTGTTATTGTCTTTCTTTAGTGTTTCACCATGTAAGTGTATGCATAAAATAATTTTTCACCATACAAATTGAGAAAATATGTTCTAACGTACTTCAAAGCTTAATTATATGATGTATATGCCTTTTTCATTATCGTTATGTTTGTATACATATCTAAATTATTTTCTGAAACATGACCGAATTCCAAAAAATAATAAACTAGTCTGAAACTGTTTCTTATTCAAATAATGTTTTCACATTCATAAGAATATTCCTACTTATAGGGCACTTGCTTATTTTTTGTCTCGTGTACGAAAACATCTTATCAATTGCACACATCAACGCCAATTTCTTATCTGTCACTATAACACCTAGTAATCCACACTTGTTTTTTTTATCTTGATCACCTTGATTCGATCCAACACCCATGTGTGATATCATCTAAGAGTCTAATCTCTTTGTACTTATTTATTAAAAAATATATCGATTTAGTAGACTATTTTCATTCCCCTACATAATTGTACTTGATACAACAAGCTCTACGTCCCACACATGTATCCGGATTGTGTGGTTCACCGCTAGTTGGTACTACGAGCACCATGTTATTCTTAAGCAAATAAGATTGTTTGGTAAAACCGATGAACCACGAGCTCTTTAGGTTTACCAATTTAAACGTATTTAACGACCGTATAATCTTTAGGTTTTTCAAAATGTGTTCGATTTGCTTAAAAAATCAAAATTAATGTATTAGTATGTGTTTACGTTATTTGGTTAACACATGATATGCTTTGTATGCATGAGATTGCAAAATTTATTGGAAAATGAGGTGAATTCTTTTACCTATAACTCATTAACATTACAGAGGCTGAAGAAATAGTTTAACAAATGAATTTGTTTAATTAAGACATAGAAAAACTTATAGTAAGTTTTTAGTATGGAAGTTTGTAGTAAAAACAATGAATTTTGAAGAAGGTTTACTAATGCTTCCATTTAAAAAAGACTCAAGTATCTTTGATTGTATAAAGTTATAAACGACACAGACCATGGGTCAGCTTCTAAAATATGTTATCGATTGGCTTACAAGATAAAACCACTCTCACTTTGAAGATGTCAAAAAAACATATAATAAAAATGTAACACACAGACTGTTACAACCACTAGTAAGTCGGAAACTCTTACTAACATAAGTACGGATATAATACAAAATGGTAAACCTGCTAACTTACCCAAAAAATTCAAACAATGGTGTTTTTTACTCGTAGTCTTGTCGGTACTATCCATAATTAGAACATGTGAGATATTTTTAAAGGTCGATGGATGTTAGGTGTGTGAAAAATAGATATATGATTACTTCTAACCCCTTAGTTGTTGTTCGATGCTATTTGACGTAGTTGTTTTCCTTCGTTTTACCCAATAAATATTGCATGCGCTATTGAGCTCACATATCCAATGTATAATGTATGTATAATGTATCATAAATATTACATATATTGGATAAGTTACCGGGTTTCGCATTCTTCAAACTGACCAAAATTCCAGAGGGTGGACACTAGTCCTAGAAAATTTTATAACGATTGATACTTAATCAAATTTCAACTTTCTCGCTCCATGATATCATTCTAAGAATTTGGCAAGATGATGCTTTTTATTTAGGCATATAACTATTAGAGTTCATAATTTACTTTCTATTGTAGCAAGATAACCTGTAAGTCTAAAAGGACAATCACATATTGTGTCTCACCTTCTCTTCTATTAAGCTTATGTTTCTTTGGTTGTGTTCTTATACGGTTTGGATTTTCTTGCAAGCAAACAAATATTTTTGGAGCTCTCCAAGTCTTGCTGTCATCGTAAAAATTTCTAGCTATTACTTACCCCATATTTTAGTTCATACATTCCATCCATTATGCGTAAAAACGTGAATATGTGCAGAACGTCATCACAGATTTTGATTTTGAAAAACATTAACAACCAAATTAATCAAGTATATTAAATAATAAACAATAATCTATATAAATTATGAATCATGAAAAAAACTCGACTATTGTCGACGCATGTAGTCGATAATACTGATTGTCGACTTCTTGCATTATTATTAGTTGATAAATCCAATAGAACCTAATGTGGAGGCATGAAGCCAACACTCAGTACATATATGAGTTTCATATCTCGACATTAGATGACCACCTAACGTGGAGGCATGAAGTCAACACCCAATACATATATGGGTTTCATATCTCGACATTAGATGACATTGGCTTTAGTATATCGGCACGATGAGTCCACATCTACTATGAATGTCTATGTATATGGTCGATATTTTCAAAAATCAAAATCTACCAAAAGCGCAATTCATGATAAAATAACTTGATTGGACTTGTTTCGTCTCTAAACTATATAATAGATGAAATATATATATCTCTAATTGAGATTTTTTGATCTTTTCTCGATGTGATTTCATTGTTAATTTTTTTTAGATTAGGTGAAGATATATGTTTTTGATAATTTTTGGTTAATCTTTTAATTTTTAATTTTCTTGTCTTTTAAGTTTATATATTTTATTTTTAATAAGATATGTGGATTAAAAAATATTCAATTTAGCAGTTCAATGAAGGTATAAACTTAAGTTGATTAAAAGACTAAAAATAATACAATAATTTAAATGCAAGAAAAATCCAAAAAATGTTCTCCTACTGTCTAACTCTAAAGAAGTGACTGCGTCTACTCCAAAATTGAAATTTATTATAATCAACAACGTGGAAGTTACCGATAGAGAAAAAGTACCTATGTTGAAGGAAATAAGATGTTGAACCTAGAGAATGGGAATGATAAAGCTACTTTGATCGGGTAGGAAACCTCCTCTAATACGAATATTTCAAAAGCTAGCTCTCCTCTTAAAGAATCAGAAGTAATTAAGGCTTTACGCACTATTGACAGAAAGTCATCATTTGATACTCAATTGCCTAACTACGCTACTTTATCTCTTTGATAAAGATAAAGAAACTGAGTTAAAAAGGTTTGAAACAAAGAAAAGCAGGAAAATGAAAAGCTAGAATTCAATTGGTCCCGTATCATCTTAAATGATCAAGCTCAAGAGAGTCAACAAAACTTCTTCTTCCATTAAATGACCATCTCTATTCTCAAATGGAATGTAAGAGGGATCAGGGACAAAAACACCTTAAAAAGATTGAAATCTTTAACCAAATCTCTCAATCCAAGTTTTGTGGCTAACCAAGAACCGATGATTCATTCTTCCAACCTTCCAAAGATTGCTCTAAAGCTCAATTTCATGGAATTCACTAGTAATATCAACAATAAAATCTGGGTTATGTGGCACTCTAAGTTCAAGGTGGATGTACTTGTCAATGATGAGTATATTTTACATTTAAATGTTCATCATACAGCCTTTGACAAAAACTTCAAAGTTTATGTTATCTATGCTAAGTGTAAAATAGATCACATAAAGATTCTTTGGGACATCCTCAGGTCTATTGATGATCTTATTACAGAATGGATTATCTTTGGGGATTTTAACTCTACTACCAGCATCAATGAACAGCTATCCTGTAAGAATTTTAATCTTAAAATAATTGAAGACTTTAACAATGCAATCATGGACTATAATATTCAAGATGTTGGGTTCAATTGATCTAGATTTACATGGTCAAATGGTTACAAATGGAAGAGGATTGATAGGGTGTTTTTAATTCCTCTTGGATGAACTACATTGATATTACCTCTGTGAAGCATTTAGCAAGAAATTGCTCGGATCATTCCCCTTTATCTATTTATATCTCTTTTAATCTTGAGAAGACCAAGTCCTCCTTTAAATTTTTGAATATGTGGGTCATACATCCTGCATTTATGGATCTTGTTGAACAAAGCTAGGTTGAAAACATTGAAAGGAATCCTATTCAAAGATATAAGTCTATTTCAAAGGCTACTCTCTTCCTTTTGCTATCCAAGAAGCTGTAATTTATCGAATTCTAAAGACTGGCCATCCTAATTCTTGGCAAGAGTACCGTCCTATCAGTCTCACTACAATGCTTAGTAGAATAATTTCCAAAGTTATTAATAATAGGCTTTCTGATCTCTTGCCTAAGCTGATTTCTGAAGAGCATGTCGCTTTTGTGAAGGGGAGAAGTATCCACGAGACTATTCTGATTGCCCAGGAACTTAATCATAATTTAAACTCTAAATCAAAGGAAATAATGTGATCCTCAAGACTGACATAGCAAAATATTTTGACAGACTGAATCCCAGGTTTCTACTTGGAATCCTCTCTTCTTTTGGGTTTAGCTCTAATGTTTTGCTTTTGTTGAATAAATGCATATCAAATGCCCACTCTTCAATCATCATCAATCGTGAGATGAAAGGTTACTTCAGCAATACTCAGGGCCTGAGACAGGGAGACTCCCTCTCTCCAAGTCTCTTCATTTTGGCTTAAGAGTACTTTCAAAGGAATCAAGAAGATTTATGAGGACAATCATAGCACTAGATACAAGTCCAGAGGCAAGCTTAAAGTTAAATGTCTAGCCTTTGCTGATGATTTCATGGTATTTAGCAATGTCTTTGCAGTAATCTTCACCCTATTATAACCCCAATCCCAACCAAGTCATCAAAAGTCTGGATCAGAATATGGAATATCAAAGACATTGTTGAGAAATACATATACTAGAATCCGGGAATTGGAAATATAGACTTTTGGCTTGATCGGTGGTGCTCCACTAATATTTTTATCATATTCAACGATAATGATGATAGAAGGTGGCTTTGGGATGCCAACAGAGACAAGGTTAAAAACTTTTGGACTTTTGGTAACTGGAACTTAGAAAGGCTTAGTTGTTATGTTACTTCTATTGAAATCGCTAAGATTAAGAAAATTACCCTCACTTAAAACAAAGACACCATTCTCTGGTCCATTTCCTCTGATGGATCCTTCAACACCAAAGATACTTGGAGAGTTATCAAGAAACAAGGCAACACTTCTAATCTGTTTCAAAAGACCTAGAACAATGTTACTCCGAGAAAGTGCTCCTTTTTACTTTGGAGAGCTCTTTACAACTGGATAACCACTTATTCTGCTCTTCAGAGGAGATATTTCCAAATGGCTTCAAAATGTCAATACTGCAAAAATAAAGAAACTACTCAGCACATCCTCATCTAATGCGTTCACTCTTGGGCTGTTTGGTTCTACTTCAGTTCTTTCTTTAAGATTCATATCTTCTCCAATATGACTCTGCCTCATCTTATACGCTCTTGGTACTGGTCTACCCCTAATAGATGTGATATTCGAACGATCCTTCCATCCCATCATCTTGTGGGTAATCTGGTGTGGTCGTAACAAAATGAAGCACAAGAATCAGCTTGTCAACTCATCCTCTATGATCAATCATGTGCTATATATTGTTTCTGGCTTTGATAATGCAAAAAATTCTCAAGACCTCTCACTAGGGTAAAGATAAAAGAATTTCTTCAAGCTTGGGATGTATAAATCACATTAAGCACAGAAGTCTTCCTTTGCTTCTCAAGTGGAAAACCCCCAAAACTAATAGATTTAAGCTGAATACAGATGGTGCTTATGTCAACAATAAAGAAAGCCATGGATGAGGTATTGTGAGGAACCATGAAGGTAACACAATTCTGGGTTTTGGAAGGCTCTAACGGAAGAACATCCCTCTTGTTGCAGAGTGCAGAGCCCTTTTTGATGGCCTCCTTATTTGCAGAATGATGGAAATCACTAACCTGGATATAGAAACCTGTTAAAAAAACAAAGAGAGAAGTAGTCGCAGGAAGCGGCTAGGATTTTGTGTTTGTTAGAAAATATTCCTTAATACACTGAATATTCTAACAAAAGGTTATACAAAGTCATTGGAGGAATATAAATGCACTGAATATTCTAACACTTCCCCTCAAGTTGTGTAGTGGGATCAGCAATACCCAACTTGGATAAAACTAATTCAAATGTTCTTGCAGCAACCGTTTTTGTCAGGATGTCTGCCAGTTGATCTTTGGATCTAACAAACGGAAGTTCGACTGTCCCATCTTCAATCTTTTCTTTTATGAAGTGCCTATCTATTTCAACGTGCTTTGTTCTATCGTGTTGTACCGGGTTCTCTGAAATCTTAATCGCAGCTTTATTATCGCACATTAACTGAGTTGGACACTTCAGAGGGGATCCGATTTCGTTCATTATCTTCTTTAACCAAAGTATCTCAGTAATCCCTTTAACGATTCCTTTAAATTCTGATTCAGCACTTGACAGTGATATTACTTTCTGTTTCTTACTCCTCCAAGTCACCAAGTTATCTCCAAGAAGAGTAAAGTAGCCAGAAGTTGATCGCTTGTCATTAGGATTCCCTCCCCAATCAGCATCTGTGAATACTTCAACATCAAGGTGTCCATTTTTCTTAAAAATTATGGCTCTTCCTGGTGTGCCTTTGAGATATCGAATAATCCTCATTACAGCCTCCATATGGTGTTCTTGATGATGATGCATGAACTGGCTAACTACTCCGACCGCGTATGCAATGTCGGGTCGAGTGTGAGCCATGTAAATCAATTTCCCACCAACTTTTGGTACCTTTTTTTACTCGCTGGTCTGGCACCTTCAATTATCTTTAGTTTGTGATTCACAACCATAGGAGTGTCATTTGGTTTGCAATCCACCATGCCAACTTCTGCTAATAAATCCAATATATATTTCCGTTGGGAGATATAAATCCCTCCTCTTAACCTAAGAACCTCGATTCCTAGGAAATACTTCACTCCCCAAGGTCTTTCATTTCGAACTTCTTGAAGAGGTTTTTTCCTAAGAGAGCTAATTTCTTCTTCGTCATTCCCCGTTATAATCATATCGTCGACATATATTATAAGACAAGTGACTAATTCTCCTCTATTTTTGTAAAACAAGGTATGATCTCTATTACTCGGTTTGTTACTATACTGCTTCATTGCCATTGTAAATCTCCCAAACCAAGCACGAGGAGACCGTTTAAGCCCATATAATGCCTTATTCAGTTTACATACCTTATTTTCTTGAAAACCATCAGAGAACCCTGGTGGGGGTTATATATATACCTCTTCTTCCAAGTATCCATGTAAGAAAGTATTCTTTACATCAAATTGATGAAGAGGCCAATCTTTATTCGCGGCTATTGAAAGTAAAACTCTGATAGTGTCAATCTTTGAAACCAGAGATAATGTTTTAGAGTAGTCTATACCATATGTTTGTGTATATCCTTTGGCAACCAATCTTGCCGTGTGTCACTCAATGGTGCCATCAGATTTATATTTTATATTAAACACCCATCTACACCCGACTGCTTTCTTCCCTTGTGGTACACACAATTCTCCCATATACCATTCCTTTTTAGAGCTTCCATTTTGGTATTCATTGACTCACGCCATTCAGTAATCTTCTTAGCTTCTTGAGCTATTTTAGGGATTTGTTCAGAGAGAATAGTAGCTGAAAACACCTTTGCAATCTTCGTCATTCCTTATCTGTCTGTTTTTACCGGATATGTAGAAGCACGAGGAACGTGTTCTGGTGAATACCGGTCAGGAGGAACCCCCTATATTGTTTCTTAGGGGAAGAACCAGAGTTTGAGTTTCAACAAATGAACTTCCTAAAATGTCATAGTCAGTAGCATTTTATAAATTATGACATTGTAAATTGTTTGCCTCTTGATGAATATTTTCTTCGGTTGATTCGCTGGTAGTATCCATGGCATCTATTTCTTATTGGACATTGTCTGCGGGAGAATCATTGGTGGTAGGACGATGCGTGTTCGGTGGCACCATCTACCGACTCTGTCGGCACATGCTCAAAGTAACTTTCATATAGCAACCAGTCGAGTGATTCCCTTACTTTCTCCCCCTGAGCACGAGATTGGTGGTCAAAAACATAATCGGATTCTAAGAAGTCACAGTCCATGGTGACATGGATTCGACGAGTAACCGTATTGTAACACCGATAACCCATTTTATGGACACCATACCCAACAAATACACACTTTTCAGCACACAGATTAAGTTTATTTCGACTAGTTTTAGGGATATGAACAAACACCGAACAACCAAAGACACGAGGTGGTAAGGTAATAACAGATGGAATTGAAACTTGGGTGGCAAGCACTTGCAATGGAGTTTTATATCCTAGACATCATATTGGTAGACGATTTGCAAGATATGTGGCTGTAGCAAGAGCTTCTAGCCAAAGAGAATGAGGAACTCTAGATTCAATCATAATAGCACGAGTTTTTGCAAGTAAAGTACGATTGTTTCGTTCTAAAGTACCGTTTTGTTGAGGTGTGTTTGGACAAGTGGTTTGATGGATAAGACCATTTTTTTGAAAAAATTATGCATTGTTTGGTTGACAAACTCTGTTCCATTATCAGAACGGAGAATCTGTATTTTTTTTTCAAATTGAGTCAAAATCATTTTGTAAAAACAAACAAATATTTATGGGACTTTCGATTTATGTTTCATGGAGTATATCCAAGTCATTCTGGAGAAATCATCAACAATTAAAATAAAGTATCTCATTTGATTGTTAGTGGAATTTGGTGTTGGACCCCAAACATCAGAATGGATTAGCGAAAAAGCATAATCAACTCTAGTATTACTTTGATTAAATGAGACCCTACGATTTTTTGCAAGAATGCAGGTTTCACATTTCTCATGAATGGAATTATTCAAAAAAAGACTAGGAAAAAAACTTTTAAGATAGCTAAAATAAGGATGACAAAGTCGTCGGTGCCATAACCTGAGTTTCCTTTCGGTTGTTCCGTGAGCAAGCATGACATGTCCCTTATGAACTACCTCATCAATATAATAGAGACCTCATTGTTCAGTACCACGCCCAATGATCTCCTTCGTACGAATGTCCTGTAAAATGAAAAAAAAATGGATACATAAGAACCACACAGTTGAGTTGTTTTGTCACTTGACTAACAAATAATAACTTTAAGGATAGTGAAGGAATGTAGAAGCAGTTTTTAGTTTCCATTTTTTTTGAAAAAATAATTGAACCTCCCCCTTTGACTTCACAAATTTCTCCACTAGCAGTCTCAATATGGGACTTCTTTGGAGATGACATGTCACCAAAGTCTTTAGGATCATAAGACATGGTGTTCGTAGCCCCGCGATCAAAGATCCAATTCATTGATTTCTTAAACCCTTTACCTCCAAGTTTTTCATAGGAGGTCGCCGCCATTCCTCCAAAACCAGTGCCACTTCCTTGCTCAATTTTAGTCGGATCTTCACCGCCACTTGTAGACGAAGCCCGTTTGACATTAGATCTAAAACACTGGTTATTTTTCTCCTTATGACCGTCCTCCCACCATTCTAGATAGCCAACCAGCTGGAAACATGTCTCTTTAGTGTGTTTCTTCATCCCATAATGAGTGCAATACAACTTGGATTTATCTTCTTTCTCTCTAGATCAGAATTTAAACCTCTGTGCAAAATCTTTAGCAGCCAAACTCATTCCAATTTCAATCGAGTCACTATTAGAAGAACTTTATTTTAGTATATTAAGCCTGGTCACTTCCCTTCGTATTGTAGCATATGCTGTTTCCACGGAAGGAAGATGATCCTTTTTCAGGATATCTCTCTTGACTGGTTCTAGCTTGTCATTAATCGCCATTAGCAATTGATAGAGTCTTTGTTCTTGAGTCTTCTTATTGTAGATCTGAATGTCTTCTGGGTCTTTTATAGGGTTCGGATCTCGCCTGATGTTCTGCATTTTGTTCCACAAGTCTTCTAGTGTATCAGACCATTTCCTTAATGATTAAGCCCTCTTATGAAGGCCAAACACATGTAACGAATCTGTACCAGAACCGTATGTGGTGGCTAACCCATCCCAGAGGGCTTTTGCAGTGGAGAATTACGAGACATTATTCATCAAGCTGGATTCAAGATTCTGGATAATCGATGTGAAAACACATTGATCATCTTGTTCCCACCTTGTATATGTGTTGTCTGTTTTGGATGGAGGTGTCGGCTCCCCTATAATGTGAGAACCTCTCCCCCTTCCCCCGATTCTTTCTTCATCAGGTTTTCCCATAAGGCATAGTTGTCACCACCGAGTTTAATCCATATGGATAAATTCTCGGGGTTAGTTGTTTATTGTTGTGTTCCGAGACCATTTCTCAGAATGGCAGCAATCTGCATAGTTAATTCATCAGAGATTTGACTGACCACGACTTCATTGCCAGCCATCTTTGTTGAGGATGTTCAGAATTCCCAGAATTACATGTGCTCTGATACCATGTTAAAAAACAAAGAGAGAAGTAGCCGCATGAAGCGGCTAGGGTTTTGTGTTTGTTAGAAAATATTCCCTTTTGTATTGAATTGTTTTTTTATAATGCAAACCCAAGTAAGGCTCTCAATATATAGAGAACTTAGAGGCCTATACAAGAAAACTTAATACACTAAATATTCTAACAAAACCGATTCGACCGTCCTTATTGAGCTTCTGCTTTATGGAAAGGCTCCTTGTTACTTGGCCCCTTTGCTCACTTGTTGCAGGAAACTTATAACCTCGATAGTGGTTATCAGTCACATTTACTGGGAGGAGAATGCTCATGCTGATTGGGTTGCTAAACAGGTTCTCAAAAATCGCAAGGAAATGAACTTCAACCATGATGATGTCACGACTCCTCTGAAAGCGATTACCTTACTTGAGAGTTTTGGAATCGGTCACTTAAGATCGAATGTATAACTTTTTGAGGTGATTTTGGGCTGTTGAAAGCTTCTCAGGTTCATCAATAGCATTTTTTGGATTTGTTTCATCGCTACTGTTCTATCAAAGCGTTGCTTCATGTGTTTCATTTTAAAATTTGATTAAATTGTTCACTAAATCTTTTTCTCTTTTAAACCAAGTTCCTGTAATTTCAATGGTTCTCGTTGATGCAATTCAGTTTAAGAAAAAAAAAAAAGGAGAAAGTATATAATTTTTATCTTATGAAAATAAAATTTGGACAGCTAATTAAATATGTGGAAGCTACCGAGGCCATCCTTGTAATTGATCCATCGCTACCCATACGGAGAGGTAAAAATGGGTTCAAAGGTATTTAGTGCCGATTATTTTTAATAGAAGGATTCGTTGTATTGTCGTGTACGCATGAAGAAAAAAACCTTAAATACAGTGCAAAGTCAACTTCTAATGTGATACAAAGTTTATTAAAGTTGACCGTGAGTGACTACTACTCCAAATTATGCCGCTTATGTAGCCAGCCTTCCGTTCCTATTTACTTGAAAGTTTTAGAAAATATATAATAAAACAAAATCTAATTTTTTTAAAATTAATATATTTATTAAATTTAATGAACTATTTATCACATTTAGTAATATATGTATTATTAATTTAAACATGCATTATAATGAAGGAATTATTATGTTCAATCAAATTTGAAAATCAATAATCAATATTTTAAAATATTAAATAAATTCGTTTTTATAACAAAAATATAAGATTTATATATATAAAAGATTATTGAGTATAAAAATTTATAATTATCAAACCAAATCGAAGTTATTTATAATTAAAAAAATAAAGATGACAATGTTGGTTCGAGCAACCGTTCTAATGTCGGTCGAGTTTTATTTAGTCTGAATTTTATAATAGACCAGATAAGAATATAAAAATAATATATAAAACAATTACTAATTACTAAAATATACTTTTTAATAGTATATAAATTTCATTTTCATTGAATGCTAGGTTAGATTATTCTCCTAAATATTGTTTCCAATAATATATTTATTAATTAGATTTTATTAAACCTAATTTATTTTAATATACATTTACCGTTAGTCTTAATTATTTAACATAACATTATGTTATTTGTTAAGTCATTCACCGAAAGCAATAACACATTTGGAATAAGATATTTCAATTTTTTTTTTGATGATTTTGACAATGAAGATAAAGACGAAAACATTGTGATAATTTATGGTGATTATTGATAATACTATTCAGACTAGTTAAGACATATTTTAGATGGTTTGTTTTGTTAAAGATTTATATTTGTTTATTTAAGTAACATTTAATTTAATTGTTTATTTAGTTATATTTATTTTGGTTCAAAACATTTATATTTTAATTTTATTTAAACTAAAAAATAAAATCAAGTTTGAGATAAATTCAGATCGGCTCGAAACGGATCGATCTATCCGAATAGTAAGTATAGTACTTGTGGGTCGGGTGGGGCGGACCCACAGATACGTATATGTCGGGTTCGAGTTCAACAAAACTAAAAATACAGTGGACCGGACCCGGTTAGAGTTCAAATAACAAAAAAGACGGGTCCAACTGATTCAGCCCGAACCCGGTCCATTTTCATCCGTATAAAAAAAATAGTTATATTTACACTAAAAGAGAAAAGTATTATTAGATTTAATTTTATTTATAATATAAATCTAAGTATAATTTAAACTTAAACATATAAAAAAACTAAATAAAAATTATACAATTTCTAACTGGGATTTTAAAAAGAAGTTAATTTAAAAAAAAAAATATTTGATAGTTATAGATTAATTAGATATGTTTTTTTATAGTTATAGATAGTTACGATATCTGACCGGATTTTTATGTAAATATCATATGTTTTTAGTATTTAACTTATGTGTAATTTAACAATAACCACTAAATATTAAACATATGTACCAATAAGAATCCAAGGTTTGAGAAAGTACGATTAAATCACATGGTAAATTAATATTTACAGATAATCAACTAGTAGTCTAAAATATCGCTAACCATTTTTATCTCTTTTATATATATATATATATATATATATATATATATATATATATATATATATATATATATATATATTAAAATTTCATATATGTCAAGCCATAGCTTCAAATAAATATTCGAAAATATTATTTATTTGATTTTTAAGACAAACAAAACTAGATTGATGAATTTTTTTAGTTACAAAATTACGTGTAAATTGGTTGTAAACAAACTGTTGTTTAGTTGCGGAAGTGTAATTTGGTTTCGGAAAACAATTGTTTTTAAGTTGTGAATTTAACGTGTAATTTGGTTGCAAAAAAGAAACTTTTATTTAGTTGCAGAAATATGTGTAAATATCTTTCATAAAAATGAATAAATAGTTGCGGAAATACGACTTTTGTTGTTAAATAAGTCCTATTATGTGAAAAAATAAAATACAAACTTATTTTTGTGAAAATAATTTTCAATTGAGAGTGAAATAACTTGATATTTTTGTAGTTATGATAATATGTATATTTTATGGTGAAATATTTTTTTTTATAAATAAAAAAATTGGACTTATGGAATTACATGCAAAATATGTTGCAAAAAAGTTGCACAAATAATATTTTAGTTGCTAAATAAGTCTGGTTGTGTAGAAAGCAAAATACAAACTTATTTTGTGAAAATAAGTGTTAATTGAGTCTGAATAACTAACTTTTTTGTAGTTGCGAAAATATGTACATTTATATGGTGAAAACCGTTTAAAAAAAATTGAGTTATCAAATTATGTGAAATTTGGTTGCAAAATAAGTTTGATTTTTTTTATTTAGTTGTAAAATTACTTGTGATTTGGTTGGGGAAAAAATATTATTATTTATTTGCGAAATTAAAAACAATTTGGTTGTGAATTTGGCCTCGAAAAATATAATTATCTAATATATCATTCATGGATTTCGTTTTGTTCTTCTTTCCACTATAGAAATATATGTGTTTTGAATTATTTTTTAAGTTAGAGTTTGAAATAAATGAAGTTTTGATGCTTTAAAACAACCAATTATTGAAGGTTGTACGTATTTGTGTTTTCAAGGGTATTGTTGGAAGAATTTATAGTGCATGTAATTTTTTGGTAAACATTAAAATTTATGTAGTTAGATATTTTGAAACTTACACATGTGGTTATCAATAATTTACCTTTTATTGATACCAATTATTTTTGTATTTATACTTAATTTTCAAAGTATAATATATTAATTAAATATCCATATCACTTGCGATTTAGATTCATATCTAAATTATTATGTTTCATTTAAATTATGTATTAAATCTTACTCGTTATTCATATGAGACCATTGATATAGAATTTTATTTGTCGACCAACATTTCACATATGAAATAAGTTTTAGGTTTTGGAAAAACTCTAATTCCTCATTAGACGCTCTACATTAAATCTCATTAATCAACGACTGAAATAACTCCTAATTAATATAAAATACATAATAAATAGAATATTATGCATGGAAGACCTTGTAAATAGAATATTACGCTTCGATCTAGTGGTATCATGATCCACCATGCTTTGGATAAGTATGGTGCTTTCGATCAGCTTGTTTCGGGCCATCTTGCTTTGGCTCAGCCCGTATTTTCTCTAACTCAACGGTTACCAGTATTTTACAAGTTGTATCAGCCTTTAGGATCAACAAACGTCTCCTGACACTAAGTCACAATTCAAGCACTAGAGAGTTTTAATATCTCTTACCTAATACATATAACGACAGATCTAACACTCAAGTAGTCCTACAATAATAGCTCTATTTTCGAGTTACTTTTAGCATACACCGAACATAATATATTATTTTTTCCACTATGGTATTCTTATTATTTTTGGATGTTAATCTATGTTTACATTATGTGTTTATTGGTGAACAACACACTTTGTTAAATTTAGGGGAAAAAACTCATTTTTAGGTTATCATTATTGAAACCCCAAGCAATATTTAAGTAATCATGAGATAAATTACCTATACATTTCCATGATTTCTTAACGTTTCCTTCATATCATTACCACCATATTGTTATGTTTGGCCAAAATCTCTTGTAATTTAAATATCATAAACATGGTTTTCGGTAATGTTGACCAAAATATTAGATAAAATTTATGAAAGAACGTTACAATTTTGGTGATGATGATTGAATATAAAAAACTTCTTCGAAACCACTTGTTATAATATATATTAACCAAATAATTTTTTTTTTCTAAAAACAAATACAATTGTACAAACCTAAATATATTACATTAATTAAAATATATATTATGTTTTTTACATAGATAAAAAACATGGAATAACTTAAATATAACATATCATAAAAAATGATAGATTCACTCTTGTATAATACACAGTTAAACCATGGATCAAATGTCATAAAAATAACTAAAACTCAAACTACTCACATTCATCATCCATATAACGAGAATAAACCCTTTAGTACATTATTAAAACACTTACCAGTTTCTCTCGTGATATGTTTCGAAACCTAACCATATACCTCTGATAAATCTCATGATAGTAGTTTCGATCCAAAAATGCTACACCTAGAGGTTGGTTCTAGGGATGCACAAGCGGCGGTGGTGTATCGACTAAAATGTACTGTGAATTTTGTTTATTAGTTCTTTATAATTTGTATCATAATTATCTTTCCAAAACTATTAAAATGTAGAGTTTGTGACACGTAAATTAAGATGTATGCTAGGTGTTTTAAACACTAATTTATTATATTATAAAAATAAATTAATACTTTTTGAATTGGGTGACAATATCTGATCATTATAATGGTTCTAATTACTCTGAAACCATTATAAAACTTAGTGGGATCCATCTATATCATAATTTTGCAAACTAACCTACCACTATTGTAATTTATGAAATATTTTGAGAAATATAAGTACTTCAAAAAACATAGTATATTTAAGTTGCAAAACACAATGTAAAGTAGTTGTATACATGAAATTTTCAAACATGGAAAACTATAATCTGTGAACTATAAACTTGCACAAATCTGGAAAATGATGTTTATGTGTTTGAACTGATTTAGTTATTTAAAGTATTTTTTAAATTATGGATCAAGTCGATATATTGTATACTATATAGGCTAAGCGAATGAACTTGATCCAGACGGTTGGTGAAGAAGCTGGTCTTTTTGTACCTCCTAAAATGATAGAGTATACAACATTTTTTATTCGGATATGGAAATATATCCCATGACACATTAAGTAAACAAGGGTTACGTGTCATCATTCGGACATGAAACCATCTTATGCGCCATTCCAAAAAACAAAGGATTCATTTTCTACTAAGATAACTTTGTTATTTCCAAGTTTCAAAACACATACACCCTATTAGGTATGGAAAGATGACTAAAGCTATATTTTTTTATTATGTAATTACGAATACCAAACATTTTATTTTATAAATTTTAGTTTGTAAAAGTTAGATTTGAAAACTTAATATAATAAATTTGCACACTGTATAATTTTTTTTGCCGATTATAATTTACGAAACATAATAGCTTAAATATGGAAACATATATTATATATTATTGCGATATGTAAATTTCCAAACCATAACATGTTAAACTTGTGATTCGTGATAAAAAAAGTTTGCGAAATTTTATACTGCGAAACATTGTGTAAAATGATAAACTTTGAAAGTCAATGATAATATTGTGAAAGTTTTGGATTTTTTTGCTAGAAAAATGCTTCATATTCGGGTTAGCTCTATTACGTTTAGCGAAACAATATGTGAATAGATTAGAAAATTAAAAGGCGTTGGAATAAATTTGAATTATTCATGCATTATGTTTAGCAGCGCTAGATACCATGAAAGTAATCCTCATCTTACCAATGATGATGTGACCCATGTGTCACGTCCATATATATTATAATTTTTGAATGCACTATATTTTCCAAGAAAAGAAACATGTACATCAATCCTTAGTATATGCTTATGCTAAAGAACATTAATGATGTGAGATTGTATGTATGAGGTGTAAGCGTAGTAGCGTATAATTATCATTATTTTGGAAATTCTTCAGAGAATCTAACAAAGATCATATGTGGTTTTCTACCTATGTTAGATACATGAATCATCGTCTACTTCTCTATTGTTTCCATTATATGCAGAGGTTACATACATGATATGTCATCCATAGTGAATAAGGATGTGTGCTAAATCAAACTTCGACTCTATTTATAAAACCAACTCGAGGATTATGCAGAGTCACGTGAACAAGTCTGACATAAATTGCACTAACTATTTTTTCATGTTAAGGAAACAAAGGTGGAAAATTAGGTTGTAAAATAAGAAGAAACATATTTACAAAATCAAATGAATGTAATTTGCAAAATAAAAATGAAACATATTTATAAAATAAAATGGTTTTACTTTCAAATTAAAGAAACATAAATTTTGAAATTTTGAGACAATAATTTGTAAAATTAGACAAAATTAATTTTCCAACTTAGAGTACTTTCATTAGCAAAACATAGTTGCCGAAATTATAAGACATTAATTTGAAATACTATAATATATTCATGAGTAAACATAAATTTCAACATAAGAAGAAATAGAGTTCTAAAGTAAAGATTTATTAATTCATTGAGTTAAATAGTTTTCAGGTTGTGTTACAACCATTTTTAGTCATTTATGAAGGTTTACCTAGCATGGTACCATAGAAATTTATGCAACCACGTTATCTGAGACTAGTTGTTCATTAGTGCATATACATGTAAGTTATTTTAGCATTTATTTTAAGCAAAAAATTCCTGAAAATCAGATGGGATGAGAGGAAAATTATGTATTGGTGAAATGATCAATATTTAAAATATGACACTTATCTTTTTCCAAATGAGCATAAATGGTATGCAGTTTCCAACACAGTACACCAATTAATTTTGGATTATGCCAAATGAATAAAAAAAATAAGTTGGGTGGAAGTTGATAACCCCACACTAGTAGATATTTATTTATATGCCTACAAAGATCGTGAAAATACAGTAATGTGTAAATTAAGAGTTGTATACCACACAATTTATTTGACCCATTAAGATTTGCATGTCTATTATAATGAACTCTATGTCGTGTTCATAATAGTTTTTGATATTTCAGACATGCATTGGTAGGTTTATAATTATTATTTTTATTGTACTTGGTGTTTCTTATTTTCATACTACGCATTATATATTGTATGTATTATTATATTTCATACAACGATATTATAATTTGCAAAAACATATGATCACTAGAATTGCAAAACATGAAATTAACTAGACTTAAAAAATAACTTGTTACTATAATTGAAAACATACTTTTGTTAGATTTGTAAAACTTATGATAACCAATACTTGTGAAACATGTTTCTATAATAGTTGCGAAACAATATTATAATATGATTATGAAACATATTATTCCAAACACTTTAAAACTTATAGTTAACCTTCAGTTACAAAATATGTTGGTATTATAATTCTGAAATATTCTCACATTGGAATTGAAAAGATGCATAATTAAACCAAGCCTTGCAAAACAAGAAGTTAACTAAGACATGAAATATATTGTTACTTTAATTTCCAAATATGATGTTACTGGAAGTTATAAAACATACGGTAAATCATGACTTGCTAAAAATATATTTAACCACAAAATATGAACATGAAATTCACTAAAACATATGAAACAATTACTAGATTTGCAACACATTAAAATACTAGGATTACAAAACACATGGAATTAGACTTACAAAACTTAATGTGATTAGATTTTTAAAATATATTTTGTGAAACATGATTTGTACCACCATCTAGAGAAATTAGTCATTCACTTGCAAGGTTGATTTCTTCAGAGGATGACTAAATTAGGTTGGAAGATTTTCCATATTGCTTATTATTTATTGGTGAATACCAACTACCCTATCATAACTATAAATGCGTTAAGTCCAAAAATTCATTTATGGTTTCGAACCAAGTAAAATATAGTTATTCAAGAAGGAAAGTTATCGTGGTACAAAACAACATGATTTATAATTCGTGATTGGTTGACTTTGTTGCGACACTTCCAAAATGTGTCAATTTTATGGTAGGAAATGGGCCGTTCTGCCTGTTTTTATGTACAATTTAAGGTAGGCTACGTTAAAATCATCACTTACATATCATGTAATCAACCTTACTCATGAATGTAGGATGTTAGCAAAGATTATGTAGGATAATTGGTTTTATGATACTACTAATGAGGTCCAGTTTAAAGTCATTAGCAATATGATACTAGATGAAAATAATGTTTTTACTTACATATCGTGTAATCAATCTTTCTTATTTTATATTTTATATTTTATGTTTTCACTTTTCCGTTGAGTTTATCCTTATAGTCTTTTTGAAATTAAATCAAAATCAATGTCATATTCGAAGTTGTAAAACATTGTATTGGTCTATATTAAATTATTTACGAATGTGAATTAATTTTACTTGTAAAAGTGAATTTTATCTACTTGCGAAACGTAAACTTTACCAATTTGCGACATGTGGGCTTTGTTAAATTTAAGAATTAGAAGTGTGTGAACTTTCAAAATATTAGCATTTATTCATTGAGAAATATAAATTGTTGCGTAACATAAGTTATTGTGGAATACAAATTATATTTATCACAAAATATGAATAAATAATTAAAATATTATACAATATAATCTGTTTGTATTATTTAAGTTATGTAAAAGAACTCTGTCTTTTTATAGCCCATCCCACTCTAATATCTCTCTCATATGAGCTTACCTCGTCAAACTTTTATAGCCCATCCCACTCTAATATCTCTCTGTGATGAGCTTACCTTGTCAAACCAAATTATTTGTGTGTTGGCACACTACTAACCTACTGTGTGCAATACTATGTTATTGTTACCAAACATATTCTAGGGTTACAGTTTCCTATTCTAGTTTTCCGTTGCAATTATTTTTTATCGAGTATATATATATATATATATAATCTATTCACGTAAACATAATTTACAAAAAATAAATATTTTTGAAGCATCCATAAACTAAATTTGTGAAACATATAGTTACTAGAATTGTGAAACAACATAAAAACATGCGAAACATACCCAAAACCAAGATGTGTGAAATATGTCCATTACATTGTAAAACATATAATTATTAGAATTGTGACCCAAGATAATTAATGTTATAAAATAATTCTAAACTAAGACTTGAGAAATAAAAGCAGTAAACTTAATATGTTAAACTTTTAAATGAGCAAAACTTTTAAAAGAACTTACCATATAATCGCACGCCTTCTGTTCTTTAACTTTAGCATCTTTTTTTCCTTTTGGAACCATCCAATTGATGTGGATGTTAATCCCCATTAATATTCAACGGTTAATTCTATTTCATTTTGAAATCTGTTTCATGTAGATATATGTCTACATAATATTAATATTGGAAACAATATTCAAATTTTATTTGGAACCACATATGCTTACCATCGTATGTGGATATAAGCCTTTCTCTCTCTCTCTCTCTCTCTCTCTCTCTCTCTCTCTCTCTCTCTCTCTCTCTCTCTCTCTCTCTCTCTCTCTCTCTCTCTCTCTCTCTCTCTCTCTCTCTCTCTCTCTCTCTCTCTCTCTCTCTCTCTCTCTCTCTCTCTCTCTCTCTCTCTCTCTCTCTCTCTCTCTCTCTCTCTCTCTCTCTCTCTCTCTCTCTCTCACTCTCATGAGAATATAATCATTTAATTCTTCTTGCAAAATATAAAAGATGTATATATTTGTAAACCCTTAGCATATACGTATTCACAAAACATGAGCATGTATCCAAATATATTACCTTTACGACTCAGATAGCGCGTTTCAACTATAATTGCAAAGCCAAGTTGTTTACTGATCTCTTTCTATACTCGGTCATTATATCTAGACTATAATAGTTGTAAGTCGTAAAATAATGAACGTAATCCTCTAATAGTAATATTTCACCAAAATTTACATCCTCTAACTCAAAAACAACAAACATATTTTGTAAGTACTATACAAAGTATTTTATAACTTAGCGATATCGTGTTTCGCGACATAATTATATCACGTTTCGCAAATTACTTATATGCTTTAAAATTATTTATATTATATTTTAGAAATATTGTTATAGACTATAACAGTAGTAAGTTAGGTTGTAATATGATGAGATTAATCTTGTATATGTAAAATTTTACAAAACTTTATCTAAAACTATAAATAAAAAACAAATGGATGAGAAAAAAATCAATAGATCAATGGTGTACTAGACCGATCTTAATTTACTAATGCTTTATCAAAATAATGTATAAAATTTACCACCACCGAGCGTGCGACACAATTTATTTGTCAAATTTTGGCAAAACATAATACCAAATCCACTAGTAAAAGTTGGTATAATATTGTGTGAATTTTTTAGGAACGAGAGATTTTCAAATTAGATTTCCAGAGCCTGGCAATCCATACACGAGTTCACCAAAGTCTCGTTTAGATTGTGCAAAACATGTTGTAACTAAAATATGAAATGTAGTATTTATAAGTTTGTAAGATTTTTCAAGTTAATTGCGCCATATTTCACGACGAATTTATACCACATGAAACGTTGTTAAAACTTGATTTGCTAAAACATGTCTAACATTTGTCTTGCGAAACCGTCACAAACTAATATATATAAAAAATTAATATATGATTTAACTTGGCTATGACGACGAATATCATTTTTTTGCAGTATTCTCGCGTTTTTGTTTTGTGTACAAAATTTTCAATTCTAATTTTTTCTTAAAAATACTAAAATAAAAGTTAAATATTTCTCAGGGGCGTTGCATACTTTGATTCTTTGTTTGTTTAGACCATATATTTGATTTTGATTATGGATAATAAGAAATGAGTTTTTGTGTTGCTTTTCGAATTTTTGTATTTTCGATATATAATTTTTTTTATTTAATAATAATGTTTTGTTGAGCTCAATTGAAAAATAAAAACGGTTGCTTGAATTGAACAAAATTAAATTTAATAAAAATAGTTTATCTTAGTTTTAAAATGATATAAATTTTAAATGTTATTTTTTTAATTGTGTTTAAGTAATTAATGTAAATAAACAGAAATATATTATAATTTTTTCGTCAAGAACTTTATTTTTATAAATATTGAAATTTTAGACATTTTATGGAGCGGTTCCCAATAAATCCGTTGTGCAACCACCAAAGAGAGGGATAACCTCTCTACCAACCCTGTTGACAAATCCCACATTTCCATAGAGAAAGAGGCGACTAACTCCTTCATCTTTTTGAATCGTGCTAAGGAATCTTTCTTGAAGCAAAAGTCTAGAGAATCCTGGCTCAACTTTGGGGGAAAAAATTACAAGTTCTTTCACAACAGTATCCGACCTCGTAGGACCAAAAATAAAATCCTCACTATCGCTACCCCGGACGGCAGTGCTAGTTCCAATCCGTGTATCTCCTCCACCTTCCTATACCACTTTAGAAACCTTTTGGGATCCCCTAGCAAAGATAACTACCCGAGTCTCAAGCGTATATCTACCCTCATCCGCATCACTGTCCCCCAGCCTTCAGACTGAGATAATCAAGCCTATTCTTGATGAAGAAATTAAAGCCGCCCTTTTTGCAATCAATAGTGACAAAGCCATGGGCCTGATGCTTTCAGCTCAGGGTTCTTTTAAGTCCTGTTGGACCACGGTGGAACCTGACATTTGTGTTGGGGTCAAGCGTTTATTCTTCAAAGGACAAATGAATCCCGATTGAAACAAAACCTTAATTGTCCTTATCCCGAAGACTGACTCTCTGTCATCCCCCTCAAACATCCACCCTATCTCTTATTGTAATGTTACATACAAGTTTTTTAAAAATCATTGCCAACAGAATTATGCCCTCCCTCCCCTTACTTATCAACCCTTCCTAGTCGGCTTTTGTTCTGGGTCGGTCCGTCTTTGAAAATATCGTTCTAACCGAGAACCTCCTGCATGGCTACCAAACCAACCGTAAAGGGCCCAAATGTCTCATTATGATTGACCTCTTTAAAGCCTTCGACAATATTAGATGGGAGGCGGTTCTAGAAATCTTTGTCGCTATGAACTTCCCAATGACCATGATTAACTGGATTATCCAATGTATCACCACCCCTTCTTATTTCATCTGCTTCAATGGTCAACCCACAGGTCATTTTCCTAGCGCGAGAGGCCTCTGCCAAGGGGACCCGCTTTCCCCGTATATCTTTGTTATCGTTATGCACGCTCTCTCAAGAATCCTCCAGGAGAAGATTCAAGACCTAACCTTTGGATTCCACTCGAAATGTCACACCCAAAATATCATTAATTTATGCTTTGCGGATTACCTTATGATCTTCTGTTGTGCCAACACGTAGTCAATCCGCCTAATATATGAAGGCTTTTTGGAATTCGCAACAATATCTAGCCTCTTATTAAACCCTGCCAACAACCAAATTTACTTCTCCGGAACTGCGTCTAACACCAAGTTGGACATATGCAGCATCCTCCGGTTCTCCGAAGGCTCCCTCCTGGTCAGTTACTTGGGATTCCCCATTATCACCTCCAGAATTTCCTACAACGATTGTAGGCCGCTTTTCCGCAAAATAATGGGTCAGATCAACTCTTGGACCTCCAAGCACCTATCCTATGTCGGCCATCTTCAACTTATCTCCTCGGCGTTGTTTGCTAGCCAAATGTACTGGTCGTCTATCTTCATCCTTCCTGTTCACGTTCTAAATGAGCTCTCCCAACTACTTTGTTGCTTCCTCTAGTCAAGGTCTGAGATGAAGTCTTTGGGAGCTAAGCTCGCTTGGGACAAAGTCACCTTACCCAAAGAGGAGGGTGGCCTTGGGATTCCAAATCTAAAAATTTGGACTCATACGACCGTCCTAAAGCTCTTATGGTCCACTCTTACTGATAATAAGAATTCCACATGGTCCCAATGGATAATCAAGGAAAACTGAATTGTAAATGCCTCTGGACTCTTCCGACCCATTCCAACACTAGCTGGAGTTGGAGGAAAATTCTCAAACTCCGCAATCAGACCTCAACTCTCTATAAGATTATTGTTGGTAATGAGGAAGCTACCTCCATCTGGCTTGACCCATGACTCTTCTCAAACTCTCTAATAAATCGATTTGGCCCTAACATCTTAAACCTTGCCCGACTCCAAAACCTAAGGAAAGTTGATGATCTTCGTGATAATGGTAGATGGGTCAGGCCCTCTAATGCTAGAGCTCTAACAGAAGGCTTCACAACAACCTCTTTGAGATCTCCAATGCCCTTAGCACATTTCCCCAACTCCTGAGACTGATGACACTTTCCTCTCGATCCCTAATAAGTCCCAACCCCACTTCACCATTAACAGTACTTACAAAGCCCTTCGTCCACACAATTCCATAGTCACTTGGTCCAGTTTAGTATGCAATAAATTCTACATCCCCATGCATTCGTTCATCACATGGATGGTCATTCTAAAAAAACTCACCACTCGGGACAAGCTGTTAGCATGGAGACTTGACACACCGCCTAATTATGTTCTCTGTTCCTCCTGCCCTGAAACGCTAGAACATATCATCATCCTCAGCCCCTATTCCAGGGTTATTTGGAAGAAACGTTCCCATAAGATTCTACTTCTCTTCTTTCCCTCATCTTGGGGAAATTAGCTGACAGTAGCCAACGCTTGGAACTCCTTAACTTTTTGAAGAGACCACATCTGGAAATCTGCCTTCCGCGCTACCGTCTACTACATCTGGAGAGAAAGAAATGCCAAAATATTCAACAGTACGACAACTTTAAACTCTAGCATTGCTCACCGGATCATCTCAGACCTCATATATCGATTCAAAGGCACCAAAATAAATTTAGCATTACTATAATTTCCTATAAAGGGACTCCTCTCCTCTACCATGCATGTAGCCTCTAAGGCTTGATTATCTTGTATCGAGGCTTCTGTCCTCACTAAACTAAACGATTGTAAATTTTTTCATATATATTTTACAACTTTTTATACCAAAAAAAATATTTATTGTTTAAAATTAAAATTCGTAAATTGTATTAGAGGACCAACTTTATTTAAGACATTGTAAACTTGTTTGGATACATATATTATCACATCGGCATCTACATAGAAGAGAAGCTGCCAAGATCATTCACATATACATAAACTTTAGCCTATAGTTTTTTGTTGTAATAACACAGTATTGTCTCGAACGCAGAAGCTATTCGAGATATCTACATTTCCGTGCCCAGTTACAGCTGCATCGCGCAGTAACATTAAGCTAATCATGCTTACGACCTTTAAGCGAGTCCATATCTTGATCGTGGTAGCTTTTCCTGTCCCGCTTCAAAATGAAAAGTGAAAGTTAAAAAATGTAAGGAAATAAGTCCATTGACTCTAAAACGTTGCGCTAGAGCTCAACCGTTCATCAAGTATAGCAGTATAAGTCTCTGAGCTAACGTCGCGAATTATGAAAATCAAGCACGGTTGGTATGTCCGGAGACCAGCCGTGTTTGGTGAAAGACCAGTGGTGTGTAACATTTTAAAGTCAGGAACAAGTTTAAAGTGGCAGGTTGTCGATCTACGTCTAGCTAAACGAAAGAGCAAAGAGTTACCTCGGCCAAAAGTTTCTTCTGATAGCGGTAGCCCTGATCAAGATACATCGACGAAAAAAAAATTAGGATTTGAGTTATAAAACGTAAAAGATAAGTGGAAATATTATTACTACACTAACTTTGTCGGTTCCATAGATGTAATCGCAGTAGGTGAAGACCGACGCAAAATTGCTGTGGCTGTGTCCTCCAACGTAATGATGATAGTCATGGTGATCTGCTCCGCCGTAGAAAGGAATGTATTTCGTCAAAGTCCATGGGAAATCGTAGCCTCCGTGAATTTCTATAGCCTCGATTTGGCGTATAACCATAAATAGCCACATTGTTATCATGTGGCCAGGAACGACAGCCGGTCCAAGAAATGATGGGAAGCCGAGGATCAAAATCTCAGCCCAATGCGCACGAGGTGCAGCGTATCCCATCGGTGCAGTGAATTCGTGGTGGACACGGTGAATTTTGTTGTATCCCCAGTCAGTATGTAGCCACCTATGGATCCAGTAAGCTGTATAGTCCTCGATTATAAAGTAAGTTGTTACTTGTGTTAAAATCTCCCATCCTGATGGCAATGGTAATCCAGTTCGAATTCCAACCATCTGATAAATAAAAATGTCGTGCCGTAAATCATATGTTAGATTGTCACGGCTAAAAAAATATAGTTCTCCATGTATACCAACTGTCGGTCTATAATATTTATCTATTTATAAAAAGTATTTATCACGTTTTGTTGCATTAAATTCTCGCGCTATTCGGTGATATTAGCTTAAACACAAGACTAATATACAATAGTGTTAAATCGTGAAGATGGTTTTAATACAAAAGTGAACATGAATAACTGTTGCACGACAAGTGTGAAACTGTTGCACGACAAGTGTGAAAATAGTTTTAATACAGAAGTGAACATAAATAACTGTTGCACGACAAGTGTGAAAATGGTTTTCATACAAAAATGAACATGAATAAGTCTTGCGCAATAAGCCTTGCGCAATAAGTATGGAGATGGTTTTAATACAAAAGTGAACATGAAAAACTGTTGCGCGACAAATGTGAAGATGGTTTTAATACAAAAGTGAACATGAAAAACTGTTGCACCACAACTGGTATACATACGAGACTATATTTGTTTTATAACTGATTGCCACCGTAAATATACATCAAGAAAAGAGCATCAAACCTTGACAATAGGATAAGAAGTGAGCTGAAGCGGCACAACAGCTAAACAAAAGACAGACATGACATCCTTGTAACACACCCAAATCTCCTTACAAGAATACGCCACCTTCGGTTGTATCTTGTACTTATCCAGCCTCACAAATCGCGCCAACCCGGCCAACACGACAGGAAGAGGTGCAACCGTATAAATCAAGAACATGAACAAAGTGTTGTGGCAAAAGAGAAAGTAATCGGACTGAGCAGCCGAGTACTTAAACCACAACGTCTCAGCCACCGTCATGTTTCGCCCTAGAGAGGCCGCAGCATCCGCCATCGTCGAGTACGGCAACATTCTGAACTCTCCTGCTAGTAAAATTTTTCAAACGAACATAAAAATCATTAACCATATAACACTTACACAAACTGTTGAAACTAATACAGAACCTCACTTACTTACACAACACGTCTAATAAATGATTGTCTACCTGTATAAATGATGGACATCTCATTGTCTACATGCATATGAATAAATGAATAAGCTTACCGTAAAACAATCAGATAGATTGAGCTTGAAGTATGCTGTTTTGTTATATGATTTTGAAATATGATTGATGTTTCTTTACTGCATCGAAATAGTCTCCAACATAATCACATGCTTGCTGCTATATGATGCAGCAGGTCAATGATATAAATGGGCTTCGAAACCATGAACTTAACGGTGGGGCCGCCGGGAGTAAATACGAATTTAATACTAAGGAATCTTTTGTGAAATTGGAATTTTCCCTCTTTATTTTTTTTTACTAAATTGACGATAAAACATTGCCAAGAATCCTAAATAGAGATAATACTAAAAAAATCATCATTATTTATTTTTTGGTGATATCAAATTAATATTTTATGTTTTTTTATGTTCGAAAAGTTTGTATTATTAATCCCTTTGTAGGTAAGTGTTGAGAAACTAAAATGTGATAATATAGACATTGGTCTCGGTTTCAAAAATCTAAAACCTAGTTCGAGAAATCCACTATCTTTTATCTAAATTTTTAATTCTATAATCATGTTTTTAAAATTTTAAGACTAATAATGGGATAAAATATTGATATTTTGGATTCACATGTCAGTTTCTCGACATCCACGTGGTTGAGCTATCAACGATTATGGAGAACCGAGAACTGGACCGAAACCGAACTGATAAGAACCGGAACAAGAATTGGAACCGATCTGATAAGAACCGGACCGAACCTTAAAGGTCTGGTTCGCGATTTCATCTTAAAAACGGAACCGATAAGGAACCGAAACCATAAAATCGATCCGAAACCGAACCAATAAAACCGATTAAAAACCGAACTGACAAAACCGATAAACCGATAGAACGATAAGGAAGTGAACCGATGAAATCTTTAAATAGGTTTTACCGATAAAGAATCGAACCAGTTTGTTAAAACCGATTTTTTTTATTTAGTTTTTATACATTGTATTATATTGCCAAAATTAATAGTTAATTACTTATTTTTAATAAAATTCAAAAATTAATTTCTAAATTTTTATTTATTTATTTATTCAAATTAAAAAATTAAAAATCAAATTATAATTTAATTTAATTTTTTTAATAGACCGGACCGAATCGATCGCACTCGGACCAAATCGCACCGGACCGAACCGAATCGAAAATTTAACAGTCCGAACCGACTGAAATCTTAGCGATCCGGTTCGAACCGCTAAGCTTAACGGTATGATCCAATTCCGGTAAAATTCAAACCAAATCGAAGCGATAACACCTCCACGCTACTAGATAGATGATTAATAACCTAAGTTTCTAAAAACATAACTAATGCAGAAGGTAAAAGTGAATATAAAAAATCAGTTCGATACGAATGCGAAATAATAAGATAATGAACTAATTGTGATTTTAACTCTAAAAATGATTAAATTGTGAAATTAGATTTTTTTTAAATTGACAATATAATATCTCGAAAAATTCTAAATTGGCACGAATTAATACCGGAAGAATTTTAAATAGTAAGGAATCTTTCATGAAATTGGAATTATCCTTAGTTTTTACTAACTGACAATACAATATCTTGAAGAATTCTTAATTGGCACGATTTTAATACTTAAAGAATTTTAAATTGACATGAAGTGGATGTGTAAACAACCGTAACGCAAGCAGAATGTCACATAAAGATAAATCTTGTGAGTTGTGACCAACTAGTAATATTTTAAAAAAAATTAGATTAAAAAACTATTATTGATCGGCTAGAATTTATAATGAAAAATGATAACGAAAATGATACCACGGTTTAGAAGTAATACTTGTACTTAGGGTCCGATCATCCTGTATTTTCGTTCAGGAGACGATTGCAAGGTTGTTAAAGAACTGAAGATAGAAGGAATTTGATCTGACGGAAGCGATCATAAAATTTTAAATATTATTAAGAGTCAAATTTTTTTCTATGGTTATTTTTGTTAGGTACGACCAAAGTTTCACATCCCATATCGTTTAAAAATGGGAATGTTCAATGAGTATATAAGTAAGAACATATCTCAATTAGTGTGAGGTCTTTCAAAAGTGGACCAAAAGCAAAGTTGTGATGACAAGTGGGCCCAAAGCGGACAATATCACACTAGTGTTGAGGTCGGTTGTTCTTACTTATATACGGAGGCAGAATATGAGGTACCCATATTTCCAGATGCCGAACATCTTACAAGAAGCCTTGAGCTCTACTCATGGTGAATGATTTGCTGGATAGATGGAGCGTCTGATGACTCATCAAGTTGGTGGCTTGATCAAGGTGAATGATTTGCTGGATAGATGGAGCGTCTGATGGCTCATCAAGTTGGTGGCTTGATCAAGGAGCGACGCAGTGTCATCTATATGTGTGGGTGAAATTCTCAGATGCCGAACATCTTACCAGAAGCCAGGGTGAATGGTCTGCTGGATAGGTGGAGATAAAAAGAATTTGATCTTACGGAATCGATTATAAAATTTTAAATATTATTAAGAGCCAATTTTTTTTTCTATGGTTATTTTTGTTAGGTGCGACCAAAGTTTCACATCCCATATCAATTAAAAAATGAGAATGATCAATGAATATATAAGTAAGAACATATCTCAATTAGTGTGAGGTCTTTTAAAAGTGGACCAAAAGCAAAGTCGTGATGACCAGTGGGCCCAAAGCGGACAATATCACACTAGTGTTGAGATCGGTTGTTCTTACTTATATACGGAGGCAGAATATGAGGTACCCATATTCTCAGATGCCGAACATCTTACAAGAAGCCTTGAGCTATACTCAAGGTGAATGATCTGCTGGATAGATGAAGCGTATGATGGCTCATTAAGTTCGTGGCTTGATCAAGGAGCGGCGCAGTGTCTTCTATATGTGTGGGTGAAATTCTCAGATGCTGAACATCTTACCAGAAGCCATGAGCCATACTGAAGGTGAATGATCTGCTGGATAGGTGGAGCGTCTGATGGCTCATCAAGCAGGTGGCTTGATCAAGGAGCGGCGCAGTGTCATCTACAGATGGAGTGCCTGATAGCTCATCAAGCAGGTGGTTTGATCAATGAGCGACACAATGTCATATGATAGTGAGCATATAGATCCTCCCTAAAGCTCTAGAGTTCAGGCGTCTCTTCACCTGACTAGAGTAGGCGGATGGAAGTCAATTGAGAGGAGGCTAGAGTGGTACTTTGTTCGAGAGGAGGATTGTTAGGTGCGACCAAAGTCCCACATCCCATATCGGTTAAAAATAGGAATGACCAATGAGTATATAAGTGAGAACATATCTCAACTAGTGTGAGAGATGGAGCGTCTGATGGCTCATCAAGTTGGTGGCTTGATCAAGGAGCGACGCAGTGTCATCTATATGTGTGGGTGAAATTCTCAGATGCCGAACATCTTACCAGAAGCCAGGGTGAATGGTCTGCTGGATAGGTGGAGATAAAAAGAATTTGATCTTACGGAATCGATTATAAAATTTTAAATATTATTAAGAGCCAATTTTTTTTCTATGGTTATTTTTGTTAGGTGCGACCAAAGTTTCACATCCCATATCAATTAAAAAATGAGAATGATCAATGAATATATAAGTAAGAACATATCTCAATTAGTGTGAGGTCTTTTAAAAGTGGACCAAAAGCAAAGTCGTGATGACCAGTGGGCCCAAAGCGGACAATATCACACTAGTGTTGAGATCGGTTGTTCTTACTTATATACGGAGGCAGAATATGAGGTACCCATATTCTCAGATGCCGAACATCTTACAAGAAGCCTTGAGCTATACTCAAGGTGAATGATCTGCTGGATAGATGAAGCGTATGATGGCTCATTAAGTTCGTGGCTTGATCAAGGAGCGGCGCAGTGTCTTCTATATGTGTGGGTGAAATTCTCAGATGCTGAACATCTTACCAGAAGCCATGAGCCATACTGAAGGTGAATGATCTGCTGGATAGGTGGAGCGTCTGATGGCTCATCAAGCAGGTGGCTTGATCAAGGAGCGGTGCAGTGTCATCTACAGATGGAGTGCCTGATAGCTCATCAAGCAGGTGGTTTGATCAATGAGCGACACAATGTCATATGATAGTGAGCATATAGATCCTCCCTAAAGCTCTAGAGTTCAGGCGTCTCTTCACCTGACTAGAGTAGGCGGATGGAAGTCAATTGAGAGGAGGCTAGAGTGGTACTTTGTTCGAGAGGAGGATTGTTAGGTGCGACCAAAGTCCCACATCCCATATCGGTTAAAAATAGGAATGACCAATGAGTATATAAGTGAGAACATATCTCAACTAGTGTGAGACCTTTTGGAAGTGGACCAAAAACAAAGCCGTGCAGGCTAGTGGGCCCAAAGCAGACAATATCACACTAGTATGGAGATTAGAGTATTATTACTTATATACAAAAGTGGAATATGTGGACCCAATATCCCCTACAATTTTATGGTTGGATTGCAGTTTCAATTTCTCTTATCTACCACTGATTTTATATATGAAAATGGGTACATAAAATGCTAATATTATCGTGGTTCATGTAAAGTCGTCGACAAAAAAAAGTTTTCTTTTAATTTAACTTTTTTATAAATTATAAAAATAAGTTTTTTATGGTTATTTTTTTGGTTGTTTTAATCATATCTTGAATAACAGATCTAAGTCTATCTAGCTCAAATGGATTCATCCTAGTGTGGGTAGGTCTAAATTTAATTCTGATGCTTCAGTTCTAAGGAGTAGTGAAGCTTATGGAGGTTTTGTTATTAGAGATAGGGAATGAAATTAGTTCATAGTTCCGGTTTCTTTTATGGAAAAATCAGTACTGTTATGGCTGAGGCCAGAGCTCTGCCCGATTGTCTCACCACTTGTAAGATTAATGGTTGGAACCAGGTAGATATTTAGACTGATTCTTTGATCCTTGTTAATTTTTTGAGTGAGGGTAAATACCCTTAAACCATTGATTCTATTCTTTGTTGTATCATGAGATTTATTTCTCCTTCCATGGTTTTTCTCACATCTCCAGAGACCAAAATCAAGCTGCAGACTGGCTTGCTCGCTGGACTCTGAAATGTAAGATGAAGATTGTGCTTAATATAAATCAGATCCTTGTTCAATTAAATTTTATCCTCATTCTTGAGAGTTTAGGTCTCGGTTACATAACTAACAGTTAGCTTTTCTATCTAATATTGTTTCGAAGCAGAATTTTTGTCTAAAAGTTTCAGGTTGAGTTAGTTTTACCTTATTCTCCTTGTATCTTCGAGTTGTTGTCAAATCTTCTTGGTCCCTCTTATCTTTGGAAAAGCTCCTTAGCTCTGGATTTGAGTTGCTCTTCATTTTTCTCCTTAAAGACTTGTTCAATGTTCCTTGGTGAGGTATTAGGCAAGCTATTTGCACTGACTCTGTTAGACTGACAATTAACGTTTGTCTCTTGGTCTCCCTGTTGCAGCCAACTGTGAACTGAAGCCAATAATCTCTACATCATTTCTGTCAAGGGAATCTAAGGTGGTCTCAACTGATTGTCATCATCTTGTGTTGGTGATTTGGAGATGGCTTCTGTCAAGAAAATGAATCCTGATGTTCGTAAGAAGGTCTTGCCTGCTGTCATCGTTTCGATTGTGAAGCCTATGTAAGCTTTCTTATCAATCAGTTTATGATTTCATGTCTCTCTCAAGGCTTATCATCGTTACCAATTTCTTAGTAAAGCTGGTGTCAATCTTTTTGTTTGAGTCAAGGCTGGTGTGGAATCCTAGGAAAAGTGTTGGCTTCAAAATTATTTTTGTTTGAGTCAAGGCTGGTGTGGAATCCTAGGAAAAGTGTTGGCTTCAAAATAAGTTTGGAGGGAGAATTCGCTTGTTTGGCGCCTGTTTTTAATTCTTAAACTTGTAATTTCTTTCAAGTCTTTATATTTTGTAATCCCTTGTTTTGGACTTTGAATATCAATAAAATTATTCTTTTGCTAAAAAAAACTTTTTTATAAATTATATTAGTTTTCAATTTTATTCTAAAAATACTATAGATAAAAAAATTAAATTCTTCCATAAACAAATATATTAACCTGTTCTATTTTTAGAATCTTATTCATTCATCTTACAACTTCATCTTCTTTAGAACATATCAAGAACATAATACTAAAAACCCCTAAGTATCTTCCGTTTTTTTTTCAAATAACAAACGAACTCCTTTTTAATCAAGAACACTGATGAGAAAAAAGAAATAATCAAGTTTTCTTCCGTTTATGTTTAATTCGTGTTTTAGTTTCAAACTAATTTTTGGTTAAATTATAGATTGAAATCACTTAGGTTGTGAAATTAATTAAATATAGGATTAGAATCGAGTTTGAAATGAAGTATTCTTTTGGTTGTTTTTTATTTTATGTTAGAATTGTGCTTTTGGTTATATTTTGAGGGTTTTTGTCGAAGAACAGTCGATTGGGGTTCGCGATTGTTCTTCGTTATTGCTGGTGCGTAGCCTCTCATCACCAGTGTTAGGCGGCGACTGATTTTTTGTTGTTTGATAATGTTTGTCGCCACCAGCGTCCACCATTGGAGCTGGCGGTGACAAAGTTATTTTTTTTTCAATGTGATTGTTCTTCGTCCCTGCTGGTAAGTAGCTTCCACATCGTCAGCGTAAAACCTTGGCACTGGTGGCGACATTTATTGTGTTTTCTCCTGCTTATTTTTGTTTTTTATATACCTAATTCTTTTTTTGCATTCAACAGATTACTAGGTTTGAGAAAATCTTAAAAACTCGGAAGGAGGATGCTAGGAAAGAGACAAAAACAATCAATAAAACGGGAACACAACGTGAAGACTGATAACGATTTACATGCAGGTGAAACAAGTTAAGCCGAGCATTCTGAGCATACAGAGCAGTACTTTCGGTGTAGCAGGTTCCAAAGGACAAGAGAACAACATACGGGTAGTGGTGGCAGTGAACCTACTCATGGAGACGATTCACCGGATGGTGATACACTTTATGAGGGAGACGAGCCACATAATTCTACCAAACCACGTAATAACAATCCTAACTTTCTCAAGAATTTATTCTCATCACAAAACGGTATCATACTATTTCCAGACTAGAAACTTCACGAGGGTTACAACACCTACATCAGGAATGTAAGTTAGATCGGTTATTTCTGAGTATATGAAATCTTCATCCATATATGAATTATCCACTTTTGGAAATTGTAGCTAGCATTGAAGTAAGATTCATCATTCAGATTCCCTTAGTTTATTTATGGATTATTGAAGGGTGTTGAATATTGTATGCAAATACTGATATTTAGAAAAATTAAAGCAAATTAGGTATTTATCTTTGCTTATAAAGTAGGTGTTAGTAGCAGAAATTATGATTGCGAAACATTGACTGTATGTTGGGATCTTTATCCACATCTATAATTTTCAGTATGATGATTGTCGTTATCCAAATCATCCAAATTTATTTATTAACATTGGCATAACCAAAGTGGAATCCAATTAGTTTGGTAAACTTATCCAGTTTATCGGTAGATATCATTGACTTCTAAAGAGAAATGAAGTTTACTTTTTCACACTTAATTATAGATTTTATTCTTCTAGCTGTCTATTTGTTACCAACATGGGAATTTCAGTTTAAAATTTTGATTGTCATTTAGAGTTAATATTATATGGTCTAGATAAACCTTTAAGATGAACTACTTTGGCGTTAAGAGGACCTTTACTTTGTTTGATTTTAACCATTTTAATCATTTTCTTCTTATTGTCTTTCTTTCACCTAACTCTATAGTTTGTAGTGCTTCTATTATTTCTTGATTAATCACCAGAAGATACTTTATCTAATGATAAAATATTCTGAGTGACATTACAACATTCAAAATTGGACTTGTCATTGTTATTATTATTGACCTTAGCGATGTATGTATTGTTGTTCTTGTGATTTTTGGTGGGTGACTGAGATAATTTTTCATTCTTTGATAAGGTTTTGGTTGAAGAATCTTGCACTAATATACTAGATTCATGTTTGGAATTAGTATTTTTAGAATGAATATTAACGATTCCTAGTGGGTTTTTTGTATTAACAACTATTAACTTGATTTTTGGAACTTATGTTCCTTTATGAGAAGATGGTTTTATATTTAGGCTACCTACAAAATTATGATTTTTCCGGTTGTGATTAGCTGAATAGTGGCTATTTTTAAGAGGTATCCAAAATTAAAAGGGGGTTACCTAGTGTCCTTGCTATGTGATGTATAAATCCTGATTACACATGTATTCAGGTAAATTTGGAAAGGTTACCCATAGCGAGGTAATTAAAGACTAAACACTTTAGTTAAATCAAGGATACCACCTTTATAATCTAAACGAATGCTGACCAGTGATCCACACGTTTAGTTTCTAAAGCAATTTGAGGTCGTAAATTTGTTTAAATTCTATAAGGAGAAGTCTATGGTCTCATCAAGAGATACTAAACATCCTCATAAACTTAAAATTTATCCGGAAATTTCTAGACTAAGTCTAGTTTAGTTCTTCAAAAGAAAACTTAGAAATTATTTTAAACTTGAAGATATAGATTAAGTTTTTTTATCCTATTCAGTGAATAAAATATACTTGAATTCTTTTTTTTCTTGAATGTAAACTTTATCTTGGATGATTTCTTTGATCTTGTTTCTTGTCACGTCAACGTATGATTTGTGCATATTATGAGGTGCTTATTGATTTAGTTTTGAATCAAACATTGTATTGTATCATATTACTTGTATTTGTGGGATAACATTTTGATTATGAGTCACATTTTTTAGAGGTAATGAAGGAAAAATTTCACCATATTTCTTTTGGTCATGGTTCAAGGATTCTTAAGCATGTTTTAATCATATATTTAATGAAATAGATTCCAACTTATCTTGATAGATGTGTTGACTGCTGACTGTTTTTGCTGATGGAACCTCGAGAGAAGGTTGATTGAAAAACATTTTTTTAGTCATTGTAGCCTTAGAGGAGTATTAGCGGCCCAATTGAGAAGAGGTTGATCAGAATGAGTGATATTGATGTTATGTTCCTGATGTATTTTTGGAGTGTTCTTGAATTTATCAAAGTGGAAGAAAAACTCCACATATGCAATTATTTTTTTACAACACACTGGAAAAATATTTTCTTAAACAAAAACTTTTTATTATCAAAATATATTTAAAAAATAAGAAATTAGAAAATTAGAACATATTTTGGTGGAAATAAAAACTAGAACAAACGATGAAAACGAATAAAATATTTTCATACACATTAAAAATTATAATGTTAGATATGATATCTAAAGAAACCAATCATACAAAATGAAGTCAAATAAAAGTCAAATTATATCTTCTTCTTTTTTGAAATTAAAGTTTTATCGATATTGATGGCTTCATTACAGCATGCCTAACATTTGGGCTTAAAGAGTTTATAAGGTGTCAAAAAATGACATAATTATGAAAAATAAAATTTGGCGGTCTAGGTTTTCACTTTTCTAAGAGAGAGCTCGAAAACTGAATTTAGTATTGAGATGGAAATCTGAAGTGGAGAAGAGATAGTTGAGGTAAGCTTTAGAGGGATTAAAAACACAATGAAGCATAAATCATTATTACACAGAATAACTCCAACCAAAAGAAGCAGAAGAGCTCGGGCGATGTAGAATTACCAGGCTTGATTTGGACGAATTGATGCTTTCATTGCTAAAAAATTCATTGATAGTCTTCTTTTAAAATCCGAAAGAGGAGGTCAATGATCGCAAATATTATATGAGGCTGTGAATTATTGAAAGGAGAAAAGATGAGAACAGTAAGCAGGTAGTAGAGCAAGACTGAAGAGTTGATGTTGTTGATTGTGGATGCAAAGTTGAGTCCAGTCATTCCTTGAAAGTTTTTCAAGTTAAAAATAAATTATACTTGGTAAGATATCAGGAGTTTAGAGTAATGCAAAATAAATCAGCGATAGATGTTTATGTCTAATTTTTGCTTGCATTTTAATGTCCATTTTGCTAACCAATCAGGGCCATGTTTTGCTCCAGCTAGATATGAGTGATATGTGAGGTTTGAGATATGAGAGTTGTGCAAGTATGTGGGAAACCAATGAGATTTGTGACTTTGTAGGAGAGCATATAATGTTTTTGAATATAATTCAATGTCAACATCTTTGAGTGCATGTTGTAGCAGAGGATGAGACCATCCATTAAGGCTCTATATTCAGTTGAGATGGATGTCTGCTTGTCATAGATTTTGCATATGGGAGTAATGATTTCACCCTTCATGTTTCTGATTATGGCACCACCAGAAGATTCACCATTAGTTAAGCAACTGACATCACTTTTAGTTTGATTCTAGCTTCTATAGGAGTAGTCCAACTAGCTACAACTAGTTTTCTAGGATAATTTAGGCGGCTAAAACAGCTAAGATCAAATGCAATATCATTGTCACTAATCCAATGTTTTCGTTTTAGGATACCATATTGGTCTAAGCTTATAAGGATTCTTTTAACATTAATAATAGTTTTTTTAGTATTTTTTCCCTTATTAAATTTTGCCATATTTCTAGAGTACCAAATAGACCATGTAATGATTGAAGGAATAATTGTATGCAAATGAGTGTTTTTAGACGAGGATTAAAACATCAATTAAAAATTTGGTGTAGAGTCATATGCTAACTAATTCTTACATTGAATAAGCAGTCAAAGTAGCTCCAAACCTTCCAGGAAATATGACAATGAACAAAAACATGATTAAGAGTTTCAGAGTTATTACAGTACTGGCATTTAGATTCAAAAGAGATGTTCGTGTGCTGCATGGTATTATCTGTGGATATTTAGTTGTGAAGCAACCTCCAAAGAAGGCAAGAACATTTCTTTGCAGTGATACTGTTCTATAGTCTGTTATAAGTCTTTGATTTATCGGCTTTAGTTCTAATATTATCCCAAGTGTCACTAGTGTAAACCGGGACATCTTTAGATAGTGTTCAGTGAACCTTATCTTCAATCAGATGTTTTATTAGAATCCGTTGAATTTTGATGATATCAAAAGAGAGGACAAAATTATGTATATTATTAATGTTCCAGGGACCATTAAAGATGAAGTCCTTTACATGGTCTTGTGAATACCAAAATTTGTTTTCATCCAGGTTTAGCGATATTAAAAGGCTTCAGTTACACCATCTATCCAGCCAAACTCAACATTACATTTACCTAGCTGGCAAAATATGAACGTTTCTGCAATGGGTCTGATATTCAATAGCCTTTTTTAGGAGTTAAAGATGTTTCTATTTTAATTTATCTGTATAGGATGCTTGCTTTTACAATATTTTTTATGCATAAAGTTGGTCCATATGGAGTTGTTCTTCCTGAATTTATGATGAGGCTTGTAAGAGAGTGAAAGTTGGATATCTTCCACGTTTCTCAGATTTAAGCCATCTTCATCATAAGGCAAGCATAGGTTTCTCCATGAAGACCAATGAATAGCTTAGTGGTTTCAGTGAAACCCCATAACTAGATGTTATAGATGCTTTTTTTTTAGAGGAAGAAAAAGTCTTTACATATGGTAATAGGGAGTGACATGAAGGACATATTGGAGAAGAGTGAGCCTTCCTCCATATGACAAGAGAGTTTTGTTCCATTATGTAGTTTTCATTGTGAGCTTAGATATAAGATCTTCAAACTAAGACATCTTTAACATGTTATTGATGTTATACCAAAGTAGTTTAAAACAAGTCTTTTAATGCTAAAACTAGTATTAGCCTTAAGGTTATTAAGCACTAGAGTAGAGATTATTTTAGAAGGAATAAAGATACACTTATCTTTGTTAATGGTCTGACCAAAAGCTTCTTGGTATTGTTACAAGATATAGTTGAGGCTGTGAAGACTGGAGGATGATCTATTTGTGAATATAACAATGTCATCAGAAAAAGCCAAGCACCAGGTCAAGGTAGAACCAATTTGTTTTAAAATATTATGCTATTTTCAAATGTATATTGCTGGTTGAGGCTTCTTATTAAATATTCTTCTGCAAGAATAAAAAGACTATGAGATAGAGGATCTATTGTCTCAAACCATTTATTGATTTGAAGAAGCCTTTTGGCTCACTATTTATGATAACTAAAAAGCTAGCATTACTAGCGAGGCATTAAATGTTGTTGATGAAAGATTGATTAAAACCAGACGCAGCAAGAATCTCATAGAGATATAATAACGGAAAGCTTGTCAAAAGTTTTAGTCATATCTAAATTTAGGATTAGATTACCCCCTATGTTCCTCTTGTTTAAATCATGGATCATCTTCTACATCAAGATTATGTTATCTTGTATTTGTCTACCTTTGACAAAACCATATTGCTCTTTAGAAATGATTTTAAGTTGTATATCTGATAGTGTTCATTAAATAGTCTTGATAATCTTATATTGAACACCAGACCCAAACTTATGGGTCTATAGTCATTCCAAGGTTGGGGGTTGACTTTCTTTCGAATTAGGTTGATGAATATTGCAAACAAATAATTGAAGGACATATTCACCTTGGAAGAATGCTCTAACAACATCACATATATCTTCCGCAATAAGGGACCAGCAACACTGAAATAATTTTGTGTTATATACATCGACTCCATACACACTTGTTGAATTGAGAGCGTGTATAGAGTTAAAGATTTCATTATCTGAAGGAGGAATCATCAACGATGTGTTATCCTCCGTAATGATAAGGTTGGGAACAAAGAGAGAAAAAAAAAGTAGCCTCCAAGAAGCGTATATGGTTTATTGTTTAGAAAGCGTGCATATTACATAAAACATAGGCTTATATTTATAGATAAAATAAAGGGCTAATGGGTTTGGGACCTTATATCTCTAACACCCTCTCTCAAACTCACAATGCAATAGTAATAAGCATTGAGAGTTTGTCACAAGAAAACGAAACTGCGGAGCCTTTGTGAAAATATCAGCAACCTGCAAAGCTGATGGGAACATATAGAAGCGAGATAGTGCCAATCTGAAGATGATATCGAGTGAAGTGACAATCTATTTCAATATGTTTCGTCATCTCATGAAAAACAGAATTCTTTCTATCTACATGGTGCTTTTGTTACCACAATGTAAGGAAGTATGTTTTGTAACATTAACCCCTATATCTGCAAGAAGCCATCATAACCAAACAATCTCACATGTGGTCACAGCCATATCATGGTACTCAGCTTCAGTAGACGATCTAGAGACAACATTTTATTTCTTAATTTTCTATGAGATTAATAAATCTCCAAATAAAATATAGAAACCGATAGTATATTTTCAGTCATGAGGATTACTATCCCAATCAACATCGTTATAGGCACACAGTTCAAGTGAAGAGGTCGAAGGAAACAAAATTCTCTATTATTGAGTGCCACGAAAATATCTTTATATTCGAATAACAGCTCCCCAATGGACGGATGTAGGAGCAGTAACAAACTGACTAACCATATGAATAGTATAAGCTATATCTGGTCAAGTAACTGTAAGAGAGACCAAGCTCCCTACGAGAGTTCGATATAGAGTTGAGTCTGACAAAGGAACACCATCAGTCGGAGAATACCGAGCATTGGTTTCAAGAGGCGTATCTATCGTCCTGCTATCAGAAAGTCTCGCTCGCTCGAATAAGATATATATTTTTTCTGAGAGAGAATATAACATTTTGGAAAGTGAGCCACCTTAATACCTAAAAAATAACGCAATAGTCCCAAGTCCTTCATCGTAAATCGCTGAGGCAAATCACATTTTAGTGCCTCAATACCATCAATATCATCACATGTAATGATCATATCATCTACATATAGGAATACAAGTATTCATCATGTATTCGTACATCTGAGAAACAAGGGTGAATCATGATTACTAGCGAAAAAACCAAGTGAAGTAATAATTATAGAGAATTTTTTCAAACCAAGCACTAAGAGCTTGTTTGAGACCATATAAAGCTTTTTTAAGTTGACAAACTTAAACTTTTTGGTGAGAAACACCTAGAGGAGGAGTCATGTAAACCTCCTCATGAAGATCACCATTCAAAAATACATTTTTGACATCTAGTTGGAAGATCTTCCACTGGCGAACGGATGCAACCACAATAAGAGTATGAGATGTCATCATTTTTCCTCCTGGGGAAAATGTCTCATCATAATTCATACCATACTTCTGTGAATACCCTTTTTCTATAAGACGAGCTTTATATATTTTAACAGATACATCAGACTTTATTTTAATTTTAAAAACCCATCGAGAGACGATTATATGCTTACCGGATGGAGGTTTAACTGTATCCCATGTATGAGTCCGATAAAGAGCGGTAAGTTCTTCGACTATTGCATTTTGCCAACGAGGACTAGACATAGCTTCTATAAACGATTGAGGTTCATATAAATCATGTATGTTTGCTATAAAAGAGGTGAAAGGGGCTAAGTAAGAAGAATACACAAAATCTCGTAGTTTGGTAGACTTGCTTGTACGAGTAGATCTTCTGAGGGGTGGAGCTGGTGGTTCACTAAAAGAAGGAGCTGACTCGGTTCTTGATGGAGAAGAAGTACTATCCGTTGTAGTCAATGTCTCATGAGCTGGCACATCAATATTAATGGGTATATCGCTATTATTTTCAAAATGATCAATAGTCTGAAGTTTGGTACTTGTTATATCATGTGATTTCTCTGGAATCGAATAGAACGGGATATGCTCAAGAAATGTAACATGTCGAGAGACATAAAGTATCTGATTAGTGGGATCAAAACAACGATAACCTTTACGTCTAACACCATAACCCAAGAAAACAGATATTACGGATTTACGGCTCAATTTATTGTGTTATACAGGAGGACGAAGGACAAAACATGTACATCCAAACAATCGTAAGGAAGGATAATTTGGAAGTAATCTGTATACCTTTTGAAAGGGAGACACTCCTGCATTATGAGAAGTAGGAATTCGATTAATCACATACACAGCAACATGAATTGTTTCTCCCCAAAAAACGAGCAATCTCAATAAGGTGACGATGTTTTCTTTCTGCAACACCATTTTGTTGAGGGGTGTCAGTGCAAGAAGACTGATGTATGACACCATCAGATGCAAGTAACTGAGTAAAATCACTGGATGTATATTCACCCCCTAAGTCACACCTCAAGTATTTTATTACAGCAAAATGTTGAGTCTTAACAAGTGCCCAAAATTCTCAATAAATTTCAAGAAGAACTAATCTTTGTTTCATAAAGTAAACCCAAGTATATCGAGTATAATCATTGATGAAATAAACATATTAAGATAAACCACCCTTTGTGGAGACAAGAGATAGACCCCAGACATCAAAATGAATACTATCAAACAAATCAATAGAATAAGTAACACTTTCATTAAACGGTAACGCCAATTGTTTTGCAATTTTACAACCACTACAATCCGAGATATTATAAGTGTTTAACTCACCTAAATCACCTTTAGAGACTAAGTTTTTTTAAATGTGATGCATATACATGTCCTAGACGAGAATGCCAAAGATAAAACTCAGACGATGAAGAATTTAAACGAAACGAAGACAAATCAACACCAGAGGAAGCAATATCAGTCAAATATGTTTCAACATCAGATATATCCACATATGTTACTTCAAGTTTCTCTAAAACATAGAGTTCCCCTATTTTACGACTTGTCTCAATCACTCTATGAGTCTGTTGATATCGTATAGCACAAACAGAATCAGAAAATAATATGCAATAACCAGATTTACACAATTGGATAACTGAAACAAGATCCAAAGCAAGGGTGGAAACGTAGTAAACATCGGATAACAATATATGAGGGGTACAAATAGAACCAATACCTTCTACTAACATGGGTGTAGCACTAGCAGAAAATGAAAGAAAATTCGACATATGAGGTGACATATGATGAGACACACCTGAATCCAAAATCCACAATGATGAATCAGTACCTGAAGTGGTAGACGAAGATATAAATGAATGGTATGCATTTGTTTTTAAAACAAAGTTCTTCTTATTCAGTTTGTTACTAGTACACTGTAAAAAATCATATTTTCCTAATATATATTAAAAATGATCCACAATCTCTAATCAAATCAAAAGTTAAATCAAAATCTTAATCAAACCCCAAATCCAAAATCAAACCCAGTCTAAATTCAAAATCTCAATGGTCTAGCGTAATCAAATCGAATACTCAATCAAATCAAAATCCAAAACCAGGTCCAATACCAAACTATATACAAATACCAAGTCCAAATACCAAGTCCAAATACCAAACTAAATATTAAGTCCAAATACCAAACAACAAACCTGTTGCACTGTTCCAGTAAAAATTTATTCCGAACCGTAGCACCGAATCATAATCCAATCGGTCAAATTGAAGGGTTAGATGTCCCGAACACGCTCTCTAAAATTCACAAAAAATGGTGCTTTTTGGTCGGACCGTTTGACTGGGGCTGCACATAACAGATCCGAAAACCAAAAACTGTATATATTATGACGAAAAACAGATCAAAATTTCTAACACAAATCCAATTGAAACACAAAAGAACAAATTGGAAACCACGCAAAAGTAGATCCAAAACAAAACCAAAATACAACTGAAATCACAATTGAAATCCAAATAAAAAAACAATGCAGCTTTTACGACAAACGTCTTTTTATTCTAAATCGAAAACTTTACCATTTAATTTCTTGCAATTTCTTTAATTAATTCTCTCGAATTAATTAATTGTGTAATTTCACCAATTAATTCAACTCATTATTGTAATTTTACCAATAATTCAATATTGCAATTTTATATGTTCATCTTCTACGATATTACCAATTGATTCGACATTAACTCAGCTGCAGTTTAACCAATTAATAGCAACATGCCTTCAAGCGTACTCATCTTCCCATAATTTTATAAATTAATTCAACTATTGCAATTTTACCAATAATTCAACTATTGCAGTTTTATTTGATATTTTTAACCGCAATTTTACTAATTAATACACAACTTCAACAATAATTCAACTCATCTTTGACAATTTTACTAATTAATACATTCACGACAGTACTTATCTTCTCTATCGGATTTGTGATCGACCGACTTACTTGTTAGTAAATCTACGAAATAGAGAGATTTTTATATTTTCCCGATCAATTCACTTGAGGCTCTCATACCATATTAATAAACAAAAAAAGAAAAGCAAGAAATAGCATCCAAAAACAGCTAGGCTTTATTATTTAGAAAGTGTACACATTACATAGAATATAAGCTTATATCTCAAGCATTTGATTATCATTGTATCTCTATGTTCAGTAAGAGATTTGTAGCATTCAACATAGATAATCAAATAACTTTTGAGTCTTCGTTCCAAATATTATTGATTTTATATAATTAATATTATATTTTAAATATTTTTTAATTTTTTTTTAATAATACCCAAAAAATTTCAAGTAATATATTTTGAATGTTTTCATTAAAAAATAATATGTTAAATAAAATAGATTCACTAACCATCTAAACCAAAACCACTAATTAAGATTCAATGTTTCTAATTTTCTTTTTATCGCGTATCAAGTAATATATATAGCACATATAAGCTAAATCTAATTAGTATTGATCCCAGAAAGTTAGGGGTGCTTCTTTATCAAGATCTAAAACAACGATATATCTAATTTGTTAACTTACAAGTTGATTAAACTGTAATACTCTTACAAACACGATTTATGCACGCCTGATGAAAATAATCGGTGCACTTAATATAATAAAAGTTGTTAGGTGTTACGTCCATGCAATACTGGTAGTTGTTATGTCCATGCAATGCTACTGTGGGGAAGGAATAATTTATTTGATATTTATGGTTTGGTTTGTCCGAACATGATGAGAGTCGAGGGACACTTTTAAGATTCATGATTTGTAGGGAAATTATTTTTGTTTTTCTTGGGGAGGGAATCCGTAGCCGCTATTCAGAGTGCAATGAGTGCGTACAGGGTAAACCAGCAGTCAGACACAATAGTCTGCAAACCAAAACCAGAAGGTAAACCACACAAAATAACAAACTCATGTGAAAAAACGTATATAGAAAGACTCGAACTCATGACATTTGGTCACAAAAATGTTTTGTGACCAACCAACTTATCATTTCCCTATTGTTGTTAGTTGGAGAAGAGTTAAAAAGTACTTAAATTTATCATTTATTTCGTAACTTAAGCTGTAGGACCGATACTGACATTCGTAAGAAATAAGGACGAACACGTCTTTCGATTAAAGCTTCATATACTGGTTTGAGGATGCGATACATGTTTTGTAGTACAACCTTAGTTTGTAGTATAAAACTACAATAATAATATAGACAGAACATTTGTTTCAATTAATAGATATTCAAGAAGTAAAAGAAAAATATGTATATGAGTTAAACAACATATAAGTTTGAATTCGAAACCATTAATAATATTATGCTCTAAGAAAAATATAAGTTGTTATTACATCACTAAATGTTTAGTTGATTATTGTTTTTCCAATTCAGATTTCTCTACTTTGTATAGCACTTATAAAAACCTTCTAAAATTTTGGAAGCCTACGACATTTAGATGATTTTATTATTGTTTGATCGGTTTCTATCTAGACAGTCGTCAAATTTTTATTGTTATGGTTTCATCAGTATTTTCCCTTCTTATCGTTTTCACTATATCTTATTATTATAACTCAAAAAAAATCAATTTGAACCTTATGAATTTTCATGTACTACCAAACCAAATCTATTATCTGCCACCAATCAATGGCTATTACTGGCACAACATACTTGAGCATCATTTTCAATCTCAAACAAATCTTTCATAGATCTCAACCCGAAAAACAACTAACAGTCCGTTTCAAAATTCACAAAATTCACAACCTACGCAAAAATGACTTATGGAAATTGAAAAGAAATTTTGGACACAAATGTTTCTATCAGGTATATATGAGATAATATATCTATATGCTTCTTAATCAAAGACAAGACAAGATTTCAAATCAAATCAAAACACATATTAATAGCTATTTTTTCTCATGGAAGACCTCAATTGGATTGAGTTCACAAGTTCTTAAGTAACTTGAGGTTCACTTAGATTTTATTTTAGTATGGGATCATAATCATATTCTCCTAGAATTTGATAATATTGAAGATTACAAAAGAATGTAGAAGAGAACATTTGAACATTGGACCATTTTAAAACGATGATATTAAAATGACACCCACATTTCAACCCTAGATATGAATGACCTATATCGCCATTGTAGATTTCCTTCCCAAATCTGTCTGAATTTATATACTATGAGGAAGCAATATTTGTTTTCTCAAAATCAATTGGGAACTCACTAAAAGTCTGGCTTTCATCCAAGTACGGTGCTAGATTCAATGAGTGTAAAACTTAAAATTTGAATTGGATATGTCAAGGAGATTAGTTCAAAATAATTGGGTTGGTTTTGGTGAACATAAAGTATTCTGGTAGTAAGTTATTCATGAGGAAATGCGAGAATATTGTAATGAATATTTTCACATTGGACACAATATATGAGGTTGTAAAAAATTTCTATCTAATAAGCCACTTGAAACTATAGATTCAATTCTCTCTCAGCAAACAAATATATTATAATCACTCTTGCAATCTATCTAACAAAACTAAAGTTTGGGTACCCAAAGTTAAATCAATCGTTACCAAGGAGCCAATGATTTTGGAGACCCATAAGAATAAGAAACAACAACATTCCAAGGATTCAATAGACAACCATAATATTCAGTCAAACCAGAATTCCAAATATTTTGGAAAGGATTGAGAGATAACAGTAAAAAAAAAATTAAACTGCTTTAAAGACCAATGAAAACTCATTTTATCATGATGTTGATCAAAACCAGAATATAAAAGAATATATCATCTTTGATTCATTCAATATAAGAGTATAAGTAATCGAGGCTCTATAAATAATAAAAATTAGAACTCTACTTTTGATGAGATAGAGATACTTGAATTCTCTTTTGAATCTCCTAAAAAGTGTAAAAGAAAGAACAAAAGGAAGAACAAAAGGAACAAACCGCTAGATGGCTAGGGTTTTTGTATTATTCAGAAGTATCTCAATTAGTACATCATATTCTCTTATTTATAATAAAAGAAAGCTAACGGGCTTGGGCTTTATATGGGCTTTATATTCTTAACACCCTCCCTCAAACTTACAATGCAACAGTAATAAGCATTGAGAGTTTGTCACAAAGAAAACGAAACCGCGCTGTGGACTGAGCCTTTGTGAAAATATCAGCAATCTGCAAAGCTGATGGAACATACGGAAGCGAGATGGTGCCGCTCTGAAGATGATGTCAAGTGAAATGACAATCTATTTCAATATGCTTCGTCCTCTTATGAAAAACTGAATTCTTTGCTATCTGAATGGCGCTTTTGTTATCAAAATGTAGGGAAGTTGGTTTAGTAACATTAACCCCTATATCTGCAAGAAGCCACCGTAACCAAACAATCTCACGTGTGGTGACAAACATAGCACGATACTCAGCTTCAGTAGACGATCTAGAGAAAACATCTTGTTTTTTGCTTTTCCATGATATTAATGAATCTCCAAGAAAAATACAGAAACCCGTAGTAGATTTTCGGTCATGAGGATCAGTATCCCAATCAGCATCGCTATAGGCACGCAGTTCAAGTGAAGAGGTCGAGGGAAATAAAAGGCTCTGGAACTGAGTGCCACGAAGATATCTCAATATTCGAAGAACAGCTCCCCAATGAACAGATGTAGGAGCAGTAACAAACTGACTGACCACATGAACAACATAAGCTATATTTGGCTGAGTAACTGTAAGATAGACCAAGCTCCCTACAAGAGTTCGATATAGACTTGGATCTGACAAAGGAACACCATCAGTCGGAGAATACCGAACGTTGGTTTCAAGAGGAGTATCTACCGTTCTGTTATCAGAAAGTCGCGCTCGTTCGAATAAATCAGATATATATATTTTGTCTGAGAGAGAATATAACCTTTTGGAGAGTGAGCCACCTCAATACCTAAAAAATATCGTAATAGTCCCAAGTCTTTCATCACAAAACGCTAAGCTAAATCACGTTTTAGTGCTGCAATGCCATCAATATCATCACCTGTAAGGATCATATCATCTACATATACAGATAAAATAATTTATCCTATACTAGTACATTTGATAAACAAGGCCGAATCGTGATTACTAGCAAGGAAACCAAGTGAAGTTATAACCGTAGAGAATTTTTCAAACCAGGCACGAGGAGCTTGTTTGAGTCCATATAAGGCTTTCCTAAGTCGACAAACTTCACCTGGTTGGTGAGTAACACCTCGAGGAGGAGTAATGTAAACCTCCTCATGAAGATCACCATTCAAAAATGCATTTTTGACATCGAGTTGGAAGATTTTCCACTGGCGAACAAAAGCAACCGCAGTAAGAGTACGAACAGTCGTTATTTTTGCCACTGGGGCAAATGTTTCATCATAATCCATACCATACTTCTGTGAATACCATTTTGCTACAAGACGAGCCTTATATCTTTCAACAGATCCATCAGATTTTGTTTTAATTTTAAAAACCCATCGAGAACCGATTATATGCTTACCGGATAGAGGCTTAACTATATCCCATGTATGAGTTTGGTAAAGAGCAGTGAGCTCTTCGACTATTGCATTTTGCCAACGAGGATCATAAACAACTTCTTTAAATGACTGTGGTTCATATAAATCATGTATGTTTGCTATGAAAGAGGCAAGAGGAGCTGAGCAAGAAGAATACGTAAAATCTGGTAGTTTGGTAGACTTACTTGGGCGAGTAGATCTTCTAAGAGGCAGATATGTTGGTTGACCAAAAGAAGGAACTGATTCAGGCATTGATGGAGGAGAACTAGTATCATCTGTCATAGATGTATTACCAGGCACATCAATTTCAGCATGTATGGTGTCATTATTTTCAAAAGGATCAATCGGCCGAAGTTTGGTACTTGTTATATCATGAGGACGAAGGACAAAACATGTACATCCAAACACTCGCAAGGAAGAATAATCTGGAGGTTGTCCATATAATTTTTGAAAGGGAGACAGACCTGAATTATGTGCAGTGGGTATTCGATTAATCACATATACCGCAGTATGAATTGCTTCTGTCCAAAAAATAGTAGGAACCTCAGCAGATAAAAGCAAAAAACGAGCAGTCTCAACAAGGTGACGATGTTTTCTTTCTGCAACACCATTCTGCTGAGGGGTGTCAGTGCAAGAAGACTGATGTATGGTACCATCAGATGCAAGTAACTGAGTAAAATCATTGGATGTATATTCACCTCCTAAATCACACCTGAAGCATTTTATGACAACAAAATATTGAGTCTTAACAAGTGCCCGAAATTCTCTATAAACTCCAAGAAAATCTGATCTCCGTTTCATAAGATAAACCCAAGTATATCGAGTATAATTATCGATGAAAGATATATAATAGGATGAACCACCCTTTGTGGAGACAGGAGATGGACCCCAGACATCAGAATGAATTAAATCAAAAGGAGCAATGGAAGAAGAGGCATTTTTATTAAAAGGTAAAGCCGAAAATTTGGCAAGTTTACATCCACTACAATCAGAAATATTACAGGTGTTTATACGGCCTAAAACACTTGTGGAGACTAAAATTTTTAGACGCGATGCAGAGACATGTCCTAAACGGGAATGCCAGAGATAAAAATCAGATGCCGACGGACTCAAACGAAAAGAAGACAAATCGACACTAGACCCTCTACTGACATTGATGTATCACAAGCAGAAAAGACTGATATTGGTGAAACATGTGACAAAGAAGCAAAGTATGGCTTGTAGGGAGACATATAGTTTCTGACTGGTGGGATCAAAACAACGATAACCTTTCTGTCTAACACCATAACCCAAGAAGACACATATTGCGGTTTTAGGACCCAATTTATTGCGTTCTACATGAGGACGAAGGACAAAACATGTACATCCAAACACTTGTAAGGAAGAATAATCTTGAGGTTGTCCATATAATTTTTGAAAGGGAGACAAACCTGAATTATGTGCAGTGGGTATTCGATTAATCACATATACAGCAGTATGAATTATTTCTCCCCAAAAAATAGTAGGAACCTCAGCAGATAAAAGCAAAGAACGAGCAGTCTCAACAAGGTGACGATGTTTTCTTTCTGCAACATCATTCTGTTGAGGGGTGTCAGTGCAAGAAGACTGATGTATGGTACCATCAGATGTGGTGCCCACATGCAGGAGTAGTTTATCTCGGTCTCTAATCAATATTATATTTGAGCAAGAAAAAGAATTCCAAGAGTCCGTGAGTAAGAGAAAAAAAACTAAAAATATAATAGTTTTCAAAAAAGCTTAGAATTAAGAGTCAATTTATCCCTTTCTCAAAATATTTCAAACGACTCTTACAAACCTCAATTGGAATGTAAAAGGAGTCAGAAATAAGGAGACAATTAAGGGTCAATTTAGCCATTTCTCAAAATATTTCAAACGACTCTTACAAACCTCAATTGGAATGTAAAAGGAGTCAGAAATAAGGAGACAATAAGAAGGCTTGATCAAAGGATGTTTATCTTTGATTTTATATTATTTTTATGCTACTTTAACTGTTAGTTTTAATTAATTATGAATACAAATACTCTTATCTTTTTATTTTTGATTTATTAGTGAAATTAGAGCAAAAGGAGCAAAAATGAGTTAAGATTGTACATAGAATCTATAATTAAAGAAAAAGAAGATAAAAGCCAAGGGCTTGAAGATAATTAGAAAAATAATAAAAGAAAAAAGGTCAAAGGTAAAAAATTAATTAAAGATCACGATCTAAATAATTTAGTTTCCGAAAATAAATTATAATATATTTATTATTTAATTTATAATGATAATATAATTATTATATTTTATTTGATAAAAATTATGATTTTATTTTTATGAGACTAAAATATTTGGTTTAATATTATTATATTATATTATATACTTTAAAAGAATAAATTAATTTTTTTATTTTATTTAATATTATAATTTTACTCTCAATGTGGTTTATTTTTATAAGATTATGGTGAATAAAAAAGCATATAACTCTTTCTATAAATAAAACCATAACAAAGGAGATCTAGACGGTTGTCAACAATCTATTTTTCTTTCTTTCTTATTTTTTTATTATGGTTATGCTCACTAGGAGCTAAACTTTTTTGTTAAAGGGTTATTAAACCTAATTCTTTCAATTTCTTACGAGATTAATTGATTGATTATAGATTTACGTTGAGAACGGGAGTTAATATCTACTTCTGAACTATATCAATACCAAAGGTTTGAATGAGTTGTTTCATACGACCACAACTTAGTGAAGTCTGAACTAGGTTCTTAGAACTTATAACCTAATTGTAGAAGGTATGGGACTAGAGATATAACTAGTCATACAAGAGGGTTAGTTATGTGAGATCAAGAGATTATCACAACACTCTGAAAAAGAACCTCGCTTTAAAGTATAATTGCAAAAGTTAGGTTAATTTGATTATATAAAATACATTCTAATTTGTTGATACATGTTTATTAACTCTAAAATAATTTTTAATATTTATTTATATTATTTTATTTTTAAATTTAAACTTTTATTTTTGTGTATTAATTAGTATATTTTTATATTAGATTGTAGATTTGAAAATAGATTTATTCCTTTGGATTCGATATTTGAGTCTTAATATACTCATAAAACTACAACGGAAATCGTACACTTGCGATTTTTCGTATCAAGTTTTTGGCGTCGTTGCCGGAGAAATAAAGAGACAATAATAAGACTCATAAATTTAAAAAAGGTTGAAAACATAGATTTCTTATCAATACAAGAACCAATGATACCAATGTCAAAATTTGATGAAGTCACTAGAAAACAAGATTTGAGTATTTTGGAAAGAGAAATTCAAAATTTAAGTAGTAATAAAGAATGAACAATTCTTACATCTTAAAATTTATCACCCTTCATATGATAAAGATTTCATGACCATAGTAGTATATGCTAAAAGCTTAGAGGATTAACAAATGGTTTTTGGAATGGCTTAAGAGAAGTTTGTGATCATTATAAGGAACGCATAATAATGAGTACTTTTAATGACATCTCAAATGTTTATGAACAATCAACATGCTTTACTTTATGCTTGATAAGCATAAAAAAAAATTAATAATACTATCCAGGACTGTCATCTGGAGGATAAAGGATTCTCGAGATTGAAACTCACTTGGTCTAATAAAAATAATTGAATATATACTAGATAGAGCGTTATACAACTCCAAATGGATACCGCAAAAGTCAGACATCTAGCTAGAACCGAATCTAACCACACTCCCTTGTGTATATTAATTTATAATGCCAAAAGAAAAATCAAGTCCTCATTCAAATTTCAAAACATGTGGACATTACACACAGTATTTTTCAAAACATGGTGTTAAGGAAAAATATAGAACAAAGAATTTTCCAAAGTAGTAATTTTATTGATTCGAGAATATAAAATTCGTCCCTTTTATAAAATCCTTAGCTTTCTATTTATACTATTTTAGGTTGTAACTCCCTTATTAAATACAAACATTAAATGGGCCGTGACCGTCATTACACTAATTATCACAAATTCCCTTTAATCGTGGTCCTGGGATATTTGACCGTTGACTCTTCCTTGATTACCGACCTTTAATATAGTCTATAATACTAACTTTGTTTACCATTTGTCGATGTAACGGTTAGTTCCATAACTTGTCTTGTTGGGCATTGTTTGCGGTTTTGCCCGGATGATACTGAAGCTGCCATGTCCGCTTAGGCTGGGTCCGATGTCAGTTTACTTTTGGCCGAGCGATGTTGCACATTATGTTCCTCGAGTGCGCTTGCCTTTGATCGAGCTCTATTTGATTATAGCCAGGCACAGACATGTCATGGGTTTGCTTCGGCCGAGCGTGCGTGCTTTTAATTAAGGTCTGCCCGTCGTAAGTTTGAGCACGCTCTGCCTCGTACCTCTTCTACTCGGATTTAAGCGCATCATCCATTTTTACGGTATTTCTGCTCTTTTAACTTTAAGCGGCCCTTCTCAACTTCAATTTGCCCTGCTCTGCTCTGCTTTCCTTGGTTCCACTTTGTGTAGTTCCGCTTGGTTTTGATGTGTATCCTTCATGTTAGTTATGGGTGCCTACTCCCTTATCAGGGCCCCCCTAGTCCAAATAGTAAATGTAAAACAATTACTGGTTGGAATAAAAAATAAATATAAAAGAAAATACATGCGTGACGTGGCAATCGCTGATTTGATATTGTATGTCGATTTAGTTTGATTTTCTGACAGATTTCTACAAAAAACGTGTGCTAAACGTTTGAGTTCTCGATGAAGGGTTTGACATGTGTCATTATTCTAACAACGGTTGAGTAAGTGAACCGTTTAGGTAACTATTTAGACGATTTTTCAAAAATCATAAGTCTTTATTCGGATAAAGTACTTTGTGCCCATTTGGTTGAAAGAAAGTATTAGAGAGGAGAACTTCAATATCGTCTTGTTTCAACTGGTTTGTTCGCACACTCGTCGGAGATATCATCGAAGAGCCGAATACTAAAATAAAAAAGGTATGTACCATCTTCTAAGTCTTTGCTCGTTATTTAGGTAGATAGTATAAAGGGAAATAGTTTAAAGGGTTTGTAGGAGTTGTAAGAATGCATGATTTGTATCAAACCCTGGGTTTGTTGAGAGTAATGATACATGTCATGTGGCGAAACCCTAATCTTATAACCACTATTGGGTAATTGTATTCAATTCATTCATGGCGCCAAAGAAAACAACGAAGAAGGTACTGAAATCAGAGTATGAGAAGATGGCGGTTTTAGAGGAGTATTTTGCCAATATTACTCCGACGTATGGGTACCTAACTGATGGGTCCCTAATGGAGTTTAGAAGTATATATGGGTTTCCCGACGATATGACCGTTAGGATTCCTCGAGTAGGAGACCAACCTTATACAAAAGAGGTGTGGGGACCTGCTTGTTCACGACCTTGTTTGATTGGGGCCTGCGGCTCCCTTTGCCACCATTGATTAGGGATTCTTTTAGCTTCATTGGTATTTGTCCTACCCAACTAACAACGAATGGGTGGAGGACGTTTTTGAGCATCTTGCTTAGCTCATAGTACTTCAAAATACCTCTTTGTTTGGTTGATGTGTTAGCGGGGATAGAGGTGGCCAAGTTGGCTCGGTCGCCATTTTTATGTACAGTTGAACGGAGCGAGGCATATAGTGGACCGGCCTAATTCAGACAAGACATGGAAGCATAGATTCATTTATCTGTCTGGTAATTGGGAGCAGGAGACTGCTACGATGAATCTTCAATTAAAAAGGTTGTGGAAGTCTAAGTGTAAGGTTTTTTAATTGTTTGAGTGTAGATTAGGTGATAAATGTGATTTAATTTATCGTGTTGATGCAGGTGAGGGGAAATACCACGAGTGGTGCAAAGAGGATCGTCCAAAGGGGTTGGTGAATCTTTTGGCAAAGATATTTGCTGCAGCGCACGCTGCTTAGGGAGACGAGCCGACACAGGTCTTCTCTGTGGTGAATTACCTTAAGGCCGGTCTGTGGCGTATCCTTGAACTGGTGGTGGCAGAAGACGGCATGGTTTTAATGGCTGGAAGTGAGGAAGAAGCGACTTTGGAGGGGATCCAAACACTATTGGAGCAAATATGTGAGGAAGTCGACTTATTTGGGCTGGGTCTGACCGTGCCGGCAGGTCGGAGGACACGGGAAGCGAGTAGCTCATCTTTTATGCTTGGGGGGACACAGAAAGGGAAAGACGTGGAGATCCTAAACAAAGAATGGCAGTTGGCCATTGTCATTGAGGAGGTGGGAGGTAGTGGCAATAAGACGAGGTCCCGTGAGGAGGACTCAGAGGATGCGGTCAGTCTTTTGAAAAAGAAGAAGAATAGGGTAATTAAGTCTGCCCCCTTTTCACAACGAAAACTAGCGCTGGTGGATGAAGACGAGGTGGACGGAACCGTTGGAGGCCAGGTGAAGGATGTTGGGGCTGTACAAGGAGAAGAGAAGGATAAATCCTCCGAGAAGGAGCCAGAGGCAGTAGTTATTGAGGACAAGGCCCCAGAGGCAGATGGAGGGGTCAAAAGAAAGAAGAACTTTGTGAATGACCTTCGGTCGGGGCGTCATTGGTGAACGCCGTGGTGCCTGAGGCCTTGCATTCGGAGAGGTTGGGAGAGGCGAGGGATGGTGCTCAGATGAAGCACTGCCTGAGCCCTCAGTGAAGCTGATGATGCCTGCAGTGTCCCAGATGATCATTATTCAGGTCCGGCATGGTTCAGACTTGTCCTTCTACGTACGCTTCCAATGAGCGAGATTTTGCAACGCTAGTTGGAATTGGCTCTAGAGGTATGTGTTGAGTGCAAATTGTGATTTATTCAGTTGATTGTATTATGTATGTATTGAAAAAATGAGCGCTTCAATGATGTGTTTGTGTAGATGCAATATAAATCGCATGCTCTTGCGTATCGGCGCATGTCCTCGGTGGATGTTCGGGCTATGGAGAGGTGGAAGCCAGAGCTTATGTTTTTTGGCTCCGTGCGAGGTCTTACTACTAAACTGGCCTGATTCAAAAATGCGTATGGATTGGCCAAGCAGCGGGCGGAGAAGGCGCAGAAAGAGAACGAAGAGTTATTGCGTCAGCTGGGGAAGGCCTGTGCAGAGCGAGATACAGGGAGTAAGCAGTATCTGGAGACGCTGACGAGTACTACCCTTCTGACGACGCAAAATAATAAGCTTTTGAAGAAGAATGAGGCCCTTGTTGCCCAAAACTCGCAGCTGATGGAGTAGAGCATGCGCTAAGCGACCAAGGTGGAAGAGCAGACCTCCAAGGTGGCTGACCTTTCAGTCGAGCTAGCTGATGTGAAAATTCAGTTAGCCGAACTTCGAAAAGAAAAAAAAGAAAGGTGCGGCGAGGTGGCAGGATTGAAGAAGAAATCTGCTGCCGATTTGGAAGCCAGACAACGCCAGGTATGCAAGTGGCGTTGGGAAAGGTGCAAAAGGACAAGGTGAAGTTATTGATGAAACTGAGGGCCCTTAATCCAAACATGGATTTTGGTCCTTATAAAAAGTTCCTCCCAGTAGTAGAGACAGGAAAGGCGGGCGTCGCTGATGTGGTAGCGAATCCAACTGATACTTAAGTGTAGGAGAAAAACTTGTAAAACATTACTTTTTAGAGTGACAAAGACTTGATTTATTTATGTAATTTAAATATGTTTTTTGTTGAATGATCTAATGGCATGACGCGTGTTTATACTTTTACTTTGTTCAGATAATGAACTTTTTCTGTAAGATCGAGCATAGTAGGGCTCATTACGTAAATTTTGGTTAACAAATTGGCGATAGTTGAGTTCGCGGAGCGACCGATTTGGCCAATTGCATAAACCAATGGGCTTGGAGTAGTTCGCGTTTAATAATACCCGAGTGCGTAACACAGTAGCGCTCGTTGCGTAAATTTTGGTTAATAAAGTGGCGATAGTTGAGTTCGCGGAGTGACCGGTTTGGCCAATTGCGTAACCCATTGGGCTTGGAGTAGTTTGCGTTTAATAATACCCGAGTGTGGTATTGAGCACAGTATGACTCGTTAACATAGCCTAGCGGGCGCGGCCAATTAGTCCGTTTGTCATATTTATTGATACTTGTCTATGTGTGGCACAGTATGGCCCCAATTGCCTAGCCTTTTAGGCGTGGTCCATGACCCTGTGGCGGAGTTACCGAAAATAAGTATAAACACAGTTGGAGAAAACGATAAATGTTATTAATGAAAGTAGATTCCTCATTAAAAAACCCTTCCGTGCCATCAGAAGGGAAAATAGCGCATCAATAGTTTTTACATTACTGGGTGTTACAATTTGGTATGACTTATATTCCATGGGTATTTTAGGGCTTTGCCCTCGGCATCGGCGAGGTGGAATGCTCCATGATGGCCCTTGGTGATTATGGTGTACGGCCCGTCCCAATTAGGAGATAGCTTTCGTAGTTTCTAGTCGCCCACTGCCTGGAAAAGCTTTTTCATAACGAGATCACCGACTTGAAAAGTCTGTGGTCGAAGTCCGGAATTAAAACGGCTATGCATCAGGCTTCTGTAATGCTCGGCTCGTACGCGCGCCTGGTCGCACCCTTCCTCGATTAAGTCGATATCTGCCGCTCGACCGGCATCGTTATCTGTTTCAGGATATACAGTGATACACAAAGAAGGGATCAATATTTCAGCTGGTACGACGGCTTCGGTTCCATAGACTAAGGAGAAGGGAGTCGCGCCCGTGGTGGCCCTTGGTGTTGTTCGGTATGCCCATAACACGTCGGCTAGCTTGTCCGGCCAGCTCCCCTTTGCCCCATCAAGTTTTTTCTTGATGCCGTCAAGGATAGTGTGGTTCTTAACTTCAAATTGTCCGTTCGCTTGTGGGTACTATGGGGTGGCGAAGTGTTGTGTGATGCCAAATTTATCACAGAAAGTGGAGAATGGTTTGTTGTTGAATTGGAGCATGTTGTCCATCATTAGAACCTGCGGTATGCCAAAGCGTGTGAGTATTTGGTTGTGAATGAAGTCACATACCTTCAGGGATCGGGTGCGCGCCAGTGCTTTGGCCTCTACCCATTTGGTAAAGTAATGGACTGCAACGATTAAAAAATTTCGTTTGCATGTAGCCATCGGTAAAGGCCCAACGAGATTGATGCCCCATTTGTCGAAAGGGCAAGTGATAAGGCTAGCTGTCATTGGCTCGCCCGGCTTGTGGGCAGAGTTAACATATCGCTGGCATGCATGCCATTTTTGAACTAGGTGTTCGCCGTCGACGGCGACTTCGGGATAATAAAATCCTGCAAGGAGGAAACGATGAATGAGGCTTCGGTGGCCGCAGTGCGCCCCGGAGTGGCCGGCATGAAAATCATGAAGGACTGTTGAAGCTTCCTTTTTATTTAAAAGTGGAGGAGTGGCCGGGTGGCGCTTTTTCTGTATAGGGTGCTGTGAAGTAGACAATATTTGGCCGCTTTGACCTGGAATGCGTGGGCGAGAGCTTTATCTTGTGGTATTTTCCCATGGGTAAGGTACTCGATGAAGGGGATGCGCCAATCGTGGGTAATACTGATCGAAAATACGTAAGATTCCTGGCTGAAATGGGCCGTACTTGGAACTTCCTGCGTAATAAGGAGGGGGTCTACTGCGACTGTGACTGCTTTGGCTAAGGCATTGGCGGCGGAGTTAGCAAGGCGGGGTACTTGTTCGTAATGGACGGAGCGGAATATTGCTTCGACTTCTTTGAGGATCGTGAGGTAAGTTTTAGTGGCTTCCTACTTAGCATCGAAGATACCCTTAGCCTGATTGATAAACTAGCTGGGAGTCCGAGCGCACGCGAATATTGGTCGCACCGAAGATATGTGCAAGACGCATTCCTCCAATAACTGCCTCGTTATTTGTCGCTGGGAATTTGAATCGAATAGCTTGCTTGATTTACTCTCTTGCTGATGTTTGTAAAAGAATGTCGGCTCCACCACCCGAGGTGGAAGATGTCCCGTCAACTTCTAGGGTCCAGGAATTCCCATCCATGGGGGAATCAGGGTTGTTGCCAGGTGGTCGCGGAGTGGAGAATTCAGTTATGAAGTCGGCTACGACTTGGCCCTTGATCGCCCGTCACGCTTCAAAACGGATATCATACTCCCCGAGTTCGATATACCATTTAGTCAGACGCCTCAAAGTGTTGGATTTGTGCAGTATAATGCGTGTCGGGGAGGATGTGCGGACTGTGATGGTGTGACTTTGGAAATATGGCCGCATCTTGCATGCTGCTACCACCAAACCCAAATCGAGTTTTTTCAGATCTCTGTAGTGCATTTCGGCATCAGCTAATAATTTGCTGGTGTAATGAATCGGTAATTGACTCTTGCTGATTTCCTTGACTAACACCGCGCTGACGACATGGGCGGATACAGCCAGGTATAAGTATAGGGGGTCGCCGGGCTCCGGCACCGTAAGGATTTCAGGAGAGGTAAGATATGCTTTCAAAGTAGTGAAGGCGGTATCGCATTCACTGCTCCAAGAGAATTTATTTGCATCTCGTAGTACTCCAAAGAACGGGTGGCTTTTGTCAGAGGCCTTGGATGTAAACCTGGACAAGGCCGCAAGGCGGGCGGTGAGGCATTCGACTTCCTTGATACTGGAGGGGGCGCCATTTGCAATAAATACTGTAATTGTGTCGGGTCGGTCTCGATGCCTTTCTTGCTGATCACATAACCCAAAACATTTCCCGTTCGGACCCCAAAAGAGCATTTTAGTGGATTTAACTTGAGATTATACTTATGCAGGATGGTGAAAACATTTTGTAACGCTCGCAAGTGTCGGTCGATGTCGTTAGTTTTGAAGATCATATCCTCGATGTATGCTTATAGGTCACGCCCTAACTGATTTTTAAAAATTTGATTGACAAGGCGTTGGTAGGCGGCCCCCGCATTTTTGATTGCGAACAGCATAACGGTATAGCAATAAAGGACTCGCTCGGTCTGGAAGGCTGTGTGCTCTTTATCACACGGGAGCATTTGGATTTTGTTGTATCCGGAATATGCATCCATGAACGACATGTATTCACAATCGGATGCAAAATCCACCAGCGCCGGTGAAGTCGGTGAAGTCAACGCACATGCGCCAATCGTCGCTCTTCCTTTTTACCAGCACTAGATTTGCAATCCATGTGGGGTATCGGACTCGGTGAATCTGGCCGAGGCCAAGTAGTTTGGCGACCTCCGAGGCGATGACAACATGTTTGTCGCTTGAGAAAGACCGACGCTTCTGTCTCACTAGTTTGGCTTGTTTGTCGATGTTTAGCTCATTGCATAAGATAGTCGGGTCAATTCATGTGACGTCTTGCGCATCCCATGCGAAAACATCTAAATTGTTACATAATAAAGCTACTAATAAAGTTTTGAAACTTGTATCCAAATTTGCGCTGAGGCGTAGGACGCGACCCTTGGCTAGTGCTTCGCCAATGATGTATGCAGGCTCGGCATCCTGTTCTTCAATATCGCGGGGTCGTCCATAAGATCGGGAGAGGGGGTGTTGGTGGGGGGAGCGGCACCGCACTCGCCGCCTAATTGCTATCTGATGGCTTTGTTGGGTCCACGATCACCGAGTAGCATGTTCGTGCTACTCGCAGGCTTCCGCAGATGATCCCTATTGAATTTCTGACCGGGTATTTAACACATTGACAAAACGTGCACGAGGCAGCTTCCATTCTGTGTAACCATGGGCGACCAATGATTGCATGGTATGGGCTTGGATTCTCTGATATGAGGAAGGTGGTGTTTAGCTCCTGTTTTGTCGCCACATAACCTGTCTTCACTAGTAGCTCGACTTCCCCTATACACTGAGAGGTTCTGTCATCGTACCCTGTCAAAGTGCTCTGTGTGGGTTTGTATGGAGGGACCCCAAGCATTTGAAGATGATGTTGGCTGAACTTCCTCCGTCGACCAATATTTTGGTTACCATGACTCCTCCGATATCTAGGGTTATTGTTAGGGCGTCCTCGTGGGGCGTGGCGACACCTCTCATATCGTCGTCATTACAAATCAGGTCGGAAAATGGATCGCGATAGTGACTATAAGACTGCCCTCCTACAAACAGCACCTGTTTATCGTCTCAGGACCGCTTCCTTCTCGGATTGTCTGGCTCGTCTAAGGAGCCACCTCCGGCGATGGTGAGCATCCATTGTTGCTTTCCTAAACCGGCAGGCCAGTCCTCTTGGTGGTCAGACAGCTCGATGTGGTGGAGTTCATCTTGTTTAGTGTGAGTACTCTATGTGTTTCCTCTCTGATATGCGAGGTCTGTTGCCGTACGAATTGGATTAGCAGGTCGTTATCGACCAACCGCTGGATTTCTTCCAATAATTTCCAACAGTCGTTGGTTGCGTGATCGTGATCATTATGGTATGCGTAGAAGTTCCGTGTTGAACTTTTGTATCCTGGGGAGGAAATGGATTGGGGAGCCTGATATCGAATCCTATCTCTGGTGCGGTCGTAGATGGTTGAGATGGACTCTGTGAGTTAAGTGAACTGTCGCGCCGGGTTTTCGCAAGCGGTCGGACGTGGAGTGGTCGTTAGTCTTGTAGATTCTCTTCTGGGTCGGTCGATTCCTCTTGATAACGTTCCCCGATAATTGTTATTTCGTCTTGGAGATTCCCTACGACTCTCATTATGGATTCTGCCCCCGCCCTCTTCGGCACTTATGGTGGTTGGGGTGGCCTCGCTCGAGGGTGGTGGAAGTTTGGTGGCATCATCTACCTTAATGAACTAGTCCGCCCGAGCCAGGAGGTCACCTATTTTATCACAAGGAAAGCAAATTAAATCAGCGTAAAGCTTACCTTGTCTGTCCAAACCCCGCTTGAGAGAAGCCATCGCCATAGTTTTGGCTAAGTTGGCGAGTTTATTCATGGTGTGCACGAATCGTCGGATGTAGCCCTTGAGTGATCCCCTCCCCCTCTGGTAGAGGTCCATGATGGAATCAGGATCTTGGCGTAATTCATTATTACCCACAAAGCGATTTCTGAATGCGCTCCAGAGGCCCGCGAAACCACTTATGGAGATCTTGGGAAGATTGTTTAACCAGTCCATTGCATTACCCTAAAGGGTCATGGAAAGAGCCCTACATAACAAAGCATCATCTAGATTAAAGGCGAGCATCATATTTTGGAACTGCTCCAAGTGCCTTTCCGAATCCTTAGATCCATCATAAGCCTCTAATCGAAAAGGTTCGAATATTCTGGGGAGCTGGGCGGCCAGGATTTTTTCAGGGAAAGGCATACATGGTCATACTGCTCGCTCGTTCCTTCTTTGTCATCCCTAGGTGCGGGCTGCTGGTGGCGCTTTTGCCCACCGACGTCTCTCGTTCCTTAGCCGAGCTGACCCCGCTTGGAGGATCCTTCTCGTACTGCTGCTCGACTTACCTCAATGACTGGCTTGGGTGGGTGCTGGTAGTCGTTTGAACGTAGTTTTGACATTAGCATATTGACAGCTTCTTGGAGTTCTGCCATTGTCACCTTGTTTGCTATGTCCCTGGCTTCTTGGTCGCGATCCGCCTTACCTTGGGTCGCTTGCATCGTCAAGATTTGGTGCTCCAGTCGCTGAACTTCAGTTTTCTCCTGGGTAAGGTTAGGTGGTGGGGTCTGATCGGTCAGGTTAGCAACCAGTGTTGCGATGGCTGGTGCTACTGGTGGGTCAACTGGGGTCGAAGCGCTTCTATGTAGAACTTCATCTGGGGTGTCCTGGTTAGGTGGAGGCGGTAGTGTTGTCCCTGCAGGAGGATCGACGACATGGTTGGGGTTGGTCATGGTGATGTGTCTCTCGTTTGGTTCGATATCAATCCCATATCGAGTTTCTACCATTGGAAAAAATTGCTTTTAACATTTCCCACATACGGCGCCAAAAATGTTAAGGGAAAAATCTAGAACAAAGAATATGCTAAATTAGTAATTTTATTGATTCGAGAAGATAAAATTCGTCCTTTTTACAAAATCCTTAGCCTTCTATTTATACTATTCTAGGCTGTAACTCCCTTATTAAATACAAACATTAAATGGGTCGTGACCGTCATTACACTAATTGTCACAAATTCCCTTTAATCATGGTCCTAGGATGTTTGACTATTGACTCTTCCTTGATTACCGACCTTTAATATAGTTTATAAAACTAACTTCTTTTATCATTTATCGATGTAACGGTTAGTTCCACAAGTGTCGTGTTGGGCATTCTTTGCGGTTTTGCCCGGATGATACCGAAGCTTCCCTGTCCGCTTAGGTCGGGTCTGATGTCAGTTTACTTCTGGCCGAGCGATGTTGCACACTATGTTCCTCGAGCGGGCTTTCCTTTGATCGAGCTCTATTTGATTATAGCCGGGCACGGACAAGTCTTGGGGTTTGCTTTGGACGAGTGTACGTGCTTTTAATTGGGGTCTTCCCGGTGTAAGTTCGAGCGCGCTCTGACTCATACCTCTTATGCTCGGATTTAAGCGCATCGTCCTCTTTTAAGGTCTTTCTGCTCTTTTAACGTTAAGCGGCCCTGCTCGGCTTCGATCTTCCCTGCTTTGCTGGTCTTTGCCTTGCTCTGCTCTGCTTTCCTTGGTTATACTTTGTTCAGTTGTGTTTGGTTTTGATGTGTATCCTTCATGTTCGTTATGGGTGCCTGGTCCCTTATATGTCTTGTCCCTAAAATTGAAGCCCATAAACCTAGAGTAAATTTAGACCTATAAGCATATGCACTTATTCAATAAAATTATATTAAAAATATTGAATGACAGAATATTAAAATTTTACCGAAGATAATATATATGAAATAAGATAGATTTATTAAGGGAAGATGTATTCCTACGAACATTCTTTTGACTCATGAACTAGCAAATGATCTGAATCGAAAGACAAAAAAAAGATAATATAATGATTAAGATAAATATATCTAAAACGTTTGATAGACTATCTTTCAAGTTTGTTTTAAACGTTTTGACAGATTTTGGTTTTGATGAAAGATTAATAGGACATGTAAGAAAGTGTATGAATACTACTTGGTAATCTATCATTGTAAATGGTCAGCTTGAAGGGTATTTGAACCTTATAAAAGGGTGAGACAAAGAGATCCAAATATTTTTATATTGCAGAAGAATGCCTTATAAGAGGTTGATGAAGGAATATAATAACAACTATAAAATGAGACTCAAAACTAGTAGCCAAATAGTCATGCATTGCCTTTCGTGGGATGACAAAGTTCTTTTCTTTGGTGGGAAGCTAGTACTTGTTCAATATATCCTAAATGTTATATCATATTTACCCTCTTATAAGTTGTTAATTATCAAAAACTATTATCACCAAAATTGGGAAAGTGTGTAACAAATACTCATGGGGTACAACTGAAGCTAAGCAGACAATCATTTGGTCTAATTGAAAAAATATTTGAAAAAATCATAGTGAATGTGGCTTAAACATTTGAAAATTAGAAGACATGCAAACAACATTCTCTTATAAGTTATGGTTTAAAATCAGAGAAAACTCTACCATATGCTAATTACATGTACTTTATTTATTGCAAAACATCATATCACCCGTAAGTTAAACTAGCCACAAAACATTTAGTATTTAAAAAAATTATATGACTTAAACAACAAATAAGTGTGAAGTTTGAAACCATTTAAAATATTAAACTCTAAGAAAATATGAGTTATTATTATCAAATTAAAAATTTAGTTATAGTATAGTAACTAATAAATATTATATTTAAACATTTATATTAGGTAACTTTGTTTTAGAAACTCAAATAAACTAATTTTAAAAGAATGTCCGTACAAATGTAAAATGAATTGTTTTTCTTTTCTAATTCGTGGATTTATAATAGATTAAGTCATGTTTGTATATTTTCATAATTTGTTTTATTTATTTTTTCGCAACTTATTTCCAACTATATTTTACAACTCATATGAATCTAGTTTTTGTAACTTATCAAATTTTAGTTATCGTAACCGAAATAAGTATAATTTTCGCAATTTAGATAAGCCTAATCCTCGTAATTTAGATAAGCCCATTTTGTACAACTTATATAGGTCTATTTTTTGCAACTTAAATAACTCTAATTTGAAAAATTAAATAAATTTAAGTTAATTATTATATTTTTTGCAATTTAAATAAATCAAATTTTTGTGAATGAGTTAAGCCATTCTCACAAATAAAATTAGCTTACAATTAAAATAAGCTTATTTTTCGTAAGTAAAATAATACTTAACTAAACTTATTATTTGCAACTTAAAATAAAGCTAGTTTTTGCAACTTAAATAAATTTATAAACGCTTAGTTTTTGCAATTCAAAGGAAACATAACACCTCTTATTAGGTAATCATCAGAGCAACTCCATAGCTAAAATAGTTAAAAAATATATGTAACAAAAAAAGAGTTATAAACTAGACTTCGAAACCAAATGCCTCCTTTAAAAAATAAAATTTTCCATAATTTTATGTACTCCCCAACAGTTTCATTTATATATATCAAAATTATTTTATTCTTAGATTGCAAATATAATACATAACAAAATCTCTATATAAAGACACCAACAACAAATAATAAAATATAGATGTGAGATAATATTGTAAAAATATAACTTAATAAAATTATATATTCAAGCATCCCTTTCAAACTTATGATGGTGTAGTAAATAGCATCAAGAGTTTGTAAAAAAATAATTGGCGTGCGCGTTCGTGAGGAAACCGCAATTTATCTTCAAATTTGAATCATTCGAAAATTAAGTTTGATGTGTAAATTGTCTTGAAAGACTTATTCATCTTAATATGTTTTTTCATTCTTCTTCGCAATTCTTCTACAAATTCAACTTCTTTAAGAAAATCATAGTCTCAAAACCAAAACCTAAAACCAAATCCAAAAATCAAAAACCAAAAACCAAAAATCCAAAAACCAAAACCTAAAATCAAATCCAAATCCAAATCAAAATCGTTCAATTTCTAATTATGTCGTTTTCAATCTAATTAGCACTAATAGACTGCAATGAGTTATTACCCGCAACAACTATTAAAATTTGACAAACAAAGGATCAAAACACCAACAACGATCTTAATTGTAGATAATATTTCATAATTATATAAATCAAACCAACATCCGAAAAAACGAGGAATACATTTGTTTTATAATAAATACATTAAAAATAGTAAATGATGTTCTTACAGAAACCTAAGACATACTCGGAGGGTTGAGGTTAAAGAACATAAAGAAAGTAATCAAAACATAAAAGGCCATGACATGCCTAGAAACAAAACACAAACTGAATGTCAGATAAATAGGACGAACATCGAATGATAATTGACAATAAACCATAATCTCTTACGGAAACGTAGGGCATACCCCAAAGGTTGGAGTTAAAGCCATAAAGAAAATAAAAAAACATAAATAGGTTATGACATACTTGTTGACAATATGGGTATATAAGTAAGAAAAACCGATCTTTACACTAGTATGATACTGTCCGCTTTGGCATCCTAAAATCCGACCGACTTTGCTTTTTGTCCATTTCTAAAAGGCCTCATACTTTTTGAAATGTGTTCTTATTTATATACCATTGATCCTTTCAATGTTTAACCAATATGGGATGTGGGACTTTGGTCGCCATCCTACAAATATTCATTTTAAACAAAGTACCACTTTAGCCTCCTCTCAATTGACTTCCATCCGCATACTCTAGTCAAATTAGGGCTACCTGACATCTAGAGCTTTTACAATGGATCTATCTGCTCACTCGACCACTCTGCACATTCTTTAGCTATGATCGAAACTAGGTCACACCATTGATCATACCGCCTTTTTCTTAGAGCCACTCCATTCAAGTCCATCTCGTTTTGATCCAAAGAGTCAAAAGAACTCTGAACTAGGCTCTATAAAGCATATCATTCACCTTGAGCATGGCTGCTGGTTCATTATGTTCGACCTCCGAGAATCTCACCACCACCGTGTTCTGTCTGGGCCTAGAGCTCTGATACCATTTGTTAGGAATATGGGTACCGCATATTCCGTCTCCGTATATAAATAAGAACAACCGATCTCGATAGTAGTATGATATTTTCCGATTTGGCACCCGAAGGTCCGCACGGCTTTGCTTTTGGTCCACTTCTAAAAGGCCTCATACTAGTTGAGGTATGTTCTTACTTATATACCATTGATCCTTCCAATTTTTAACCGATGCGTGATGTGAGAATTTGGTCGCCACCTTAACAAATCATCCTCTTGAACAAAGTATCACTTAGCCTCCTGTAAATTGACTTCCATCCATCCACTCAAATCAGGTTGGGGCTACCTAAACCAGGTAGGCACTACAGATGTTACTGCTCACCTCCTATTAAACCATATTTTTTTTTCCTTAACACCACTCCAATCAAGTACCAGTGTATTAATATAATCCAATCAAGTCACACCACTTGATGAGTCATGGGCACTCAGAACTAGGATATCTACATGCATCTCAGAATTTCACCCACATCACCCACCACATCGCGTTATATCTGAGCATGGAGCTCTGATACCATTTTTTAGAAATATGGATACCGCATATTATGTGTCCGTACATAAGTAAGAACAAAGGGTCTCTACACTACTATGATATTGTCCGCTTTGACACCCAAAGGCCCGCACTGTTTTATTTTTGGTCCACTTCAAAAGGCATCATACTAGTTGAGATGTGTTCTTATTTATATACCATTGATACTTTCTAGGTTTAATGTGAAAATTTGGTCGTCATCTTAACAATACCCATAAACAAAACGCAAACTGAACGTCAAATAAATAAAACGAACATCGAATGACAACAAACCATAGCTGAGATAACATGTTCTATTGTAATTGAATCTATAACGAGAGTAAACTTTTTGAGTCATAAATATCATTCAAGCCATACCTTAATAAACTTTAAGATTCAAATGAGAGTGAATATTTTTATTAAAGATAAAAAATAACAGATCACATAAAAATGGTTGATTAAAATCGAAATGAGAATAAGATATCGATATCACTAAGGGAAGTAAAAATTAAAAAAAATAAATATTATTTGAAAAAGATAATATAGAAAAAAGTAATTATTTTTATATAGAATATAATATGGATATATTAAATAATCGAGTATATGTTATTTTTCTTTTAGATATATGTTAGAAATAAATTGTTTTATGGATATTCATTGTAAGTAGGTTTGATTTTAAATATAATATAATACTATCATTAAATATCAATTTAGATAATATGTCGTGTTAAATATATTTTGTGATTTACAATGGCTATGAACACTTAATAACTAACTCGAATCCGATTTTCTTTCTAAATCATCTCTTATATTAATTTTGTGATTTACAATGGCTATGAACCCTTAATAACTAACTCGAATCTTATTTTCTTTTTAAATCATCTCCTATATTAATTGGATCACTAATATTAATTAGATCAACTATATCATATTAGATTTCTATACTAATTAGATTTTTATATAATTATATATTATATATCAATTAGATTTTCTATATTCTATTTTCATTAATTATTTATTAATTAAATATTCTATTTCGGAATTCTATTAATCTAATATTTGATATTAATTATATTTACTATTAATTGGGTCATCTACATTAATTATATGTCTTAATTAATATATTAAAAATTATCAGAGATGATTAATAAATAGAAAAAGTTATTGCTTTGTAATGTAAGGCGAACCGAGAAAAAAAAACGACCGATGATTTTGAAGAAACGAGCTAGTATGTTTTTAGAGAATGTAGAAAGGTAGAAGATAAACTTGAATAAATTTTTTTAGATTCATGGATTCTTTGTAAACCCTCATAAGATATGTTTTGTAACAAATGAGTGACTGAATGTTTTGTAACAAACCCGCCGGGTTTGAGCGTGAAAACAAGTTCCATACCCAAACCAAAAAAATAAAGGTGGGATAGGTACGAGTTTAACAATACTCGCACCCAACCCGACCCATTTATATCCCTAGTTGTTTTCATCAATCTTGATAGTTATAATTTTAGAGTTTGTCTCAACGGTCTAAAAATGTTACAGGGTCTCTGACTATGATTTAATGTGTACCGGTAAGCTTTAGATTTGATGAGTGTTTTGACTGTTTTATATTTCAACATGTTCAAAAAACCTGAAATGCATACTCAACCCTCGACAAATATTAATGATCGAACTTAAGCTCGATTTTTATTTTGAGATTTTTTGTTTGCTTGGTATTTGGTTTTTTTGAACTAATGTTTAAACGTAACAATGAAGACGTGAAGACAAAAGTAGTACATGTTTTTTTATTTCTTCTTCAATATGGATTGTTATAGGTTTAGGGTTTGTTTGAATGGTTTAAGAGTGTTATAGGTTGTCGATTTAGTGTAATAGGGTCACTTGGTTAGTAAAAATCTTTAAAGTGAAGAATTCATTTCCTTCGATTTACAAAGGTCCCCAAAACAAATAAAACATGACTTCATATTCTTCGATTTTTATTGACATCATTGGGTCCCAAAAAATTGTAAATACTAAGAATCGTGTTTAGTATTTCGACATGACTTCATATTTTGTAAATTATTATTCCACATTTAAACATTATATTTAACTTTTTCAGATTCATTTTGTAAATTATTATTCCACATTTAAACATTAAATTTAACTTTTTTCAGATTCTCTTTTAAATATTTTTTTTCTTTTCTCTGTTATCTATAATATGAAATTAATTTATTATTACCCTAACATCAATTTTTTATGATAAATAACAAAATATTTACTAATTATGATTGGCTAATGTATATTTTTTTTTAAAAATATCATTCTAAATTTAAATATTAAATTTGATTTTTTAAAATCTAAAACATGAGTAGGTCCGTCAAAATCTTTAAAATGACGAATTCATATGTCCTTTAAAAACTCTGAAACATGAATTCATCTTCTTTGATTTTTATTGACATCATTCAGTCAGATAAAAATTGTAAATACTAAGAATCGTGTTTAGTATTTCGATTTAGAATATTTTGTTAATTAAACAAATTCAAAAAAAATCAATCAAATAAAAAAATCAATTAAACAACCTCCAACAAATTAATTAAACAATTCAAACAAATCCATGAATCCATTTAAAATACCAAAATAAACTAAGAATTAATATTTGTTAGTTCTCATAAACATTTACATATATATTTTTTATTTTTTTAATGGAAAATACATAAATATGTATAACATTGTTGTAAAATTAATTTCATTTTTAAGGGTGACGGTTAATATCAACGCACTATACAATTTATTTTGACACTCCTCCATATATGAATCACCAATATCTGTAAAGATATTTTACCATCACTTAATTTTGGAAATTTGTAGTATATTCTAAATAAATAAATAAAGTATGATGTTGGAATTGTATCATTCCACCAAATAACTATAAAAGATGTAAAATAGCAATAAATGAGAATTAGCTATAAAGATATTTTACAATCATTTAATTTGGAAATTTAATGTATCTTCTTAATGAAGAGAAACTACGATGGTTGGAGTTGTATCATTCCATCAAAGATCTCTAATAATTGATTACTTAATGTATGAAGTATGTCAGTAATACAGATGATCTTATTTAAGAGTCGATCAAATATTAAAATCTGAAAATTAACCCTGCAAATTGACTTATAAATTATTCTCTTATAAATTTTAACCTTGCTCTTATATGTAAAGGAATCTTGCATCAATTCTGAATTCAACCAATCTTGGGAAGAACTTAAAAGTAAAGCACTGAAAAAGTAAATTTTGGAAATTAAATTTATAACGGGCCAAATATTCTCTTTATAAAATCTGCAATATTTAAAGAATATACATGGAGTATCATCATTATATATATGGCTAGATTTCAACCTTTCTAAAGTATTCTTTACATACCTTGCTTAATTTTCAGAATACAAGAAAGAGTAGTTAGTACCACAGTTTGATATATATAATGGTATTCTTACTATTCCAACATATCATGATTTTCATTATATCTTAAAAATTTAGAATATGTTATGTATACCTCGATCTAAACATATGTCAACGAATCTTAATCATCACATGAATAACATATAAAAGCTAAATTTATTAGGTTTAAAGTTTTTATTGGGTTTTCATAATAACATAACTTGTCATAATCATTAATGGAGACAGTTAGCACCAGCACGCTATACATTACCTTTGGAGTCAATATTAAAGGTTGGACAATGTTGGTGACCATATATGAAATCAGCCAAGTCATTTGTTAGGGTCGGTTTTAGACTGATTCATCGTCAACTAAATAAACCATTCAACACTAAAAAAATTGTGCATGTGTATGGTGTGTGTAAACACAAAACGACATTATGCAATAGGTGCTCACCATCAGAAAATATGTGAGGTTTTTTTATGTTGGGATCGATCTAAACTCACAAAAATAGTTCATTAAGCCGTGAGGCTCCAGAATTCTTCTTTTTTCATGACTCACCAGACATTGCCCACTTATTTAGGTTACCAGGTCTCCCGATCAGCTTCAGAGAATGAGCATCTGCAGTGCTCGCAATGTAATTATACAAACACTACTAAATCATGTATATGTAGATAAGACCTTTATCTCATGTATCCCGGTACTTTTTGAACACGTTAAGCAATTCCTGGATGTAAATTATCACGTCAAGTGATCAAATATCCAAATAGAAATGATTTTCAAAATCGAGCACAAAATTAGAAAACATACAACATATATCCAATTACGTGCCCTCGATTGCACCATCAAATCCTAACATGCGATTGTACGTTCTGTATCACTTAAACATGCATTGTGTCTCGAAAAAATAGAAACTAAATTAGGGATTTTCTCCTAACCTAAATCAATTATAAAATCGTATTGTTGTGAGACTCAATCAAATGTCTATTCTCAATAAATAGAGCAATCATATTGCTCTAATACAAGTTGTTAAATACATATGTTGATTCACAAGGGTCATGAAACCTTGATCATCCCTAGATAATAAAATTACTTCATGCATTAAAAATAAGAATAGAGAAAATGAGACTTACAATCTTATATCTTCAAGCATTTGCGTTTGCAGTTGTGTAGGGGAAACATGGTCTCTAATTGATTGAGTAATGATATTCCCACAACTAGCTAGGTTGCTCACGATAACGTTCATAAAGAAAATAGAATGGTGGTCTTGATAAAATCAATGAAGAAGTAAAACCGTATAGAGGAAAGAAAAAAGAGAAGACAAGTCTATGAATACCTAAAAATAGATTTTTTGTTGTCTATTTGCTTAGTCTAAATTACTACTAGATTATTATTTTTTATAATTCACTAATTATATTGTGGTCCCTCAGTTTAACCCTATGTATTCAATATGTCCATCTTTATTTTATTATTCACTTAATTACCTTACAAATTTATTATCTCTTGTATTATGATGTTCTAGCTGTTTTAGAAGACTATAACCATTATTGTGCTATTAAAGACCAGTAGTTAAGTGTTGGACTAATGGATCTTCCCTCAAGATTCACAATAGTCCAACTAGTATTTATATATAAAGACCATACATATAAAGAGGTAGCTCGGCTGAGCGACCCATCCTCAATTGAATCCCCTGACACAATCATCTGGCTTTGACAAACCTCAAAACACACATCATATTCCTAGTATGATCGATTTTCACTATTCAAAGTCGTCACCTTTGGTGCTCCAGTAGTAAGATAATGCTATAACGGTACGAAGGTTATACCTGACATAGTACTAACAGTACGGAAATGATACATGATACTATCAAAAGTAGAGAGAACGTCTAAAAAAGCTAAAATAATGAATGGCATCTAACATAAGATGGCTAATTCAAGACTGCTATAAAAAAGAAAAGTTAGTCTAAATGAAGGATGTGAAAAACTAGAGGGAATAGTGAAAAAAATAATCAAAGTTATTGTAATCTAAAGTATCAAATAAAATCAAGTGTTCTTATTTAAAGTGTGTATTATTCTTATTTTTTTTATCAGTTTCATCTTGTTCTTACCAAGCATAAACCACCCGAGTTGGACATTATGAAGCTGTAATATTTCAAATAAACGACCAATCTAGAGCACCGTGTGATGTATTTTAGGCAAATAATGGAGTACCTCTAATACAAAGACGTGTGGGAGGTAAGAAACACAAAACCTATATTTTTAATCCCCCGGGGTACAAGTCGAATGGGATATATTCACTGCTCACGTAAAGGGTACATTCGATATTTAAAATCTATGACAAACATTTCTACAATATATCTAGTGTGTGCCAAGACGAGGGGGAATTTGATATCTACTATTTTCTTTATTGAAAAAGGATTTATCGGATGGGAAGTAATGCGATATTAATTAACACAAGGGTTGTAGTGGTCAGATTTAATGGACAAGCTATAATATTATTTGGAATGACCATGCTAGAAGTATCAATTAATACCAAAATATTAGGAAAAATAAAGATAATAAAGTTTGTTGTGTTGGACACACCCACACCATATAGTCTCATCTTGAGGGGACCTGGTTATGAAATTTCAAAATTGTGTCCTCTATCTATCACTGGTGTTTGAAGTACATAATTTGCGATGAAGTGGGTATAGTATGAGAAAACCAAAAGGTAGCCCGCGATGGGCTAACAAAATCCTTAAAAGAGTCAATACAAGCATATAAACTACAGATGTTGGTTAAAATGAGGGGGGAAATGATAGCATGAAGATATCTTTTATTCAGACAACAACTCGATAGTTGAGGGGGGAAATGAGAGCATAGTTGATCGACCTCTTACAATAGCATGAAGATATCTTTTATTCAGACAACAGCTTGATAACATGTATTCCCGAGTAGTTTGTTACTCATCACTTGTGATAGATCCACAAGTGAAGTATGCGCAAGAAAATAAGAGGAATTTAGCCCTCGGATAGGTCAAAGATAGTAGAGGAAAAAATCAACTACTTTATAGTTATGGGCCACATAAAGGATGTAAGGTACACTGAGTGTATGACGTACCCAATATTTGTAAAGGGGATCATATTTAGTGGTCATATATAACAGACCGGGAACATACGGGTTGGAAGACATGGACAAAAGGAAAATATATAAGCCGTGAAATAGGAAACACCTTCGGTTGTATTTCATATAATTTCAAGTTTTGTTCTAACTTGTTTTCTTTTAATGTAGAAACAATATAGTAGTTTTAGTTATAACTTATTATTTTACAAAAGTTTACGCCTTAACCCCTTGTCTAGCCAATAGTGAGGTAGAAGTTGGATAGACAACTTGCTAGGTACATAAATTGGGAAATTGATAGAGCAAATGGAAAGCTTACACAAAAAATACCACCTACGAAAGCCATCTTATAACTAGCTCGATCGATGTCACTATACTCAACACGTGTGAAGTTCAAAGGGTAGTCACTTAAACTCTCCTAGTTGGTGATGATATAGTTTTATGTTTGATTTTAAAGGATGGTCACTCAAAATATACCGAAAGATGAAGATGAATATCATTTTTTTTATTAAACAGAGATCACTCAATGGGGGTAGACGGGCCACTATAAGGATATCGCCAAGAATTTGGGTGCTACGATTTACGATAAGTTAGAGAGTTTGCACATATCATGGGCAGATAACCACCAAGTTTCATAAAGGAAATAACAAACAAAAATCTACGTAACTTCCCATAAATAATAGCAATAATATATGTACAACGAGATAATAAGAGACAAATGATTCGAAGAAAAGAAAGAGGTCGATATCAAAAGTAAACTTGAATATAAGTTCCCATTGGTCTGAAAATTATTATGACACTTAGTAGGCTTAGGGACATGAAAATTTATCATATCAGAAATCTCTCACTTGATCTTTTCTTGGCCTCAGTAACGGACCTCTCACTCAGTAATGTTTTTCAAATTAAATGGAGCTCTTTTAACAAATGTTTATTCAAGTTAAAAAGAGCTTAGTCATGAACCTTTCACTTATAAAAGGTATTCCAAATAAAAAATAGCTCACTCAAAAAACTTATTTCAAACTAAAGGGAGGTCATATAAGAACTTCTCATTCAGAAAATGTGAAAATAGGTCATGTCCAATAAAAGGGAGCTCACTCAAAAACATTTCACTCAGCCTCAGCCCAGAATCAGCATGACCTCAGCTTGAAGGTCAATGGCCACCAAATTATAAAAACTCAAGGCAGCAAAACTGAGCACTACAATTACTTGCAAGCTAGAAAATGAGTGAGTGATTTACTGATATGGTATGAAATATTATTAAGCAGAGAATAGAGAAGGTCTCAAGTGAAAGATATATAGAAGCAAGCATAACAAGTCAATAAATAACAACATGGGTCCTAAATAAAAGTAGGTAGCTAAGGTCAACGACCAAGCTTAACAAACTAAGTTTTTTAGCCTAGTCCATAAGGAGATCACTAAGTAGAGTAACCCAACTAGACAAACCAACACCCTCATGCCTCAACGCCCAACATATAAGGGGTCACTTATCTGAGCGATCGTATTGAGTCTCATAACCCTAAATCTAATTTTAAGGAGGATGATTCACAAAGGATCACTCATTAGAGTGACTCCTCCTATGTTCTTTGGCCCAAAAACCCAATTTAAAGAAAAATAATTCACCCGAGCAATCGCTCGCAAGTCTATAGATCCAAAATCCCACTTAAAGGGGGTCGTTCATCTATGTGATCCTTCCTAAATATTTAGAATTTAAATCCCATTTATATAAAGGTCAATCACCTAAGGTAAATCACATCTGAATACCTTGTTTAAATAAAGATCACGCAGTTAAGCGACCATATTATGTATGTACACCCTATTAAGGAGGTTGAAACCCACTCCCTCGTAGAGGGTAAGAATGTTAAAATTGGTCCCAAGCTGGCACCAGATTTAAAGCACCGATTATTGTCCTTTTTTATGAATAATCAACATTATGTCGCATGGTGTAATAGTGATGTCACTGAAGTACCAGATAATATTATTTCCCATAAGTTGTCAATCCAAAGTGATATCGCCAGTTGTACAAAAGAGAAGGTCTTTTTCTAAGGAAAAAGCAGATGTGATTGTGCAAGAAGTTGACCGTTTAACCAAGATGGGTTACATTAAGGAATCTCAATACCCTTTGTGGACTGCCAACCCTATTCTGGTTAAGAATAAGAATGACAAGTGGCGCATGTGTATTGATTCTACTGACCTTAATAGGGCATGCCCCAAAGATTTTTATCCTGTTCCTCAAATAGATTAGTTAGTGGATTATACCTCTGGAAACAAGCTATTATCTTTCATGGATGCTTTTTCAGGTTACAACCAGATACAAGTACATATGAAGGATCTGGATTGAAAAATGTTTTGGTTATGTCTGTTATCACCCCCACCTAATTTCAACTCGGATCTGGATCCAGATACTTAAATTCTACATCAAATCTTTCAACAATCACCATTACACCCTCTTGTGTAGATGTCACAAGATTGTTCGAAGGACCCGTCCGAGTAGTATTGGTTTGCGCATTATCTAGTTTGCTTCCACCTCGCTTTTTAACGTAGCCCCCCAACTTTCGCCTTTCAATTAGGTTTTAGACCTCCTACATCAAGGCTATACAATCGAAAATATCATGTCCTATGTCATTCTGGTATTAGCAGAAACGAGTGCTTCGGTTTTGTCTGAGGATTGTAACGCTGCCGACTTTCTAAAATGCACCTCATTCTTAGTCTTTTCATAAATAGTAGCCACACTCTTCCCCAACTCAGCAAACCACTCAGGCTGAACCCAGGGCCCCCTCTTACTTCTGGTTTGTTGGACTGATTATGCCTTGATCGGTTGGACCCTTGTCCACTCTCCTTTTCCCTATAACCGGATTGGTTAGTAGTTGGTGGAGTTGTTGTTGTAGTATTAGATCTCACTTGAGGGTGTACTTTGATTTTCTTGGCCTCCTCTAGGTTGATTTTCTTTCCCACTTGATTCAGCAAACCATCCAGGTCATAGCCTTCTTTCGAGTTACTGAATCAACAGATTTTATGGATTTAAACCTTGTCTAAGGGAAGAAATTACAACTTGTTCAAAGCAATCTGCTAGCCCATTCTTTGCATTCACAAAACAATTAATGTACTCTTTTAGGGACTCGTTTGGTTCATGAGCACAATGGATAATGGTGTCCCTATTACCCTTGAGTTCCTTACTTCCAATAAATTGCCTCCGGAAGGTAACCCAGAACGTATCAAAATTTCTTATACACCCGTGAGGGAGACTGTTGTACCATTTGAGAGCACTTCCTGTAAAAGTTTGGGAGAAGACCCTACACAATAGCTTGTTATCATCATAAAAAATTCATCATAAAGTTCTTGAATTGTTCCAGATGGTTGTCCGGATCTCGACTTCCATCGTGTTTCTCCATCTTTGAGCTATCAAACCTTTTAGGAAGATGTCCATAGAGTATTTTTGGGGACGAAGGCGATTGCCTCCAAGTTTCACTACGACTTAAAAAATATCTTTATTAGGGATTGCAAAAATACTCGGTTTGGACTGAAAGGCAAAGAGATTAATCAACAACTGATCAATATGCTTGTGAGCTGACCCTTTATCCTTACCATAGTGTTTCTTAAGCCTGCCATGTCTATCCCTCTTCCTTGAATGTTTTTTAGTCAACATCATATTCTTTTTAGATCTTCCCTCATCACTACTTGAAGATAACGATTCTTCAAGTTCTGCCTCATTTGATGAGTTGCTGGAACACTCAGATGCAGAACTTTCAACAGGCATAGATCGGTGTGTCTTCTTCGAACTGAGATGTGTCTTCAAAGACTGTTCGTTTTCTCCAAGATTGTCAGTATGGTGAAGTACTGACACTCCAAACTTTTCCTTAACTTATTTTTCTACTTGTTTTATTGCTCTCAGCGCCTCTATTTGAGCTCTCAATTGGTCTCGCTCCTTGATAGTATACTCCTTGTTTTCCCTTGCACCTTGCACCTCAGAAGGTGGAACATTCTTCTCATTCGGATCCATCCGAACAATATTTCTTGCTGGTTTTGAATTGTGAAATTCAGGCACCGTGTCCTTCCTACTGTGGTCGCCAATTTGGTGTGGTTTATTTATGGCTGAGGGTAATTTTGTAAAGTGTTTTGGATGTTTTATGGAATTTAATGTTTAGAGTAGTGAGTAGTGAGTAGTGAGATAATTAAGTTGTGTGCTAGTAATAAATTCTTATTACCCTTATTAATGAAAGTGGTTGAGATATTTATACTTAATTACTGACCCATTAGCTTATTAGCTCGGATCATGAAGTCGGGTCAAGTTTAAAGACCCATTAGTAATCTGGTTTGAAGTGACCAACAATTGGGTTAGTCAGCATTTATTACATTTGTCCTGTTCGGAATTTTATAATAGTATCATGGTCCGAACTGCCCTTCGAATTAAATCAGAACACAGTAGCTAAAATATTCAATCTTACTAAAGATGAATATGAATTCTCTCACGCCGCTCATCGTATTCTCTATCTTCCGGTACAGGTGTCAAGGCAAAAAATATCCAATGACCCGTTTAAGTATTACTAACAGGTTTTCTATTTTTGTACAAGTTCGCATTTGTATCTTACCTCATCTGTTCCGGAAGTTTACTCTCGTTGAAAACACCTATTATTGTATGATGTTTTAATATATATATATATTCTATTTTATATACACTCCGATATAAAAATATGTTCTGAAATTAATATAACTATTGTTTTCCATTAATTTCAAAAAACTTATTGAGAGATAAACTTATGCACTAAAAATTTGTTAAAATATATTTAGATATAAGGTGATGTCGTTCAGATTGAAAAATGTTGGAACCACTTATTAGAGGTTAGTTAATAAAGCTTTTGCTAATCAGATTGGCAGAAACCTGGATGTTTACATAGATGATATGATGGTTAAAAGTTTGGAGGAAGATGCACATAATAAGTGAGAAAGGAATTCAGCCTGATTCGAATCAACTTAATGCCTTGCTAGCTATGGACCCTCCTCAGAATATTAAAAAAATTCAAAGACTGACATGATGATTGGCTGCGTTGAATGGTTTTATTTCAAGATCATCAGACAAGTGCGCTCCATTCTTACAAGTGTTGAGAAATGCTAAAGAACTTAATTGGTCTCCACAGTGTGACTAGGCCTTTATTGAAATCAAGAAGCATTTGTCTTCATCTAAAACTATTTTCAACTATGTTCGGGGGAAGTAAGAGATGTGCTAGTAAGAGAAGTGGACAATTACCCTCTTCCGGTGTATTACATCAGTAAAAGTCTGTTGGATGCTAAAAGAATATATTTGAAGTTGGAAAAATTGGCTTTGACCCTAGTAATTGCATCAAGAAAGATGAGACCGTACTTCCAAGCTCATTATATTGTTGTTCGAACATCTTTCCCCTTGAAAAGTGTTCTTTAGAAAGCTGATGTGTTAAGTAGAATGACCAAGTGGTCAGTGGAGCTGGGTGATTATGATATCGTTTTTGCACCCTAAACAACAATTAAAGCTTAGTCAATGGCTGACTTCTTGGTAGAATTTCATGCTAATAGATCCTCTGGACAAGAGTCTGAAAACCAGTCTAAGAAGGAAGGGGTAGTTGGAACAGATGGTGGATCAAGTACTATGGGTTGTGGGGATGTAATTTGTTTAACTTCTCCATGTGGTGACAATATGTACCAGGCCATATGTTTTAGATTCAGAGCTTCTAACAATGAATCTGAGTATGAAGCAACGATATCTGGTCTTAAATTGGCTCTCCTATGTGGGGAAAAGAGAGTTTGGTTAATGAGTGATTCTCAATTGCTGATTCACCCTGTTTAAGGATAGTCTGAAGCAAAGAAATAACAGTTGATTAAATACTTCCTTATGTTGAAAGAAGTTACCGTAAACTTAAAAAATATCTACTATGAACACATTCCTAGATCAGAAAATACTTTGGCAGACTCTTTGGCAACTGTAGCTGATTCTGAATCTTACTTATGACTTCTTGTGCAGAAAATACCCATCTATACAAGCAGGTCAAGAAAAAAGAAAGTGAAGAAAGTATGAATATACTTGTTATTCAACCTAAGGATTGGAGATATTGTATTCTCCGGTTCATCTCCGACGGGATATTGCCTCCGGATAAAGCTATGACTAAGAAAATCAAGTACAAGGCTCGTGGTTTCTTGATATTAAGAGAAGTTCTTTACAATAAATATTTTAGCAGACCTCTCCTATGTTGCTTAGGATTTAAAGAATTCCAAGTTGTGTTATCTGAACTACATGATGGAGAAAGTTCTGCACACTGTGGTTATAGGGCTCTAACCAGAAGAGTTTTATTAGCGGGATACTACTGGCCAAACATAATGGTAGATGCTAAAGAAATGGTGAAAAGTGTGATCATTGTCAAAAATATGGAAATGAAATTCATGTGCCAGCAGTTTCTATGGAATCCATATCTGAAACAATACCCTTTGACAGATGGGGTATGGATCTAGTTGGGCCTCTCCCCATGGCATCCGGTAGATGTGGAACCATATAGTTTCTATTGACTATTTATCTAAATGGATAGAGGCAGCTCCTTTGGATGGAACCACTTCGAAGGAAGTCATTAAATTTATTTTATCTAACATATGTTGCAGATTTGGGGTTCCCCGAAAGATTACTACAGAAAATGGGCCACAGTTTGATAATAAAGATATGAAAGTGTTCTGCACCTCCAGAGGAACTCAACATTGTTTTTCTTCTCCTTTCCACCCTCAAGAAAATGGCCAGGTTGATGTAGCGAATAGGACAATCTTGTCCGGATTAAAGAAAAAATTGGAAGGAGCTGCAAGAAAGTGGCCAAGTTATTTACAATAAATATTATGGGCCTACCAAACTACACATCGGGATGCTACACAAGAATCTCATTTTGTTCTGGTTAATGGGATAGATGAAATTACTCCCATAGAAGCTACTTTACCATCTCACAGAGTCCAAAACTATTCCAAACAGGCCAATGATATAACAGTGAGGAATCAGTTAGATTTGATTGCAGAAAGAAGAGTTAAAGCGCATCTGAGAACAACGCAATAGCAAGGCTTGATGAGGAGCATACTTACCTCCAAAGTTAAAAGAAGGAATTTTCAAATAATGGACAAAATTTTAAGAGAAGTATTTTTGCACACCAATGAAAAGTAGTTTGGTAAGCTGGCTCCGAACTAGAAAGGCCCTTATGTGGTCTGTGGGAAGGTTAAACCAGAAACATATAGGCTCCAAGACCCATAGAACATTGAACATCTCAGGTTATACTTAGAATAGAACTCTTTTATAAATATTTACTTTTTAAGTATCAATGTAAATATTAGATGGCATACTCTTTCCTACCCTGGTGGCGCGGGGAGGTTTTAATGAGGTGTCCGGGTTTTTGAATAATATATTATGCCTTCTTCAAAATTTTGGTGCAATTTTGTTTCAGATCAGATATTAAACACTTATAAAACACCCGGCTCTCAAATGTCTTTAATTTGATCGGATATATTGAACACTTGATCACATTTATTAAACACATGTGGTTGATGATGTTTGATAGTTTTGTTCAACACATCTGAAATATTAAAGGCTATCTAAACATTGGCCATAAAGAATTAAACAAAATTTAAACAATGAAAAATATGACATTAAAATCTGATCGGACTAGAACCGATCTACGATTTGCAAAATGCCTTGACCATTCAAGGACTTCGGGTTATTCAGAACAATGATTAAACAAATAATACAGCAAGATGCATTGGTCATCCAAGGACTTTGGATTTTCAACAAAAAATATACAATACAACCTTAGGACTTATTCCCTTCGGCTTTTTATTCATCACCATCTTTCTTGGAACGTTTGAGTTCAGCACTTGAACTCTCACCAATTCCTTCATCATCTTCGGAATCTACCCTACTGGAGTAGTTGTGCATGTCACCATCATCCATAGTATAGAAAATGAGGTCTTCATAGTCCACAAATTTCCACAAAGGACCAAGACTCATCTTAGGAAAGGTTTCATGGAACAGCAAGACCATATCGGACTTAATTCCATCATCCCTCTTCTTCGGGGAATCCACTATTTCACTGGCATACTTCTCTATCCCTGCAGCTATTTCTTGAACTTGTTTGCGTTCTAAGGCAACATTCTCTTCGGTTTTCTCTTGGACGATTTTCTCCAACTTGACTTTGTCATCGGATAAAGTCTGGATAGTGTGTTGTCTATAGTTGTTGGTCGTCATTTCAAAGCTGTGATCTCATTGGAGGAAGAAGTCTCCAGTCCGTAGAGCTTGGTTTGAACGTCTTTGTTGGCCTCTTCTGACTTAAGAAACTTGGATACTAAATCCTCTTTCTTTTTTTTCAATGATTCTATGCTTTGCTGAGCGGCAGATAAACCATTTGTCAAGCTTTGTTTCTCTGTAGTCAGGGAGTTGATGGTAGTTATTTTATCCCTTACTTTCCTCTCCAAATCAACTATTGGACGGATGTAACCCAAAAGGGAGTGACTTTGGGTATCTCGCTCACTTGATATCATATAAGTCTCCTCATTATATGTTACAGCGTTGGATGAGCTGGAAGGCCGATAAGGCTCTGCGACGTTATCCTTGTCCAAGTCATTAAAATACAAGTTAATACTTTGAAACGCATCAAGGTTTACCTCTCCATCATCAATGGCCTGTTCGGAATAAAGATTGGTTGGGAATTCCCCTTGCAAGGTAGGATCGGCAAGAGCTGGGGGAGGGACTTTAGAAGGGCGCATGATTACCTTTAATCCGAGAGTAACTTTTTTCAGCTTGGCAGTTGTTTCATTACTGCTTGCCTTGCGCTTCTGGTCCTTCTTCAAAATCTTTGGTGGGTTGTTCGACCCACCAGCCCCCTTAACGGTAACTTCTACTGATTCCAGCAGAACTAAATTAATACCTCTTTGGTTCTCTGAACCGGTCCCTATAGTGGTTGTTTGAGGTGGATTTTTTTTGGTTTTCTTCTTTCTCTTGTTTTTCATCTAGTTCAGATGACTTGCGGTTTTGGTCCTGGAAGGCAGGTAAAGTTTAACATCTTTAGCCTATGTCCTCCTCAGGATGACGTCTGTAGGACGAGGGGTGGTTAGTTCTTCCCACGAGAGTTCTCTTCTCTCTATGATGTTCCATAGATGAGACCTAACAAAGTTCCTTGATGTGAAACAATTGTAGAAAGCATTGTCCCATTTATCCAAGGCCCACGCATTCAGTTTGTCACAAGTATCTTGGCCTGCCTCTACATAGTCTGAAAAATCCTTTGAAAATACTAAGGAGAGATATAAATCAGTTCGGAGTAGTTACTTAATATTTGAAATATTAAAGAGAACATAAAAACTGATGAGTAAGAACTGTGTCCTCTACAGTTTTTCTTGGTCAGGTGGCTTGGGTTAGAATCAACCTTGATCTTCCTCCCATTCTTACAGACCCCACTGATGAATAAGAATTGTGTCCTCTACAGTTTTTCTGACTCCAAGAGATCGTTGACTACTTTCTAATCATTCCCCATGTTATAGTGGTAGAAGGGGATTTGATGATTTTTGCACAAATTCGCCACAATAGCGAATTGTTCCATTGGCAATGGAATCTTAGATAGCCTAGATGCCATGATGCCAGCCAGCAGGGTATACCAAGCGTTTGGGATCAACTTGATGAGAGAATAAATGACTAGGAAAAATATTGGATCTTGGACTTGATGTGATTAGAGAGAGAGTGTATAGAGAGAAAGTAGCTAGAGAATATTATAATGTGGAATGTCCCACCTACCAAGAATAATGGGTCTCCTTTTATAGTAAAGGAAGGTGGACCCATTAATGTCCTTGGTGGGCTAGATTTATTTCTATTTCAGTCCTTCACCAAATACACTATTTACAAATTAATCCTTAATAAACTGTAAATGCTATTACAACCATATCAATTTACTTCTATTTATAATTAACCCTTTATTATTAATTCTGGCGGATTATTCCCTTATCAGTAGCCCCCCAGTCTTTGAGAGCAACGGGAACGAAGACTCGTAAAAGTGTCAAGTTAGGACGCTGCTGTCCCTGACCCTCTGGGCTGATGGTAGGTCTGCCCACGCCAGACCCCTTCTTACGAGTATGTCTGAACTTTGAGGTGCCCATCAATCTGCTCGGGTGCAGAGACTTTCCCCCAATTGTTGTTCATTCCTCTGGGTCCTACTTGGGAGATAAGCTCGGATATTTCCCTTACTTGGCTCATGAATTACCTCGGGTCGGCCTCCGAACCTTCTTGGCGGTTTTTCTACGGACTTGGGCCGGTAAGCCCGCTTTGAGCGGCGAATCGGGTCATGGAGGCCCATCTAACGTCTTCGTCTGAGTAGGCTAGTATAGGGTTGGCTCATGTCAGAAGGAGAGCGACACGTGCCGACTTCTAACTCGACGCGTGCTCACCAGCACAGTTTCTCATGAAGTCCTTTCGACTTCCCGCTGCTTTTCGTCGCTTGGCCTTCTCCCATCATGAAACGGTTAGGTGAGGTCGCCTATAAGTACCTCACAAATACAGATCTCTCTCAGAGGCTTTTTAGAGAGAGAAAGTGTTGTCCAAGTTTTTCTAGAGAGGGAATGCTCGTTTTATGAGACCTAGACACCCGAAGCAGAAACCAAAAAAGAAGAAAAAAGGTCCAGTGTTCGGTTTTGTAGATTGGGCTAGTATTGGTGACTGTGATGAAGAATACCGACGTGCTGGTCTGATTTGGAGTTCTGATACTAAGCCATTCACACCTGTACCGCAGCCCCACGATCCTGTTCTTGCTGACCCGATCCCAGCGGAGTCTTTTATCTTGCCCGATCTGCCTCACGCTTTGACCCCCGAGCCCGTCGTTATCACTTCTAGCAGTAGCTCTTCTCGCCCCCCAAGTTATCGATCAAACCTCCCGACGCGGAGGGTGTTCCAGGCCTAGGGTCTGGCGTAGAAGAGGAAGGGTCGGGCCGACGCGGAGGTGTTCCAGGCTAAAAAGTCTAAGCGCTCCAAGAAGGAGGGCGGGTCGGTTGCTTGTGCCGACCATGCTACCGTTCCAGAGCTGTTTGACCAGTATGGGGGAGCTAAGGGTGGCTTGATGACGGATCCCGTGGTGGTGATCTCGGATGATGCTAGCCCCCCGAAGGCTCCTACCAATGTCGCGGCGTCGTCGAGTGGCCTGAAGCTTCCGGTGCTGTCGGTGCCAGGGAGTCCGCACCCGTTTCCGTTGCAAATTACTGACGGACTGGCCCTTTCCCTGTACAACATGGTTGTGCCTTTGGCTCTGAAGGAACGTCGGGCAGGGGAACTAAGTCGGCGACTGTCGGGTGCATAGGCGAAGGTTACCGGTCTGCAAGAGGATGTGCGGAAAGCCCAAGCAGCTTAGGAATTGGCCGAGCAAAAGCTTAAAGAGACCGAGGGTGCTTTGGAACAGGCCCGGAAAGCCGGGGAGGATCGTGCCGCGGTCCTGACGTGGGAGATCACCGAGCTGAAGGCTGCCAATACACTCTTTGCTGAAAAATGCAAGAAGTGGATGAAGAAAGAGATGACCGATGCTAAGGCCGCATACGTGCTGTCTTTTCACCACTGCTTCCCTGACCTTTCCCTTGGGTCGATGTGGTTGGATGTTCCAGAAGGTGACCGCCCCTCCGGTGTTATTCTCGAGGATGATGAATCGGACGATCATGAGTCAGAGGAAGAGGATGCTTGAACCCCGATGTCCTTCGCTTTTGTATTTTCGTATTTTATTGTTGTAAGACTTGTGGATTTTGGGGGCTGTGGAGTCCCCTATAAACTTCTTTTGTAAACAACTTCGCGACAATCAATTATTGCATTCTTGCTTTATATTTTTGTGAATGTTTATTGTTTTGCGGGGGTCGGAACATTATGGGCGGTATTTTAAGGTGTAGATCAGTTTGAGAACTGAAAAACCGGTGATGGTCCTTTAGATCAATGCAACATTAACAATCTCCCTTTGGGTCGGGAAGTTTAAGGTGTAGATCAGTTCGAAAATTGATTGGTGTTTTCATCATAGGTACCGATCCTGAAAGACGGAAAAATGGACTCCGCCGGAGTGACCGCGTCCATACCATATACTAGAGCATAAGGTGACTCTTGCGTCGCCGTTCGAGGGGTGGTTCGGTAAGCCCATAATACTTCTTGTAGATAGTCCGGCCATTTGCTAGCCTTCCCTTCGAGGTTCTTTTTAAGCCCGTCCAGGATGGTTCGGTTGGTGACTTCGACTTGCCCGTTCGCTTGAGGGTGGAATGGAGCAGAGAAACATTGTCTAATCTTGTGAGTCGTGCAAAAAGATTTCATCTCTCTGTTGTCAAATTGCGGTCCGTTATCCATGGTAAGCCTCTGGGGTACCCCGAACCGACAACAAATGTTGGACCAAATAAATTTGACAATGTCTTTAGTCTTGGTGGCGGATAAAGAGGGTCGGCTATCTCTCTTATCGTCATCGTCAAAATATAGGATCGGTGATGGGACGCTTTTGGAGTGGGGGTAAGTCTGAGCTTCCAATTGGGTGGTCAGATTCACGATATGGATTTTTCTGGAAGAGTGTGTGGTACCTGCCATAGAATCTCCACCGAAGATAGTCAGAGATTCAAAGAATTTACAAAGGTTTTTCACATTACCAATACTTTCCTCAACTTATTCTTCTATGATCCCGATGATGTTTCGATTCGCCTCGGGGTCAAGGTACTCGATGGAAACATCAAAAGGATCGACGACCTCAGAAATGGTCATGGTAGTTTCGGGCTTCAGTATCGTCACCACTTCTCTCGAAGTCGTGTTCTGCTGAGCTTTCTTCTTTACGTATTCCAGAAGGTTGACGTGCTCTATAAGCATCTGTATCTCGTTTTTTATTGCAATACAGTCCTTAGTATCGTGCCCCACGTCTTCGTGATAGCGACAATAACGGTTGTTCCTCTATTCCCGAGGCGTTGGTATTGGGAAAGGTCTTCGATACATCCCGATTTACTTAGTTTTTTCGTAGATTGATGATACACATTCTGTTAGGTCGGTGAAGTAAGCAGGTCGGATCCACTTGTTAGACATGGGTCGCGAAACCGCTTGACTCGTCTGCTTCGTTTTTTGGCTCGGGGGAGCTGAAGACTTGATTGGTAAGGACTAGGTCGGGGGTATTGTGCTAACCGGCTGGGCTGGCTGAGCATAGCTTGATTGGGTCCTTTGTCTTATCACGACCGCTGCTTGCGCGCTCTGCTGAATTTGTGCAGCCAGTTTGGACGCCTCGGTTTGCTCATCAATATTTGTTTTTCTATTTGAGGCAAAAGGGCGGAAAAAGTGAACGCTTGCTTCTTCGTTACCGCCTGCTTCATCGGTCCCAGGAGCAAACCCAAGCGATACGCGGTTAGCGCCACGTTTTCCTCGCAATGGTCTAGGTCGGTCTTAGCGTCAATAAAACGCCTGGTATATTCCCTTAGGCTCTCTCCGAGCCTCTGCTTACAATTCATAATGGTGTCTCCGTTGGCTCCGAGACTCTTCCTCCCGACGAAATACTGTCTAAAGATCGTCTAGAACATCCTGAAGTTTTTGATGCAACCTTGTGGTAATCGGTTGTACCACTTGGATGCCCGATCCTGGAAGGTCATCGAAAATGCCCTACATAGAAGCTTATCGTCATTGTCGAAACTCAGCATGAATTTTTTTAAGGCTTCCAAGTGGTTATCCGGGTCCTTTTTTCCGTCATATTTTTCCAATTTGGAGATATCAAACCTCTTCGGGAGTTGCCCTGCTAATATCTCATCAGACAATGGCGAAGCTCTCCAATTTAGCCCATACCCGAAAGCTCCGCCTCCGAGCCCTTCTGTCTGAACCCCATATATGCCCTCATCACCGGGATTGATAAATTGGCTGCTAATTCAGTACCCTTGGTTCTGGCTGTTTGAAGGTTGCCATTGCACCTGAGGCAGCGCAACTCGCTCTTTCCTGCTGCCCGCTGGCATTTCTTCCTTCTCAAATGAAACTGGCGTTCGCTTTTCGGTGCTACCTTTTTTGTACTTAGGAGAATCTGACCGGGGTCCCCTGTGGCGTCGGGAACGATTTTTCTGTGCGCGTTTGCTCATCCTTTCCCGTCTTCGGTACTCCCTTCCTGACGAATCATCTGAGGTATAATCGGCGGAGACGCCGCGGTGATCCTTTGGGTATCGGTGTTCTCTGGTGTTTTGTCCATCCTCTGGACGGGGCTCTCGATAATATCTAACAGGTCGGGCCTCAATGCGATGTCCCGCAGTCATGTTTCCTCTGCTGCGGTTGTCAATGAATGGTTCTTTGCATTTTCCTTCCCGAACCTTTTTCTCGCCTAACGCCCGCTCTCTTTCAGCGTTCAGTCTGGCAATATCTTCCAAGAGCTGTCTTCTGGTCATGATAAGGGTCGAACGTTTGTCCCGACCTTGGGCGTAACGTTCCCGAACCGGGCCTTCTTCACCCTCAGATAACAAAACTGCCCGGGCTACATCTCTCCCGACCCTCTCTTCGACAGCCTCGTCATTCATCTTTTAAGATCAAATTACGATTTTGAAAGAAAAAGATTCCTTTTTTGTATCATAGGTTCCCACAGACGGCGCCAATGATGAGCGAATAAATGACTAGGAAGAATATTGGATCTTGGACTTGATGTGACTAGAGAGAGAGTGTAGAGAGAGAAAGTAGCTAGAGAATATTATAATGTGGAATATCCCACCTACCAAGAATAATGGGTCTCATTTTATAGTAAAGGAAGGTGGACCCATTAATGTCCTTGGTGGGCTAGATTTATTTCTATTTCAGTCCTTCACCAAATACATTGTTTACAAATTAATCCTTAATAAACTGTAAATGCTATTACAACCATATCAATTTACTTCTATTTATAATTAACCCTTTATTATTAATTCTGGCGGATTATTCCCTTATCACAACTGACTTGGACACACCTTAGTCAAGTGGAAATACCTGACTATCTCCGGGTCCAAAGGAAACCGGAGTCCCTAATTCAGCACCTTTGTATAGACCACTAGCTCATTAGGTTTGCAGTCCATCAGGATTTCTGGGGTGATTGCGATTCTCACCTTAACAGACTTTGGGATTCCTCACTTCATAGGAATACGACCCAATTCAGCAGTATGGTTGTATACGTATGCTATATTTTGAAGAGACATCAAGTACTTCACACTGACTTTCTTGAAGTTTGGCCCCAATCTCCCCTCCGCACTCTCCGGAAGCGCGTTTGGATGAGTCAAACCTACTTTAGTTTTTCCCTTCTGATCTGCAGATGTTTCCTCCGTTTGTCCGGATTCTTCAAAAGGGGCTTCATCTAGGCTATCCTCCATATTTTCTTCCATTACAGTGGAAGGCTGTTCGGATGGTTTGACTTCTCCCAGGGACTGTTCGGATGGTTTGGCTTCTACTAGGGACTGCTGTCCGGATGATTTGGTTTTTGGCACAAGTTTCACTGCCTCCAAACTGGAGGGTTTTGAAGAGGTAGGAGTGGATTTCAATTTAGATTGACGGGTGACTCAGCATGGGGTTAATTTATCTGGGGACTTCTCTTCATCTGAACCCATTGCAATAAAAGGCAAGGGTTTTCTAACGCTAGAAACAATTTTCTCTTTAAGGAGGGGGTTTTGGGACTCTTGGACAGAGGACCCTGATAGAAGAGGAGATAGGCTTGAAACAAAGGGTAGTTTTCTAACCTTAGGTGCTTTTGAAGATGATGAACCCTGGTCTGTACTTGCTTGTGATTGATTGTTTCCTTATCTAGGAGAAACATGGAGGCCAACAACAATGCGCTCGTTTCTTGCAACTTTTCTCGCTCTCTCTAACCTGGACAAGTTAAACCAATCTCATTTTACTAGAGAGTTTATGGTCGTGAACATATATAACTTGAACACAACTTTGAAGATGTACTGAGCTTTCTCTCACTAGAAATGCTTGTAAGTGTTAAAGACAATAAAACAGTGAAGAAGATTTATATATAACAGTAAAAAATGGGAGTTACCTACGAGAAGGTAAAACGATCCAAGTAATGATTAAAGGCTGCAAAGTATAGGAGTTAAAGCCTAAATAACTTTCTAGCATAGTAGGTACGAGAATCTAGGAGAAAAACGGCTGCGAGGTCAAATCAGAGCCTGACACGTGTCCCACGATTGGGAAAAAACTCTTAAAATTCTTAACTGAAAAATCAATCCCCCCAAATTTCGAACAGATTGATTTTTGAAATTCTTAACAAGAAAAGATAAAGTCTGTTGTTCGAGTGCAACAACAGATCCAAAAGGGTTAGTATTGATTTTAGAGAGTTAGCTCTTCCAAAGATTCTTTGCAAGACCTAAAGGGGCTACTGATGCTGTCAGATATTTTAGATGTTGAATACCAATTTTAATTTGATGGGTAGTTCAGACAAAAATACTATCAGATGAAACCGGACATAATTAACATAGTCGAATATGACTAAGCTAGATGCTAGTCACTTCACAACAAATTACTAATGGATCCTTAAACTTGACCCGACTTCACAATTCAACCAAATAGGTCCATGGGTCATTAATTAAGTATAAATACCCCAGCCACTTTCATTATTAAGGGTAATCATAATATATTACTAGCACACACCTTGATTATCTCACTACTATCTACTCTAAATATTAAATTCCCAAACCACTTCACGAAATTACCCTCAAACAGAAATTAACCACACAAATAATAACCAATATAAATTAAATTTTTCAATTTCTATTTTCTAATTTTCAATTCCTAAACAAAAACCAAAATAATAAAAATACAAAAATAAATCCAAATCCAAGAGCAAAGCAAAATTCAAAACCAAAACCTAAAATAAAATTAAAATCAAAATCAAAACCAAGACCTAAAATCAAATCCAATTCTGAAACCAAAAACTAAAAAAAATCCAATACCAAAACCGAAACGAACCTGAAAACCAAATTTTAATAGAAAATTCCAATTCCAAATCTAGTCCAAATCCTAATACCAATCCAATTAAAACTAGAATTCTCCAATCAAACCAAAAGACTAACAATAATTCTAAATTGCAAACAATACCCAATTGGAGATAATATAAAAATATAACAAAACATTTAAACTATTACAAATTGTAAAAAATATTACCCAAACAACTAACGATATTAATTTAATAAATAGAAATCAAACTAACATACCATAAATTCAACTTAGCCACATAACCAATAATTCTCGTAATAGCTCGACGACCATGAAAACGGAAGAAAACAAAACGTTTTTTTCCTTTCGATAGATAGCTAAAACAATTGCTCGCCGGTAGAAAAGACACATATAAATCTAAACTCAAAATATAAACATGTTATGATATCATGTTGAAATAAAAAATTGTTATAATATTGGATTAGATTATTTGTACAATAGGTAGTATAGTCTTATATATGAGACGAAACACTAATACCAAATAAGATAAGATAATACCAATATGGAATAGACTATATATAAAATGATATGGAATTAAATATATCAAACATAGTTATTTAATGTTATTATAATTAATTACTAATAATATATACAAATCGTAAGACTCGTATAATATTTTAAAATCAATCTAGCGAAATCCCCCATGTTCGACGAGGATTTCAAATTAATTGCATGTTAAAATGTGTTCCATAAGATTTATCTTCAAAATCCCGGTTGATCGGATCAATGATGTTTTTTCATATCTGATTCATAAATATCAATCAACTTTTATGTATATATATATATATAATTTGTTTCAATCATATATAATATGATAAATTATTCTCGATAATTTTTTTGAATAAATTTGTTTCAATTAACTATATATATATATAATTTCATAACTGCCATAAAATTTAATTTCCTCCTTTGGGGGTTATTAATTTAATGGATTCCTACTGGTTCCATTCTTAAAAAAAATAAACATGTCCATTGGTTTAAAATGTTTATTCTTTAATAACACATAATCTATCAACCATATGTTCGTAAAATGCAATACAACATGGCAAGTTTGGAGTTACTTTGCTGGGCTCTTTGGTATTATACTAAATAGATATATGACTCTATCATATGTAATTAGATGTTAGTTTTGGTTATCTGTACACACTCGTAAAATTATCCCAACAGTTATATGTTGGGTTATATAGAGAGTTAGAAATAACTCTAAATACAATGACCAATACAACTTTGCTAGTATAATTATTGGGCATATTAAGGACATTCTCTGTGGACTAGACAATGATCATATCCTTAAAAGGTCTCAATGGTCAAATAATCTAAAAACAACAACTAGAATAAGATATCTTAATCATCTAGATAGGAAAATAAAGTTTCATATTCTTATGTGGCATCCTCCAGCAAATAATAGGAATAAAATGAATACAGATAGATCATGTAATATGAAAGGTAGGTCTTTGGGTGGTGGTCGTATCAGAGATAATCATGGGAACATTGTTGCTGGTTTTGGCAGGAACTCTGGCAAACACTCTCTTTTTATAGCTGAAGCTAGGGCATTGTTTGATGGGCTATTACTGAGTAAGGAAAATGATATTAACGACTTAGACTTATAAAAATACTCCTTAATTCTTATTGAAATGCTATAAAAAAATCCTCCTCGTATCTCTAATATACGATTATGTTGTAGGAAATTAATTATATCAACAATGACCCTTAAACACATATATAGAGGATAAAACTTTGCAGCAAACCGGCTTTCAAAGTGGATTTCGAAATGTAAAATGAAACTTGATTTTAACCAAATCCAAGCGCCAAATTAGCTAAGTTCCATAACATTTCTAGAAATCTTAGGTTTATACTATATTAAAACTACTGATTAAATAATTTATATAATCTCTATATTTCAATTAAGTTGCTATCAGTTCAATGAAAAGTGAATATCATATAGTGTTTTCTAAATATTCATAGGTGAGCTATATTTTCACTAAAAATCAGAGGCAAGATTCCCAGGAATTCTTCTTCGAATAAAACGTTTTTTTATAGTTATTGCAGGTGAAATGAGACAAATTGGAGTATGAAAGCATACGAAATGGAAAGAAGTTGTACCATAAGGTAAAATCTGTTGCTGAACCCAAAGTGGTGATGTTCTTGATGTTTGTAACTGAATTTAGGAAGAATAAAACCATCAATGGACTATAGATCTCATAAAGAATGAAACGGACACCAACTTTGTTGCTGTAGAAACACCATTCGAGCTCTGAACGCTTAAAACTATTAATCCTGTTAAGTATTATAGAGGTGCTCTATACCTATCAAATAAAGGAAAAAATAAAAAAAAAGCTTTGTATTAGAATTAAACTAAATAAAATAAATTAAATTAATATTAAAATTAAATTTCTTACCAGCTTAAAAGACCATCTAAGACGAACTAGTCTTATTTTCTTAGATTTTGGTTATCTAAAATCTTTAGCACTCAAACTTTCAATATTGCGAAAAAAGTTTCACCAAAGAATACTTCAATTGTATTATAACTAGGTCAGGCCCAATTAGATTATATCATTAATATATATATTACTTCCAATATAATTGTATTACAGTCATAAGTTTCTAAAATTTCATACACCGAATATATGTTGTATCCTTTTTCACATTCATAACGCTTTTAAGAGTTAAAATAAAAAAATTAAAAGTAGAAAATCATATTGTAGGGTAGGGATTGAGCCCAGTTCGAGACACTTAATGCAAGATTATGATCAAATATTTCACACACATCTAGAGATTTATATGATAAATAGTAAAAATACCATACATTTGATAAAATCTAAAATTGACTTAAATATGCAAACAAAATTCAATCATCTCATTATGAAGTTAATTGACCTACTAAAATATGTTTTACAACATAAAAGATAACAATTTAGTGCATAAACAAATGCTTATGATTTTTTACACTAAAAACTTTCAACGTACGATAATATATTGTAAAAAATCACATTCACAATAGTTACAAGTGTTACAATATCTATAACTTTCATTACAATGGAGTATTATTGAAACTCTAAAATTACATTTTAAGATAGAGGTTCAACCTAATATCACAATCAAAATGAAAAAACATGGTCAAATTTCAGGAACCTTCTGAGTCTTGTAGCCCATAAATTCTTAAAATGTTTACCTAACCCTAGCAATTTTAAGTCTAAATCTAAACTCATTTGCATGTATGATTGATTTTCAACCAAAATATACTAAAATTTAATGTTGAGAAATCGATCATTTTAAGAGAATAAGTATTACCAAGTTCGATGGAAAGAACAAATGAAAGAAAGTGTGAAGAAAACCAAGCACAGAGGATAATATAATTCGCATTATGGAAATAATCATACTTCCACGAAAAATAATAACTATGTTTTATAAACAAGGAGGTTAGAGAAAAACTCTTCAAACACAAAGGACTCGATCACTAAATGTTACAAAACTCTCATCTTTTACAAAAATAACGTGATTCATAAAATATACAATATTTATATCTCCCCTCATCTCTCTCTCCAAAATACCAGAGCTTTCTCAGCAGAAACAAACACATACTAGTCATTCTCGTCACTCATACAAAAAAATTCTAGCTTTCTATTTATTCTTCTATTTATAAGCTCAGGAAAAATTATAATTCTTTGACACACACTCCGGATTAAATCTCATTAATAAAATACAATAATAAATCGTTAATCTTTTAAAATATCAACATCATAAATATAAAATACTATTAATAAGAAACCACATTAATAGGAAATCCAGTTAATAGGAAAACCAATTAAATAGGAAGCCCAATAAAATTTGAAATCTCATGAAATAGAAGAAGCCCATTTTAATAAAGAACTTAAGCCCATTAGTATTTTAAGCTTCAACCCGTGTAGCCTCGGTGGACAGCTTTAGACTAGGTTCTTCGGCAACATGGCTTTGTCTTATTCTCTACGCTTTTGGCTTAGGTCTTCCGCACGAGTAGAATATAGCAAGCATGCCTTTGGCCAAACTATATTTTAGGTTCCAACAAACATATTTGCACATAAGTCTTGGCCACAGCTCTTTGTCTTGAGAGAATCTAACAATTTTTACTTATGCATGTCTTCGGCTGGTCCATATATGACACATGTAGTCTTTCAGAAGTACTAATGTTGACATGTTACTTCTGGCATATACCTAACTGATGTAGCCCAGAAAGTCCAAACAAAAGCCTTTTTAATTTAATTTTATTTTATTCAAATATCTTATGTATTTAAATCGAATCTAATTATATTAAGATTTGATTTTATTTTATTTTAGAATATTTATTTTATTTCCTCGTATTCTAATTTAGGGTTTTGAGAAGCTATTATATAAAGCCTCTTATGCCTTAAGTTATTTTAAGTTTTTGGAATAATAGATTTTTTTATCTCTGAAAATTTCACTCTTTGTTACCCTTAGATTGGGGTTGCATCATGTTACCCTTGAATTAGGGTTTCATCTATCGTTGCTTCTTCTTCTACTGCCGCTGCGTCATCAGTTTGGTATCAGAGCCTCAGTTCCTGCTACGGGTCAAGCATGTTTCTGAATCCTGATTTTATCTGATTCAAGGTTTAAAGAAGATAACAACACACATGGTCATGAAGATCGGGAAGATCGTTTGAGTATGAGGGGGCATACCAACCGTTTCAATGACGATCGTATTGACCGGTTACTGAAGGAGTTTAAATTGGCTACCAATCATCGAATCAAGGTAAAAATTGCTTATCGAGATGTTGTCTCAGGTTATGAAGAGGTTTTCAAAACCATTTTTTTTCATCAACTGGACATGAGGATGTTGTCTTTAGCCTATGAAAAGGTTTTCGAAACTATTTTTTTTCCTTCAACTGGATGACTTCAATGTGACTTCGAATAAGGAACACTCGAGAAGAATTATCTTATTCCGATAAGGTCATCAATTATAATTCCCAATGTAATGATTGAATAAAATAAAATATATAATTAAGGTTCTTGATGGTGATGGTGCTGTGAATTCGAGGACGAATTCTTATCAACCAGGAGAGGATGATGTAGCCCAGAAAGTCCAAACAAAATCCTTTTTAATTTAATTTAATTTTATTCAAATATCTTATGTATTTAAATCGAATCTAATTATATTAAGATTTGATTTTATTTTATTTTAGAATATTTATTTTATTTCCTTGTATTCTAATTTAGGGTTTTGAGAAGCTATTATATAAAGCCTCTTATGCCTTAAGTTATTTTAAGTTTTTGGAATAATAGATTTTTTATCTCTGAAAATTTCACTCTTTGTTACCCTTAGATTGGGGTTGCATCATGTTACCCTTGAATTAGGGTTTCATCTATCATTGCTTCTTCTTCTACTGCCGCTGCGTCATCACTAACACTTCCCCACTTAGGCTTATAGTAACTCAAACTTCTATTGCATCCGATCTTCAACTCTTTAGAGATCATTTACAAAAGTCTTGTGTAGTTTGTGAGCTTTGAAGTGAAAATACCTTGGTCATACCATCCAGGGAATCTTTTCAAAAATAATCTTAGAAAACTTCACTTGCTCTATTTATGCCACGTCTCAAATGAAGTAAAGCTTGATATCTACATGTTTCATTGCTTATGGAACTTTAGATTTTTCATAAAATAAAGGGTAGTAATATTATCGCATAAGAGAATCACATCTTGCTTCATATTATTGAGTTAACTCAATCATCCATTCAGCTAAATAACTTCTTACATGGCTTCCGTAGCAGCCATATATTTGGTTTTTGTACATGACAAAGAAACAAAGCTAACCACTCCTCCAAGCAAGGTGAATAGATAACCCGAAGTAGACTTTTTATGTCAAAACAACCAACATAATCAAAGTCCACATACCCTATTAACATTATATTACTAATATCCTTCTGATTGTATCATAACCCTGTAACTGTTGAGCCTTTTAAGTATCTTATTAGAAACTTGAGTGCATGTCAATGCTACATCTTTAGATTTGACATGAATATGCTCAAAACACTTGCAGTATATGAAAGATAAGGTTTCATGAAAATTATAGGATACATAATGCTACCAATGACATTTACATCAGGTATCTCCAATATATACCTCTTATTTAGCAGCTTCTATTGGAGCTTGAGTAAAACTAAGTTTAAATTGGACACCAGTAAGAGTTCTAATCTTTTTGGCTTCAGACATAAAGAACTCCCCTAGGACCTCTTGTATATATTCGTTTTGAGATAAGAATAAATACCCCTCAACATCTTCATTCTAGATAATATCACCAAGTATCATCCCGACTTCTCTCATATCCTTCATCTCAAACTCTTCTTTCAAATGAGTATTCACAATTTCAATAAACTTCTTATCTCTTCACACTATTAGTATATAATTCACCTACAACAATAATAACACGTATCTCTCCATGTGTATTTCCCTTTTCCAATCGATACAGTTGTCATATTAGCTACATACATGTTTGATCGATCTAATATAACGATCAAATATTCTATTCCACTAGTTTGGTGACGGTTGTAATCCATAAAGAGGTCTATTCAACAAACACACATCATATTCATTCCTTTTTAAAACCCTTTAGATTGGCACAAGTAAATTATCTTTTCTAATTTACCATGTAGGAAGGCAGTAGTAACATCATCTGATCATGTTCAAGATAAAATCTGACAATAACTTCCATTAAATGATCAAGTGATATTTATCCTTGATTTTATATATTTTTTATAATAATTTAAATATTATTTAAATTTAATAATGAATAAAATAAATTTATTTTGTATTATTTTATGTTTATCAGCGAAATCAGATATAAAAGAGCAAAATGAGTCAAAATAAAAAAGATAGCTACATTTGAAGAGAAAAATAAAAAACCAAAAACTTGAAAAAAAATATGAGAACCAAAAAAAACACAAAAATAATTGGTTTAATTATAAACATATTTTATTATCATTAATTTTGTAAATTATTATTATTTTAATGGATAGAAGGCTTTGGTTATAAATTCTACAAAATAGAGAAGAAAAATACATTTTTGAAAATTCAAAATTCTTAAACGGAAGATTAGATCAAAATTCATTATTTTATTTCTATTTATTCCTCTTTATTTATCAATTTTTAATTTTTTATTGATATGTAAAATTCTATTTTGATTTTAACTTATTCTTACGTATTATTATTTAAAATTAGTCGTTTTCATAAGGTGTGAAATTAATTACGGGTTAAATTTGTTAATAAATTAGATTAAGTTGAGTCCGATAGGTGATATCTATTTTGGATCTGTACTAATACTACTTGGTTGAATTAGTACTACACTACGCCATAATCCAATAAAATCTCAACTAGATTTTTAGACCAATTATAATATTATGAGATGAGAGATCCAACCAAACATACAATAAAGTTAGTTGTCAGCTATCGAGAGACAAATACAAACTTAAAAAGAGAACTTTACTTTGAATAATGTACATATAAATTAAATTATATTATGTGAAAACCATATAAATTGTCGGGCTATCGAGAGACAAATACAAACTTAAAAAGAGAACTTGACTTTGAAGAATGTACATATAAATTATATTATATTATGTGAAAACCATATAAATTGTTGACACGTGTTGAAATAAATGTGGAATGTTTAATAATATTGATAATCCTAAAATTAATTTATTATTATTTAAAATTATTTATATCATCAAAACCCTCCAATTTGGATCTTTTGGACTAAAAATTAATTTTTTTTATTCGAATTGTAGATTTAAAATAAAATAATTTCCATAGGCTTCGATATTCTAGTCTTTAAATACTAATAAAACTAAAACAAAAACCGTACACTTGTAGTTTATCCATCACTCAACCCTTATGGAGGTTTATTTCACAACTGGTAAAAACATCTCATTGAAAATTTACACCCTCCTTTTGCATAAAGCCCTTAGCCATTAGTGTAGCCTTGTATTTAGGTAACTCAATACCATGGATGCATGACTTTATTTTGAATATTCATTTACTCTCAATGAGCTTCTAATAATTCAACTGCTTCACAAGAATCTAGGTGCCAATCTTTTTTAGATATCTCAATTTTTTCATTCATGGTTTTAAGACACCTCTCTTTATGAATGCTCTTCGTAGCATCGTGATACTGTTCTGGTTAAAAAACATCTCATTTTATTTTAATATATAAAATAAAACTAATAACATCAACAAAATAATACATTTCCGGACACCGGTTTGGTATCATTGCTATATCTATCACCAATTGACAATTACAAAGCCCATGTTGTCTTCCAATTTGTTCACTTAAATGCATTAGAACACTAGACCCTCTTTGGTTTTCAAACTCGTAAAATGCTTGAACTTCTTATGTGTGAGTTGAAGTTTGACCATGTCCTAAATCATCTTCTGAACTTGAGTCTCTATATCAGACTCATCATCAACTTTACATCATTTCTCAATATAGTAGGTTGGGTCTCCATTTTTTTCTTTGATGCCATATCCTCTTTATTCAAAACCAAAACTTTGCTTGTTACAACCTTCTAATGTTCAAGTTCAAGACACCACAACCTATACATTTTTACTCATTCTGGATAACTGAGGAACAAACATTTTAATGCTCTCGACTAAAGCTTATCTAGCTTCACATGTGCGTAAGAAACACATTAGAACCATCCCAAATCTTAGGCCTCTCTCAGGTCTAGGCCACTTGAGGAAAAAGAAATTTAAGCTTCATAAATAGAATTTTATTGATGAGATATGCAACCGTTGTCACAACTTCTCTCTAGAACCTTTGTCCATTTCAGCTGTATGAAATATACACCTAACCCTTTTCATAAACGTTTGGTTCATGCTTTCAGCAATTTTGATTTGTTATGGAATCTCATTCACAATTCGACAAATCTAGAATGACAAGGTTTGCACAATAGCTAGTGAACTCCTAGTTCACATTAAAACATTATTAGTCTGAAGCTTCTTTAATATTTTTCATGTTTGATTTTTTACCAATATCTCCCCGTTTAGAAAAGAAAAAAAATAATTCATCCTTGATTTTTAAATTATTACCTATACATTCTTAAAATAATTATCTATCATAGATGTAAAATACTGTGCATTACCTATAGTAGGTCCATATGTCGTACTTCAAAGATTTGAATGAACATACCCAAGCAATGCATTGGTTGTCTGGTTCTTGGGCAGAAAATTCACCATCTTCATTTTATGCAATACACACCTTTCACAAAAGCTCAGCTCTCAACTTTGACACCATATTTCCACGCTCGAATGCTTAGCTCACCAAGTTTTTTCTCACTTAAATGTCTCAACCAAAGATGTCATAACCTTATAGAATATTTATATGCATAAAAAACTCTCCTAACCACTATGTTGCCCTTAAGAACTAGCATATCATTAGTCACATACAAATTTATAACAACAAGAGAGCCTTGCAATACCATTACTCTCCACTCTTCATCTGTATAAGTAAAACCTTTCTCATTGAATATCCCAATAAAAAGAAGCTTAAGTCTAACTTCGGGTATGCACATATCGTACGTTGTTAATCACTTTCTCAATTCATGTAGATAACTTAAGCCAAACAATCCCCATCTCTTAGACATAACAAGATTCATAAGTCATGAGGCTGAATACACTTTCAATTATTCTTAACTATTCAAACCAATTATTATTAGAAGTCATATGGAATGATGTACCCCAAATGTAACATCCATTTATTTTGGTACTTGCAAAAAGAAAAAAGTCATTAACCTATCACCTTACTCATAATTATCAGACATCATTCCAACATCTCAATCTTCGATCTTCTTTTAGTTGTTGTCTTTTTCTTTCTCTAAACATTTCCTACTCATATACAATTTTTTCTTACATACCCAACACGTCACTTGAGAATCAGTCAGAAGCCGTTTAGTCTTAGACCAAGAGTTTTGTATCCTCTTACTTGAATCTATTTTTCCTTGCATGCTCCTCACATTCAGTCTGTTCCCTTCAGACTAACTGTTCAGAACAGTCTTCCTTTAAAGATATATGGAGTTCAAGGCGTTATTTCACTTTGACCATCGTAAGAGAGTCTTTATCATAAAGCATGATGTATAAAAATATTCATACTTCTTCATAATAGAGCTTACGAGGAAGATTGATGAATCATTTTTTGTACACCTTTATACCAACTGCATTCAAGTTGAGTATGATTTTGTTGTAATCTTCTAAGTTTCTTCACAAATATTATTCTTCATATTTCTTCTAACCTCATAATTTTCTTCAACCAAAGTTTCATTATCAAATTTCAAATCACAAACGCTTTATCCTAAATCTCAAATCTTCAATTCGGATTTACTAATTCTCAATTCCTTATTCTAATTTCAAACTCCAATTCAAATTTAAGTCTTTAATTTCAATTCTTAACTCTTAATTTTTAATTTTTAATTTTTAAATACTAATTTCAATTGTCTATTCCCGATTTCCAAATCACCATATTTCGTTTTTAAAAATCCAAAATCGAAAATTCAAATCAAATTTCAAAACTAAACTGAAAAATTAAAGAAAAATTGAAATTTCCAAATCAATTAATGATACAATAATAATAATGATAACCAATATAAAAAATATTTTTATTTTCCAATTTTCAATTCCTAAACAAAAACCAAAATAATAAAAATACCAAAATAAATCCAAATCCAAGAGCAAAGAAAAATTCAAAACAAAAACCTAAAATAAAATCAAAATCAAAATCAAAACCATAACATAAAATAAAATCCAAATCCAAATCCAAATCCAAATCTAAAACCTAAAACTAAAACAACAAATCAAATACAAAAACCGAAACGGAAACCAAAACCAAATCTAAATACAAAATTCCAAATCTAATCCAAATTTTAATACCAATTCAATCAAACATAGAATGCTCCTATCAAGAGACTAATGATAATTTTAAATTGCAAATAATACCAAATTGCAGATAATATGAAAATATAATAAAACATTTAAATTATCCCAAATTGTAAAAAAATATTACCCAAACAGCTAACAATATTAATTTAACAAGTAGAAAATCAAATTAACATACCATAAATTCAACTTAGCTACATAATTAATAATGCTCGTAATAGCTCGACGACCAACAAAACTGAAGAAAACAAAATGTTTTTTAAACTTGCAGATAGCCAAAACAATTGCTCGCCGATAGAAAAAATACATAAAATCTAAACTCAAGATCTAAACATGTTATGATATGAGGTTGAAATCAATATTGATCTACTATTGGATTATATTATTTGTACAATAGGTAGTATAGTCTTATATATGAGTAGAAACACTAATAACAAATAAGATAATACCAATGTGGAATCACACACACACATATATATATATATATATATATATATATTAAAAGACTATATAAATGCTAACAATAATCATATTTTTTCAATACGTATAGAATACTATGAAATTAAATATATAAAAATAGTTATCTAAGGTTATTATAATTAATTACTAAAAAAAATACAAATCATAAGACTCATACAATTTTTAAAATTCAAATATTATTAAAATCAATCTAGCAAAATCCCCCTTGTTACATAAGGATTTCAAGATAATTGCATGTTAAAATATGTTCCATAAGATTTATCTCCAAAATCTTGGTTGATCGGATCAATGACGTTGTTTCCATATCTGATTCATAAATATCAATAAACTTTTATGGTTGGCCGTAACACTACAGAAAACATCCTCTTCTCTCAAAAGCTTATAAACTATTATCAAACTAACTATAAGGACCGGAGGGTAGCTCTTAAAATTAAAATGATGAAAGGTTTTGATAATATTTATTTAATGATATATTATTCTCAATATTAGTAGGAATCCGTTCATTTTTTTTTGTAAAAAAACTTTAAATTAAATAAATGGTTCATACATAATCCTGGGGTATACCCCGAGGTAATACAACAACTAATAGAGAAGTCTATTTCAAGATGCCATTGAGAAAGGGGTATGGCACAGTGGATAAAATAAAAAACAAAGCATGTAACATGCGATAATGACTAGCTGGCTGAAGGTGACTCCAAGTACATCGAATCAGGAATCCAAGCTTCAGTCCGTACTGAGAATAACTGCAACAAAAATAAGATTTGGATTATTTTAAATAAAAACTACGTCGGCTAACCAATCTTGGTACCATGGAATCTGCATCTGAGATCCGATAAGATTTGGAATGATATCGAGGAAGCCATGGCTGGAGCAGATCCAAATATTCTTGACTTTCGCTATTTCCAGACGTGGTAAGTGACCGCGTTGAAACATGTTCGCCAAATACAATGGTCTCGTGAGTTAGACCATCTTGACGCCTCTTGAATCCAAGATTGCCAGCACAAGGGATGTAATGGATATCCAAGTTTAATACTTGTAAAAGTCCAGATACTCTGAGTGAAACTACATTCAAAGAGGAGATGATATGTAGATTTCGGATCAGAATTGCAAAGGGTGCACCTAGTAGGGCTGTTGAAACCCCAACTAAGGAGCTTGTCTATTGTGGCAAACTTTCCCTTAATAGCCAGTCAAGATATAAAGGAATGGCGCGGAATGTTGAATTTATTCCATACTAACCCCGCCCATCCCATTTCTGGGACAGGCATACGAAGCCAAGATATAACGGAATGGCTCGGAATGATGAATTTATTCCATCCTAACCCCACCCATCTCATTCCTGGGACAGGCATACGAATAGCGTTGTACGTGTCTTTTATAGAAAAATTGTTGCATCCATCATTCGCGACCCAGAATGGAACGTACTTCGAGAGGCTGTTTGGTTGGGGGAGAGTGAGTATAATCTTGTGGATTTATTCAAGATGAACTCGACTACGAGCTCGAGCCGATCTCAAGTTTGCAGGCCAGTTCCATTCACCATTGCTGATGATGTCAGAACCGTTTTGGTTATTTCCCAGACGGGAATCACTAATGATGTCAGAACTGTAGTGGATAGCGATAGACGAGGAGAGTAGCCTCGAATCATGCCAGAAGGAAGTGTTCAATCCATTTCCAATAGCCGCCATGTACAAATTACGAGACAAAGGACGAAGACGAAATGCTTTCCTCCAAATCCAAGAGGGGGAGGGGCCAATAGAAACTTCCTAAAAACTTCTATTTTTAATCTTTTTAGTTTTAATACAATCACACATGATGAATTGGTTCTGATTAATTACTATAGACCAAAGATGCTTAAGGAAAACTGCCTGATTCTAGGTTTTTAAATATAGAATCCCAAGGTTGTCGTCTTTATAAGTGGAAACTGTGGACCATGAAACGTTTGCCTCATGGATTTTCATAGAAGATCCAAACCAAAGGAAGCAACGAAGATTTAACTCTTTAATTATTCTAGATGGGAGGATAAATATGGAGGACCAATATACCCGAACAGCAAATAAGACATATTTGATTAATTGGAGCCTACCTGCATACGAGAGATGCTTGGCAGTCCAAGAATCAATTCGGGATGTTATTTTGTGCAGAAGGAGACGACAGTCCGAGTGAGTAAGTCTACGAGTAAGGAGAAGAACTCCTAGATATTTCAGTGGGAGAGAGCCTTCAGGAAAGCTTAAGATAGGCAAAAGAGCCGATCGAAGGTGATGGTCAATACCGGAGAAAAAGATATGACTTTTCGAGGGATTGCCTTTAAGACCAGAGAGAGAATAGAAATCATCTAGAGCTTCCTTAATGCGATTGAGGGAATGAGTATCACCATGATAGAAAATCATCAGATCATCTGCAAAACAAAGGTTAATGCTTTTCTGCTTGTGACATTTTCAATGAAAACGGAAGTTCCCATCTTGAAAATCCGTTGATTTAATAACCCTCAAATGAGGAAGTAAAATTTTGTTGGATTTATGTAATTCCTAATCTTTTATAATAAATTTGTTTCTATTACCTTTAATAAATATATATAATTTTGTAACTCCTATAAATTTTAATTTCCTCCTTTAGAGGTTATTAATTTAATAGATTCCTTATGGTTTTATTCTTAAAAAAAATGTCCATTGGTTTACAATGTTTATTCTGTGATAGCACATAATCTATCAACCATATCTCAGTAGAATACAATACACCATATCAAGTTTACATTAATTTGTTGGGCTCTTTGGTATTATACTAAATAGTTATATGACTTTATCGCATGTAATTACATGTTAGTTTTGGTCATCTCATAAAGATGTACACATTCGTAAAATCCCCCCCCCCCCCCACAGTTATATGTTGGGTTATATAGAGAGTTAGAAATAACTCTAAACATAATTACCAATACAACTTTTCTAGTATTATTATTGAGAATATTAAGGACATTCTCTGTGGACTAGACAATGCTCATATCCTTAAAAGGTCTCATTGGTCAAATAATCTAAAAACAACACTTAAATAAAGATATCTTAATCATCTAGATAAGAAAAGAAAGTTTCATATTCTTATGTGGCATCCTCCAGCAAGCAATAGGAATAAAATGAATACAGATAGATCATATAATATATATGATGATTCTTTGGGTGGTGGTCTTATTAGAGATAGTCATGGAAACATTGTTGCTGGTTTTGGCAGGAACTATGGCAAACACTCTCTTTTTATAGCTGAAGCTAAGGCATTGTTTGATGGGCTATTACTCAGTAAGCAAAACGATATTAAAGACTTAGGCATATAAAAAGATTTATTAATTCTGATTAAAATGCTAAAAAAAACAAATCCCCATCGAATCTACAATCTATGATTATATGTTGTAAGAAATTAATTACATCAACTATGACCCTTAAAGACATATATAAAGAACAAAACTTTGCAGCAAACTTGCTTTCAAAGTGGACTTCGTAATGTAAAATGAAACTTGATTTTAACCAAATTCAAGCGTAAAATTAGCTAAGAGCCATAACATTTCTAGAAATCTTAGTTTTATACTATATTAAAACTACTAATTCAATAATTTATATAGTATCTATACTTCAATTAAGTTGCTATCACTTCAATGAAAAGTGAATATCATATAATGTTTTCTAAATATTCATAGGTGAGCTATATTTTCACTAACAATCAGAGGCAGGATTTCCTGGACTTCTTCGAATAAAACTTGTTCTTTTTGCGGTTATTGCAGGTGCAAATGAGACAAATTAGAATATGAAAGCATACGAAATGGAAAAAACCTTTATAATAATGTAAACTCTATTGCTGAACCCAAAGTGGTGATGCTCTTTATGTTTGTAACTGAATTTAGGAAGAATCAAACCATCAATCGACTACAGATCTTGTGCAGAATGAAATGAATACCAACTTTGTTGCTATAGAAACACCATTCGAGCTCTGAAAGCTTAAAATCTATTAAGCGTGCTAAGTATTAGAGAGGTGCTCTATACATATCAATGAAGTAAAAGATAATAAAAAAGGTCTGTATGGAAATTAAAATAAATAAAATAAATATTAAAATTAAATCTCTTGCCAGCTTAATAGACCATATAAGATGAAGAATTCTTATTTTCTTAGATTTTGGTTATCAAAATCTTTAGCGGTCAAACTTTCAATATGGCGACAAAAGTTTCACCAAAGAATACTTCAATTGTATTATAATTAGGCCAGGCCCAATTAGATTATATCATTAATATATATATATATATATATATATATATATATATATATAATTTTTCTCAAACTCATTATGGTTTAGTGATACTCATCAAGAGATTATCATGAAAAAAGTGAGGTATGTTTTTGTGAAGAACTTTGTAATTTCTTTAATCTTGAAAAGATCTGAAATTTGTAATTTCTTCAATCTTCAAATGATTTATAATCTTCACAATTAAATACATTTACAATAAACTTTGTACGCCCATCCCATTATGGGATGATCAGGCTTAATATAGCATAAATATAATATCCCACGCTATTATTTTATCCTTTACCTGGAACTAGCTCATTAGTTGGGGAATAATATCCCCTCTTGACTGTGTGTTATACGACTCATGTGATAAATCCATCAATTATATATTTTATGAGTGTGTTTACACTCATGGTATTTGAACGGCTGTCAACTCCACGCTTGTGTCATCATTAGTGTTGGGGATTAGCCATCTTAGTATAAGGTGTCTTTGAAGTGGACTCCTTCTAGCTACCTCCATATATGGTGTATTACGATCATTCATCATGTTTTTCAGGAGATAACTTAAGATTTTTTAGATTTCCTCTCATCCTCGCCTCTGTAGTGTTGCTCCGTGTTTTTTGAACTTTGGTTTAGATTATATGGATCTAATGTTGTTTGACCGACGTAATTGTGTGCTCAGTTACTCATATTATTTGTTGGTTGTAGGTTCCCACTTCTTTTACGGATGATTCAACTAACTTTTGCTTGTACTGGCTCTTCTCACATAGTAATTAGTTTGATCTCACTTTTGGCTCTTTCTTTGTTTTGCGGTTTGCTCTTTTATTCGCCATAATTTATGGTTCCTGTTATTTTCATTAGGATTGTTGTTTTGCGCCAACATTACACAAGTTTTTTTACGTCGTGCTAGCCTTTATTATTATGAATCCGACTTTTATCGACATTCATACGTTCGTCGAAAATATTATTGTTCCCTGGCCTACCTCTATGTGGGTCCAGTGTATTTTATGTATCATGGTACAAGTTATTTGAATCCAACAGTAACTTCTATATAATTTTCTTTGACAAAATGTCAATCCTCCAAGGTATGCCATGTTCATATGTATGAGTAGTACTCTCTTTTTTACGCTTTGTTTACACACAAAAAATCTAATTAAATCATCCTTAGTAAATTTTAACCTTTTAGATTCAAAAAATCATCCTCCAACACTAAGTTGTAAGATAATTTATAGACAACTTATTGATTTTATTTTTAGCATAAATTATTAAATTTTGAAAAACAAAAACCATAAATCAAACCTGGATTTCTTTATGGTAGGGTTAAAGTGGGCTAACATGTGTCAAAGCTGCCAAACATGGTGTTATTAAGTTACCAAACATGATATAATTATGTTGCTCCAAACATGGTGTTATTAAGTTACCAAACATAATATAATTATGTTGCGAAACATGGTAAGTTGTGTAATTTTGAATTGCAAAATATGATTTTTTTTAAATGTTGGTGTTTCAGAAAACACTAGTATATGCTGAAACTTTTGAGAAACTATAAGTTCACTCTCGATTTTCTGAATGAGATAATTTTTATTCCACTAAATGATTTGAGATCTATACGTTGCTATAAAATTTACGGAACATAATACAATTTATTTTTGGTATAATCGTTTGTGACACGAGATATAGTTTCGTCCATGGCTCATGAATTTTGTCATAGTTTTCGTGAGATCTCTGGCACAGAATACGAGTCAAATCTTTCACGATTTGGACAATGTATGTTTTTATCGATGGCTAAATCCATCGTAAATGGGGTCTAAAATCTATTTCTTACACCAAAAACATTAATCTACCTTATAACCTACCGAATAATAAACTCATTTTAAAAACTAGGATTTTATTTTTTAAAAAATTCAAAAATTGTATGTGTTAAAAAAGAGAAAGTTAAAAAGTTTTACATAAATTATTTTAAAACTGAGTATTGTTTGTGGATTTATTGAAGAAATTAGGTCTTGAATTAAATAGATTTTGATCACATAGAGAGTAAAAAGAGTGTGTTTTTTTGTTTGAATTTGTTGTAGTGATTTCATGTAACTATATTTATTGATTATGATTTGTTTATCCCACTATGTTTAGTACAATAACCTTTTTATAGTTATTATTATATATTCAGTTGACGTTAATAATTGTATGATTATATAATTCTAGTTACTCTTATATATGTTTGTGTTGATTAAGTTTCTCAGTAAGAAATCAATTTCTCTCAAAACTAAGAGAGTTTATATGAGGAGTTGAATTTGATAAGACTTTGAATCCAAAATTTATTTGCTACCAAATATATTTAAAATATTATTTAAGGAATATTATTAGGAAGTTTCTAATAAAAAAATATCATTGCACTTAACGTTTTTTATACACGAGACTGCCTTGTAATTGATTTATTTTGAAGATTTATATGTAAAGGTATATATATATATGAATAATCCTATTATATCGTTAGACTATTGATGTTTTCTTGGTGTAAATCCATAGGAAATATTCTTACTTAGGTTGATTAGATTATGGCAAGATTATAATTTACGTGATTCGTTATTCTTTCAAAACATGGAATGGTTCCATCTCGAATGACTATATAATTATTTTGTATAAAATGTTACTTTTGATGTATGATTTATTTATGCACATGGGACACATATCAACATCAAATACGACCACATAAAATTTGTTGATAAAATAATTATGATTTGAGATAGTGTTATCAAACAAATATCGCGTTAAAAGTGTTCATATATAAAATTTAATTGAGAAAATATTTTATAAGAAAAAGTAGTACATCACCAACCATGTACTCAAAATTATTATTTGTACTATATTATTTTTTACAAACTATACAAGATATTAGTTTAATGTTAGTTCAATCATTTGAATTTATATACAAATTTAAGTCTATAAAATTTGCAAAGTCTGTCCGAGAATCCTAGATAATCTTGCACGACTATTACAAATCATGATAGATAATGGTATGGTAAGTAACAATTAGCTCTGAAAGTTTCATTTTTAATGTCCAATTTAAGTACGTAGTTTACAAATAAGGTAATAACATATTCTTACATTTGGTTTTCATGTATATTTCTTTTATCTAAATTGTTGTAGTTTCTCGTGCCTTAGAATTAAACCATGTGACAAAAATTTCAATTAATTATTTTTATTAAATTGGTTCTATCTGGTTTGATCATACTGATTAGAATTTTATATATTTATACGTGTGTTTAATATCTAATTTAGAGGAGAAGAAAAAAATCATATTTTTATCAAATTTTTATAATATGTTTAAAAATAATCAATATTTCATTTTTTAGTAGTTTGTGTTATTGTTTTAACATAAGTAATTTAGTTAAGATATAAATTATTTCTATTGTCCTTTGAGTTTTTGCTAACATAATGTTATACAAAAAAATCATCCTTTTTTATTTGACTTTTTTATATGTATTTAAAAACATATAACATGTTAGATTAATATTAATTGAATATAGTAGAAATATATGGACTAAAATTTGATATTTTAAAATAAATAAAACTATGTTACAAGTGTTAAAATATCCATAACTTTCATTACAAGGGATATTATGGAAACTCTATAATCATATTTTAAGATAGATGTTCAACCTAATATCACAATCAAAATGAAAAAACATGGTCAAATTTGAGGAACCTCTTGAGTCTTGTAGCCCATAAATTCTTAAAACGTTTACCTAACCCTAGCAATTTTAAGTCTAAATCTAAACTCATTTGCATGTATGATTGATCTTCAATCAAAATATACTAAAATTTAATGTTGGGAAATCGATCATCTTAAGAGAATAAGTATTACCAAGTTCGATGGAAAGAACAAATAAAAGAAAGTGTAAGGAAAACCAAGCACACAAGATAATATTATCCGCATTATGGAAATAATCCTACTTCAACGGAAAATAAATACTATGTTTTATAAACAAGAAGGTTAGAGAAAAACTCTTCAAACACAAAGGACTCGATCACTAAATGTTACAAAAATCTCATCGTTTACAAAGATAACGTGATTCATAAAATATTCAGTATTTATATCTCACCTAATTTCTTTCTCCAATATACCATAGCTTTCTCAATAGAAACAAACACATACTAGTCATTGAGCTCGTCATTCATATAAACAATCCTAGCTTTCTATTTATTCTTCTATTTATAAGCTTAAGAAAAACTATAATTCTTTGACACAGAGTCCGGATTAAATCTCATTAATAAAGTAGTGTAATAAATTGTTAATATTTTAAAATATGAACATCATAAATAGAAAATATAGATTAATAAGAAACCGCATTAATAGGAAATCCAGTTAATAGGAAAACGAGTTAATAGGAAAACGAATTAATAGGAAAACCAATTAAATAGGAAGCCCAATAAAATTTGAAATCTCATGAAATAGAAGAAGCCATTTTAATCAAGAACTTAAGCACATTAGTATTTTAAGCTTGAACCCATGTAGCCTCGGTGGACAGCTTCAGACTAGGTCATCGATAACATGGGTTTGTCTTATTCTCTACTCTTTTGGCTTAGGTCTTCCGCACCAGTAGAAAATAGCATGCATGCCTTTGGCCAAAACTATATTTAAGGTTCCAACAAACATATTTGCACATATGTCTTGACCACACCTTTGTCTTGAGAGAATCTAATAATTCCTACTTATTCATATCTTTGGCTTGTCCATATATGGCACATGTAGTCTTTCAGAAGTACCCATGTTGACGTATTACTTCTGGCATATACCTAACAGTTCCCCACTTAGGCTTATAGTAACTCCAACGTCTATTGCATCCGATCTTCTACTCTTTAGAGATCATTTAACCTGCATTTCAAACTTACAAAAGTTTTATGTAGTTTGTGAGATTTGAAATTGAAAATACCTTGGTCATACCATCGAGAGAACTTTTTTTAAAACAATCTTAGAAAACTTCACTTGCTCTATTTATGCCACGTCTCAAATGAAGTAAAGCTTGATATCTACATGTTTTGTTTGCTTAGGGAACTTCACATTCTTCATAAAATAAAGGGTAGTAAAATTATCGCATAAGAGAATCACATCTTGCTTCATACTATTGAGTTAACTCAATCATCCATTCAGATAAATAACTTCTTTCATGTATTCTGTAGCATCCATATATTCAGTTTATGTACATGACGAAGCAACAAAGCTAACGACTCCTCCAAGCAAGGTGAATAGATAACCCGAAGTAGACTTTTTGTGTCAAAAAACCTACATAATCAAAGTCCACATACCCTATTAACATTATATTACTAATATCCTTCTGATCGTATTACAACCCTGTAACAGTCGAACCTTTAAAGTATCTTATTAGAAACTTGAGTGCATGTCAATGCGACATCCTTAGATTTGACATGAATATGCTCAAAACACTTGCAGTATATGAAATATAAGGTTTCATGAAAATTATAGGATACATAATGCTACCAATGACATTTAGATAAGGTATCTCTAATATATACCTCTTATTTAGTAGCTTCTATTGGAGCTTGAGTAAAACTAAGTTTAAATTGGAAACCAGTAAGAGTTCTAATCTTTTTGGCTTCAGATATAATGAACTCCCCTATGACCTTTTCTGTATATTCTTTTGAGATAAGAATAAATACCCCTCAACATCTTCATTCTAGATAATAACACCAAGTATCATCCCTACTTCTCTCATATCCTTCATCTCAAACTCTTCTTTCAGAAGAGTCTTCACCATTTCAATAAACTTCTTATCTCTTCACACTATTAATATGTCATCCACCTACAACAATAATAAAACATATCTCTCCATGTGTATTTCCATTTTCCAATAGCTACATACATGTTTGATCGATATCATATAACGATCAAATATTCCATTCCACTAGCTTGGTGACAGTTGTAATCCATAAAGAAGTCTATTAAACCAACACACATCATATTCATTCCATTCTTTAAACATTTTAGATTGGCACAAGTAAATTATCTTTTCCAATTCACCATGTAAAAAGGCTGTAGTAACATCATCTGATCATGTTCAAGATAAAATCTGACAATAACTGGCATTTAAATGATCAAATGATATTTATCCTTGATTTCATATAATTTTTATAATAATTTAAATATTATTTAAATTTAATAATGATTAAAATAAATTATTCTGTATTATTTTATGTTTATCAGTGAAATTAGATATAAAAGAGCAAAATGAGTCAAAATAAAAAAGACAACTATATTTGAAGAGAAATATAAAAAACCAAAAACTTGAAAAAAAAATGAGAACTAAAAAACACAAAAATAATTGGTTTAATTATAACATATTTATTATCATTAATTTTGTAAATTATTATTATTTTAATGGATAGATGGCTTTGGTTATAAATTCAACAAAATAGAGAAGAAAAATACATTTTTGAAAATTCAAAATTCTTAAACGGAAGATTAAATCAAAATTCATTATTTTATTTTGATTTATTCTTCTTTATTTATCTATTTTTAATTTTTTATCGATATGTAAAATTCTATTTTTATTTTAACTTATTCTTACGTATTGGTCTTTAAGATTAGTCGTTTTCATAACGTGTGAAATTAATTACGGGTTAAATTTGTTAATAAATTAGATTTAAGTTGAGTTTGATAGGTGATATCTATTTTGGATCTGTACTAATATCACTTGGTTGAATTAGTACTACACTATGCCATAATCTAATAAAATCTCAACTAGGTTTTCAGACCAATTATAGTATTATGGGATGAGAGATACAACCAAACATAGGGTAAAAAACACCAGTCATCCTCCACGTTTACCGATTGTAACAAGTTAGTCCCTGTCTTTTGAGACCGTAATAAAGGGGTCCTTGTCGTTGTATTGGGTAGAACAAAACCATCATTTTCGAGTCTAGCCCAAAATTTCTCCCAATTATACCCTTTGACCAGCCACATCAGCGATCCACGTAGCACGCTGATGTGGCAACCGTAAAAAAAGTAAAATCAGTTTTTACTTTAACCCACTTCTTTTACCCTTCTTCCAACCCTTAAACGCGACCCGTTAGCCCTAAACCCATCTATAACTCAGCCCAGCCCAACCTCTAACCCATCGCTCACTTGAATCAACACTTGTTGCTTCAATGCTCTTATTTCTCTTCTCCTTAACCCTTCTCCAACTTCCAGCTGCACTGCAAATCTCGCCACACAACTCGCAAATGGATGCTTTTCTAAGAACTCACTGCTCTTCTCTCTCCTTCCAACATCGTTACCTTCAGTCACTGCCATCTCAATCAAATCCCCACCCAGCTCTGATCTCTGCATTTCAACAAGTTTCGCTATCAGTTTCTCTTCTAGCATTGCATTCCGGTTTCCTTGTGGTCCAAGAAATGTATGATTTTGGGTATTTGTTTGTTTGTCACAATTTCGTCCAAAAGTGGATATCTTATTGATTTGATTAAGCGACAGAGGACTTTCAACAAACAGGTGGTGCCTATTGCTAAAAGAGCCTGGATCGTTGAACCGATGAACACTTGACCGACGAAAACGTCTTTGTTGAATCGAATTAACGCCGATAAACAAAAAACAGCGTGTTCTCGGATTCTATTCGATTGGTTTGAGTTACAGATACACGACTCGAGCGACGAGAAAACCTTTGATTTGAGGATTAGATCTTGTAACTCGCGGTTAAACCCTTCTATGACTCGGGATTCGAACTGAGTCAATAGCATAACCAACTCGTTGTCGTCGTCTGATTGCTCTTGTTGTTGCGGACTCAGAGCTTCTGTGAGCGTCTCTACGCTCTCTCGATCGATCCAAGCTTGAATTTCTGACTCGATCGAACCGGCCACTCGGTATATGGAGTGAGTCGACAGGCGACGCGTCAGGAACATTCTCAGGCCGTGACCTCTTGCTTTCTGGAGCGTGTCGATGAGGGATTTAAGGTTGGAGAGGTGTCTTGAGAGAGAGAAGATAACTCCGGTGCGTTCAAAAGAAGTGAGTCTGGATCGTTATCCAGCTCTAACAAAGCTTTAACAGCGGAGATTGACTCGTCCGAGTCGGGAGTTGGGCTGGGCTGGGTTATAGATGGGTTTAGGGCTAACGGGTCGGGTTTAAGGGTTGGAAGAAGGGTAAAAGAAGTGGGTTAAAGTAAAAACTGATTTTACTTTTTTTTACGGTTGCCACATCAGCGTCCTACGTGGATCGCTGATGTGGCTGGTCAAAGGGTATAATTAGGAGAAATGTTGGGTTGGACTCGAAAAGTATGGTTTTGTTCTACCTAATACAACAACAAGGACCCCTTTATTACGGCCTCAAAGGACAGGGACTAACTTGTTACAATCGGCAAACGTGGAGGATGACTGGTGTTTTTTACCCACCAAACATGCAATAAGGTTAGTTGTCAGTTATCGAGAGACAAAGACAAACTTAAAAAGAGAGCTTGACTTTGAAGAATGTATATATAAATCAAATTATATTATATGAAAACCATATAAATTGTTGACACATGTTGAAATAAATGTGGAATGTTTTATAATATTGATAATCTTGAAATTAATTTATTATTATTTAAAATTATTTATTTCATCAAAACCTTCCAATTTGGATCTTTTGGACCAACAATTAATTAATTTTTATTAAATTAATACTTTTATCTCGAATTGTAGATTTAAAATAAAATAATTTCCCTAGGGTTGAATATTCCGGTCTTTAAATACTCATAAAATTAAAACAAAAATCGTACACTTGTAGTTTATCCATCATCGAACCCTTATGGAGGTTTGTTTCACAACTGGTAAAAACATCTCATTGAAAATTTACACCCTCCTTTTGCGTAAAGCCCTAAGCCGCTAGTGTAGCCTTGTATTTGGGTAACTAAATACCATGGATGCATGTCTTTATTTTGAATATTCATTTACTCTCAATGAGCTTCTGATCATTCAACTACTTCACAAGAACCTAGGTGCCAATCGTTTTTAGATATCTCAATTTTTTCATTCATGGTTTCAAGACACTTACTTCTCTTTATTAATGCTCTTTCTAGCATCGTGATACTGTTCTGGTTCACGAACATCTCCTTTTATTTTAATATATAAAATAAAACTAATAATATCAACAAAATAATACATTTCCGGACACCTGCTTGGTATTATTGCTATATCTATCACCAATTGATAATTACGAAGCCCATGTTGTCTTCCAATTTGATCACTTAAAGGCATTAGAACACTAGACCCTCTGCAATTTTCAAAATCGTAAAATGGTTGAACTTCTTATGTGTGACTTGAAGTTTGAACATGTCTTAAATCATCTTCTGCAGAAGCATCAACAACTTGAGTCTCTATATCAGACTCATCATCAATTTTACATCATTTCTCAATAATAGTAGGTTGGGTCTCCACTGTCTTCTTCGATGGCATATCCTCTTTATTGAAAACCAAAAAATTTCTTGTTACAACTTTCTAATTTTCAAGCTCAAGACACCACAACCTATACCTTTTTACTCATTTCGGAGAACTGAGGAACAAACATTTTGATTCTCTCGACTAAAGATTATCTAGAGATAATCTTATGCCTCTCTCAGGTCTAGGCCACTTGAGGATAAAAATTTAAGCTTCATAAATAGAATTTTATTTATGAGATATGCAACCATTGTCACGACTTCTGTCTAGAACCTTTGTCCATTTCAGCTGTATGAAGTATACAACTAACTCTTTTCATAAACGTTCGGTTCATGCTTTCAGCAATTTTGATTTGGTGGGGAATCTCATTCACAATTCGACAAATCTAGAATAACCAGATTTGTACAATAGTTAGTGAACTCCTTGTTCACGTATTCAAAAACATTATTAGTTTGAAGCTTCTTCAATATTTTTCATGTATGATTTTTTACAAATGTCTCCCCGTTTAGAAAATAAACAAATAATTCATCTTTGATTTTTAAATTATTACCCATACTTTCTTAAAATAATTATCTATCATAGATATAAAATACCGTGCATTACCTTTAGTAGGTCCATATGTCGTACCTCAAAGATTTGAACGAACATACCCAAGCAATGCATTGGTTGTCTGGTTTTTGGGCAGAAACTTCACCATCTTCATTTTATACAATACATACCTTTCACAAAAGCTCAGCTCCTGAACTTCGACACCATATTTCCACGCTTGAATGCTTGGCTCACCAAGTTTTTTCTCACTTAAATGTCCTAACCAAAGATGTCATAACCTGGTAGAATATTTCTATGCATGAGAAACTCTCTTAACCACTATGGAGCCTTCAAGAACTAGCACATCATTAGTCACATACGAACTTATAACAACAAGAAAGCCTTGTAATACCGTTACTTTCCACTCTCCATTTGTATAAGTAAAATATTTCTCATTGAATATCCCAATAAAAAGAAGCTTACGTCTAACTTCGGGTATGCACATTTCGTACGTTGTTATTCACTTCCTTTATTTATGTAGATAACTTAAGCCAAACAATCCCAATCTCTTAGACAAGAATCATAATCTCTGAGGCTGAATTCATAATCAATTATTCTTAGCTATTCAAACCAATTCTTATTAGAAGTTATATGAAATGATGTACCCGAATCTAACTCCCATTTATTTTGGTACCTGCAAAAATAAAAAGTCATTAATCTACCAGCTTACTCATAATTATCAGATATCATTCCAACATCTCAATCTTCGATCTTCTTTTAGTTGTTGTCCTTTTCTTTATCTAAACATTTCCTACTCATATACCATTTTTTCTTACATACCCAACACGTCACTTGAGAATCAGTCATAAGCCTTTTAGACTTAGACCAAGAGTTTTTATCCTCTTACTTGAATCTTTTTTTCCTTGCATGCTCCTCACATTCAGTATGTTCCCTTCAGAGTAACCCTTCAGAACAGTCTTCCTCTAAATATCTATGGAGTTCAAGGCTTCATTTCACTTTGACCATCGTAAGAGAGTCTTTATCATAGAGCACGATATCTATAAAATATTCATACTTCTTTATAATAGAACTTACGAGGAAGATTGATGAATCATTTTTTGTACACTTTTATACCAACTGCATTCAAATTGAGTATGATTTTGTTGTAATCTTCTAAGTTTCTTCGGATCTCTTTGCTATTATCTACTGACAACATGCAAAGTTGTTACGTTTTCATATAAATCACCTCCAATGGATTCTATATCCCCAACTTCGTAGGCTCTTCAGATACCTCACGAAACACTTCATCTCTCAAGCTCACTATGAAGGTGTTATGAGCTTTAGATAATATAACAACATCAACTTTATATATTTTTTGTCAATGGAAACAACCAATTCTTTCCATACCATATAATTATTTGTTTGGATACTGGTACGACCTCTGGATGTTGTTGCATCTCTCTTTGATGTTGTTCGAGTCTACTTCGACATTGGTAGTGGAGTCTATCTGTGTTGGACGAAAAAGCCAACGAACGGTACATTGAACTCATCATCTTCTATGTCTCCGTTCTAAGGTTGGGATTTCCAGGTTGTTGTTGATAGAATGGTTTAGGTCCGGTTTGTTTGAGCTTGGTTGTTTTGGTTGGGGGTTAGGTTGTTGCCTTGGATGTGACGTCATTTTTCTTGTTTTTTGGGTTGTATTTTTTGTTGTTTCCATGGGCCTTTCAACCGGTACACCGGGTGCAAGATCTGGATTTCCACTTCCTTCAAATCTTCTAAATATTTCTCTTTCAGCGTCTGCCAACTTCAGTGGAGCCTCCACAACCTATCAAGTGAAGGACAACCTAGTTAATACAATTATGCGTGTTTTTTTAATACAATCAACAAACCATGCGATTTATTTGGTTCAAAAACGTGTGTGTTGTATGTTACCAACAATATGCGTGTTCTATTATAATACAACTATATTTGTTGAGAGTTGTTTTATATTGCAACCCTAAAATATAACTTTCAGAATTGTTTATAATGAATTTTTAGAGTTGTTTTATACTGCAACTATATGTATTTCATATTACTAACCATATATGTGTGTTATAGTATACTAAAATATGTGTGTTATATATTACCAACATTATATGTGTTATGTTATGATAAAACTAAGCGATTTCTTTACAAACATCTGATAAAAATATGAGAATATATATTTAATACCACCTTATCATCTCCATGGTTGATGGTTTGCACTCCAATCCCCACCATTTGAAGCATCTTGAGATCATGTTCGGCTTCGCAAAAGTTTGCCCAATATTTGTGTGCTCTATGATGAAGGGCTGCATCATAAAAAATATTAGCATTAGAACATCTTCATTAACTTATATCTAATTAAGTAGCAACATTCTTATGAACGGAAGTGAAACACAACTGATAACTCTATCGGGTTTTCCGGCAGCAACACATGTTCTAATCGAGTGGAGAAGCTTCTGCAAAGAAACAATATAAACAGTCGAGCAACGTTCTCCAGAGCATGTTCCCCCCTCGCCTGATGGATTTGGATATATCTTCCTGTAAAATACGGTAACATGTTATATTAGTGCAACTGAACATCCTACTTATAGCATAACTTAGATTTAGAGGTACCTTTATGATAGCAGTTGATACCATTTTTGTATTTGTCGGGCCAACGTTTCTTGAACTTTTAGACATGAAGTATGTTTGCATTATCCTGGTATCATGTTCGGCCCCGTCTATTTATCGACCTCAGAATCCTCCATCTTTTGTTAAAGGCATATCGTATGTGTCGTGCTTATGAAAAAAAACAACATTTACATCATTGGTCGTTAAGTTGACCGGTTGTGACTTTATTCGGAACGCATCCTCTTCAACCGAGTACGTCCTTATAATTTTCTCAATTAGTGGATAATATTTTTTTTCATCGTGGAGATCGTATGACACCTTCAAAATTGTATAAAATGGTGTATCTTTTGTAACTTTAATGTGGGAAAATGTAATCAGTTTTTTTCATCCGATACAGGATGCTCGCTTAGAACAAAACTGAATGCACAACTAACATCTGTGAAAGTTCTTTTAGACTAACACAAATTTTCCCTACTACAACACAAGCAAAGGAGTTCTTCAATCCAACAACCTAAGAGGATGCGAGTTGTTCAAATGTGTAGATGATGAAGATGCAAATTGTTTATAAATTTCACATGTACGTTGACAGAAATCGGGAAATAAGAATACGACCATTAAACCCATAAACAGCAGAATAAATCAGAACCTATAAACAATACAGCACATAAAAAATGAAACACAATACATGCATCTAAATTACCTAAGTCGACCAAAAAATACGCAGAACCTACTGTATGATACACGATCGTAATACCAAATTTCAGTATAACTAAGAGACACCGATTGTAATGAACCATCTAAATGCACTTTAAACTGAGTTTAAACACAAAAATGTATGTAAATGCACTTTAAATTCAGTTTAAACACAGAAATGTATAAGCTTTATTAGAATTTCATTACCTGTATGTAGCTTTCGTTAGTCTCTTCATTAGTGTATATTCAATGGGTTTGTGTAAATAGGTATTATTCATTTGGTCATACAGCTAAAAAACCTAATGTCGACCACAAAATACCCAAAACCTACTATATGATACACGATCGTAATACCAAATTCCAATATAACTGAGCAACACCAATTGTAATGAACCATCTAGCTGCACTTTAAACTAAGTTTAAACACATAAATGTACCTAAATGCACTTTAAACTCAATTTAAACACAGAAATGCATAAGCTTTATTAGAATTTAATTACATGTATGTAGCTTCCGTTTGACTTTTCATTAGTATATATTCAATAGGTTTGTATAAATTGTTCTCCGACGAAATTAGATTTTCGACGATAGTCGTCCGGCAGTAGTATATCAAAAGAAGGACAAAAGTCAAATGTAAAAGTTTGTATTTGAACTTACTAATTAAACGGATATAATGGATCCCATGAGGCAAAAAATATTCAAACCTAGAACCTTTTATTTATACCAGTGAATATACTTTTGTATTTTTTTTATCTGGATATCTATTGATACTATGAATTTTGAAATACTCTCTGATAATAAGACAGTCAGCGTGCATTTACAAATATTTTTTTCTTTTCTTTTATTATTGTATATAAGCTAAAGCTAATTAAATATTGATTTAGAAAAGAAAAGTTGGGGATGCTTCTTTATCGAGATCTAAAACAACCCTATATCTGATCTTTTAACTTACAAGTTGATTAAACTATAATATACTCTTACAAACACGATATATGCACGGTTGATTGAAATTATTGATAAATTCAATATTATAAAAGCTGGTAGGTGTGATGTCCATGCAATGCTACTGTGGGAATGGAATAATTTATTTAAGATTCATGGTTCGGTTTGTCCAAACATGGTGAAAGTCGAGGGACACTTTTTGGAAAGGAATAATTTATTTAAGATTCATGGTTCGGTTTGTCGGAACATGGTGAAAGTCGAGGGACACTTTTTGGAAAGGAAATCAATGATTTGGAAACATTGTAGGGAAACCATTTTCGTATTTTTAGCTGAAGAATATTTGAAAACCAATTAAAACATCATTTATTTCGTAATTTAAGCGGTAGGACCGATATTTATAAGAACCAAGGACGAACACGTTTTCGATTAAAGCTTCATATATATATATATATGATATTATCAGAATGCAATGATACATGTTTGTAGTACAAAAGCAATAATAGTACAGGTAATTTTCTTGTCTATATAGTAGATATTTAAACGGACTTATAATTTAACCAAACAGGTGTATCGGAATTATTAAAAATAAAGTTATTTAGGGTAGTTGAGTTGGTGGAGTACGGTTTGTTTGTGATTAAACGTCATGAGTTTGAGTCCTTTTATAAACGTTTTTTTGGCTGAGTTTGTCATCTTGTATGGTTTACCTTCTAACGTTGGTTTGCAGACTATTGAGTCAAACTAAAGATTTACCCCACGCGAACTCATTGAGTAGCGGCTACGAGTTCCTTAAAAAACATTTATTTATTCATTTAAAATTTTAACTATAGTATAATATTTAACGATTTTAATATTTAATTTCTATATTTAATATTTATATTCTTTTATAAATTTAAATGAATTTAAAAAGTATAGGTTAAAATAATTCGTCTACGAAAGTATTATTGAAAAGTTAAATCCGCATTCAACATGCATAGAATTGTAAGATTTTTTTACGACTTAGCAGTGAGCCGAAATTATAATGCCATTATTTTAATAAATTTTACCTTGCATTGTATTAGATATGGATATTGATTTGATACGACTTTCATTATTATTATTTGTACCTTTAAACCATGACTTTTTATTAATATTTTTAAAACATTAATACACACTGCTCTTACAGTTTTAGCGAACCAAAGATCAAAATCTCAAATAAAATATTCTAGCCTACATCTCCTCTTCTTATTCAGCTTGCATCTTCGACAAAAACCAAAACTTTCCAACCAATCTTGCATGCAATTCACCCATTCTTTTAATTCTTGCCCAGATTATGCCTTAAAACGAACTTAGAAGAGATTTACCAACCAGAGAATCAGGAAATCCAAACCTTGCATGTGATCAGAGAGCGATTCAGGAAGATGTGCGAAATTTGCGTCCAGGTACCTTCTTTATACTGAAATTCTTCTTTACTAAGTAATTCTCAGGTAACCCACACCAATTCCTTCTAAAAAGATGATGGCACGAAGTCTATTAGGGATTTCAGTTCCTTCCAGGAACAAATTCCTATTAGACTGATGAGTGTGCTTCACCATCCACTTTGCTGCTGCATGCTGTTCTCTGAAAATGTGAATTACCTTCATGTTTGAGGAGATTAGTTTGTAGCAGCAACCAATCAAGGGTTTAAGATACCATGGGGCTCTTCTTGTGAGCAACATTTGAGTCAAAATACGTGAATCTGTCTCAATGTCTAACAGGTTGATCCCCTTTTCGAAATAGAAATGAAGGCCATCCAACATCTCTCTGGTCTCCGCAATAATGGGGCTACCCTTTCCATAGACCTTACCATAACCAAATAGAACTTTCCCTGAGTTATCCTTGACCAGACCTCCACCAAAACATTCTCCAGACTCAGCACATGCCCCATTCGAATTTAATTTATAACGACCTAATTTAGGACATACCCAGCTAAGAGAAACTGGGATGTTAAGCCTTTCAGGATGATTTATACATCCAATTGAGAGGCCAACGTCTATATCCTTGTCCCAATACTTCATTTTGAAAATATTATCTCTGTCTAAGCTCGAGAGGATGTAAATTGTGTGACCTATCATATTCTCACAGCTTATGACTTTACCCTCCATCTTTATTTTATTCCTTGCGTTCCAGATTACCCAAGCTATGATTGTGGGTATGATGGTGCGCAGATGAACCACTTTTCCGGTCGACCAGAACCAGGGTCTCACCATGTGAGAGAATGATATGTTTCGTGTGATGTAGATGTTAAAATAGGCAGCAAAGTAAGACCAAACTTGCTAGGGATTTTGACACTCTATAAAGACATGATTTATATTTTCAGTATTGCAACAATGCTGGCATTTTGACACTAACTGGGTCTTCCTTCTTTGCAGGACAGTATTCACATGTAAGCAGCCTTTTAAGGATCTCCAGAGCAAGAACGAGAACTTGCGAGGCGTGACGTTGTTCCACAGCTTTGAAAAAAAGTAAGATTTATGATATTTTTCCCTTACTTCGCACCAGGTAGCCTTAGAGTTAAACTGACCATCCTCACTGAGTGTCCAGTTGATGGCATTAGTGTTATTATTGTTGATAGCCATCTTAAGAAACTTTTGGATTTGATTCTGATCCAAAATGTTCTCAAGCATAGGCATGTTCCACTTGCCAGAATCCCAATAGTCCTTGACCATAGTGCCATTGTATAGTCTTTTGTCCTCTTGCCTAGTAAAAATAGTGAAAGCCTATGTATGACACCACCTGTCAACCATTATCTCTATGTTACCTTCATTTGCTTGCCAAACAATGTATCACTCAGCCCTGTCCCTTACTCTCCAAACTCTTTTCCATATGGAAGAGATCTTAGGATTAAGAATCATAGTGAGAGGGTGGTTATTATTAAAGTAGATTGATCTCATCAGCTTTGCCCAAATAGAATCCTGCTTTCTCAAATTATAATATAATTTGTATGAAAAAACATCTACCATATCATTAATTTTGCGAAGATCCAGCCATGCCTCTTCATAGCTTTTACAAAAATCAGACCACTTGCACCAAATATTAGCAGCCTTAACTGTTTTAGAACCCCATAAGAATTTATTGTAAAGAGTCTCCAACTTTTTTATAGTGGATTTAGGGATTTCAGTGTTTTCAGTGTTTTGAGCATGAATATAGGATAAGAAGCCAGAACATACTGAATAAGTATCAGTCTTCCCCCAAACGACAGAGTTTTATGATCCCATTCATTAATCTTACTTACAGTTTTTGTAATCAAAACATCGAAATTTCTCACACTTTTTTTGTTACTGATGACTGAACCCAGATACTTTATGAGGAGATTACTTTGCTTGAATCCCAGCAAAGTTTCCAGGTTTTTAGCATAGCTGGTGGTGCATCTACCAGAGTTAATAACTCTAGACTTATCTTTATTTACAATCTGGCCAGAGACTTCTTCATAATGACTGACTAACTTCATCATCTTTTTTTACAGAACTTGAAGCCCTATTACAGAAGAGCAATATCTCATCAGCAAAGCTCAAACTAGATAAGTTCAAATTCCCCATGTTCTTGTAGTTAATTGTAGAGAATTCTGTGTGAAATCTTTTTAAACCTCTTAGAAAGTACTCTTGGCCTAATATGAAAAGACTGGGTGATAATGGATCACACTGTCTAAGGCCTTTATTTGACTTGAAAAAGACCTTAGAGACTCCATTGACTACAACAGAAAACTGGCAGTTCACCATATTTCTTTCAATCAATCTAAGGAAATCATCCCTGAATGATCCCACCCTTGAGAAAAGCCCCGTGCTCAACTGATATAAGCTTGGGGAGGCTAGAAGAAAGCCTATTGTTGATAGTTTTAAAGATAATTCAGCTTAGAAGGGTAGTCAAACTAATAGGCCTGGAATCAGTTCATCATTTAGGAGCTTCCTTCTTAGGAATCAAGCAAAGGACAATAGCATAGATGCTCATAGGAAAGTCACCCTCAGCATAGAAATCCCTTATTGCATCACATAAATCCTTTTTTATGATAGGCCAGCAATACTTATAAAATTTTCCATTGTACCCATCTGGGCTTGCTGCAACGTTAGAATTCATACCTTTAACCACCTTATAAATTTCGGTATCCATAGGAAAACTCATCAGCATATCATTTTCTTCACTAGTTACCAGATTAGGGATATAGTCATTTAGAATGTTAGGGTACCAGGGATTAGGAAGGTCAGAAATAAGGTCTTTAAAATGAGCCACAATAGACTCTAAAATAGCTTACTCATCCTCCTCTCATCTGTTACCAACCAATATACGAGAGATTTTTAATCTCTTGTGCTTCCTTTTTACATAATTGTGAAAGAAAGTCGTATTCCTATCACCATCTCTAGTCCAATTAGTATGCGACTTTTGAATCTAGTATTCTTCTTCTCTCTGAAGTAGCAATAGGTGATTTTCTTTGGCTTTTTTAAGAATTTCATTGTCCTCCACTGAATTAGTAATTAGGACTTTTGCTTCAAGGGTATTAATCTTCTCTTCCTGACTTCTTATGGAGTCAAACACATTACCAAAGACAGACTTGTTCCATACATTTAGATTGGCCTTTAGGTGTTTAAGCTTGAACCATAATTTAAATATAGGGGTCCAGAGTATTCCACAGCCCAGCATTTCTCCACAAAACTATAGAAATCTTCATGAATGCACCACATGTTTAAGAATTTACACGTTGATTTCTTTTTATAAGTAGTAGTAGCAATATTAATTAGCAAATGGGAATGGTCTGAGCATGTCTTAGGGAGATGGATAACAGAAGTGTCATCCACAGTATTAATCCAATTGCCATTAACCAATGCCCTATCAAGTCTTCTTCACTGCCTCCCATTAGACCAAGTGTACTTGTTTCTAGAGAACCATGCATCCACTAGATTACAGTCTATGATGAAACTATAGAAGTACTCCGTATTAGCAGTAACATTAGTAGTGCAGTGTATCTACTCCTCAGGGTAAGCAATGGTGTTAAAATCACCAAATAGAATCCAATCGTTTACTTCATTATCAATATTCCTTAGCCCATCCCAAAGAAGACACCTTAAACTTCTAATGCACTTTGCATATAACAGTCACCAGAAACTCCTTGGCATCAAGACAATTCCTAACCTTTAGGTGAATAAACTGGTCCTTATTTATCAGAACCTCCACCACAAAATCTCCACTCCACATCACTCATACCTTATTATTGATGTTACATGTAAAGCCATGAAACCCAAGCTTGAAAGAAATAGCTGAAAGCTTAGAAATACAAACCATAGGTTCTTGAATAGCGAGGAAATTTAGCCTCCTAGCTCTTTTGATCGATCTTATTCTAGCTTGAGTTTCCTTATTGCCAATACCTTGAACATTCCAACTTAGAAGTGCAATAGTCATTTAAAAGTTTTAGAGTTTCTTGTAACATTTTTATATTGCAAACATTTGGAGAAGATGATCCCCTTTGAATTTAACGTTCTGACCTTCTTGATCTTCTTCAGTTCTGTCTTCTTATCAGTGATACTTTTCTTTACAGGAGACTGTGGTAAGCTTCCAGTTGTTTCCTTAGTTGGAGAAAAACTTTCAAATAGGTTATTCAATGCCAAACTACCAGGAGAGTCTCCCTGATTGTTTGTTTCTAATTCAAGAATGTGAGAGCCCCTATCATTTCATTTCTCTCCACCCCAATTGGAGGTAACTGGTTTGTAGATAAGTCTTTGCTCATACTTGTTTCCCCCCTGAGATTCTTTTGTTTCATTTACAATTACTGAATTTATTTTATGCTCTTTCATCTCAAGATGAAATGCAGGAAGACAACCATCCAACAACCTTGGACTGGATGATTTTTCCTGAGCAACAATCTTCCTTTGAACTGTATTTTTACAATCCTCTTCTGAGTGACCCAAATGAGCACAGACTTTATAATATTTAGGTAACTTTTCATACACCAACTCTTGCAAAAAATAATGATACCCAAATGCAATCTTGACCTTCTTAGGTAGAATTTTGGACACATCCAAGATAGCCCAGACTCTACAGAAGTTATGTCTTTCCCTGTTAGATATATGAATCCAAACATTAAGAAGAACTCCAATGCTTTTTGCCACAACACAAATTGTGTCCTTGCATTACATATACTCATGAACATTAGGTAAATCTATGAAAACAGGGTTTTCAGGGTTTTCCTTATTAGGGTTAAAATTAGGAGACCACTTGAAAAGTCTCATTATTTTATCCCCTAGCTGCCACACATTCCTACACCGTAATCTCTTTAGGTATTCAAGATAGGAGAACTCAATGAATATGTTCCTATGATCCCAACTAGATACATTGAAAGCACCCTTAAAGTTGAATTCATCAAGAAAAGCCTTAACTATAGAGTAGTTAGGCTTACCGGTTGCAAACTTCCCCACTAGTGTATGAGTAGATTTTTTGTTTCAGCAATTCAAAGTCCTCTGCTTCAAAGTTTGTCTCCACATGATCTTTCTCCTTAATTATTGTCACATTTGATTGCACAAGATTGGTAGACTTACACTTGAAAAGGTCACCGAATGATTTCTTGTTATCTGATGCATCTGCCTTGCTTGCTGCAGAGTCAAACATCGGATTATTTCTAATCGTTGGCAGATCAGAGTTGGATTTAGTCATCCTGACTTTCATATCATGATCTTCCGATACATGATGTCGCAGAGAGCCATCTCTATTCTCCATTAAGACGAAAAGATCAAGCAATCAAGGAAGAAGAAGCCTTAGACTTGGGGATCATTCTTAGAGCAATCTTGTTAGCTGTGTAACTAACTTTTTCCATAAAAGTAGAATTTCTACGACTTCATTATTTGTCAAAATTGCAAACTTATTTAGTTGTATATTGAATTTGGAAGCTTTTCATATTAATTCATGGGGTCCTCATTGTTGTTCTAAATAAAAGTTAGGAAAACTGGACTTTAAAAGTTGCATTAATTTTTTTTATAACGGACCGGTTGAAAGATGATGATTCTCTTTTCGTATTCGTTGAACTTTATCTTATAAATACATTAATACATGTAAATATAAACTAATTAACAAATTCATATTTTTTTGTCAAGAATTTACATTCAGTTGATATTTTAAAGATTGAAAATCGTTCGTAAGGATGTATTATCGATTGTGATCAGTATAAAATTAGAGGATATTTGGTATCAAAATATTTGTATATGGTATTATGAGTAGTTAGAAGATCAAGTTGATCCTCATTAACTGGCTTTTAGTATGTATGCTTTGTAGGTAAGTCTATTAATTTCACCCGTTTCTTTTGCTAATTTGTAATTATACTTTTTTTTGGTGAAATGAAAGCTTAAATTAATTAGAAAAATTCATATATAGTTTTGGGGTATACCCCTCAGCTTACAGTAATTAAAATTATAGAGCAAAAATAGAGGTGCCCAAATTTCGATTCCCGAATAGTAACATAAGTTTGTAGCATGCAAATGTCAAGGAAACTGAGGTGACTGAGTGGTGATTCCATGATTGTCCCATTCGAAACTCCACGCTCCAGTCCAGACAGCGAGTACAGTGAGTCAGCCGAAGATCCTGTCAGAGGATATTACCATTTTACCCTTGCCTTTAGCCTCATCTGTGCATGCCCTTTTGGGGGGAGTCCACTTCCTCGCCAATATCCACCATCTGGTCCTCACTGATAGAAGGGAGACGAGATCCGGCCGCATTCTCTGGTTCAATCTCAGATGGATCTTCCTCCGAAGATGAAATCTCTCTTGAAAATACCTTATGAGAATTAAGGGAAGGTGGCTTAGCATGGGCCATTTTGAATTTCCTTCCTTTGGGACCTTTACCCGCATTTCCGAAGTTACGAATCAGAGAAGGAAGACCATTGGTACCACCGTCCCCCAATAAACATTTGTTGTTATTTGGACCAGCCCTTTGAATGGAAAGGATTTGAGTGGACCCATGAACTTTAGACACTCGGCCCAAAGGGAGAGGTTTTTTTGAATTTTGTCTCAAGACGACTGTGGGCTGGGGCAGAATCGATGGGCTTTTGGAATTAGACCCAAAAAAAGGGTCTAAGCCCAAGCCAACCGGTGAGCCCATAGAAGAGTCAGAACCGGGCTTCTCTTTTGGGTCAAAGCCCAAACCAACTCCAATAGGACTCATCGAATGAGTCAGAGCAGTCTTCTCTACTCGATTAGAACAGATTAACCCTAGCCTGCTGTTAGAAACCAGATCGCCTCCAAGAAGACGACCGGCCTTCTCTGCCAATTCCGACCAGCTTCTTGTCGATTCCGACCAGCTGCTTGCAAACGAAACGCCTCCAGTGTGCTTACCGGACCAGCTTCTTGCAATCGAAACGCCTCCAGTCTTATATGCCAGTTCCGACTCCTACAAAGCCAACCGGACTCCCGATTTTGACGCTCCCGGAGTCGAGCTAATCTTCTCAGCCGATTCGGACTCAACCAACGCCATCAGGTATTCCGAATTCGAAGCTCCCTAGCCGGTCTTCTCTGCCGATTCCGTCCATCTGCTTGAAGTCGACGGTGTTAATTCCGGTTCAGTCCAAGCGGCAGTCCGATTTCCCGATTTCGACTCACCTCCAGGAATCCGGCCAGTCATCGCCGCTGATTCTGATTCTGCCCTAGCATCTCGGTTTTCCAAGATCGACCCAGCCAACACCGTACAGAAAATTCCAGTTCTCTTGTCCCCCGGATACGAACCCGATTTATCATCGATCGATCAGGTCTTTCTCCCAAGAAGGCCGATGGGGTGAGAGTCAGACCCGAATTTTGGAGAGGCCGGTAACGGCGCTCTGGTTCGATACTTTAGGAAATCCATTACAGGAGAGCTCTCCGAAGATTGGAGGCCAATTACACCATAGGAGCTCGAGGAAGCTACCTTCCCATAGATGGAGCCCGACTTGCTCGAGCATGGAGTGACAGTTATCTTCGTGTGTCGGAACAGGGCACAACACTCCAGCATGAAGAAAGAAGCCTAAAAAGAGAAATATATACAAGAGAAGAAGTTTTCTCCTCTTTCAAGCCATAAGGCTTGAAAGAGGAGGTTCGAAAAACAGATAGTAGAAAACGAGGAGCTTTGGGGAAAGAAAGAGAGAGTTAACAATGGTGGAAAGATTTGAAAATACTTTAGAGAGAGAAGAGAGTTTCTCTCTCTAAAGAGTCGTTCTAAGTTTTCCGGATACTCTATTTATCAGTCCTACAACATAAATGGCTTAGTTCTTTTCTTAGGATTTTGTTTTTACGTCTTTAGATTGTATAACATAACTAAAAGTTTATGTAAGTATGGAGTCAAAAAATTTAACGAGGATGTCTTTGCTCTTTATTTCATTTCTCTTATCTCATGTGCATGTCCATAGCGTGCAAGTTTTTATTTGTGTCTAAAATATTATTACGTTTTGGTGTTACTGTTTCATTTTATACGTATCATGATTAGTTGTAAGTGTAACAAAAAGAACAAACGAGAGAATAAAAATAAAATTCTTAGAAACGACTAGGGTTTTTGTATTATTTAGAAACAATTTCTATTACATAGTGTATAAACTCTTATTTATAAATAAAACATATGAGCTAACGGGCTTGGGCCTCATATCTTTAACACCATCTCTCAAACTCCCAATGCAACAATAATAAGCATTCAGAGTTTGTCACAAAGGAAACGGGACCGCGTTGTTGACTGAGATTTCGTGAAAATATTAGCAACCTGCAAAGCTGATGGAACATATGGAAGCGAGATGGTGCAGATCTTAAGATGATACCAAATGAAGTGACAATCTATTACAATGTGCTTCGTCCTCTCATAAAAAACAAAATTATTTGCTATATGCATGATTCTTTTGTTATCACAATGTAAAGAAGTGGGTTTAGTAAAATTAACCCCCATATCTGCAAGAAGCCACCGTAACCAAACAATCTCACATGTGGTCACGACCATAGCACGGTACTCAGCTTCAGTAAACGGTCTAGAGACAACATCTTGTTTCTTATTTTTCTATAAGATTAATCAATCTCCAAGGAAAATACAGAAACCAGTAGTAGATTTTCAGTTATAAAGATCACTATCCCAATCAGCATCGTTATAGGCATGCACTTGAAGTGAAGAGGTCGAAGGAAACGAAATGCATTGGAACTGAGTGCCACGAAGATATCTTAATATTCGAAGAATGGCTCCCCAATGGCTGGATGTAGCAGCAGAAATAAGCAGTAATAACCACTTGAACATCATAAGTTATATCTGGTCGAGTAACTGTAAGATAGACCACCAGTCGAAGAATACCGAGCATTAGTTTCAAGAGGAGTATCTATCGTCCTGTTATCATAAAGTCGTGCTCGCTTGAATAAATGAGATAAGTATTTTGTTTGTGAGAGAATATAACCTTTTGGAGAGTGAGCCACCTCAATACCTATGAAATATCGCAATAGTCTCAAGTCCTTCATCGCAGAGCGATGAGCCAAATCACGTTTTAGTTCCTCAATACCATCAGTATCATCACATATAATGATCATATAATATACATATAAGGATAAAATAATCCGTCATGCACTCGTGCATCTGATAAACAAGGCTGAATCATGATTACTCGCAAGAAAACCAAGTGAAGTAATAAATGTAGAGAATTTTGCAAACCGAGAACGGGGAGCTTGTTTGAAACCATATAAAGCTTTCATAAGTCAAAAAACTTCACCTAGTTGATGAGAAACACTTGGAGGATTCATGTAAACCTTCTCAAAAATACATTTTTGATATTTAGTCGGAAGATCTTCCACTAGCGAACGGATGCAATTGCAATAAGAGTACGAACTTCACCATTTTTTCCACTGGGCGAATGTCTCATCATAATATATACCATGCTTCTGTGAATACCCTTTTGCTACAAGACGAGCCTTATATCTTTCAACAGACCCATCAAAATTTGTTTTAATTTTAAAAACCCATCGAGAGCGGAGTATATGCTTACCGGATTAGGGTTTAACTATATCCCATGTATGAGTCTGATAAAGAGCGGTAAGTTATTCAACTATTGCATTTTGCCAACGAGGATCAGAAACAACGTTTTTAAACGACTGAGGTTCATATAAATCAGGTATGTTTTCTATAAAAGAGACGAAAGGAGCTGAGTAAAAAGAATACGCAAAATCTGGGAGTTTGGTAGACTTACTTGTACGAGTAGATCTTCTGAGGGGTGGAGATGGTGGTTCACTAAAAGAAAAGGTTAAATCAGGCTTCGATGGAGTACAAGTAATACCAGCTGTAGTCGATGTCTCATGAGCTTGCACATCAATATCAATGGGTATGTCACTATTATTTTCAAAATGGTCAACATTATGAAGTTTGGTACTTGTTATATCATGTGATTTCGCTGAAATCTAATAAAACAGGAAATGCTCAATAAATATAACATGTCAAGAGACATAAATTTTCTTACGAGTGGGATCAAAACAACGATAACCTTTCTGTCTAACACTATAACCCAAGAAAATACATATTACGGATTTATGGCCCAATCTTTTGCATTGTACATGAGGACAAAGGATAAAAAATGTACATCCAAAAACTCGTAAGAAAGAATAATCTGGAAGTTGTCCATATAACTTCTGAAAGTGAGACATCCCTACATTATGAGCAATGGGAATTAGATTAATCACATATACAACAGTATGAATTACTTCTTCCCAAAAAATAGTAGGAGCCTCAGTAGATAAAAGTAAAGAACGAGCAGTCTCAATAAGGTGACGATGTATGGACCCCAGACATGAGAATGAATAATATCCAATAGAGCAATAAAAGAAGTGACACTTTCATTAAACGGTAACACCTAAAATTTTACAAGTTTACAACCACTACAATCCAAGATAATACAAGTGTTTAGCTAATTTAAAGCACTTGTAGAGACTAAATGTTTTAAATGCGATGCATATACATGTCCAAAATGAGAATGCCAAAAATAAAATCGGACGATGAAGGATTCAAACGAAACGAAAACAAATCAACACCAGAGGCAGTAATATCAGTCAATTATGTTTTCCACTATCAACACCATAGACATCAACATCTATTACTTCGAGTTTCTCTAAAACATAGAGTTCTCATATTTTACGACTTATTCAATCACTCTTTGAGTCTATTGATTTTTTATAACACAAATAGAATCAGAAAACAAGACACAATAACCAGATTTCCACAATTGGCTAATCAAAACAAGATTCAAAACAAGGTTGGGAACATAGTCAACATCCAATAACGATATATAAGGGGTACAAATAGAGCCAATACCCTATAGTAACATTGGGGTAGCACTAGCAGACAAAACAGATATGGGTGAAACATGAGACAATGAAACAAAGTTCGACATGTGAGGTGGTATATGATGAGACGCACCTGAATCTAAAATCCACAATGATGAATCAAAACCTGAAGTGGAAGACAATGACATACCTAAAGGGTATGCAAATGTAGACATAACAAAGTTCTTATTATTCGGTTTGTTACTAGTAGACTGTTAGAAAATAATTTTTTCATATCACATTCGCAATAAGATATACAATCTCAAATTGTCAAAATCAAACAATCAAAAGATACCAAATCCAAATTGTCAAAATCAAATCAAACCCCAAATCCAAAATCATACCAAGTCCAAATTCAAAATCTCAGTGGTCTAGAAAAATCAAATCGAATACTTAATCAAATCCAAATCCAAAACCAAGTCCAAATACCAAACTAAATCCAATTTCCAATTTCCGATTTCCAATTTCCAATTTCCAATCAAAATCAAAATCAAAATCAAAATCAAAATCAAATTGAATTCACAATTTTACCAACAAAACTGATGCACTGTTCCAGTAGCGATTTATCCTGAACCATAGCATCGAAGAATAATCCAACATGTCATATTTAAGGATTGGATGTTCGAACACATTCTCCAGAATTCAGCGAAAAAGGACATCGTTTTCCTTTCGATCGGATCGTTTGATTGGTGATGCGCACAACAGATCCGGAAACCAAAACTTGTATCTATTCTGACGAAAATCATATCAAAATTTCCAACACAAATTCAATCGAAAAACAAGAGAAGAATTGTAAACCACACTGTTAAAAACAAAGAGAGAAGTAGCCGCAGGAGGCGGCTAGGGTTTTGTGTTTTATTAGAAAATGTTCCTTTTTATATTGAATTGTTTTTTTATTGAATTAAATCATTACAAGTTGCGCTTGTTTCACTAGCAATGGTAATAAGGCTCACAATATATAGAGAACTTAGAGGCCTATACAAGGAGACTTAATACACTGATTTATAGGGAGAAGATTAAGGACAGTATGTGAAATCCCAAATTATAGTGGTCAATAGTTGACCCCAATTATTACTCCATGAATCCAGCTTTCCAAATTTAGTCGAATATTCTAACACTCCCCCCTCAAGTTGTGTAGTGGGATCACCAATACTCAACTTGGATAAAATTGATTCGAATGTTATTGCAGCAACCGCTTTTGTCAGGATGTCTGCCAGTTGGTCTTTGGATCTAACAAACGGAAGTTCGACTGTCCCATCTTCCATATTTTCTTTTATGAAGTGTCTATCTATTTCAACGTGCTTTATTCTATCGTGCTGTACCGGGTTCTCTGAAATTTTAATTGCGTCTTTATTATCGCACATTAACTGAGTTGGACACTTCAGAGGGGATCCGATTTCTTTCATTATCTTCTTTAACCAAAGTATCTCGGCAATCCCCTTAACGATTCCTCTAAATTCTGATTCAGCACTTGACAGTGATACTACTTTCTGTTTCTTACTCCTCCAAGTCACCAAGTTACCTCCAAGAAGAGTAAAGTAGCTAGCAGTTGATCGCTTGTCGTTAGGATTCCCTCCCCAATCAGCATCTGTGAATACTTCAACATCAAGGTGTCTATTTTTCTTAAAAATTATGCCTCTTCTTGGTGTGCCTTTGATATATCGAATAATCCTCATTACTGCCTCCATATGGTGTTCCTGAGGATGATGCATGAACTGGCTAACTACTCCCACCGCGTATGCAATTTCGGGTCGAGTGTGAGCCCGGTAAATCAATTTCCCCACCAACCTTTGGTACTTTTCTTTACTCGCTGGTCTGGCCCCTTCAATTATCTTTAGTTTGTGATTCACAACCATAGGAGTGTCATTTGGTTTGCAATCCACCCTGCCAACTTCAGCTAATAAATCCAATATATAGTTCCGTTGGGAGATATAAATCCCTCATATTGACCTAAGATTCTCGATTCCTAGAAAATACTTCAATCCCCCAAGGTCTTTCATTTCGAACTCCTTGAAGAGGTTTTTCCTAAGAGAGCTAATTTCTTCTTCGTCATTCCCCGTTATAATAATATCGTCGACATATATTATAAGACAAGTGACTAATTCTCCTCTCTTTTTATAAAACAAGGTATGATCCCCATTACTCTGTTTGTAGCTATACTGCTTCATTGCCATTGTAAATCTCCCAAACCAACCCAGGTGGGGTTCCATATATACCTCTTCTTCCAAGTCTCCATGAAAGAAATCATTCTTTACATCAAATTGATGAAGAGGCCAATCTTTATTCGTGGCTATTAAAAGCAAAACTCTGATAGTGTCAATATTTGCAACCGGAGAGAACGTTTTAGAGTAGTCTATGCCATATGTTTGTGCATATCCTTTGGCAACCAATCTTTCCTTGTGTCACTCAATGGTGCCATCGGATTTATATTTTATAGAAACACCCATCTATACTCGACTGTTTTCTTCCCTTGTGGTAACACACAATTCTCCAATGTACCATTCCTTTTTAGAGCTTCCATTTCGGTATTCATTGCCTCATGCCATTCAGTCATCTTCTTAGCTTCTTGAGCAGTTTTATGGATTTGTTCAGAGAAAATAGTAGCTGAAAACGCCTTTGCAATCTTCGTCATTCTTTTCCTGTCCGTTTTTACCGGATATGTAGAAGCACGGGGAACGTGTTCCGGTAAATATCGGTCAGGAGGAACCCCTCTATTTTTTCTTGGGGGAAGAACGGAGTTTGAGTTTCAACAAATGAACTTCCTGAAATGTCATGGTCAGTAGCATTTTGTGAATTACGACATTGTAAATTGTTTACCTCTTGATGGATAAGTGGTTTGATGGATAAGACCATTTGTTTTGAAAAAATTATGCATTGTTTGGTTGACAAACTCTGTTCCATTATCAGAACGGAGAATCTGTATTTTTTTTTCAAATTGAGTCAAAATCATTTTGTAAAAACAAAAAAATATTTCTGGTACTTCCAATTTATGTTTCATGAAGTATATCAAAGTCATTCTTGAGAAATCATCCACAAATAAAACAAAGTACCTGATTTGATTGTTAGTGGAATTTGGTGTTGGACCCCAAACATCAGAATAGATTAGAAAAAAAGCATAATCCACTCTAGTATTACTTTGATTAGATGAGACCCTACGATTTTTTGCAAGAATGCAGGTTTCACATTTCTCATGAATGGAATTATTCAAAAAAAGACTAGGAAACAAACTTTTAAGAGAGCTAAAAGAAGGATAACCAAGTCACCGGTGCCATAACCAAAGTTGCCTTTCGGTTGTTCCTTGAGCAAGCATGGCATGTCCCTTATGAACTACCTCATCAATATAATAGAGACCTCCTTGTTCAGTACCACACCCAATGATCTCCTTCGTACGAATGTCCTGTAAAGTGCAAAAAAATGGATACATAAGAACCACACAGTTGAGTTGTTTTATCACTTGACTAACAGATAATAACTTTAAGGATAATGAAAGAATGTAGAGGCAGTTTTAAATTTCTATTTTTTCCGAAAAAATAATTGAATCTCCCCCTTTGACTTCAAAAATTTCTCCACTAGCAGTCTCAATATGGGAATTCTTTGGAGATGACATGTCACTAAAGTATTTAGGATCATAAGACATGGTGTCCGTAGCCCGCAATCAAAGATCCATTTCATTGATTTCTCAAACCCTTAACCTCCAAGTTTTTCATAGGAGTTCACCGCCATTCCTCCGAAACTAGTGCCACTTCCTTGCTCATTTTTAGTCGGATCTTCACCGCCACTTGTAGACGAAGCCCGTTTGACATTAGATCTGAAACGCTGGTTATTTTTCTCCTTATGAGCGTCCTCCCACCATTCTGGATAGCCAACCAGCTGGAAACATGTCTCTTTAGTGCCTTTCTTCATCCCACAATGAGTGCAATACAACTTGGATTTATCTTCTTTCTCTTTGGATCGGAATTTAAACCTTTGTGCAAAATCTTTAGCAGCCAAACCCATTCCAATTTCAATCGACTCACTATCAGAAGAACTTGATTTTAGTATATTAAGCCAGGCCACTTCCCTTCGTATTGTAGCATATACTGTTTCCACGGAAGGAAGAAGATCCTTTTTCAGGATATCTCTCTTGACTGGTTCCAGCTTGTCATTAATCGCCATTAGCAATTGATAGTCTTTGTTCTTGAGTCTTCTTATTGTATATCTGAATGTCTTCTGGGATGTTCTGCAGTTTGTTCCACAAGTCTTCTAGTGTATCGGACCCTTCCCTTAATGAATTAGCCCTCTTATGAAGGTCAAACACCTGTAACGAATCTGTACCAGAACCGTATGTGGTGCCTAACCCATCCGAGAGGGCTTTTAGAGTGGGATATTGCGAGACATTATTCACTAACCTCTCCCCTTTCCCCCCAATTTCTTTCTTCATCAGGTTTGCCCATAGGGCATAGTTGTAACCACCGAGTTTAATCCATAGGGATAAATTCTTGGGGTTAGTTGTTTGTTGTTATGTTGCGAGACCATTTCTCAGAATGACAGCAATCTGCATTGTTAATTCATCAGGAATTTGACTGACCACGAATTCATTGTCAGCCATCTTTGTTGAGGATGTTCAGAATTCCCAGAATCACACGTGCTCTGATACCATGTTAAAAATAAAGAGAGAAGTAGCCGCAGGAGGCGGCTAGGGTTTTGTGTTTTATTAAAAAATGTTCCTTTTAGTATTGAACTGTTTTTTATTGAATCAAATCATTACAAGTTGCACTTGTTTCACTAGCAATGGTAATAAGGCTCTCAATATATAGATAACTTAGAGGCCTATACAAGGAAACTTAATACACTGATTTATAAGGAGAAGATTAAGGACAGTATGTGAAATCCCAAATTATAGTGGCCAATAGTTGACCCCAATTATTACTCCGTGAATTCAGCTTTCCAAATTTAGTCGAATATTCTAACACACAAAAGCAGATCCAAAACAAAACCAAAATCCAACAATAATATAACTCAAATAACTCAATAGATTATACATTTATCGAATAATAACTCAAATAACTCATTAGATTATTTACTCCCAAATCAAAACAATAATACAACTCTTTACCGAATTTTAACTTGCTCTGTCAAGATCAATAATAATACACAATCCAAAATTGCCGAACAGATCCAAGTTTTCCGAATAAATCCAATTCCAAATTAAAATTTAATACTAATACGAAATTGAATACTTGATAGATCCACGAAATAAAGGGATTGCTACGCTTTCTCGATCAGATTACTCCAGGATCTGATACTATGTTAATGAACAAAAAAAAGAAAAAAAAGCTGCTTAAAAACGGCTATGATTTTTATATTGTTTAGAAGGTTTTTCTATTACATCGTGTATATGTTTTTATTTATAGATAAAAGATATGAACTAGAAGCTTTAACTTTATATCTTTAACAGTAAGGACTAGTTTACTTTTATGTTATTTATTTATTACCTAAATAAAAAAGTTTTAAATATCTTATCAAATACAAAATTGAAAAGTTTAAAATCTCAATTACTCAAATTCTACGCTGTTTATATAACATTAAGTAAAGAGCTCGAGTTATCCTTAACTTCTAGGTAACTTTTTATCTAAAAGTTGTTAAATAAATTATATTAAATCTTTATAATGTTTGATCTGGATATCCTAAATTAATTTATACTTTATTGACTAATCCTATAATAAAGTTAGGTGAAGTAATGACTAATTTTACAATTTGTGTAAGCGACTCTTACTTACAAGCTTTATCTTTCTAATTATTGAAAATCTAATAATATTTGATTAGCTTCTTTACTAGTTTAATTAGTACATTTGAGCTTAATCTCACTATATAAGCTATATATATACTTGGTGTAAATCCATACGGAATATTCTTAATTAGGTTAATTATATTACGGTAAAATTAAGATTACATGATTTATTTATTTATTTCAAATTGAAATGGTTCTATCTTGAATGAACATGTAGTTATTTTGTACAAAATGTTAATTTATTCACGCCTATGTGGATAAATATGAACATTAAATATGAAAACTAAACCCTATTTAAAAAAAAATGTATGATTTCAGATAGTGTTATAAAAGAACATTGTCTCGTTAAAAGTGTTGATGTATAAAATTTAATGGAAAATATTATATTAAAGAAAGTAGTGCATCACTAACAATGTACTCAAAATTATTATTGTATAATATTATCTATACGAACTATGCAATATTACAATTTACAGATTTAAATATCAAGATTAGATAAAATGCTATCTAATGCTAAATTTACAAAATTTGTAAAAATCCGTACGAAATTCATAGGTAATCTCACACAACTAACTCAAGTCTGTTTAGTTGAGTAAAGCATGACTAAAAGTCATGAGTTCGAGTTTTTTTTATATTACTTTTAGAATTTCATTTTTAAGTAGTTTGTCTCGATCTCCACAATAGTGTGATATTGTCAATATTGTCCGCTTCGGGCCCACTAGCCCGCGCGGTTTTGCTTTTGTTCCACCAAAGCAAATAATTAGGAATCGCTTCACCAAAAATTCCAATGCTGAATATATGTTGTATCTGTTTCTTACATTCACAAGGCTTAAAAGTTATTATATGTATAATTTTTATTACAACGTGAAATTCTTGAAAGTCTAAAATCGTATTGTGGGTTAAAAGTTCAGTCCGGTCCTACACTTAATGCGAAATTATTGTTAAACTTTGCACAAACATTTAGAGATATTTATGACAAATAGTCAAACTACCACATTTTTGATAAAATCTAAAGTTGACTTAAATATACAAACAAAATCCAAATCATCTCAATATGAAGTTAATTGAACTATTAAAAATATGTCTTACAACTCAGTACTACAAACATAAAAGACACCAGTCTAGTGCATAAACAAATGCTTGGAAATTGCTACACTAAAATTCAAATCATCTCAATATGAAGTTAATTATACTATTAAAAATATCTCTTACAACTCACTACTACAAACATAAAAGACACCAGTCTAGTGCATAAACAAATGCTTGGAAATTGCTACACTAAAAAAATTCAACATCTAAAAATATGTTGTAAAAAAAATCACATTCACAACGCTTACAAGCGTTAAATATCTATAACTTTCATTACAATGGGAAATTCTTGAAACTAAAATTGTATTTTAAATCAGAGGTATAACCCAATATCACACGCAAAGTGAAAAACATAGTCAAATTTCACGAACCTCGCGAGTCTTGTAGACTACAAATTCTTAAATTGTTTACCTAAATTGAGTAATTTTAAGTCTAAATATAAACTCATTTCATGTACGATAGATCTTCGACCAAATATACTAAACTTTAATGTTGTGAAATTGATAATCCTAAGAGAATAACTATTACCAATTATGATGGAAACAACAAATAAAAGAAAGTGTAAGGAAAACCAAGCATACAAGACAATATTATTCGGAATGTAAAAATAATCGTACATCCACAGGTAACAAATACTATGTTTTATTAACAAGGGGTTAGAGAATGACTCTCCCAACACAAAAGACTCAATCACTCTATGTTACAAAACTCTCACATTTTACAAAAATACATCATTCATAAAACTCTCTATTCAGTGTTTATATATCACCTCAATTCTCTCTCTGAAATACCAACACTTTCTCTCAGTGGAAAAAAAACACAAACTTACTGCTCAGCTCATCACTCACACTGCAAAACCATAACTTTGTGTTTCTTCTTTTATTTATAGGCTTAGGAAGAACCATAAATCTTCAACAAACTCTCAATATTAAATCATATTAATCAACTACGATATTAAATCAGTAATCCTTTAAAACTAAAAACCTCACAAATAGAAAATATAGATTAATAAGAAAACAACGTTAACTTAATAGGAAATTAAATTAATAGGAAACCTAATTAAATAGAAAGTGCAATAAAATTGGAACCCTCAAAAATAAAAGAAGCCAGTTTGATCAAGAACTTAAGCCCAATAATATTGAAGCTTCAGCGGACAGCTTAGACTAGGTCATCGGTAACATGCATTGGGCTCAGTCTCTACTATTTTGGCTCATGTATGTTCCTTAGTAGAAAACAACCAACATGTCTTTGGCCAAACTTTCATTTAGGTTCTATCAAACGTATTTTCACCTAAGCCTTGGTGACAACTCTTTCTTGACAGAATCCAACGGTTTCTACCTATACATGTCTTTCATTGATCCATCTTTGACTCATGTAGTCCTTCAAAAGTACCTAAGTTGACGAGTTACTTCTAGCATATACCTAGCACTTCTCCACCTAGCCTTATAGTAACTTCAGCATCTGTGTCACCAATGTCTACTCTTTAGAGACCAGATCACATGCATCCCAAACTTGCACAAGTCTCATGCAATTATTGAGCTTTGAAATCTGCAATACCTTGGTCAAACTATCTGGAAAATTTTATTCGATAGCAATCTTAGCCAACTTCACTTGCTCTCTTTCCGTCGCGTCTCATACAAAGTGCTGGTTGATGGAAACATGTTTTTTTGCTCATGGAATGTCATATTCTTCATTAAATCAAGGTTACTAGTATTATCGCATAACATAATCACATCTTGATCTATACTATTGAGTTTAGCCAACAATCCATTCAGCCAAATAGCTTCTTTCATGGCTTCCGTAGTTGTCATATATTCTATTTATGTACATAACAAAGAAACAAAGCTAACCACTCATCCAAGCAACATAAATAGATAACCCAAAGTTGAATTTCGTGTGTCAAAGTAGTATCCATAATCAAAGTCCACATACCCTCTTAAAAATATATCATCAACATCCTTCTAATTGTAACATAACCCTAAAACAATCAAACCTTAAAGTATCTCATGAGACACTTGAGTGCATGCCAATATAGCATCCCTGAATTTGACATGAATATGATCAAAACACTTACGATGTATGCAGCATCAGGTCTCTTACAGATTATAGCATACATAATGATATGTAAAATTGGTATAAGGTATCTCCAACATATACTTCTTATCTGCACCTTTGGTTGGTGATTGAGTGGCACTAAGTTTGAGTTGGACATCAATGGGAGTTCCTACCTTTTTGGATTCAGACATAGCGAACTTCTTTAGTACATTCGGTATATATTCTTGTTGAGATAAGAATAAATACCCTTCAACATGTTCATTTTGGTATCAACACCAAGTATCATCTTAGGCTCTCCCATATCCTTCATCTCAACCTCTCCTAAGTCTTCACCCTTTCAATCCACTTCATATATCTTCCCGTTCTTAGTATATCATCCACATACAACATCAATAATATATATCTCTCTATGTGTGGTTCCCCATTCCAATCGATAAAGTTGTCATAGGAGCCACAAACATACTTGATCAATCTCATATAATGATAAAATATTCGATTCAACTACTTTGGCGACTGTTTTAGTCCATTAAGAGATCTATTAAACAAACAAATTTAATATTCCTTCCCTTCTTAAAAATATTTTAGCTAATGCATATAAATTGTCTCTTCCATTTCACTGTATAGGAAGGCAATAGTAACATCTATATGATCTAGTTCAAGATCAAATCTAGCAAAACTTGATAGTCGAATGATCAAAAGATATTTTTCTTTGATTTCATATTACTTTTATATTAATTTAATTGTTAGTTTAATTTAATAATGAATAAAATATTGTGACCTAGTTTAATTTTGTGTTTATTAGGAATTGAAAGATAAAAAAGTAAAAATGAATAAAAATATAAAAAACAAGATCGTATTTGAAAAGAAAGATAAAAAACCGAAAGCTTGAAGAAAATAATGAAAAATCAAAAGAAAACAGAGAAATAAATAAATCAAGTTTCAAAAATATAACTAAAGTCACTGTAGAATGTTTTTCTAAATTTAGTTAAAATATATTTTATTATCATTAAACTCGTTAATTATAAATGGATAATTGATTTTGGTTATAATTATTCATTGAAAATTTTGCATTCCAAAACCAAAAGCACGTTATTTTTTTTATATCAATAAGATTTTATTATGAGCAAACCAATTGATTATGAATTATATTTTATATAATTAATAGATAAATGGGTTTGTTTATAAATTTTACATACTAGATAAGGAAAAAAAATCTTTGAAATATAAAATTCTTAAACGGAATATATGATGAATAGTTGTTTTCTTCTTTTTTTATTCTTCTATTCTATAATTTTTAGTAATATTATAAACAAGATTAGCATGAGTTAAAAAACATTAATGGTTAGAAAGCCTTTGTAAATACAATTGATATGTAATTCTATTTTTTCTATTATTCTTTAAGATTGATAGTATTTGTAATGCTTGGGATTACTTACCGGTTAAGTTTTTTGATATATGAGATTTAGTTTGAGACTAAGAGGGGATGTCTATATTAGATATCTACTAATACCACTTGATTTAATGAGTAGTGCGCTATGGCCATGACCCAATAAAGTCCGAACTAGTTTCTTAGATCTTATGTTCTTATTATTGAAGATATGCAATGAGAGATACAACCAATCATATAATACTGTCGCTTATCGAGAGATAAAGACAACACTCATAAATTAAACTGTATATATTATATGAAAATAATATAAATTGTTGATACATGTTTAAATAACTGTGGAATATTTTATAATATTTATAACTATTAAATTAATTTATTATTAAATTATTTATTTATTGAATCAAAACCCTCAATTTAGATCCTCTCGATCAAAGTTAATCTTTTTTTTATTAAATTAATACTTTTATATTGAATTAAATATTTAAAACAAAATAGTTTCCTTAGGGTTCGATACTTGAGTCTTTAAATACTCATAAAACTATAATAGAAATCGTACACTTGCGATTTATCCATCATTGAACCTGTATGGAGGTTTGTTTCACACATGGTGAAACTATCTCAATAAAAATAAACACCATCCTTTTGTGTAAAGCCCTTAACCACCAATATAGCGTTGTATTTTGGTAATTCAATACAAAGAATACATGGTTTTCTCTTAGAATATCCATTGACTCCAACAAACTTCTGACCCTGTGGTTGTATTACAAGAATCTAGGTGCCCATATCCTTGAAAGATCTCAATTTTTCCTTCATAGTTGTAAGACATTTCTCGTTATCATTGATCTTCGTAGCATCGTTAATAACTTTCCGATTCAAGAACATCTCTGTGTGTTTCAATAGACAAATCAAAACCAATAATATAAACAAAACCATACATCTGCACATACTTGTTTGGTCTCCTTGCTCTATCTATCACCAATTGATAACTATGAAGTCCATGTTGTTATCCAGTTTGATAATTTGGAGGCCCTAGAACACTAGACCTTCGTCCATCCTCAAACTCGTAAAATATTTGAATTTCCTATGTGTGACCCAAAATTGGACCATGTCTTAAATCCTCTTCTTTGACAATACATAATCAATTTCACATCTTTTCTCGATAATACTAGGTTGGGTCTCTACCATCTTTTCAATGACATAACATCTTCAATGAAAGCCACGTTCTTGTTTATCAAAACCTTATGATGTTCAAGTTCAGGGCACCAAAACCTATACCCTTTTACTCCTTCCGGATAGCTGAGGAAAAAAAATGAATGCTCTCGGCCAAAGCTTGTCTTGCTTCACACGTGCATATGGAGCATATTATAACACTCTTAAAGCTTAAGGATTTCTTTGGTCCATGCCTCATGAGGACACATAAAATTTAAGAGTCATAAATGGACTTGTGTTGATGATATATGCAGCCATTTTTACGACTTCTCCCCAAAACCTTCAGCCTATTCTAGTTGTATGAAGTATACACCTAACCTTTTTCATAAAAGTTTTGTTCATTATTTTAGCATTTTTGTTTTGTTGGGGAATCTTACTAACAATTCGGTAAATCTAGAATGATAAGATTTTAAAATAGTAAGTGAACTCCCTATTCACATTCTCCAAACCATTATTAGTCTAAAGCTTCTTCGACACTTTTCATGGATGATTATCAACCAATGTTTCTCAGTTCACAAAAAACAAAAGAAAATGATTCATCATTCGTTTTTAAAATTATTATTCATACTTCTCAAGTACATTGCACCACCTATAGTACGTTCGCTGTCGGACATAATGAACATACTCAAGCAATCCATTGGTTGTCTTGTTGATGGGTAAACATTTGACCATCTTCCTCTTATCCAATACACACCTTTCACAAAAACTCAACTTATGAACTTTGGTACCATCATTCAATGCATACATGCTTAGTTCACCAAGTTTTTTCTCACTTATATGTCCCAACCAAAGATGTCATAACCTGGTAAAATATTTATATGCATTAGACATTCCCTCAACCATTACAGAGCCCTCGAGAACTAATACACCATTACTCTTATAGGATTTCATAACAACAATGGATCTTTGCAATACCCTAATTATCCCATCACAACAAAAATTAGTATATACTTCCTCATCTAACATCCCAACAGAAAGAATGTTACATACAACTTTGGGCACATACTTTACATTGTTAATCAGTCTCTCAAGTCTTGTAGAGAACTAGAGCCGAACATCCCCAATTCTATTGAAAGTAGAAAATTCATCATTGTCGAGGATGAATCTTTCAAAATCAAGGATACTTAGGTCTTTAAACCAATTATTATTAGAAGTCGTATGGAAAGACTCACCTGAATCCATGACCCATTTATTTTGGTACCTACAAGAATAAGAAGTCATTAACTCATCAATTTACTCATAGTTATCAGACATCATTCCAGCATCTCCAACTTTGATCTTCTTATAGTTGTTTCTCATTCCTTTCTCTAGACAATTCCTACTAATATTCCTTTTTTTTACATACCCAACACGTCACTTTAGAATCAGACGCAAGTCTTTTGGACCTAGATCGAGAGTTTCCTCTCCTCTTACTTGAATCTCTCTTTTATCTTATGCCTCCCTTACACTCATTATGTTCCCTTCAAAGTCACTCTTCATAACAGTCTTCCTTTAAAGATATTTGGCGTTCAAGGCGTTCTTCACTTTGGTCATCGTATGATAGATTTTATCGTAGAGTATGATGTCTATAAAATATTCATGCTCCTTTAGCAGAGAGCTTAAGATGATGATTTATTGATCATTTCCTCCACCTTTAGACCAACTGCATTCAAGTTGAGTATGATTACGTTTTAATTGTCTAAATTCCTTTGAATATTTATTCGCTAATATCCATTGACATCATGTGAAGCAGTTTCTTGATTATACAATTTATTTGCTAAGGATTTCTTCATGAAAATTTACTTTAGTGGATTTCATATCCCCACCATTGTATGATTTTCAGATATATCATGCGACACTTCATCTCCCAAACTTAGTATGATGGTGCTATGAGCTTTAGACACTACCACAACATCAACTTATGTAGATTGTTTGTCGATCGGAGTAGCCAATCCTTTATATACCATGTAATCTTTAACCTTGATTCTCCATAGGTTAGAGTCATTGGATATATTGAATATTTCTAGGCTAAGCTTCATGGAACTCATATTTTATGGATTTTTGGTTTCCGAATGAGTTCTGTTTATCAAACCTTCAGATCGTCGACTGGTTATATATTTTCTTCTTTGTTGATCCGCGTTCACCGCACCACTTGTTGAGAAATAAAACATATTAAGAGAATCATTTTTACCATGTTAGATTTAAATAATAAATAAAAGAAAGCCTAAATAAAACCAAGCATAAAAGATAAAATTTAACGAGGTTTGTACTGTGGAAAACTTCTGCATCCACATGCAACAGATAATTTGTTTTATTATTAACATGGAGGTTACAGAAACACTCTTCAAACACCAAAGTTTCAATCATTATATGTTACAAAACTCTCCCAATTTACAAATATAATGTGATTCACATAGCTCATTATTCGGTATTTATCTATCATCTCACTTCTCTCTCTATAAGACTAGATCTTTATATCATTATAAAGAAACACATACTCATCGCTCAGCTCGTCACTCACGCTATAAAATCATAGCTTGTGTTTCTTATTCTATTATAGGCTTAAGGAAACCATAATTCTTCAACAGACGCTCCATCTTAAATTTTATTAACCAACGACGATAATAAAACCTCAATTCTATAAAATAGGATACTTCATATATAAAATTCTAGATTAATAGAAAATCCAATTAAATATAAATCTCAATTAATATAAAATCTAATTAAATACTAAGCTCAATTAAATAGGAAACACCAATAAATATAAGAAAAGCAGTTCAATCAAGAACATACGCCTAGAAGTGTTGAAGTTTCGATACTAGTAGTTCAGCAAACACCTTCATATCATCGGCTATATGCATTCAGTGCAGTCTCTACTCCTTCAGCTCATGTATTCGGCCTAGTTGAAAACAACCAACATGTCTTCGAGAAAACTTTCTTTTAGGTTCTTGGAAAGTTATTTACACCTAAGTATTCGTCATAACTCTTTTTTGGGAGAATCCAACGGTTCTTGTTTATACATGTTTTTTACTGGTCCATATTTGACTCATATAGTCCTTCAACAATACATGTCTTGATGAGTTACTTATAGCATACATCATATAATAAAAAGACGCATCAATCAATCTAAAATTATTAAAAACTTTAATGAAATATTTTTCGAAAATCAAAATAAATATTATTTTAAAATTAAGGATGATAAAACATTTGCTTATCTCAATCGAAGGTTTATATTTTTTGAAAATTTAAAATGTATTTTGGAAAAATATAAAATATTTTAGAAAAAAACCATTATAGATGAAGGAAACGACTAAAATATTTTCATGAAAGTTATAATATTAGAATTGGTATTTACTAAAAAATATCAGATAAAATTCACCTTGAATGAAAACTATGATTTATCTTAGATACCTCTTACAACTAAATTTAAAACGATAATGCTTATATTTAAACATTTTTATTGGAAAATGTTTTGCAAAATATAGATATACTAACCATTTATACCAAACACGAAATTTAAAAATAGTTTGATTTTATTTAATATAAACGTTATAACATATAAAATATAAAAAAGGAAAGACTCTGGAAAATGCTCCCTTTTGAAACTAGTCAAAATCCCTAAAAACTCGTCAATCCATATCTTTTTGTTTCCTGAGTTTTGCCTTCAAAACTAGTAGCTACAATTTCCAGGTAAAATTATAAAAAACTGGAACAAGCTTGCCTCATATAAATAAAGACAAGAATTAGAAAGATGTCGAAGTGGATCTTCCGTCGAGGTCAAGGAGATTTATCAGCCTCCGAACAAAGCATCACGTAGAAATGAAACTTCTACCAGAAGAAGACTCACCCAACAAGAAGACAAGATCACTAAAGATTCTTCCATTGAAGATCAATATCTCTTTCCAACAAATAAAATAAATTAGATTGCTTACACCAGCACTTTCGACAATCTCATCTTCAAGAATGACGATTCAGATTCAAACAAGAAGCAGCAAAGTCCATGGAAAAGTGAAAGGTCATTTGCTAATGCAGTAAGAGTCAAGTCTAAAGAACACAAGCACACAAATGTTCAAATCGAGAAGAAAAATGGCTTCAATGCAATTATTTTTTAGGAGAAAGATGGGTCTCGGCTTCATACTTGCTCTACTTTCACCCTGATTGCTAAATTTTCGTATAAAAAATTAAAAATTAAAAAAATTAAAAAACTCTTAAACACAACGAGGTTCTCAAGTAGTTTCAATATCTCTCAATGGGATTACTGTCATATTTTTATAGAGTTAGACTTATTAGAGGATGTTAAAAAATTATGAAAGAGAAATGTATGGTTTGTTGGCCAACATTCATTTCGTCTCTTGAAATGGTACCCGAGATTCAATCCTAAAATTGAATCCTCAGTCACCCCGGTACGGGTCTCCTTCCTTGAACTTCCTGAACATTTTTACAACAATGACATAATTTACCAAATCTCAAACACCATAGGTAGACCTCTTCATATCTGGGTTCTCTTGAAAAACAATGCCAGATATAAGTGATGTCAGGCTTGACTTAGGATAGATGTCTCTAAGCCTCTCCCATATGAAATATGGATTGGTTTTATTGAGTGAGATAGTTTTTGGCAAACCATATCCTATGGAGACAAACCACATTACTGTCAAAATTGTAATCACCTTGGGCACCAAGTTAAAGATTGTGAAAACTATGAGTTTAATAAAGATGGTTTACATAACACACAAACTAATATATCAATTAATAATGTTAATAAACCTCTCATAAAATCATTTAATAGTCAAAATATTTAGATTAAAAAACAACCTAAAAAGATAAAGTCTATAGTTGTCTAACAAAATGTCGTAAACAATTTTGAAAAAGACAATGATATTATTCATAATAATATCATCATCCATAAAACTCAAAGTGACTTTAACAATAAAATCCTTATTAATTACAAGAATGAAATCATTGTATTTGATCATGATAAGAATATGCAAATGAATAAAAACAAATATGAAGTAGTTAGTGACAATAAAATCCTAGAAATGAAGCAAGATAAGGAAATAAACTGGAGGATGTTAGTGAATGTAAGCTGGAGGATGTTAGATTCATTAGATCTAAACTTATAGGGATAAATAGCATAATTTGGAAAATATTGGATAAAATATTATAAAATACTGCTGGGAGAACATATTCTGACAACATTGTGGTAAAGCATCTCGTCAAGATTATAAGAAGCTATCTTGTGGTGGTAGAATGATACTAATAAACTGTCTTTGTGACTATTCTCTCTTATTATCTCCATTGTCAAAATATCCCAAGCAATGTCATTGAAATAATTAATAAACGTTTCAAAAACGTTTTGTGAGGACCCAATGATAACATGAATATTATCATCTGGTCTAAATGGTAGAACCTCTGCTATCCATTTGAGTGAGATGGTCTAAAATTTAGAAATCTTAAAGACATTCAATATGGTATAACTTGTAAACTTTGGTACAACTTTAGAGCCGATAAAACTGTATGGTCTAGAATGATGAAATCTATATACCGCAATGAAATTCATCCTTTTCAAATCAGATTAAAACCTACTTATTCAAAAACGTAAAAAAGAATGATTAGGATCAAGGACCTTGCTGAATCCTTTATATACTGAACTATTGGCAGAGATGACACTGATTTCTGGCTAGAAAGATAGTATTACACTATCCATTTAATAATACTTTATAGAACTGACAATAATGCATGGTATAACTCTACACAATCAATCAATTTTGGGAGAATGACGATTGCAATTATATAAAGCTTCAGGATAATGTCTTGCCTTCTGACATTAATAGAATCTGTAAATTCAACATTCAGTCTGACAAACCATATGAGATTAAGTGGAATGCTTCATTCTCTGGTGTGTTCAATTTTAAAGCCATTATTGATAGGATTAGAGATAAAAATAACCCATCAATATTGTTTAGAAAAATATGGAACTCTATCTGCCCAAATAAGTATTCTTTCACCCTTTCGAAAAATCTAAAGGGTTTCATTAGTGTTATCCATTGGTATATCTCTCCAATTATAACGTTATGTAGAAAGTTAATCCTTTCCTCTATGTCTATAAAGCATATATTTGGACATAAAAATATTGGTGTTGATTCGATTGCGAAAAGAACTCTTGAGATTAAATCTAACTTTCCTTATAACAATGGTCAGATTCTTGATAAGTTTAGGGAAATAATAGTATTAGAAAGTTTAGGAGTGGGCTACCTCAGACTGCAAAATGACTAGAATCTTATGTCTGATGTTTTTCAACAAGACTCTAATCAAATTAGGAGGCTTTAAGGCTAACTAATGTTTATTTTTATTGAATTATAGGTTCAACAAGAAGTGATTAAATATTCAAAACTCCAAGATCAATGTAGCAAAAGAATCTAAATGAAGGAAAGGGGGTGCTCAAGATGACTCAAATCAACACAAGCTCACCAGATTAGACTTGCTCCAAGAGCCAAGTGTTGATTTTAAACCTAAAGACTCTGAATTTTAACCTAAAATTATATTCGTATAGTCCCAATTGCAGTAATTTATCAATGTATATGCTAACAACAAGAACATGTTCATAATTCCTCTAGTATTTGTAACTCAATGGTTTTTTGGGCTTAATTTTATTTATAATATTTACTTTTGTGAAAGAAAGAAAAATTAAACCAAACACTAGATAAAAATCAATGTAACTAATTTTATTATCACTTATGAAATAATATATAGCTTATATAAGCTAGATCTAATTAATACTGATCCTAAAAAAGTAAGAGTGCTTCTTTATCAAGATATAAAACAACTATTTTTGAAAGAATTGTGTCTCTTATATCTTCACTCTTTGACAAAAGATCACAATTACAGTGTATATATACAGTATGGCAAAAAATAATACAAAGGGTTTAGTGCGCGTTTCCTTAAATGTATATCAAACCAATATTAAATAGCTCATGTACATTGTAACAGAGTCCATATACATTTGATTCTAATCCTCGCTCTAACAAAGACTCCCTCTGTTTCATAATATATATCTTTCTAGAAGAAATTTGTTGTTTCATAATAAATGTCTTTATCATTTTCCAATACAGCATCGAGTACATATGTTCGTCAACCAATAAAAATAGTTAACGTTCTGCACAAGTTATCAACTCTACCGATAAATTTACTTTTTTTTTATTCTTTCAAAATCATTATTATTTTTCTTAACATCGATGAAAAAACTTCAATCGACAAATATTATAATACAAAGAGAACTAGTATATATCTAAATTTTTAACTTGCAAGTTGATTAAACTATCATATCTTTACAAACATGATTTATGCCTGCTGGAGGAAAATTATTGATAAATCTAATACTACAAAACTGTTAGGTGTTATGTCCATGTAATGCTAGTGTGGGGAAAGAATAATTTATTTGAGATACCTGGTTTGGTTTGTCCGAACATGATGAAACTCGAGGGACACTTTTGTTTGAGATATGAATGATTTGGAAACATTCTAGGGAAACGTTTTTCATGAAAATCCTGATATTCATGAGAATTGAGAACTAAGACCATATGCAGCAGCGTGTATTTCATACACGCTGGCAGCCCAAGATGGTTTGGGGTTCAAAAGATGAACCCCAAACCATCTTTTAAACAACCAATTGCAGCATGCCATTTGGCATGCTGCAGTTTACCTTTTTTTTTTTTTTTGAAAAACGGTTTTTTTAAAGAAATAGTTAGTCAAAAAATTTAAAAAAGTATACCATTATTTATAATTTTTCGATATCTACGAGTAGAGATTTGGTTCGTTTCATTCCGACACCGAATTTTTTTGAGTTTTTTATTTATTTAGTATTTTCAAAATGATTTTTGGAATAGTAAGTTAAAAAAATAAATAAATTATACCATGATTTATAATTTCTTGAGATCTATAGATAGAGACTTGGTTTGATTGATTCGGACAACGAAATTTTTTAAGTTTTTTTTATTAAGTATTTCCGAAACAATTTTCGGAACATTTTTGTAAGTTAAAAAAATAAATAAATTATACAATGATTTATAATTTATTGAGATCTATAAATAGAGACTTGGTTTGATTGATTCGGACAACGAAATTTTTTAAGTTTTTATTTATTTAGTATTTCCGAAACAATTTTCGGAACATTTTTGTAAGTTAAAAAAATAAATAAATTATACCATGATTTATAATTTATTGAGATCTATAAATAGAGACTTGGTTTGATTGATTCGGACAACGAAAATTTTTAAGTTTTTATTTATTTAGTATTTCCGAAACAATTTTCGGAACATTTTTGTAAGTTAAAAAAAAAAAATTATACCATGATTTATAATTTCTGACGATCTATAAATAGAGACTTGGTTTGTAAATTATTCATTCTATTAAAAGTTGAAGCTTTTTCGGAAATCAAACCAATTTTATTTTTAATTTTGATTTTTAAATATACTATATATTATGTATTATATTTTTAATTATTTCAATTTTATAGTTTTTATTTGTAAAGAAAATATATTATGTTAATTTAAAAAAATTATTTATTTTAATATATATAATTTTAATATAAATATATAGTAAATAATAAGAAAGATAAATAAAAATATATGGTATGATATTGTATGGTAGAATGATGTGGAAGAGAGAGAAATATGGTGGGGTATGCTGAAAAGATGAAATATGCACTGCTGTGGAGAGTGGAAATTTTTGCAGAATTATTTGGAGAGTATGCTGATGTGGCGCTGATGTGGCGCGCTTTTGAGAGATGAAATATCCCCACTGCTGTGGATGGTCTAAGAGCATATGTAGCAGCGCATATTTCGTTTGAAATATGCGCCCATCTTGGGCAGCAGCGTGTATTTCATACACGCTGGCAGCCCAAGATGGTTTGGGGTTCAAAAGATGAACCCCAAACCATCTTTTAAACAACTAATTGCAGCATGTCATTTGGCATGCTGCAGTCTACTTTTTTTTTTAGAAAAACGGTTTTTTAAAAAAATGGTTAGTCAATTTTTTTTAAAAAGTATACCATTATTTATAATTTTTCGATATCTACGAGTAGAGACTTGGTTCGTTTCATTCCGACACCGATTTTTTTTGAGTTTTTTATTTATTTAGTATTTTCAAAATGATTTTTGGAACATTTTCGTAAGTTAAAAAAATAAATAAATTATACCATGATTTATAATTTCTTGAGATCTATAGATAGAGACTTGGTTTGATTGATTCGGACAACGAAATTTTTTAAGTTTTTTTATTAAGTATTTCCGAAATAATTTTCGGAACATTTTTGTAAGTTCAAAAAATAAATAAATTATACCATGATTTATAATTTCTTGAGATCTATAAATAGAGACTTGGTTTGATTGATTCGGACAACGAAATTTTTTAAGTTTTTATTTATTTAGTATTTCCGAAACAATTTTCGGAACATTTTTGTAAGTTAAAAAAATAAATAAATTATACCATGATTTATAATTTCTTAAGATATATAAATAGAGACTTGGTTTGATTGATTCGGACAACGAAATTTTTTAAGTTTTTGTATTTTTGAAACAATCAAACCAAGTTTTGATTTTTAAATATACTATATATTATGTATTATATTTTTAATTATTTCAATTTTATAGTTTTTATTTGTAAAGAAAATATATTATGTTAATTTAAAAAAATTATTTATTTTAATATATATAATTTTAATATAAATATATAGTAAATAATAAGAAAGATAAATAAAAATATATGGTAGGATATTATATGGTAGAATGATGTGGAAGAGAGAGAAATATGGTGGGGTATGCTGAAAGATGAAATATGCACTGCTGTGGGGAGTGAGAATTTTTGCAGAATTATTTGGAGAGTATGCTGATGTGGCGCTGATGTGGCGCGCTTTTGAGAGATGAAATATCTCCACTGCTGTGGATGGTCCAAGGACGGACACGTTTTTCATGATATTGTCAGAATGCGATGATTACATGTTTGTAGTACAAGCTTTAGTTTTTACTACAAAAGCAATAATAGTAGAGGAATTGTTCATTTTTAAATCAGTAGATGTTTAAAGGGGAGAATGATTCAATGAAATAGGTGTCTTCGGAATTCTAAACCATTAAAAATAACACATTTACAAAAAAAAAATAAGTTATTTATTTATTTAGAATTTTGACCATGGTATTTAACAATTTTTTATATATAGTATTCGTGTTGTGTATTTTTTTAATAAATTTAAATAAATTTATTCGGAGAGGTTGAAAATAACTCGTCAACACAGATAATATTAAGTGGACCAAAGATGGATCAGCCGTAGACGTGAATAGACATGAATTGTTGGATTTTTCCACGATTAAGTTAGGAATCGAGAATTAGATAAAAATTGTAGGCGAGTTTGGCTGAACACATGGAGGTTGTTTTCTTTTGAATGCTATAAGAGCGGATACTTCAAATGTTTTTGGGGTTAAGTTCTTGATTGAATTGAGTTTCTTCTATTTGTTGGAGTTTCTTCTATTTGTTGGAGTTTCTTTTAATTTTTTTTTATTTAATAGTTTCCCTATTAATTGATTTATATTAATTGATATTTCTATTTAATTAGTTTTCCAATTAATTTGAATTTCATATTTACGAGGTTTCCTATTTTATGATTAGAGATTTATTACGATCGTTGATTAATGAGATTTAATCTGAAGGGTCTATTGGAGATTAGGGTTTTCCCTCAGTCCATAGATAGAAGAAGAAACATGAAGCTAGGATTGTGTGGTGTGAAGTGAACGGGGATTAACTTGTGACACGAATCTGTATTCTTTCTAGTTATAGAAAGCTCTGGTCTCTTAAGGAGACAAGTGAAGCGAGAGATAAACATTAAACAGATAGTTACGTGAATCATGTTATTTTCGTAAATTGTTAGAGTTTTTCACAAACAGTGATTAAGCCCTTCGTGTTTAATTTTTTTAACCTTATAGTTTAATATAAGAGAGTGTTTGTTATCCATGGATATAAGATTATTTATGCAATTCGAACCACGTTAGATATTGTCTCGTATGTTTAGAGTTTTATGTACGTTTTTTCTTTATTTTGTTGTTTCCATCAAACTTGAAGTTTTTATCTTCGGATGATCGAGTTTCCAACATAACCTTTTTTAGAACTATAGTTTTCATAAATTCAAATGAATATACGTGTGATTATATTTGTTTGTGTGGTGCTTTTTTTATGTTTTAACAATTTCTATTTATATTATTTTGTAATTTATAGTCTTGTAATAGGTTAAAACATGTTTGTGTGTTTTCACAACTTATTTTGAACTATCTTTCACAATTTATAGATTTCGAGTAGGTTACGATCTATTTGTACATCGTTTTTTGTGTGTTTTCGTAAAAAATTGAATTTTCATTCACAATTCATAGACATTTAGTTTTTGCAACTTTAATAGGTCTAGTTTTCATAACTCAGATAAGCCTAATTTTCGTAATTTAGATAGCGCATGATTCACAATTTTGATAAGCCTATTTTTCGTAATTTGAATAAGTTTGGTTTTTTACAACTTAAGTAAGTCTATTTTTTCAACTTAAACAAGCCTCATTTTACAAGTTAAATAAGCTTAAGTTAATTAGCATATTTTTTGTAACTTAATTAAGTTACACAATATTTGCGAATCATTTAAGCCTAATTTTCGCAAATCAAATTAACTTATTTTTCAACTTTAAGTGAGTTTGTTTTTGAAGTAAAATAAAACTCTTTTTATAAATTAAATAAACATATTTTAAAATTTAAATAAACCTAATTTTTATAAATTAAATAAAACTATTTTTACAACTTTAATAAATATATTTTTTAATATTTTTAAAAACAACTAGTTTATGCAACTAAAATTTAACATAACTTGTTTTTTTTAGAAAATCATTCATAAAATCCATAAATAAATCAAAGAAAACTTGCAACTAAGTTCTAAAGTAACTAAAAATATATGTAACATGAAAAAAAAGTAGTAAACTAGACCTTGGCAATCATTGGGCCTTGGTGAACAATCTGGGACCGAAGCTCTTCATCAATCAATCTTCATTGGGTAATTTTATGAGGAGAAGAATAAAACTACTCAGACTTTACAGATTACTCCAAACCTGAAGTTCTTCCTCATATAATTTTTGTTGGTTATTTTTACGAGGAATAAAAAATATAAACTATATGTTGGTCACTCAGTGTTCATTCTAAACCAATCTTCGTTGGGTATTTTTATAAGGATAGAAAACCAAGTTTAAAATGTATAAACGTGAAAAAATCAGTTTTATGAAAATTGTTTCATTTCACGTACTTACAGTAGCGGTATCTTGTTAAAAATATTCCTCTTCCCCGAAAGGGGAAAATATGCCACTAAAATGTTATACAAATTTTACATTGTTTTGGTTCAAAAAGTGAACTCCTCGGAATGCGTACAACGTTTAAACAACATAAAGTCAGAGATGCTCAATGTTTCACAAGTGTTTAAGTATCATTCATTCTTCATCTACGAGTTTGTATGTCTCTGCAAGAACACGTTGTCCCCTACCTCAAACTCACAGCTTTTCACTTTAGATGCATATGCACTCTTCATAAGAGTTTGGTAGTGGTGGACATGAAAATGAGTCTTTGTTCTCTTCTCTTCAATCAAATACAACTTTGCCTTTCTTCCTTCATCATTTCCCTTTTAGGAATAATTGAAGATTATGTAAGAGGGTATGGTAATCACCGCTGAGACTACGACGCTCATTAAATACACAAGGACGAATGAAATTTCTCTTATGGTAGTTCATGAAGTTGTCTTGTACGTCCACATAACTTATTGTATGTAATTTTTCTATTTTCTAGCCACTCCCACCAAAATCTTCTCAATTCCTTCAATGATGCTTCAGTTTGTTACCTTCATCTTCTTGTTCTCTTGAGGATGGAATATGGTAGATAAATAGTGTTGTATAAGTCTTATTTGATAAAAAATATCGATCTTAGTATTTTAAAATTAAAGACCGTTTTGTATGGTGATGGAGTTTGGGACGCTAACCCTATAAAATATATTAATCAATACAAAGTCGACCCCATTCTTAGTCGTTATCCTAGAGAGAGTTTATGAATTTACGCACGTCAAAAATTAGTTCACAATGACAATTATATGCCTGCGTTCTCTTGAAGCAACGAGTAATGGTCCAACCAAGTCTTTCCCCATCTTTTATAGAGTAGCTCTTCAGAGATTAATTTTATCAGCATCACAAGGACGGATTAGTGTTAGAAAATTGCTGACAACGGTTATAGTTTTTTATTAAGCCCTAAGCATTGGTTAATATCGTTAGCCAAATGAAAACCGTCACAAGAACCCTCCGGGTTAATATATTCTAACCATACTGAGCCTACCCCTACTTGTAATGGAGTTTTTTCAAGATCGTGGTAGACTCTTCGGGCTCCAAGCAGTATGGAAAACTCTTTGGGCCCTAAACATCAAAGTAAAGGTCGATTCAATCCTTACAGACTCTTCGAGCCGCAATACCATCCTCAAGAGAAACTTCTCTTTCAAAGAAGTTTAATATTTTGACTCTCACGTCTTAATTCTCGACCACTAGAAACTACAAGGTCCCCTTGTGATTGGTCGCATTCTCTTTATCGATCAAATGATGTTCTTGCAATGAGATCTATGGTTCCCTTCTGGAGTATACTATAAAAGCCAAAACGTCTGCTTAGAAGTTCTTGACTTTGGGGACATGTTTGAAGCTTGTATTTTCAAACAATTAGGCTTGGGGATTCAAGACCTTTAATTACTTGATCAAGTGGTCCTTACGCGCTTCAACCTACCCCAAAGCTAGTTTCTCAGGAGTTGCGAGTGGATTATTAGTCATAAATTTCCTACTTCGTACATGTAGGTCGGCCTTAGGTTACCGATCATTGTCTCATACTCTGTCTCATTATTTGAAGCCTCAAAGTTAAAGCGGACCACTTGATTTAGTGCTTCCCCGAATGGGGTAATAAGTTGGACACATACCTCACATACTAAGATATTCAAACCTCCATCCATTCAGATTTTCCATTATGGTTCCATCGATTTAGTAAGTGGCTTAGGCTTTTTGGTATTGAATAGTGTGAGAAAATATGCTAAATCATGCACTTTGATAGCTGTCATTGGTTCATAAATGATATCAAAATCTTTCGATTTCACCGACCAGTAGGTTAACTTCCCCAAAATATCAGGCTTTTACAAAATATTTCAGAGTGGGAAAGAAGTTTGAACCACAATTGGTTTACCCTAGAAATAAGAACTCATCTTGCTGGACGCTCTGATCAGTGCCAACACCAATTTTTCAAATTCCAAGTACCTCGTCTCCATGAGGAGTAAGCTGTTGCTCATATTTAAACTAACTTGGAGAAATATATCTCGTCTCTGATTCATATAACACTGACTGCATGTTCAGACGTGGCTAAATACTCATATAACTTCTCCCCATAGATATGCTTGGATAATATCTCCATGGAGGCCATATGCAGTTTTATCTTAAAGGCCTCGTTGCATTGGTCGGTCCACATAAATTCGTTGGCCTTTTGAAGACCTTACAAAATGAAGAAAATGTTTTCGAAGATATAGAGGTGAACCTGTTTAATGTTGTAAGCCTTCCAATTAATATTTGGATCTCTTTAATGTTCTGAGGTAGTTGCGTGGAAACCAAAGCTTCCAACTATGTTGTATCCATTTATATGCTTTTCTCACTAAACGTATACCCAATGAACTTTCTTAACCTGACTCAAAATATAAACTTCTCCGAATTAAGTTTTAAATTTATAGTCTTAAAGTTGTGAAAAGTCTCCACTATAGCAGAAATATGCCTTAAGTCTTATGCGCTCTTTACAAACATATCATCGATGTAGACCTCAACATTCCTTCCAATTTATAAGGAAAAAACCTTTTTTACCAATTGCGGATAGGTCACCCTTGTACTTTTTAGCATGAATGATATCACATTGTAACAATAAAGTTTGTGGTCTATCACGAAAGTTATAATCTAGTTGTCTGATGGATGCATTTGAGTTCGATTATATCCTAAATAAGAATCCACAAATTACAAAGGCTTGTTATCCAATATAAAGTCTACCAATTGATCTGTCCAAGGCATCGAGAATGAGTCTTCAGGGCACGTTATATTTAGATCTGTGAACTCAACACACATGCATCAACTACCATTTTTATTTTTAAACAACACCGGGCTAGTGGTCCACATGGCATATTAGGACTCCCATTTGGTTGCTGGATTATCGATAGAGAGATACATTTTTTCGTGATATTAGACTCACATTCATTTTAATTGAAAGCTTGCGGTAGATCAAATCAGTTGGGACCCATTAACGTTCTTGTTTGACCATATAAAAACATATACGTTTATTACAATAAGCCCACAAGCTCCATTTTAAAAACTCTCACAAATTGATGCCCCTTTTCAATTTTTTACATCCTCAAGCAATGCACATGGACATCTTATTTAGGGTCAACAAAACTATGGCGCTCTTTCGGGTCATCTATAATTTCGACCACAATTGAAGGGCCCGAAAACTAATATTTTTCTATATGTCTTTTTCATTTCCCATCCTCGAATGTGACCTCTTTCTCATGTTCTTTATTTGGTGCTTACGAAGCTATATAATACTCTCTTGTAATATATAAGGTTTTCTCGAACAAATCCCACCATGTACCATATCACGTATTTTAGGCATTAGTAGACAGTGAAGGCTAATGCATGAATTTGAGCTAAGTATTATATGTCAGAGATCGTGTTGTAAAAGCCCGAGAGATTAACCATTATGAAGAATAATTTGGCTATTTTTCTAAAAATAACTCATCCTAGAATCACATCAATTTCGAACTTTCTTGTACTATAGAACTAACCTCAGTGAGCCCGATACATATTTGATCTGAGAGACATATGGCGGCGGGACACTTAATACGATCACAGGATAACTTTAATGTGATATTGGCCAAACTTCATGCGTCAATTAATAACTAAAAATGTCCTCTAATCCCACGAAAGCATTTATCAGGATGATATCTTCATAAGGTCCTGCAATAACCCGTATTTTATCATCTTAAAAAAAATAAGACAAAAATACTCGTTTAATATGCGGAGAGGCTTTTCCTTATAATTGTGCTTAAATAGCCTTGTGTCTCTTTAGAGATGAGGTGGTGATCCTAAAATCAATATCACCTCAACAATAGTTAAGAGTCTCATAATATTACTTAAATCGTATTTCCTCGACACAACCGCAACCACATGATGCTCGAAATATGAGTTGCGATATTCTCCTTCAAGTATGGCTTTTATGACATAACAGTGAGAATTGGGGTTTATGTATTCATTAGTCAGATCACAATCATTTGTCTTTTGATTTTTACTGATCATATTGTTATTTTTTATTTTAGAATGGCCACCTAAGAACCTAAGCCACTTATCCTAACAAACACTAATCTATTCCCATTATTTTGATGCACACCGCAATTATCCTTAACGTACTGAAGTATTTTATGCTTGTCGATTATGATCTGGATCTTTCTCTAAAATTAGTAAAACATTTTGTCCAATGTTTTCCATTCATGTCCTTTTAAGGTTTGGTTAGTGGGGGAGGAAGCCTAAAATGGACTCAACACTTACTGTTTTGGTAGATGTCTGTTTCACTATATGTTTACTCGGTGTAGTTATTGGGTCGTAACCACTTATTCATGTGATTTTCACGTCCATGCGCTTAATAGGCACTTCACGGAGCTGGTGAATACGGATTCCTTAAGGTCTGGACTTGAATCAATCATTTTTACATTGGGGCCTTGAAGGGTGAGGGGAGACCATATGAAACCTACCGATGTTGGACCGCTTATGGTGCATCGTGTGTAGTCAAGGTGGTTACAAGACTTGAGGGGTGGTAATTTTATCTCGAAGAAATGTCTAGAACCAAATATAGATATATAATATTATCTATGCATATTTGAGACTCAACCTGATCCCAACGAGCTTCGAAAGTGAAAACTTTCTTTCTCATGACTTTCTTTGTCATGTTTGTCCTCATGATAAACCCCTACCTATATGGGGCAATGGCCAGCTCCTCTTAAAAATAATCAAGGTTATTCTTGGTATGCACAAAACATTCTGTGTGGTCTCTCAAACGTTTCCCATATATTTGTTTGCAATGTATTATATGCTCCACGTGACCTTTGGTCACTCTGCTGCCCACAAACCAATGTCGGAGTAGAGTTCACAAATGATTGAATCTTATTATGAACCTTGGGCGAACCTATTGAACCAAGTAAGAGAATTTCCCTTGAAGGTCATTAAGAAAGTTTGAAACCACATACGGTCATCCTCGGGAGAGCTCATCATTACATTCGTAACCTTTTCTATGTGGTGCTCTAGATCTTATATCCCATCGTATTTCTTTCTTTTTAGACGTCGAACATTTGCGTTAACTCGATCAACATGATCGCAGGAGCCAATGGAGATACATTTCTTTTATACCATTAGGTATAAAAATAATCGTTCACTCTATCTCTTGGAACTGAGCACGGGTATACATGATAGAGAGACTCCACGTTAAATATCAAAGTCTTAGTATAATAGAAAATTTCCTCATGCATGTTGTATGTTCAGAGTTTCTTCGCTGGTTCCTCCGCCTATACGGGGAAGAAAGCTCTTGACCCTCACTCGTTGAGACTGATAGATATCAATCCCTCACTCGGTATTCCCTCCACGAGGAGTTATGAGCATAAGCCAGAGTGTAAGACCCAATAAACTCGTAGATATCATCCTTCATTTTCTCCTCAGAAGCCGACATGATATGGAATTCCGACTATAGCCCAGACTACCTAGTGGTAGTAGCATCTCTACCAATCTATGGAGCAACCACCTTGGGTCTAGGGCTGGTGCTTGCCAATGTATCATTCTAAGCTTGAAGATTTGTGATTTTGGATATAAGTTGTTGTTTTTGTTTTTCCAAATCAGAAGGCAAGATCGTGGAGTTGGGTGAGCTTTGAGACCCCAAAGCCTCTCGCAATAGGGTGAGTGGTTTACTATTGGTTTCATGAATAACCATCGTGTCGAAGCTTGCTTTAGGGACGGTAAAGTAGTCTGGTTTTGAAGGTTGTCTTTGGGTACCATTTCAAAAATAGCTCCCACTATGGTCTTTATTGATATGTCTGAAATTAACGCACTTAAAATTGGTAGGAAAATATATAGAGAAAAAACTACTAGAGAGAGTAGTAATAAATGTCAAGTAAAAATAATAAATGTTCGCCCCTTCATAAGAAGAGACAATTCATATTTATAATGACCGATATGGATCTTTGAGCTATATTGGCTCATTAATGCATAGAAGTTTTTAAGTTTGACCTTCATTCTATAAAACAACCATGCAAAACAAAGCATTTAACTCAACATATAATTCATTTATCAACTTAAACATGCATCATATTATAATATAATATACATAAAAAATCACAAATCTAAGGCTAGAACTTACGTTTCAAAATCAATCAGATTATGTACTTATATTGTTCTAACTTCAATCAAATCACATTCAAACAAATCATGGCAATCCATACATGGGTTAACCGAAGTCTAGTGAATTTTAGTCTGGTGAATTTCTTAGATTGTATTTATAAGTTTGCAAGTTTTCTCAAGCTAATTACGACATGTCTTTTAATGAATTTATACCAAAAAAAGAACCTTGTTAAACCTTGTTTTGCTTAAGAGTCTAACACTTGACTTGTGCTAAGCTATCATCAAGCTTAATATATATATATATATACTACACTTAATAACCTAATAAAATATTAATAAAATATTATGCTAGGCTATGACGAAGAACATCATTTTTTTGTAGTATTCTTACGAATAGGTTTTATTTTTCTAGCTACAAATTTTAGATTAAAACTATTTTATTCTGAGAAAAAGAAACAAAATAAAACATTTCTCCAGATATGTTGTGGTTTGAATAGGCTTCGCTTCCCCATTTATTTAGACCAATTTCATTTTGGGATTGAAAAAAAGTTTAAATAAAAAATAAATAATTTTTTGGATTGCTTTTCAAAGTTTTGCGTTTTAATCTATAACTGTCCAAAAACTTTTAACAAACTATGAATCTAAAATACCATATATATATATATATATAATATCATCAAACACACGTGCACAATCTCTTTTCTTTATTTTATTTTTTAATTTAAAATTTTGAGAATTTTTATTTTTTAAAGAGTAACTCGGAAAAACAAATCTGAAATTCCATTGGTTTTGTCTTTCTAAGACGAACAAAATTAGATCCATTCATAATATGTTTTGAATTTTTTTCAAGGTAGATGCGAGACTAAGGTTAGCATGGGGAGCCATGTTAACCTTAGTCTCGCATCTACCTTTCTGGTCCTGCATCTATCATCTATAAATTATATTTTACATTGGTTTCGCATGATGTGATCTCTCGTCATTTATAGTTGGCATGGTTTCGCATTGTGTGGTCTCTCATCATTTATAGTTGGCCTAGTTTCGCATGATATGGTCTCTCATTATTCATAGTTGACCTGGTTTTTTATGATATATCAATTGCTCTTGTTTCAAATGATATGGTCTATCACCGTTCATAGTTGGCTTGGTTTCTCATCATTTATAGTTAGCTTGGTTTCGCATGATATGGTCTCTCGTTATTTACAGTTTGCCTAGTTTTGCATGATATAGTCTCCATCATTTATAGTTAGCCTGGTTTCGAATGATATGATCTCTCATCATTCATAATTGGATTGGTTTCTCATGATATATCAGTTTCCATGGTGTCGCATGATATTATCTCTCATCATTCATAGTTAGTCTGCTTTATCATCCTTCATAGTTGGTCTAGTTTCTTATCTATCATTTGTACGTCTCTCATCTCTTGTCTCTCGTAAAAAAATCAAAAGATACCATTAATGGATCTAGTCTTGTTCTTCTTGAAAAAGAGAAATTAATGACAGTTTTATGTTTTTCTTAATTACGATTCTAAAGATACGAACTTTGAAAATTAAAATTAAACAAAAAATAAAGGAGAGAGAATATACACATGTCTCATGATTTTATATAACAGGGTATTTGAGGTATTATAAAAAAATAATTTAATCTTATATAGTATATAATAAATTTAAATAGGTCTTTCTTAGATATACGAAAATAAAGATAGTAAATGGATAATAGTTTGACTTTTGGGTCTTAATAAGTAGTTTACCTATTAAAAAACTTTAATAAAAATAATTTCTTTATTTTATTTTATTTTATTTTAAACAGACAATATATATTTATAACAAACTATGATAAAAAGGCAAAACATCGATTAAGAATTCGGTTTTTTCAGACATTAAATAGTGATATTTATAACTTATTTTTTAAAAGGCTAAAAATAGAACTTCCCTCCACTTGAAATCCCAAGATTCCCTTCACCGCCAAAATTGGGAAGAATAAAAAGAGGCAAAGATTCACATACATTAACAATTCGATTCCTCTTGGAACCTTCAAACCGAGAAAAATCTATAAAGCTAAATCATATTTGAGGGCTCATTTGAATATCCTAAATGAAGTTGATGAATAGAGGATCGCATAGAAAATACACTGTGTTCAATCAAGCAGAAGCTTATGCAATAGATCTGGAGAAGCGATGGGGATAACGAAATAATTTGTAAAACAATTGAAAAATCTAGGCATTTGCTTGTTAGAAGAATCTGCTGCAGCCAAGAGAACTCATAGAAGAAACAGGTTAGTAATAGAGTTATATGTTGTTCTCGATGGGGTAAAAACATGGCGGGTACCCCATGTTTGTCAATTGTCTCACGTGAGTCCCATTCGTTACCTTTGTAATAAACAGGCCCCCTACGTTTTCAAAAATGAAACAAACGGATTATTTTTGTAATAAACAGGTCCCTCATGTTTGTAATAAACAAGTCCCTCATGTTTTCAATTTGTAATAAACAAGTCCCTCACATTTTCAAAAAAAGGATCTGTTTGTTGCGTTTTTTAGAACGTGGGGTACCTGTTTATTACAGAGATAAGGAAAGGGGACTAACGTGATACAATTGACAAACATGAGGGACCTATCATGTTTTTTAGCCTTTCTGATGTAACCAATTCATATGCTTTCAAGATAAGTGATGGCTTTCAAATGATTAGGACCTGCTAGAGTTATATTACCATTTCATTTTGTATTTGGAAGTCCATTTAGCTAGTCAATTGGTAGTTTTATCTGCTAATATGGTGAATAACTATAGAAGAACTAATGATCTATCTGCAACCTTTAATTTCTTAAATTGAATTGAACAAATTAAATTTAATAAAAATATTTTTTATGAGTTTAAAAATTATATAAAATTTTATAATTTAATTTTAGTTATGTTTTGAAGTAATTGATGCTAATAATTATAAATCACTAAATAAAAAAGGAATATTTGAATTTTTCTTTCAATAAGGTTTTTTTATAAATAGTGAAATTTTTGATATTTTATATAGTCGTTCTCATGTGAATACGCTATCCAACCACCAAAAAATAAAAAAGTATTTATTGTTTTATAAAAAATATTATTTATTGTTTAAAATTCGCTTTGAACATGAATTGGTCTCCTGACTATCCATTTTCTTGACAGATAGTCTCTGATTAAAAAAAGTTCGGATTTAGTTTATTAACTATTCATTTTGGATAAAGTTAGTCTCCACGTGTATTGATTATCCATTTTCGTGGCTATTAGTTCCTTAATTATTCATTTCCGGTAAAATTAGTCATTTTGACTTTCAATTTTCGATAAGCTAATCCCCTAACTAAACATGTGTAAGAGACTAACTTTATCCAAAATGAAACTCAAGGATTAAATCCAAACATTTTTTAGTCGATGGACTATATGTCACCATACTGAATATTCAATGGACTAAATTCGGGCCTCCAAGGGGTAGCCAAGTTGGTTGAGTAAGGCATGCTTGTGACCAAATGTTACGAGTTCGAGTCCCTCTACATACGCTTTCTTAACTGAGTCTGTCACCTTGTGTGGTTTATCTTCTGGCGTTGGTCTGCCGGCTATCGCGTGAAACTGAGGGTTTACTCTGTGCACACTCGTTGAGTGGCGGCTACGGGTTCCTTAAAAGAAAAGACTAAATTCGGACTTTTTTAATTGATGGACTATATACAAAAAAAAATGGACAGTAAATGACTTGTTTATATTATAAAACTAACTTTAGTTAAGATGTTATGAACTTCTGTATTTAAGACATTATAAAGTTAGTTGGATACATAAATTATGACATCATCTTCAAGCTGCCAAGATCATTCACATATGCATATGCTTAGACTATAGTTTGTTGTTGTAGCGATACAGTATTGCCTTAATTTATAGTTGGTTGTTGTAACAATAACACTATTGTCTTAATTTGGGGAAGGCAGAAGCTATTAGAGGTATCTACATTTCCTCTCCAGTTTCAACTGCATCGCGCAGTAGCATTAAGCTAGTCATGCTTAGAGAACTTTAGACGAGCCTGTGATTTGATCGTGGTGGTTTTTCATGACCCGCTTCAAAATGAAACGTAAAAGTTAAAAAACATAAACAAGTCTTTTGATTCTAAAACATTGTCCGGTCAAATCTTCATCGAAAGAGAAAAGAGTTACCTCGGCCAAAAGTTTCTTCTGATAACGGTAGCCCTGATCAACATATATCGATAAGAAAAATTAGGATTGAGTTATAAAACGTAGAAGATTAGTGGAAATATTATTACTACACTAACTTTGTCGGTTCCATAGATGTAATCGCAGTAGGTGAAGACCGACGCAAAATTGCTCTGGCTCTGTCCTCCAACGTAATGATGATAATCATGGTGATCTGCTCCGACGTAGAAAGGAATGTATTTCGTCAAAGTCCATGGGGAATCATAGCCTCCGTGAATTTCGATAGCCTCGATTTGGCGTATAACCATAAATAGCCACAATGTTATCATGTGGCCGGGAATGACAGCGGGTCCAAGAAATGATGGGAAGCCGAGGATCAAAATCTCAGCCCAATGCACACGAGGTGTAGCGTATCCCATCGGTGCAGTGAATTCGTGGTGGATTTTGTTGTATCCCTATTCAGTATGTAGCCACCTATGGATCCAGTAAGCTGTATAGTCCTCCATTATAAAGTAAGTTGTCACTTGTGTTAAAATCTCCCATCCTGATGGCAACGGTAATCCAGTTCGAATTCCAACCATCTGTAAAAACATCATGCCGTAAATCATATGTTAGATTGTCACAGCTAAAAAATATAGTTCTAAGCTAAGAACCTTCGATAGTCACTAGAGTTAGTCATTTGTTTCAAAACTGTCATTCAAGTTATATAGGTTAAAATTGCCACTTTTACTGGCTTTTTTTACATTTATGGTTACTAGCGCTAACTAAAACTGCAACTAAAAGATCAACATCGGTGAAACAAATTGACTATTTTGAAATTGAATAAGAGGTTGTTTTGAAACAAGTGACCAACTATGGTGACTAGATCTTTAGCCTATAGTTGACCATGTATACAACTCCGAATTTATAATATTTATTTTTTATTAAAACTGTCTATGATGTTTCAACGATGTAGCAATAAATTTTCGAGTGTGAAGAAAATATAAAGATTGTTTGGTGATATTAGTTAAACATAAAACTAATATGCAACAACGTTGAAACATGAAGATAATTTCAATACAAAAGTGAACATGAAGAACTCTTGCGCGATAACCGGTAGTTTTCTAACCGAATGCCACCTTAAATCATACAATATATACGTAAAGAAAATAGCGTCAAACCTTGACAATAGGATAAGAAGTGAGCATAAGCGGCACAACAGCTAAACAAAAGACAGACATAACATCCTTGTAACACCTCCAAATCTCCCATAAGAATATGTCACCTTCGGTTGAATCTTGTACTTATCCAGTCTCACGAATCGCGCCAACCCGAACAACACGACAGGAAAAGGTACAACCGTATAAATCAAGAACATGAACAAAGTGTTGTGGTTTTAGAGAAAGTAATCGTACTGAGCCACCGAGTACTTAAACCACAACGTCTCAGCCACCGTCATGTTTCGCCCTAGGGAGGCCGCAGCTTCTGCCATCGTCGAGTATGGCAACATTGTTACTAAAACTGATTGATGTTTCTTTACTGAATTGAATTTGTGTCCAAAATACTCACATGCTTGCTGCTGCTATATGCAGCAGGTCAACTATATAAATGGGCTAGGAAACTTTTATAATATCTGGAAGAATTTCAAATTGACATGAGTTACATGAAGAATTTTAAATGGACCGACTGCTAATAAAAAAAATGTTTTTAGATTTAAATTAGTATTATTGACCAACTAGTAACATTTATTATTATTTTTATCTAATTTCTTTATTTAGTCTGAATTCATATTTTTATATCATTTTCTTATTTTTATCTTTGCTTCCTTTCCTTTGAACATATATTTTTCATAGGCTACCCAACATCTATTCTAAAACTTCTAAAATTAAACTCAAAATATTTAAAAATTACTAACAATATATTTTAAACTTTTAAAATACAATGAAAAAAGAAAACAAAAAATCAACAGCGGAGAATATTCTCCAAACCAACGATATAGTATTTTAATTTTGTTTTTTAAGTCTTACATTCGTTAAACATCATAACTCTAATACGAAGAAACCAAATTTTAAAATTTTAATTTTGGAAGTGTAATTCCGAAGGAATTTTTCGAACTCAGTTATTTTAGAAAACGCATCTAATGCTTAGAGCGTGGGGCACCCACGAAATCAGTTGCATTTTCTTGAAACAACTATTCCGAGACACGCCCTCTGAATCAGTTGCAAAAAAATTTAATGTATATTTCATTTATTAACATTTTGTGTATTAATAATTTATATATCTGAAATTGTTTGGGATTTTGAGATTACTTCTAATTCTCATATTACTTTGGATAACATTATATATATCTAGATCTCATTTACTTAGTCACCATGCATGACCACTACACGAGATTTGAGCTTATAACATTAGGTAAAGAGTATCGGTAGAGACTTGAAATATGCATTAAAGCAAAGTATATATGATGTTGGAAAATATGATAATATTCCTCGATTTTATTATTCTTGCAAATTATTTGGAAAATATAAGAAAAACACAGAGGGACCTAACGTGAAGAGAAAAAAGTCAGGCACAAAAAAAATACAGAATGCCCTTATGGACTTATAGTTCATTATGTCAACAATGAGCTACGGTATATGACTCTAGAAAGAAGAACACATATGCACCCACCATCTTAATATTTAGAATGATGTCCTCAAGCGAAAAAACCTACTACAGCTGAAGAAGATTTTGTGAAACAATTATCTATGTGTGGGGTCATTCCTCGTAATAATTTACCCATGTTAAATAAGCTTAATTCTCATAACGTGTCCAATATGTGTAACATTGATAATGCTAGACAAAGATACCATACATTGCAGAAATGAGGCCAATCATAAATTTAGTATTTATTGGGTAAGATGCAGGATAAAAATTACATTGAATGACATAAAAGGGGAAGTGAAGGGTCTCAAATAATCATCAATTTTTTTTTGTACATCCAACATCTATCAATTCTTCTAATGACACCTTTGGAAGTCCTCATCGTGGATAGTACGTACAAGACAGATCGATACACGACGTCATTGTTTGAGATTGTTGGTGTACGTCAACTAACATCGCATTTGCGGTTACATTTATTTTCTTGATTCACGAAAGGGTTGAAAATTACACGTGGGCATTAGATCGTTTACAATTTTTCGTGGAGGAAAACCATTGCAATTTACCTAATACTATGGTGACAGATAGAGAATTGACATTAAAAAAAGAAATTGATATTATATTTATAAATGTGACACACGTGCTATGTAGATGGTACATAAAAAAGTATCTTATCAAATACTAAGGAATTTTTTACGGATTAAATTGTATTACACGGATTTCAAACTTATTGGACTACAATTGTTTATTCGGTTACCATAAGCAAGTTGAACTCAAACATACAGTGTATGAAAAAAGAATACATAGTATACCTGAGAACCCTCAATTACATTGAATAATTGTTTAATGTAACGAATATTAAGGCATAAAGTTCGCATACCTCCTTAAAATATTATCTTGGGATAAGCTTGCTTGCATTTTATGCAGTTTAGGAAAAAGTAGATTATTCACTAGAAATACACCACATAAATATAAAAGCATCTTTAAAAAGATACATTAATCTCAATTTAAGTACGATGCTTGGATATTCGAGTTTATTAGATGTTCCACGTTAGAATTTGACTTCAAACTTTTGAAAGCGCAATACAAAATGGCTAAAATAATAAGGATCGCGAAAGTAGAATGTAAATGTGTTATTAGAAGCACCGATGGTTTGCATGGCGCATGCGAGGTTGGTTTACTAATAATACAACACCGTCTTGTTTATGCAAGTTTGGTTGACAGGAGGCGGACACCGTTCGAATTATTATAGCATTGTAAATATAACGAAGATAATTTTGTCAAGTAATAAATAACAATGATCGGTTCCTTAATTGGTGGTTACGATCTCAAGTGTAGACTACATATCATATGGAAAATTCGTGAAGTACTTAAACCTAGAAAAACAGAAGTGATTCCACTTGTCAAGAATTCAACACTTTCCCAAATATTTGTAAACACTGTCGATAATAAACGTGCTAACAAGAATTCAACCAAGAGATAGAGATATCTCGGACTGAGCCACAGAGTACTAATGATAGAGATAATAAACGTGCTAACAAGAATTCAACCAAGAGATATTTATCGGGATTCGAACATAAAGAGCTAGTCGATAGTGCCAAAACACTGTCGTGCCTAAGTCACATTTCCCCAGCTACAATTGAAAGAACCGTTAGATTATTAGTTAGTCAAACTAAATTTATACCAAGGGTTTCCTAGATTCCTAAGGTATGTAATATACCTACGATTCTCAAGCTTCCAACTGTGAAAATACGTAGTGATACTTGATTGTTTTTGCAACACCTTCCCAAATATTTGTATTAATTCACATCTGATTGTAAGAACACGAGTTCGGATGGTCATTATGGTTTTAGAGTCGTCGTACATGGAATTTATTATGAAAAAAATGCATGGACTCATGTGAGCTTCGCATAAAAGAATTTTTTTTATTGGATCTATATTTTTATGATAAACTTTATTGTGGTCGTGAAAGGGTCGATACTGAACTATGTAGCGTAGACTGATTTGCCATAATTACCCTTTAAAAAAATGGATGACAATTTCGTGCATTTGTCCAGTGATTGCTAATGCATTTAAATGCATCATATATACAATTCCCGACAATATTACGTATACCTTTCTACCGTTAAAATATGTAATTTCCCCTCTTCACACAAAAAAAGAGATTGGTATAGCTCGCGTGTATATCAACATACACTACCTTTCTACTGCTAGAGTTAATATATTATTTCATACTTGTATACTAACCGGTTACTATATCTCATGATAGACCATTACAGTTAGTTTATCCATTATATATCCAATATATTTCTAAATAATCTAAAGGATGGTTCCCCATTGCAAAGAAGGACTTCATCACTTATTGGTATCCAACCTCCAAAACCTCCGACTACATGAGACCCATAAGCGGTGGATTTAACGATTGATTAAAATAGTCAAGATTTATTTTAACTTCATATTAAATGTTTGTAACATTTACTTTTGCGACATTTACATCAAATTTTTTGTTGATGGTTTCGCTTGCTTTTCTTCTTCTTTTTTACTTTCTTCCATAATACTACCCATTTTCTTAATACTTAAAACAACTTGTTAAAAAAAAGCAAAAGTATATTGAAAAGATGAAATAAGTACAACGATAAAATATAAAAAAATCTGAACTTGAAACATAGATAAGATAGATAGCTTAACCTAAAAAATTGAGAAATCTTCATAAAATAAAAATTTCGACCAATATTATCTATTTGTTTGGCCAAATCCATTTTCATGCCCTCTTTTATTCTTCTTCAACATTGTTTTTACAGGTTTTCTTGTACATTGATGACTCTCTATTGGTTTTGATGTGGTTGTGGATGCTATTCAGTTGGTCTTCAGTTAATTCATTTGTGACAAACTATTGTACAAAAAGAAAATCATCATTTTTCCGGTCCAAGATCATAGATCCTATGTATTCTTAAGGTCCTTAGATATTTCCACATTTGTTTGATCTTTAGCATATCACGTGAGATTGTTTTCTCTATCATAATGGTCCATCCTTATTAGGTAGTAAAACTTTCACATCATGTCATCCCAAAGTTCATTCTTTGATGTTGAGGTTGTTTCTCACGTAGAATGACACTCTTATTTATATAGCGGTTAAAGATAGCGTAATCTGATCAGATGAATCAGATAATAACACGTGTTAGACATAAATAGCGTATTCATAAAAGCCTAATCAAATAGCGACATATGTTCATCTATGTCTAAACTCATACAAGATTCTTTGGGGCTATTATGGCTCGGTTGTGTCCATGAATTTTAGTCCACGAGTAAACCAAGATAGCTCATCTAATAGTTTGAAGAATCGCAAATAATCATACGGTTGAAATATAACTTGTGACAAAATATAATCATAAACAATATATGATAAAGTATTCTTAAATATAACACACATTATAAGTTATAATAGAAACAACATATATTATAATCAAACATATAATTCATAAGATTAAAAGTGAAAACATACCGTGTAGATATTTAAGCGATCAAAAGTGAGTCTAGATGATTAAAGTTATCTAACGAATTGTTTAATCACATTTTATATTTGGATGTTGCCCGCGTACGCATATGCGGTATATAAGGAAAGAATCCCTCCAGATGAGGTGGTTGTAAATGGGTGAAGTGGTCGAAAATCCAGCACTCTTAAAGTTGAACAAATTCGTTTATCGTCTTCGTGGCATGCTTTGAAGCTACACGCAACCCATTATAAAGCTAAGCCAAAATGTGTATCTCCCAAGCCTATTCTCCAAGTGATTCCAAAATTTCAATCACATATAACTCATTCGCTTTGACATAGATATCACTATTGTCTGCAAATATGCATAATCCAAAAGGATAGAGTATATATGCCTTGAGGCATCGTTTAATATTAAGATTCCTCAGTTGACCACTTTCATCATGAAAATGTTGGCCAGGGAAGTAATATTTAAGCCAAGTCAATCGTAGATTGATACCTTTATATGATATAAGGCCGGGTAAAGTATCTGTGTATGGCCCTCTAATAGCGTCACGTACCAGTCTGGCACGCTCGTCATGATCGTTGTTTTTTGGTACCTTCACTAGTTTTTTATTTATCAGTAACCCGATAATAATGGCTTTGTCGTTGTGTACAACCGTCATCTTACTAAATTAAAACTTTAAGAATGTAGCTTGATGATGTCATCTCTCTATAAATGCATCTACGAATGGTATGTCGGTACTCTAATTTTTTAGGGCATTTAATAGTGGCCCAAAAGGAATTGGATTGACAACCTCAAGTATTCTATCTTGGTTGGTCATATTCCAATGCTTTGCCGCATTTTTATTAGAGAAAAAACGAAAAGAACGTCCTTTTTCTTTCTTGAATGATATATTAGTCTTGTGAACAAAAAATAAATAAAAAGTAAATTATAATAAATAAATAAAAATTCTTACTCGATCATGATAGACGTGATATGCGGTATGGTTGGTAAAATATTTTTACCAACGTATATAAGAAAATCTAGAAAGAAATGCCTCATTCTCAACCTCTAAAATTGATGGATCATTTTCAATTTCTTCGTTATCTTCGAATTAAATTGTTGGATAGGAACCCGATATGGTTATCTCATAGCATCTCACCTATTATGCCTTCTAGATCTAGATGTAAGATCAGAATCAACTACTTCTAGTGGCTAGAAATCCTCCATTACGCACTCGTTTACTGCCACCGTCGAAGATAATGAAAAAGCACCTCAAAAAAAAATACTCCTCAACATATTTGTAGGTCCCATACTACAAAACGGATTAAGTAAATTTTAGAAAACAACAATAAAAAATCAGTATAAAAAAACTAAAATATGATAACTTTTAAAAAAACAAACGCATAATTCGGAAGCCCATCTCATAATCATATGCAAAAAAATTAAAAAATAAACACATGATTCTAAGACAGACCGTCAGAATCATCTGTTTATTTTTTTTAAACATGTGATTCTAAGGGACTATTTCACATGCAATTTATAAAAAAATAATGATTTTGAGGCAGACCATCAAAATCACATGTTAATTTTTATAAAAACAACATGTGATTCTTAAGGCTTGTTTCCGAATGACATGCAAGATTTAAAAAAATAAAATAGGATACTCTAAAAAAATATAGTGGGAAACCAGTTTTTCTAATGGATTAAATCATAGTAACAAGTAGTAAACTCATCAGGCTAACCACATGCAATAAATTTTACACTAGTTTTCATTTCCAAACTTTTGCAAATCCATTTTCAAACTTGTGCAAATTTTAAACAATATGACACAATTCATAGAATGAATCATCACAATGACAATGCCCAATAACTTAAAGCACCATTAAAAATGATCTAACATGAACTAAAACACGAGTAACTTGAAATTAAACAGGAAACAAACAATATGTTAAACATTGTAACAAAAAAAGTATCTCAATAACTTTGATCTCCTCAAGAAAATGATCAGTGCAAACTAATAATGAACTAATCTCAACTTAGACATGAGTAACTTAAATTAAAACATGAAACAAAAAGTTACTTAAAGCACCGTTAAACAAGCACTCAACAAAATACGAGTTTCCAACCTAAAGCACTGTTAGCCAAGCCCTGGATATACGAGTTACTCAACAGTTTGTAAGCTAAATCACCATTAAACAAACATTAAGCATAAAACATAGTTAGACATTATAACATTACATGTATATGATATAATAAAATCTAAAGAATTGCAAAGACCTTCTATGATATAATATAATTGAGTCTGTTGTATTTTTAAATTTTAAAGAATTAACATTCTTAGAAATACTTAGTCTCTGCAAGGTTACACTACAATCGAACTACTTTATAGGAGATAAAATCTTACCAATGACAAGAAGAAGATCAGAACCAATCTACTTCGTGGTATTACGAGTAATGATAGTCTTATACAAATTACAAAATTTTCAATATAATAACAAAGCATAATCTCAATTCATCCTAATCGAAAATAATTGGAATATATAAATACAGATTTAACAAGATTAAGAAAGTAACTGGAATCAAGGGAAAAGAAAAATTAAAAAAATCAGATTTTTTTTAAAAAATAAGCAAAAAAACGATGCAGTAACTGAAATAAAAAAAACAAGTGATTCTAAAATAAACAAAAAAAAATAAGGATTCAGAAATTAGAAATGAATAAAATTTGTGACTGGACGTAACAAGAGCAAAACTAAAAATTGAATACCAAAATATTATATTATTAATCTGAAATAACTCAAATGTATGCATACAATAATAATATAACTGTTACTATATTGTTTTTGCTAAAAGCATGATCACTCTTTTATCACCACGATTTAGTTTTTATAATTAATTAAACGAACGATTCATATAACTATATTTGAGAAAAAAAAACTTATGTGATTTATAGTATTTTATTTTATTGACAAGTTTTGTCATTGATTTTACATGAATTCGATAAAATAAATTTTCCTAGAAAAAATGATGGTGATTCAGTAATGTAAGATCTAAATAATTATTCAAATATATACAACCACATATCTTCGATATTTTAGGAATAAAAATGTATTTTGTATGAATAATATATATTTACATATAATCATCGTTCTTGCAGCGAATAACCAGACGATATTAGAATTCGGTTGCGAAAACAAATGGGTGATGATAGGAGAGTAAAAGCTGAGATTTAAACAATAGAATCTGAGATTCTAATCTTCCTTCCGATAAGCAAACAGTTCTTGAGATAAATATATAAGAGACACCGTATGGATAATGATGAATTAGGATTAGGGTTTTGGAAGTAATATAGAGATATTCTGAATTGACACGAGTAAACATAAAGAATAGAATTAAATCTATTATTTACTATTTACTATTTATATCCAATACTTGTGAATATACTTTGGTTTAATAATGGGTAAATGTGTACTTAAGTTTGTTGATATTTTATATTATATTCGTTTGTTACATTGTAAATACATTAATTTTCTTTTAAAACACTTTATAAAAAACTTCGCCTAAAATGAGTATATAGTACTTAATTTCTCTACCTCTTGGATTTTAATAATTTACTAACTTTAGTTTACACAATATTTTGACGATGTTGAGTTTGTATTTCACAAAAAGTTGTACATATCTATATTTAGCTGTGGATTTGAACATTGATTTCTAGAAGAATTGATTATTTTCACGATTCTAAAATGATGGATTATCAAAGATCAGATCCTTATTATTTAAATTTATATGAAAATTTAATATCCTTCTTCGTAATCAAAACTGTTCATTAATTAATTTTTCACAAACAAAATATCCTCATATAATTGTATAGTCTTAGATCTAAATATGGCATTGAACTCGTAAGCTAAACTTTTATAGAATGAAATGTATTCTAAATTGAGATAATTATTACTGTTTTGGACATAGGGTCTTATGTATATGCGTAAGGCTTTGTTTGCATTGAATATCTCCAAATATTAAAAAAACAGAGTGTTCGTTAGGTTTAAGGTTAATGTACCATTTATGGTTTGGTTTATTTGGGTTGAGGGTAGTTTTGTAAAATGTTTAGGTAAGTTTTGGGTGTTTTGTGTTTAGTGTGGAGTGTAGTGAGATAATTAAGCAACCTGCTAGTATTAAATTCTGATCACCCTCATTAATGAGAGTGGTTGGGGTATTTATACCTTAATTATTGACCCATGATCGGGTCGGATTGTGAAACCGGGTCGAATTCAATGACCCATTTAGTCTTTAAGTAGATTAGCAAATAGCTTAGTCAAACGTTATTTACATTTGTCCTGTTCGGATTTATAATGGAGTGATGGAACCTTCTTCAAAAGCAACTGAAAAACCTTCGACAGTGATGGAAGAGAATCTGGTGGACAGCATTGAAGAGACCCTTTTTGAGACCGAGACGTTAAGTCAGACAGGGGATGTTGTCTCAGAAAATAAAGGTAAAAATAAAGTTAAAGTTTGCATGACTCATCTAGACTCTCTTTCGGAGTGTCTAGATGGTAAAGTAGGCCCTTGTTTTAAGCACGACAGCGTCAAGTATTTGCTGAATTTGAAAAATATCAACTATGTCTACACTCACACTGCCAAGTTAGGTTGAATCCAGACCAAATGAGGGATTTCGGAGTCTGTAAAAGTGAGAATACCAATCACTCTGGAGACCCCCATGGACTATAAATTAAACGAGGTGGTAGTATACACCGAAGTGCTGAACTGGGGACTCCGGTTCCCTTTAGACCCAGAGATCGTAAATTACTTTCACTTGGTCAAACTTTATCCCAGTCATCTAAGCCCTAATTTCTGGTACACACTTCTAGCTTGCATCATGGCATCTAGACTGTCAAAGATTCATGTTCCAATGGAGCAGTTTGATGTTGTAGCAAGTCTATGCAATAACCATCAAATTCCCTTCTACCACTACAACATGGGGAATGATTTCAAGGTTGTGGACGACTTGCTAGAGTCCGAAAGACCTTGGAGGAAACAGTTCCTCTTCTTCAGTGGGACATAGGAGAATGGCAGGAAGATAAAGGCCAACACAAACCCTAGCTTGCTGACTAGCATGTGGAAAAACATTGGTAAGTTTCTCCTTATATTTCTTTCTTACTTCTTAAACTACAAATTTTCTTAATCTGACTAATTTGTTATCTATTTTCAGTTCTGCCGAAGAATTTCACCAGCCACTTGGAAGAAGGACAAAAGACTTGTGCAAAGCTCAATGCATGGGCTTCGGAAAACTGGGGGAATCCCTTCCACAATTTCTTCAAGTCGGGAAATTTTGTGAGGTCTCACATGTGGAACACCAGGCCGAAGAGACCTTTCATGGGAAGAGCTGACCACCCCTCATCTTGTTGACGTGATTTTGAGAAGGACTAAAGCCAAAGACACCAAACTGTGCTTGCCTTCCACGGATAAGGCCCCAGCAAAATGAAGAACAAGAAGAGGAAGACTGCCACAAACCTGGCTCAAACAGCTACAGAGGGGACTAGTTCGGGGAACCAGGGTGGTATTGATGTGGCCTTGCTTAAGGCGGTAGAGGTCGAGACTGTGAGGGAAGCTGGAGGGTCAAAGAACCCACCAAGGCCTCTTAAAAAGGACAGAAAGCGCAAGGCCAACAGTGATGAAAAAGCTGGCAAGAAGAAGAAGGTTGCTTTGGGGGAAGAGATAATCATTCGCTCCTTGGAAAACCCACCACCAGCTCCTGCTGACCCTACTCTACAGGAGGAAATCCCAATAGACCTCCAATCCGGACAGATTTCTAGTGGAAGAAACGACGAAGTGGACCCTTCTGCCTGTCAAGACATCGGTCTGTACTTTAATGATTTTGACAAAGATGATTTTGCAGGTCATTATCGTCCCTCTAGTTCCTCCAACATGGTGACTTACAATGGAAAATATTTTTCCATATCCAGAGAACAGGATACCTTAAGTCATGCTCTCCTTGGTTATATTCGGCCAATACTCGATCTGGAGAGGCATGTAAAAAGTCAAGCCAACGTTATTAACTCTCTCACTTTTGACAAGAAATCTCTGTCAGGTAGTCTTCTAAGTTCTCAGCAAAGCATAGAGGTGCCGAAGAAGGAAAATGAGGACTTGGAAACCAAGCTAACCGCGTCAGAAGTAGCCAAAACTGAGCTCCAAACCAAGTACTCCGGCCTGGAGACTTCTTCCTCACAAAGTCTCACAACTTTGAAGGAGAAGTTGAATGGTGCTATCCAAACCCTAACCAATGAAAATACTAAGTTGGAAGGTAATGTTTCGGAGATGACCAAGAAAAAGGAGGCCATAGAGCTTCAGCAAGAGCAAGCTATCAAAGTAGGTATTTAGAAATATGCCAATGGAGTAGTAGACTCCTTTGAAAAAAAATAGATGATGGGATCAAATCTGACATGGTGCTGTTGTTCCATGAGACCTTTCCTAAGAGAACCCTTGGTCCCTTATGGAAGTATGTGGAGTACGAGGACATCCCATTTCATACCTTCGCTGATGGTGACAAACACAAATACTCTAGTGGATTTGATTATAATGATGATGAAAAAGGTACGGGTGAGAGTTCAAGTGTTGAAGTCAAAAGTCCCAAAATATATGGCGGTGAAGGAGCATCTGAAGGGAACAAGCCCTAAGGTTTTATCATGTATTTTTTTGTTTTTTGAACAATCAAATTCCTTGGTTGGCCAAGACATGTTTTGTACTGTTGTTCGGTCTAAGTCCGAACAGGTTTAATTTATCCAATTACATTTTTGTTTAATACTTTGCTGTAAATATTTTATGGCTAATGTTTAAGTAGCCCTTAGAATTTTAGAAGTATTGAATTGAGAGTGTTTAATATCTCCAATGACATGTATTTAATAGTCATGACCAACCACCAAGTTTATCCGATCTACTAAAGGTCCGGGGTATTGCATAAGTGATTTATACTTGAATTGAATTGTAGTAAAATCACTCCGAATTTTTGAAGAAGACATTATGTATTATTGAAGAATAAACAGGACACCTCATTAAAACCTCCCCACGCCACCAGGGTAGGAAAGAGTATGCCTCTTAATATTTGCATTGGTATTTAACAAGTAAATATTTACATAAAAAATTTATTCTAAATATAACCTGAGATGGTCAATATTCCATGGGCGCTTCAATGCTCTTCATTCTTTGTCTTGAAGCCTATATGTCCCAGGTTTGATTTTCTCGCAGATCTCATAAGGGCTTTTCGAGTTCAGAGCCAATTTACCGAAGTTCTTTTCTTTGGTATGTTAGAAAACTTTTCTTAACACCTTATCTCATGGTTGAAAATCTCTTCTTTTGACCTTGGAGGCAAATCTGCTCCTCATCAAACCTTGGTAGTGTGTTGTTCATAATTGTGCTTTAACCCTTCTTTCTTTTACTAAGTCTAGTTGATTCCTAATTGTTATCTCATTAGCCTGTTCGGAATAGTTATGGACTCTGTATGATGGTAAAGTAGCTTCTATGTGGGTAATTGTATCCATCCTATACACCAAGGCAAAAGGAGATTCTTGTGTAGCAGCCCAATGAGTAGTTCGGTAGGTCCACAATACTTCTTCTACATAGCTTGGCCATTTCCCCGCAGCACCCTTTAAATTCTTTTTTAATCCAGACAAAATGGTTATGTTTGCAAATTCAACTTGGTCGTTTACTTGTGGATGTAAAGGAAGAAAAATAATGTTGAATGCCTCTAGAGGCACATAAATCCTCCATGTCTTTGTTATCAAACTGTGGCTCATTGTATGTAGTAATCTTTTGGGGTATTCCAAATCTGCAGCATATATTGGATAAGATAAATTTAATGACAGCCTTCGATGTGGTCCCTGCCAATGGAGCTGCCTCTATCCATTTTGAGAAATAGTCAATAGCGACTATAATAGTTCTGCATCCCCCGGATGCCATAGGTAGAGGTCAAACTAAATCCATCCTCCATCTGGAAAAAGGTATTGGCTCAGAAATAGACTCCATAGGTACTTCTGGCACATGATTTCATTCCCATACCTTTGACATGGATCACATTTCTTCACCATTTCTTTAGCATCTGTCATTATAGTTGGCCAATAGTATCCAGCTAATAAGACTCTCCGGGTTAATGCTCTATATCCACAGTGTGCTGAGCTCTCCCCATTATGTAGTTCGGACAAAACCACTTGGGATTCTTCAAACCCCAAAAAACGTAGGAGAGGTCTACTAAAATATTTTTGTAGAGAATTCCCCTTATCATCAGAAAACCACGCGCCTTGTACTTAATATTTTTTGCCATAGATTTATCCGAAGGCAATGTCCCATCAGAAATATATTGAAGGAGGGTATATCTTCAGTATTTAGGTTGAATCACGTGTATGCTCATACTTTCCCCATCTTCTTTGTTCTGAACTAGTTGTATAGACGGGCACTCTTGTATGTGAATTCAATGGTAGGATTCAGAATATGTTATAGTTGCTAGAGAGTCTGCCAGTGTATTCTCTGGGAATATGTTCATATTAAACACTTTTGAAGTCTGTTGCCACTTCTTTCAAAATGAGTAAATACTTGAGCAGTTGTTCTTTCTTGGCCTAAGACTGGCCCTGAGCATAGTGGATGGGCAATAGAGAGTCACTCATTAACTGAACTCTCTTAGCTCCACATAGGAGAGTTAATTTAAGACCAGTTATAGCTGCTTCATATTCAGACCCATTGTTAGAAGCCATAAACCCGAAGAATATAGCTTGATACATTTTATCACCATACGGATAGGTTAAGAAACTTCTAGCTCCACAGCCCATAGTGCTTGATCCATCATCAGTCCGGACCACCCACTCTTTCTTAGATTTATCTTCTGAAGTTTGTTTAGAGCTCCTGTCCGCATGGAATTCCACCAAGAAATCAGCCAATGATTGAGCTTTAATAGTTGTTTGGGGGGCAAAATCAATGTCGTAATCGCCCAATTCTACTGACCAGTTGGTTATCCTACTTGATATATCTTCCTTTTCAAGAATATTTTTTAGCGGGAAAGATGTCGGGACAATGATAGAATGAGATTAAAAATATGGTCTCATCTTTCTTGCTGCAATCACTAAGGCTAGTGCCAACTTTTTCAACTTTAAATACGTATTTTCAGCATCTAATAAACTTTTACTGATGTAGTACACCGAACGAGGATAATTGTCCACTTCTCTTACCAGGACATCACTTATAGCACATTCTGATATAGCCAGGTATACATAAAGATGTTCTCCTTGAATGGGCTTGACAAGAGTCTTTGGTGAGTATAGGTGTTTCTTTATCTCAACGAAGGCCTGGTTGCACTGTGGGGACCGATTGAAGTCTTTAGCATTTTTTAATGTTTGAAAAAACAGATTACACTTTTCCGATGACCTTGAAATAAACCTGTTTAAGGCAGCCAACCTTCTGGTGGGCCTTTGAACTTCTTTAATATTCCAAGGAGGGTCCATTTCTAATAGCGCATTAAGTTGATCTAGATCAGGTTGGATACCTTTTTCACTTATTATGTAGCCTAGAAACTTTCCAGATCGGACCCCAAACACCCATTTCTTTGGATTCAATTTCAAATTCACAGTGGTTAAATTAACAAATGTTTCTTGAAGATCAGTTATGTGAAAATCCTCCTCCAGGATTTTAACCAACATGTCATCTATGTATACTTCCATATTTCTGCCGATCTAATTAGCAAATGTTTTGTTCACCAACCTCTGATAAGTAGCCCCAGCATTCTTTAAGGTTATTGAAATCAATACACAAACACCAACTGATCTATCTGAGAGACAGAATAAAGATCATTTACGTAAACTCTATTAAGGTCAGTGCAATCAATACACAAACACCATTTTCCGTTCTGTTTCTTAACTAACACAAGATTGGCAGTCCAGAGATGATATTGAGACTCTTTAATATGCCCCATCTTGGTCAGTCGATCAACTTCTTGAACTATCACATCTTTTTTTTCCTTAGAAAAAACTCTTCTTTTTTGTACAACAGGTGCAACATCACTCCGGATGCACAACTTGTGTGAAATAACGCTTGCTGGTACTCCGGTTACATCACTATTGCACCAAACAAACACATACTGATTTTTTAGCAAAAAAGACAACAATTTCTTCTTTAACTCTGGCGCCATCTTGAAACCAATCTTGATATTCTTACCCTCTACAAGGGGGTGAGTTTCAACTTCTTCAATAGGTATTATAACACTAGGAGCCTCTTTGGGGTCATCAATCTCACTTTCCTCAGCAGAAGGCTCCAGTAACTGCTAATCTTCATTAATTCGAACTGCCCCCAGTGTCTTAGGAGCAAGAGTTATTGCATAGCACTCTCTGGCTATCTTTTGACTACTTCGGACAACGCCTACTTATCCTTGAACTGCATACTTTAAACACTGATGGACTGTTGAGGCCACAACATGCATTCTGTAAATCCAAGACCTCCCAAAAATCGCGTTGTATGATATGGGGTAGTCTACCACAACAAATAGCACCCTTACAATCTTTTTAAAAGGCCCCTTGCCCAACAACACTTCTTCTTCAAACTCCCCAATTACATCCGCAGTACTACCTGTGAAACCCACAATAGTCCTGTTCGAACGTTGAATAACGGCCGGATTCCTCATCTGTTTGTAGGAGCTTAGGAACAAGATGTTTGCCGAACTGCCTGTATCTATCAAAATTCGGCGTATATCATTCCCCTTATTGATGCTCCTATAACCACCGCATCCTCATGGGGTCCACCAATATTCCTCAGATCATCCTCATCAAAAACTATGAATGAGAAAGGGTATTGGAACTGATGGGAAGACATTCCCTCTTCCAATTGAGTAGCCAAACTGTGTACATGCTTCTTTCTTGATGAAGAGGTAGGTGCAGTTACAGTATCCCCTCCGAAGATAGTTAATGACTCACAGAAAGTGATCAGTCTGGACACTGTCTTGGTTTATTTTTTTATCACTCTCACCTTATTCCGAGTTGGATCAGGATCCAAATACTCAGAGTGTACGTCGAACCTGTCAAGGATGACCATTGCCCCTTCTGGAGCAGACGTTCCAAGGTTGTTTGTAGGACATGTCTGAGAAGCATTGCCAGGTCTGTTTCCACTTCAAATTTTTAACATATGCTCCCAATTTTCCCCTCTCAATACGGTTCTGAACTTCTTGTTTCAATGCTATGCAGTCTTGAGTATTATGGCCTATATCGTTATGATATTGGCAAAAATAAGTATTTTGGTTTTTTCTACGGGACTGCAATGTCGTCGGCTTTCGGAAGTGTACCTCATCTTTAGTTTTATCATAGATTGTAGCTACATTTTCTCTTAAATCTGCGAACCACTCAGTCTGGACCCAAGGACCCCTCTTACCCCTTGATTGCTGGCTTTGGGTCTTGTTCTGGTTGGACTTAGTCTGCTTAGACCGGTTAGGTCATTGTCCAGTCTTCTTAGCCTTGTATCCAGACTGGTTAGCGGATGAAGGAGCTGTTATGGTGGACCTCACCTGACGGTGCACCATGGTTTTCTTTGTTTCATCTATATTAATCTGATTTCCCACTTGTTTTAACAGTCAACCCCTGGTCATAGCTTTCTTTCGGGTTACAGAATCAGTTAAGTTCGCAGGATTCAACCCTTGCCTTAGAGAAGCAATTACCACCTGGTCAAAGCAATCTACTAATCCGTCCTTTGTATTCACAAATTGAATTATATAGTCTTTCAAAGACTCATTTGGTTCTTGGGCACAATGGATAATGGTATCCCCATTACCCTCCAATTCTTTACTCTTAACGAATTTCTTTCGGAAGAAAACCCATAATGTATCAAAGTTTCTAATACACCCCTGAGGTAAGCTATTATACCATGTAAGAGCACTCCCCGTAAAAGTTTAGGAGAAGGCTCTACACAAAATTTTATCATCGTCATCAAAATTCATCATGAAATTCTTGAATTTCTCTAGATGGTTGTCCGGATCCCGACTTCCATTATACTTTTCCATCTTGGAGCTATCAAACTATTGAAACTAGAAAAGATTTTATTATAACATAGAATTTTTGTACAAGTTAAAGCCATATATATACGCTCTAAAAATATCTTCTAATTATACTAGTCTACCGTAATAATTACTTTTGAATATTGACTATAATAAAATCTAATCTAATAATAAGTATAATAGATTATGTTTGAATATTGAATATATTAAATTATGTAGTCAATGTATATTATTATTTCCTTTAACACTCCCCCTCAAGCTTGTGCGAAAGTGCTTGAAACTGTCGTAGCTTTGATAATAAAGTTCTCTTTGAAACTTGAACTGAAGTACTTAAAGTGCAAGCTTGATCGAACGACTGAAACAAAATCACACTCCCCCTCAACCTGGAGCATATATATTAATCATGCCCAACTTGTTACAAATATAAGTAATCTGTGATCCATTGAGCGGTTTTGTGAATATATCTCCTAGTTGTTCTCCTGTTTTGACATATCTCGTATGAATGAGATTTTGTTGAATCTTTTCGCGGATAAAATGACAATCAATTTCAATATGCTTCGTTCTTTCGTGAAAGACAGGATTAGACGCAATGTGCAGGGCCGCTTGATTATCACACCATAGTTGCGCAGGCATGGTAGTCTTGATGCCAATATCATTTAACAATTGGAAAATCCAAATTATCTCACAAGTAGATTGAGCCATGGCTCTATATTCAGCTTCAGCACTTGATCGCGATACAACATTTTGTTTCTTACTCTTCCAAGATACCAAATTACCCCCTACAAAAACACAGTAACCAGTGGTCGATCTTCTATCCATTTTAGATCCAGCCCAATCTGCATCTGCAAAACACTCTATATTTGTATGACCAACACTGCCATACCACAATCCCAGTCCAGGAGCTGATTTGAGATAACACAAGATATGTTCTAGTGCTGCCCAGTGATTAACTGTTGGAGAAGACATAAACTGACTTACAACACTGACTGGATATGCAATATCTGGTCGAGTTACTGTAAGGTAATTGAGTTTTCCTACTAATCGACGATACTTTTCTGGATCACTAAACAATTCTCCGTCATCTTTCAGTAATTGCGAATTAGGAACCATTGGTGTATTACATGGTTTCGCTCCTAGCTTTCCTGTTTCCATCAATAAATCTAGACAGTAAAAACATTCAACATTGTTTAGATCACCTACATGGTTACCGGAACTGTTATGTCTATTGTATCCATCTTGACTATTGTATCCACCACGACTACCGCGATTACTGTATCCACCACGATTACCACGATAGTTTGATCTACCACGACTACCATAATCGTTATATCCACCACGACCACCACGCACACCAGATCTGCCACGATTGTTGTAACTATAAGCGCCGTGACCACCACGACCATCACGACTATTATGACCATCCCGATCATCAGAAAAACCAGTTTTATTGGTGCTGATTAATGCACTAGTGACAGGTTGTACTGGCTGTGAGTTTTCGGTTCGAAGAAGTCTAGCAAAAATTTCATGTAGAGATGATATCTCAGATCCAGCGAGGATTTGAGATTTTGCACTATCAAACTCCGAAGGAAGACCAGCAAGAAAACTCATTACAGCCATTTGTTCTCGTTGCAATTGTTGACTTTTAATATCAGTACTGAAGGGTAACAAAACATTAAGTTCTCGTAGATGCGTTTGAACTCCATAAAATATGCCGTAAGAGACTTATCTTGTTTTTCAGTACGATAAAAAGACTTGCAGACATCATAGATACGCGATATATTACCTTTTCCCGCATATAGAAATTCCAGATATTCCATTAACTCTTTAACGTATTCACAATGATTAACAAAAGTAAGTACCTCAGTAGTGATTGTATTTCGAATCTGAAGAAACAGGCGAGCATTATCACGCCTCCAATTTTTCGCTGTGTCATCCGTAGGAGGATCTTGTATCAAATGGTCATCTTTTTCTATACTTCGTAAATAGATACGAATTGTTTTACTCCAATCTAAGTAATTGGATTCGTTCAATTTCTGTTCTGTGATTTTTGTCATCACATGAACCAAATCAGACATACTTTTCTCCATCTAGATTTTTTTTATAGAAACCCTAATGGCTCTGATACCATGTTGAAACTAGAAAAGATTTTATTATAACATAGAATTTCTGTACAAGTTAAAGCCATATATATAGGCTCTGAAAATATCTTCTAATTATACTAGTCTACCGTAATAATTACGTTTGAATATTGACTATAATAAAATCTAATCTAATAATAAGTATAATAGATTATGTTTGAATATTGACTATATTAAATTATGTAGTCAATGTATATTATTATTTCCTTTAACACAAACCTTTTGGCAAGGTGTCCGGACAGTATTTTGCAGACAAAGGTGACCGCCTCCAGTTTTTATTGCGAGTAAAGACTGTATCTTCATTAAGAGTTGCAAGAATACCTGGTTCAGACTGAAAAGCAAAAAGATCTATCAGCAGCTGATCAGCATGCCTATGGGACGACCCTTTGCCTTGATGCCTTTTAAGCCTACCATGCCTGTCCCTTCTTCTTGAGTATTTTTTGGTCGGTTTTACCATTTTTCTAGATCTCCCCTCTTCACTGCTTGATGACAAAGATTCTTCAAGCTCAGCCTCATTTGAAGAGCTACTGGAGGATTCAGACTCGGAGCTTTCAATAGGCTTGGACACATCATTTTCCCCAGGATTTTCAGTATGATAGAGTGCTGATGCTCCAGATTTCTTATTAATACCTTTCTTTGCTTGTTTATGGCCCTTAGCTCCTTTATATCTACCATCAGCTGATCTCGCTCCTCAATAGTGTATTCCCTATTTTCCTTCACTGTTTCCACCCCAGGAGGTGGAGTACTTTGCTCATTCGGATCCATCCAAACTGTTTTTCTCACTGGTTTTGAATATAAAATTCAGGCACCGTCGCCTCCCATTGTGGTCGCCAGTTTGGTTTGGTTTATTTTAGGCTGAGGGTAGTTTTGTAATATGTTTTGGTAAGTTTTGGGTATTTTGTGTTTAGTGTCGAGTGTAGTGAGATAATTAAACAGCCTGCTAGTATTAAAATCTGATCACCCTCATTAATGAGAGTGGTTGGGGTATTTATACCTTAATTATTGACTGATGGGCTTATTGGGTCGGGTTGTGAAACCGGGTCGAATTCAATGACCCATTTAGTGTTTAAGTAGATTAGCAAATAGCTTAGTCAAAAGTTATTTACATTTGTCCTGTTCGGATTTATAGTGGCATTGATAAAGCTTTTTCTAGTTACAGATAGTCTTCAATTGGCATCTTCCAAAACCTAAAATCTGCACCATCGAATTTTTCGAGTCTCATAATTCCTTCTTCCGTAGCCATTGCTCCCATTCAAATCTGACCCCCTCTGGATCGATATTAAACCTGGTGCTCTAATATTCCAACTATCATGTAATCAGATCGGTAACAATAAAACAAACACAAATTGTTAACAAAGTTCAATAAATTATGTATACGTTCTCCAGACCTCCTACAAATTGAATTTATTAAAATGAATTGTGTGAATATATTTTCGACACTCTCACAAAACCTAGTTTTATGTTTTGTACAGGCTTCACTGATCTCACATAAATGGGTGGTCTTCAAAACCTTCATCAATAAAACCATCGTCTAAATACCTGTCGGATAACCACAACACAACAATTCCGTCTTAAAACCATTTGTACTCAACTCAATACTTTTATAGACTTATGATCTAAGGATATACAAACGCACCATTTACATTAAAACTTGATATAACCATTTCCAATCATATATATAATACAACGTATTTATGTTTTTATTACATTCATATGACCTTAAGTTTAGTCTCTTAATTTAGACCATGTCGAACCCTTTAATGTCTGCTTATTACATGCTTCTGTCGACCAAGATTGGCATTACACATTAGAAATGGTTATTCATGTTTAACAGCTCCGTTTGTGTCACCAACCGGATTACCTTCGCTTTTCATATCCCGCTTCAACTGTGAAAAAGACCAAGATGCCAAAATTATATAACTATACAAATCTTGTCTGAATTATGTCTCGCAATACGATAGATAAACATTACCTTATTCAAGAAATGCTTCTGGTAGCGATACCCCTACCACAAAATAAAAGTGATAATTTAAAACAAAAAATAGCAAAATTATTAGAATGTGTGCATAGGATAGAATATATGGTGCACCAAACCTTGTCGGTGCCATAGATGTAATCGCAGTAGGTAAAGACCGAAGCGAAATTGCTACGGGTGTGTTGTCCAACGAAATGGTGATAGTCATGGTGATGCGCTCCGCAGTAAAAGGGAATGTATTTGGTTGGGTTCCATGGGAAATCATACCTGCAACCAGACATCAAGTTTTGACAAAGCCTACTATGTAATGATATAAGTTCGGTCTTTTGGGTATAACGATTTTTTTGTAGAGTTTGATGTCGGGTGAAAGTCTCGTAACCTATGACGAATCAATGACTACATTTATTAAAATTGTCATATTTAAAAAATGTTTATGGAATATTCTTTTTTCTGAGGGAACCCGCAACTGCTACTCATAGTGCAATGAGTGCGCACATGATAAACCCTCAGTCTGACGCGATAGCCTGTAAACCAACGGCAGAAGGTAAACCACAAAAGGTGACAGGCTCAGCCGAGAAAACGTATGTAGAGAGACTCGAACTCATGACCTTTTGGTCATAAAGGCTTCATGGAATATTTTGTTGTAGTTAGGGGCTGATATCGGTCCGGTTTGGTCCGGGTTTTGCCGGAACCGGACCGGACCGCTAAATTTATCGGTTCAGACCGGATCGGACCGGACCGCTAAGCTTTCGGTTCTATATTTTGGAACCGGACCGGACCGTTAAATTTTCGGTTTGGTTCGGTTCGGTTCGGTCCGTTCGGTTCGAGTTCGGTCCGATCTCGTTTCGATCCTTTTTGGTTCGGTCCGGTTTCGGTCCGGTCCAATCCATCCAAAAAAATTAAATTAAATTATAATTTAATTTTTAACTTTTTTAAATAAATAATAACATAAAAATCAAAGTTAATAAGTTAATTTTTTATTTTATTTTTTAGAAAAATGGATAATTAACTATTAATTTTGACAATATAATGTATAAAAAAATAATAATAATGTCTTACGGTTTTATCGATTCTACTTGTTTATCAATTCTATCGGTTCGGTTCCGTATTGGTTCTATCGGTTTACCAATTTTATCAGTTTGGTTTCTAATCGGCTTTATCGGTTTATCGGTTCATACCGGTTTTGTTGTTTTGCTTCCTTATCGGTTTCAGTTTTTAAGATTGAACCGCAAACCGGATCGTTAAAACTCGGTCCGATTCTTATCTGTTTGGTTCCGTCTCGGTTCTCCAAAACTGTTGACAGCCCTAGTTGTAATCACGTTCCACCGATATTTTGAAATCAAATGATAAATTTTATCAAAATCGACACATCACGGTCCTTCATGATTTTTTTAAGTAAAAACATTATGCAGAAAAATCGTCATATTCAAAAACCAATCCAATCGCGGATATAAGCTTAATGGTATATAGACTCTTGATAAAAAAATTCACATTAACAAATGATGTAATGGGGGATACTTACCCGCTGTGAATTTCAAGAGTCTCGACATTTCGAACAATAATCCACAACCAGAAAGTAACCATGTGTCCGGGAACGATCGAGGGGCCTAAAAACGTTGGAATACCGAGGACCACCATATCAAACCAGTGACCGTGAGCTGCTGCAAACCCGGTCGGAGAAGTGTATTCGTGATGAATATGGTGAATTTTCTCGTACGCCCAATTACTATGCAGCCACCGATGGATCCAGTAAGCCGTATAGTCCTCTATCAAGAAGTAAACCACTAGTTGCGACAAAATCTCCCATCCTGATGGCAATGCCAATCCTGTTTGAATTTCGATCATCTGTATATCGAACAGTATGTGACATTAAACGTTAGATCATATGATCTATACTTGAATAAAGTTATGAGCGAACCTTGACAGAAGGATAAGACACAATCTGGAAAGGCGTAATGACGAAGAGATACATGAACATGACATCTTTGTAACACCTAATGATGTCTCTCAATGGATGTTTCACCTTCGGCTGAATCTTGTACTTGTCAAGGCTGGTGGAATTCACTAGCCCAGCTAGGATGGAAGGAAGAGGCACAACGGTGTAGGTCAAGAGCATGAACAAAATGCTATGACAGTACAACAAAAAATCAGACTGGTTTGCCGAGTAATTAAACCACAACGTCTCTGCGGCCGTTAGATTTCGTCCTAACGACGTTGCAGCGTCCTCAATCGTCGAGTATGGCAACATATTTTCTCTGCTCGAAAAAGAAAATCATTGATAAAGACTATTGAAGTTAACTAACATCCCACTATTAAGATTAAATTTTTAGTTCGTCTCTTAGTTAGATCTATATAGTATTTTGACTTCAAAACGTGGTCATTTTTTGAAGGTTAAAAGTCATGAATGGTATCGGTGTTTGGGATTTGTTGCATTTTTGTCATTTAGGTTCTTTCGTCCCAAAACCGATCATTTTTTTAAAAGAATATTGTATATATGGTATTGTCGCGTGTCAATTAACTATACGGTGATAACATGACACCAAAAGTTATAATTTCTTTTTGTTATAAATACATTCAGTAGACATTTCACACCCAAAATATCCTTTCTCGATGATAAACGGAATGTACACCAACACTAGCGTGATTACAAATACGGTGACTAGATATTTTAAACTCAAAGAAAACAAATCGATTTTAGGAATATTTTGAGTGTGAAATGTTTAATCACCCCTTATAACAAAAAAATTATAACTTTTGGTTCAACATGTTTTCGTATGTCTAATGGTCACGTGTTAACAGTGCATTAAACATATATGACTAGTTTTAGGCACCAAATAACTTTGGTGATGGTAAACCCCTAGCAAAAATTTCTTGCTTTTTTCACCTTAACGAATTATATATATGGTCATTTTATTTTATAATGTCCTACTTGAATCTCTTCATTTCGACTGATCGATTTCGATAAATTTAATTATGGACATGTAAATTTAAATGGAATTAGTCCCATCAACCAAAACGATTTTGACAAATTTAATTTTCGAAGATCGAATAAAAAATTTAAGTCGAAAAATTATGGTCGGATAATTTAAAGTTAAATGATTGCACGAAAGAAACTTTTAAGGCTCAAAAAATTCATAACAATGACTTGAAGGTTCCTTGTGATACTATCTACTGGATTATCTTTTTCTGATTCCACCGGACTATCCATTTGTTTCTTTGATTATACTTTTCACATATAGTCGGTCGATTTTGTTTCTTATATGTACGTTTTATAAAGTATAGATTAGCTTATTTAAATCAAACATCAGACGGATTATTAAACTGAGAGCATGAAATACCAAGTTTGAAAGACTGATAATACTTACCGAACTTGGCGAAAAAGAAGAACAGCTACTTTATGTAAAAGTTGATGTAGAACCAGACTTGAGTTTGATTCGATGTTCTTAAACCCAGATTTTCTCTTCTCAGTACCCAGATTGACCTTTTGCTTCTCGGAAATACATTTCTCAGTTGGTTTTGTTTATGGATTTAGTTCAATCATCACTTTCATCACTTTGTTTGTTGGTTCTCGTAATATCTTTTAATATTCTAAACAGTTACGATGAGTTATCGGGACCCGGGCAAGAGCAAGTTTTCTATTATTATTTACTATAAAAATAATTAAGTTATTCGTAAGTATTTACAAATCTTGTTTAAAATATTTTTTCAACAAAGAAACGGCCCAAAACCGAAAACTATAAGATATTTTAAAGCAATTTTACATATTTATTGGAGAGTAAGTTTCCAATAACAATTTGAGAAGGATTAAAAATATTTTATAATTTTATTGTATGTTTTTATTCGATGAAATTATTGGTAGAACTAGTTTTTAAATATTTATTGTATGTCGGTAGGTTCTAACTCATTCCGGTTGTCTTATTTGCAAGATAGGTTTATTGGTCTTTAGTTTTCATTGTTTTGGTTTGTATATTTAAAGAACTCTTTCAACCATTTCGGAAATTTGTTTGGTCTGAACTAGATTTAAGAATCATTGGTTCGAAAGTCGCACGGCTTACTGTTATCTTGTCCTCGTGTTGAGGGCGATCTAGTGATTTTTAAATTTATGGTGTGAAATCAGGCGATCGTCTTTAAACATTTTTTGTCTATTTTGAATAACAATTCTTTCTCAATATGGTGTAATTGGATCATTACTGAGAAAGTAAAAAATAAAAATCTCTAGCATCTCCTTAATCGCTCCTCTAATAGTTGGGGATGGAATAAAATTTATCAAGCTTAGGTCCCTCGCTTCCACGCTTTACAAATATGTGGTGGACAACAGATAGTTTACCTCTCTCTGGTATGAGCCATGACTACTTCTCAACTCTCTTGTGGACCACTACGGTCCAACTACCATTCGTTATGCTAGACTACACAACAATAGCATTGTACCTAATATCATCAACAACGACTCTTGGAATTGGCCAAGACAATTACGTTCTCAGAGAAGATCACACCAGGCCCATCTACTCGAAATCGGTAAAGCTATAAATATCTTATCGCCACCTTCTGGAAACGCGAACGTAGAGTATGGGTACCAAACTGTCATCGAAACTTCTTCACTACAAGTAGTACATAACGTCATAATAAGCCCTCATGGCCTAACGTACCTTGTGCCAACTTAGTTTGGAGCAAGTACAACTTCCCAGACATATCTTCATCGCTTGGCTTTCCATCCATAGAAAATTAACCACACGATCAGTGGTGGAACTAGTATTCGAAACAAGAAGGGACGGATGTCTACCATATTAGAAACATGTTTTATTTATTTTTTTCATTCACATAACCTAGCCTTAAATGGCATTAGTTATATTTTTTGAAAATATTAAAAAAAAACAATATCATGAAATTTTTATTGATAAAAAAAATAAAAAACTTAATATCCCCGATCTATTAAAATTAAATATTGAATAAATTTATAGAACATGTCTAAATTATTAAATTTTTATATAAATTTATCTAATAATAATAACAAAAGTCAAAATATGATTTATTTTTTCTTTCGTATTTAAAAAAATGGGAGGAAAATAAAATTCTTATTCATTCTAAATAAAATAAAAAAATAATAAACTATATGTATATATATATTGTTAAAAAACAAAAAAAGAAGTAGCCGTCAGGAAGCGGCTAGGGTTTGGTGTTTATTAGAGAGTCTCCTTTTTTTATAATGCAAATCCAAGTAAGGCTCTCAATATATAGAGAACTTAGAGGTCTATACAAGGAAACTTAATATACTGAATATTCTGACACTCCCCCTCAAGTTGTGTAGTGGGATCACCAATACCCAACTTGGATAAAACTGATTCGAAAGTTCTTGCAGCAACCGCTTTTGTCAGGATGTCTGCTAGTTGGTCTTCGGATCTAACAAACGGAAGTTTGACTGTCCCATCTTCAATCTTTTATTTTATGAAGTGCCTATCTATTTCAACGTGCTTTGTTCAATCGTGTTGTACCGGGTTCTCTGAAATCTTAATCGCAACTTTATTATCGCACACTAACTGAGTTGGACACTTTAGAGGGGATCCGATTTCTTTCATTATCTTCTTTAACCAAAGTATCTCGGTAATACCCTTAACGATTCCTCTAAATTCTGATTCAGCACTTGACAGTGATACTACTTTTTGTTTCTTACTCCTCCAAGTCACCAAGTTACCTCCAAGAAGAGTAAAGTAGCCAGCAGTTGATCGCTTGTCGTTATGATTCCCTCCCCAATCAGCATCTGTGAATACTTTAACATTAAGGTGCCCATTTTTCTTAAAAATTATGCCTCTTCCTGGTGTGCCTTTGAGATATCGAATAATCCTCATTACTGCCTCCATATGGTGTTCCTGAGGATGATGCATGAACTGGCTAACTACTCCCACCGCGTATGCAATGTCGGGTCGAGTGTGAGCCATGTAAATCAATTTTCCCACCAACCTTTTGTACATTTCTTTACTCACTGGTCTGGCCCCTTCAATTATCTTTAGTTTGTGATTCACAACCATAGGAGTGTCATTTGGTTTGCAATCCATCATGCCAACTTCAGCTAATAAATCCAATATATATTTCCGTTACGAGATATAAATCCCTCCTCTTGACCTAAGAACCTCGATTCCTAAGAAATACTTCAATCCCCCAAGGTCTTTCATTTCGAACTCCTTGAAGAGGTTTTTCCTAAGAGAGCTAATTTCTTCTTCGTATTCCCCGTTATAATCATATCGTCGACATATATTATAAGACAAGTGACTAATTCTCCTCTCCTTATGTAAAACAAGGTATGATCCCCATTACTCTGTTTGTAGCTATACTGCTTCATTTCCATTGTAAATCTCCCAAACCAAGCACGAGGAGACTGTTTGAGCCCATATAATGCCTTTTTTCAGTTTACATACCTCATTTTCTTGAAAACCATCAAAGAACCCTGGTGGGGGTTTCATATATACCTTTTCTTCCAAGTCTCCATGTAAGAAAGCATTCTTTACATCAAATTGATGAAGAGGCCAATCTTTATTCGCGGCTATTGAAAGTAAAACTCTGATAGTGTCAATCTTTGAAACCGAAGAGAACGTTTCAGAGTAGTCTATACCATATGTTTGTGTATATCCTTTGGCAACCAATTTTTCCTTGTGTCGCTCAATGGTGCCATCGGATTTATATTTTATATTAAACACCCATCTACACCTGACTACTTTCTTCCCTTGTGGTAACACACAATTCTCACATGTACCATTCCTTTTTAGAGCTTCCATTTCGGTATTCATTGCCTCATGTCATCCAGTCATCTTCTTAGCTTCTTGAGCTATTTTAGGGATTTGTTCAGAGAGAATAGTAGCTGAAAACGCCTTTGCAATCTTCGTCATTCCTTTTCTGTCCGTTTTTACCGGATATGTAGAAGCACGAGGAACGTGTTTCGGTGAATACCGGTCAGGAGGAACCCCCTCTATTTTTTCTTGGGGGAAGAACCTGAGTTTGAGTTTCAACAAATGAACTTCCTGAAATATCATGGTCAGTAGCATTTTGTAAATTATGACATTGTAAATTGTTTACCTCTTGATGGAAATTTTCTTCGGTTGATTCGCTTGTAGTATCCATGGCATTTATTTCTTGTTGGACATTGTCTTCGGGAGAATCATTGGTGTTAAGTACTGCCTTGTCAGTCTCCTTTATGTTGGGAGAGGCATGTTCGGTGGCGTCATCTACCGACTCTGTCGGCACATCCTCAAAGTAACTTTCATATAGCAACCAGTCGAGTGATTCACTTACTTTCTCCCCCTGAGCACGAGATTGGTGGTCAAAAAAATAATTGGATTCTAAGAAGTCACAGTCCATGGTGACATGGATTCGACGAGTAACCGGATTGTAACACCGATAGCCCATTTGATGAATACCATACCCAACGAATACACACTTTTCAGCACACAGATTAAGTTTGTTTCGACTAGATTTAGGGATATGAACAAACACCGAACAACCAAAGACACGAGGTGGTAAGGTCATAACAGATGGAATTGTAATTTGGGTGGCAAACACTTGTAATGGAGTTTTATTTCCTAGACATCGGGTTGGTAGACGATTTGCAAGATACGTGGTTGTAACAAGAGCTTCTGGCCAAAGAGAATGAGGAACTCTAGATTCAATCATAATAGCACGAGTTTTTTCAAGTAAAGTATGATTTTTTTCATTCTGAAGTACCGTTTTGTTGAGGTGTGTTTGGACAAGTGGTTTGATGGATAAGACCATTTGTTTTGAAGAAATTATGCATTGTTTGGTTGACAAACTCTGTTCCATTATCAGAACGGAGAATCTGTATTTTTTTTCAAATTGAGTCAAAATCATTTTGTAAAAACAAACAAATATTTCTGGTACTTCCGATTTATGTTTCATGAAGTATATCCAAGTCATTCTTGAGAAATCATCCACAAATAAAACAAAGTATCTGATTTGATTGTTAGTGGAATTCAGTGCTCGACCCCAAACATCAGAATGGATTAGCGAAAAAACATAATAAAATCTAGGATTACTTTGATTAAATGAGACCCTACGATTTTTTGCAAGAATGCAGGTTTCACATTTCTCATGATTGGAATTATTCAAAAAAAGACTAGGAAACAAACTTTTAAGATAGCTAAAAGAATGATGACCAAGTCGTTAGTTCCATAACCAAAGTTGCCTTTCGGTTGTTCTGTGAGCAAGCATGGCATGTCCCCTATGAACTACCTCATCAACATAATAGAGACCTCCTTGTTCAGTACCACGTCCAATGTTCTCCTTCGTACAAATGTCCTGTAAAATGAAAAAAAATGGATACATAAGAACCACACAGTTGAGTTGTTTTGTCACTTGACTAACAGATAATAACTTTAAGGATAGTGAAGGAATGTAGAGGCAGTTTTTAATTTCCATTTTTTTCGAAAAAATAATTGAACCTCCCCTTTTGACTTCACAAATTTCTCCACTAGGAGTCTCAATATGGGACTTTTTTGGAGATGACATGTCACCAAAGTCTTTAGGATCATAAGACATGGTGTTCGTAACCCCGTAATCAAAGATCCAATTCATTGATATCTCAAACCCTTTACCTCCAAGTTTTTCATAGGAGTTCGCCGCCATTCCTCCAAAACCAGTGCCACTTCCTTGCTCATTTTTAGTCGGATCTTCACCGCCACTTGTAGACGAAGCCCGTTTGACATTAGATCTGAAACGCTGGTTATTTTTCTCCTTATGACCGTCCTCCCACCATTCTGGATAGCCAACTAGCTGGAAACATGTCTCTTTAGTATGTTTCTTCATCCCACAATGAGTGCAATATAACTTGAATTTATCTTCTTTCTCTTTGGATCGGAATTTAAACCTCTGTGCAGAATCTTTAGTAGCCAAACCCATTCCAATTTCAATTGAGTCACTATCAGAAGAACTTGATTTTAGTATATTAAGCCTGGCCACTTCCCTTTGTATCGTAGCATATGCTGTTTCCACGGAGAAAGAGGATCTTTTTTCAGGATATCTCTCTTGACTGGTTCCAGCTTGTCATTAATCGCCATTAGTAATTGATAGATTCTTTGTTCTTGAGTTTTCTTATTGTAGATCTGAATGTCTTCTGGGTCTTTCATATGGTTCAGATCTCGCCTATCTATAGATATCCAGATGTTCTACAATTTGTTCCACAAGTCTTCTAGTGTATCGGACCCTTGCCTTAATGAATTAGCCCTCTTATGAAGGTCAAACACCTGTAACGAATCTGTACCGGAACCGTATGTGGTGGCTAACCCATCCCAGCGGGCTTTTGCAGTGGGATATTGCGAGACATTATTCACCAAGCTGGATTCAAGATTTTGGATAATCCATGTGAAAACACATTGATCATCTTGTTCCCACCTTGTATATGTGTTGTCAGTTTTGGATGGAGGTGTCGGCTCCCCTGTAATGTGAGAAACTCTCCCCCTTCTCCCAATTGCTTTCTTCATCAGGTTTGCCCATAGGGCATAGTTGTCACCACCGAGTTTAATTCCCAGGGATAAATTCTCGGGGTTAGTTGTTTGTTGTTGTGTTCCGAGACCATTTCTTAGAATAGAAGCAATCTGCATTGTTAATTCATCAGGGATCTGACTGACCACGACTTCATTGTCAGCCATCTTTGTTGAGGATGTTCAGAATTCCCAGAATCACACGTGCTCTGATACCATGTTAAAAAACAAAGAGAGAAGTAGCCGCTAGGAAGTGGCTAGAGTTTTGTGTTTATTAGAGAATCTCCTTTTTTTTATAATGCAAACTCAAATAAGACTCTCAATATATAGAGAACTTAGAGGCCTATACAAAGAAACTTAATATACTGAATATTCTAACATATATAAAAAAATATATAAAAAGCAAACCTTATACTAATATTTATTTGAAAATATATTAAAACAAATGAAAAACACGAATATTCATAACCAGGTCTATACATTATCTTAACTTCTTTTATTGTATTATTAGTATCATGCCTTGCTTACGTTAGGCTGCTCCTATTTACTCTTTATACCATTACTCATATTATCATGCATTTCCTAGGCTAGGTTGCTCTTATTTTATAATATTGCCTCACTCTTTTATATTACTATTATAATGTCTTGCCTAGGTTAGGATGTTAGTATTATTTTATAATATTGCCTCACTCTTCTATATTACGATTATAATGTCTTGCCTAGGTTAGGATGTTAGTCTACGATTCTACCTTGGGTAAGCGGGAGCGGCAGCCCCCTTTCCCTAAGGTTAGATCCACCGCTGCGCGCGTGATAAATTTGTTGGTTTGGGTTACAATACGGTCTCGTATCGTATATTTTATAAAAAAAATCTAAAATCTGCGAACCACTTATTTGTGCGGTGTCCATTCACCCGAATTAATTTGGAAGGGTTGTGTTAACATATTCATATTTTTCTATTCTTTTAACGATTAGAATAGTTGGTTATCGGAGGCTAGCGTCCGGATCTCAAACGCAAAAACTTTTGTAGACTTCTGCCGTGTATCTTTCTGTGCGGTGATCTACCACTTGTGGCAGGAGAAGAACACACATATATTCTCTGACTCGTCCTCGCTCGACTATGTCATCTTTTATAGGATCTTAAACGATCTACGCTACAGATTTCACTGTACGAAGATTCTTTGGCTTTTAAAATATACACAAGCTAACTTACATGTGTTTATCTATTGTATTGTCTTTTGCAGGTCAGGTGCTTCGGTTTATGGTTGGTCATCGCACTCGTTTTGTTTTGGGGTTATTTAATCACTTAGTCCTATTTTTGGACTGCATTGACTCTACATTTATTCTTACTTTTGAGGATTAGCTTACTTGTTTTATGACTTTATCGACGGTTTTAGGCAACACTCTATTGTTGTTACTTTGGATTTGTAGTTGGGGAATACCCCGTGATTAACATAACCATATATTTTATTTTAATCTATTTACTTTTTATCCCAAAAAAAATAAAAAATAAATATTAAAAGTACCAATAACCACCTAGATTTTCAAATTCACCAATAACGGTTTGTTACATAAAAAATTCCTAAAAGACTCATCGGGTAAAAAACAAAAAAAAATATTCGTCAGCTCATGATTTTCTTTGTCTCTTTTTAAAATCCAAACCCTCAAATCTTTCAAATTACAAATTCTTGCAACAAATTTCAGTTAATTCTAAAGAATTTCAACACAAAGCAACAACTAAATCAAGTTTCAAAATGAAATTACTCTCTTTCATCTTTCATTTTTCAACTATTGTGTTCGTAATTATATGTTTGACCTAAGAACTGTTCGTGTTTTGTTTTGATGATTTTTATACTTTTTTACATAACATAAAATACAAGTAGTAACCTAGGAACTACTTGTGTACGCACTTAAAGGTTTTGAATGATTTGTTTTTGTTTCTTACAACTGAGTTGTACGTATTTACGGAACAAAAAATAACTGTTAGTTTTAATTCTAATCTACATGTATTTCAACTTTGTAATGTAGAAACAAATTGTCAAAAGAATAAATATCTTCCACATCAGGAGTTACAAACATCTCGGACTCAAGAAGAAATAAAGAATGCTTAAAAATAATTAAATGATTTGAATAACCTATTAGAACAGGTAACTTCATTCATTTTCCATACCAAAAAAACTCAATTCGCACCTAAGTTACGCATAATTACGCAACCATGTTTATTCCATCTAAAAATTTATTCTCACAGCGCGATTGCATGTAATTACGCTACCATTATTTGACAAACCTTTATTTGTTTCTACTTTGCAATCATAATATGTGGATATAGACGAAGACGTCATTAAACGAATTGAACAACTGGAAAGAAATCAACGAACATATTAATGCTAGTCTAAAAAATATGTTGAAAACTAATAAAGGAAAATCAAAGTTATTAAAAAAATCATTCAAAATAACATCTTGCATCAAACAAAAGAAGATCTTGCATTAAAAAAAGAGCATAAAACTCTTAGTTTATTTCTTAACTGTGTTTTTTTGTAAAAATTGTATGTCTCTAAATAACCCTTTTTTAGTTTTGGGTATTAATTTTCTTTTATCGTTTATTTATATATAGTTATTTCGCAAATACATTTTTTTCGTAATTTTGCAACCAATTAAACCATAATTTCATACCTCAATTACAATTGTATCTTTTCATAACAAATGTTTATTTACACAACAAAAATTATTATTTCACAACCAATTAAAACGTAATTACGCAAAATCATTATGCGATTTCAAACCCAATTATACTTGAATTTTTTCACTATAACTCTCTATTTTTGCAACCTATTATAGCGTAAATTCGCATCCAACTAAAAAATTATTTACTTTCATAGCTAAAAAGTGTCCCAACTCCAAACTATTATTAATATAAATATAAATTATCATCTTCTCACCTATTTTATATATCGATATTTAAACTTGTTAGTAATTAGGTGAGGGTAATTAATTGTTTGATTTGAAAAAAATTGATAAATCATCATTAGTGTGGTAAAACTACAACGGTTAGTTCACAAAAAATAAAACTTTAATTACTCAATGTATTTTTCTAAACCTTTTTTTATATAAATTCAATTTACACTTTCATTAGGCTTTCATACAATAAAAAAATTATTTCAAAATAGCTCTTATAGTAATTATCTCATTTGATAGTGACTCTAGTTTCAATAGTTATGATGATTTATTGCCAGTTGATAAGTCACTAGAACGATAAGAAAACTGGAAATGATAACCACAGAAGAATACTCTTCATCTTCCTCTGATGATAAAATTTTGTCTTTTGTTGATGAAGATATCTCTCCATAATGCTTTAAATATTATGGAGATGAAGATGCCCCAAATGACGATCATTATCCTACTCGTGGAAAAAAGAGAGGAAATTTAGTGAAATATATAAAGAATATAAAGATTAAGAAGAAGATTCTGAAGAAGAAGAGTCTTCTTCTGATGATTAAAAAATAACTTCAAAGTTTGTTTTTAGTTTTCTCGTTTTTCTATGGTTTTGTTGTTATTTCTTTTTGGTTTTTCCGCTTCAACTATAAAAAGTTTTGTTTGTTTTTTTGCACCCAACTTTCACATAAATACGCAACTTAAACTTAAAATAAGAAATAGTTATTACGCAACCCATGTACACGTAATTTCACAACCAAATGAACTTCCTAATTATGTAGCCATAAATGTTATTACTCTCACAACCTAATGCATTGTCTAATACAACATAATTTTGCAAGCCTTTTACGCAACCACATATAACGTAGTTTTGTTACTCTTTTATGCAACCACATATAATGTAATTTTGAAACCTTTTTACGCAACCACGTATATCAAATGTTCACAACTAGTTAACATGTAATTTTGCATCCAAATCTGTTAACAAAAAAATCATTATATTTCAGATAATTGTCAAAACATTTATGTGAATGTATGAAATAAAAGAATTAACATAACTAAAAAATCATATAATCACAAAAATAACAATAAAATTACTCGAAACAATAAAAAATACCAAAAATGAAAATGAAAATCACATGTGAATCGATAAATAATCGATAAGTGAATAAGAGCAAAAAATAAATACAAACGACCAAAAATTGCAGAAGATGTTGATCGAATGAAAAAAAAACAGATCAAGAATCGGGGTCGTATAAATATTTTAAAAAATGAGGTGGCTATGAGTAATTTAGTTTCAAAACCACGTGGTTATCAATACTTTCTCAAATCCTGGGATATTATAGGCAACTATTTTTAATTACGAGTGGTTATTGGTAGATTACCATTTACTATATTTTATATTTTAAAAATCATAATTCGAATAAATATCTAAAAATAAGGCTTAAGCCTTTTATTTAAACGAAGAAAACAAATCTATGAATGGTATATTTTGAGTTTTTATTTTGCATAAGTATTTTTCGAACTATTTTTTCAGGTGTGATTTAACTGGTTTTCACAAATATTTTTAACATACTTTTGCAAACATGTTTTTTTTTGCAAGTGTTTTTTTAACTTATTTTTTGCAAATATTTCAACTACTTTTGGCTAGTGTTTTTTTCATGCAAATATGTTGAACTAGTTTTTGCGAGTGTTTTAAAACTAGTTTTTGTAAGTGTTTTTTTTTCAATGTTTTTTAAATGATTTTTTTTTTTAGGAAAAATTAGAACTTATATTAATATTAAGGGTCCAATTACAACATTGAATAAACTACAAAGACTAGAGTTGAAAAATTAAAAAAGCCAACTAGCCGTTACTTACTAAATAACTACAACTCCTAATGTTAGACGTTACTTTCTAAGTAACAAGGACTTCAATCATCTCTTCAACTTCTATTCACCAAATTTCAAAGTTTACCCAAGAAACCCATCGATGATTAGAAAACCCAGACAATTCCAGAGAAGCAAATCTGAGCTAGAAAAACAAACCACCATACAAATTGAAAATTGAGCCTTTGAACCAGAGAATGGGATCAGAAATTACATAAACAGGACAAGATTAGTCATTATTATTACTGATGTAACCAATTCTCATACTTTCGAGTAGAACAATCAAAAGGAGATCAGCATGAGCATTAAACCGAGAGATTTCAATTTTCTGCTTACACTTTAATGTCCACTTTGCGAGCCAATCTGCGGCTCTGTTTTGAATTCGAGGGATGAACTTGATTGAAATTGAAGGGTGAATTAATCTTCTGCAAATCGAAATCAGAGAATTCAAGTACCGTAGACTCTTCCCTTTGGCCAGATAATCGATTAAAGCGTGACAATCTGATTCAATGTCGACTTGAAACCAATTATTTTCTCTACACAACAACAATCCTTCGAGTAAATCTTGAGTTTCTGCCATGATTGGAGTCAACTTTCCAAAAGTTTTACCGAGACCTTTAGCAATATCTCCATTGTGATTTCTGATGATCATACCTCCACCAGCTTCTCTATTTTGAATACAAGCAGCGTCAACGTTGAGCTTCATTCTATCACGGTTGAGAGGAATCCACTTGAGGTATCTCTTCTTCCTGTTTTTTCATTAATCGAAATACATCCTAATGAAGAACATGCATCGTTGGCCTTAAACTAGTGTTTCTTAGTTAGTTTCTCTGATGTGTCAAGACTACAAATAATTTTGTAATTGTGATTGATAGCAGAATCAATAGAGATGCTTATGTTTTTTAACTTTAATCCATTTTGATTTTTCCAAACAATCCAACAAATAATAGGTGGAATAACATGGGTTATATGGAATTTAAGGTTTGAAAACCAAAACCATTCTTTATCAATGTGAGTTAAGCTCATGTATTTTTCAATTCTAATGTTGAATAATATACTGAAATACTTCCAAATACCCCATGCATAATTACAACTCACAAATAAATGGTTTATGCTTTCACAATTTGGACAAAATATGCACTTAGATACTAGGCTAACATGTTTGTATTGAAGAGTAAAATCAATAGTCAGATAGTTTTGAATGAGTTTCCACATAAGAAAAGAGAACTTCTTGGGTGTTATTTGATTCCAGATTTTCTTGTACAATGAGGATTTGCTGAAGTGATGTCTAGTGTTGTTCCAAGTGTGTCTTATATTGAAATCCATGTTAGGAGAGTCAGTCCATATCATTGTGTCCTTCTTTAAAGGATCAACTTTGAAGAGGGAAATCTGATTGATTCTATCCTCATCCACGAATCCACTCAACTGATTAGTTTCCCACTTATTTACGTTCGAGAGAGTTTTAACTTTATGATCAAGGAACCAAAGGTTAGCTTCAGTGTTGCGATGATCTATGATTGGGGCCTGGTTGTGCCAATTTTCCAACCAAAAGTCCATGTCATTACTTCCCAATAACCATATGATATTAGCTTCTGTTGAATCTTTAATATTAACCAATCGTTTCCAAGTAAGAGAACCAGGTTTTGAAAAGTTAGTTTTAAGATGATGATTTCCTTTATTGTAAATGTCATGCATCATTTTAGACCACAAACTTTCATTCTTTCTATAGTTGAACCATAGCTTTTGAGAAAGAGTGTTCTGAATATCAATTAAACTTCTGATATTCAGACATCCTTTATCAAAAGGCCTACACAGATTCACCCAAGCAGTCTAGTGGATACTTTTAACATCTAGTTTAGATTTCCATGGAAACTTGTTAAATGTTTTTTCAAGTCTTTTGATAACACTTATATGCAGCAATGTGCTATGCATCCAGTAATAAGGAATGGACATGAGTATAGAAGAGATCAAGGAAAGTCTTCCCCCAAAAGAAAGGAATTTGCAGTCCCATTTTGAAATCGTTGCATTGATTTTATCAATCAGCTTGCTGAAATTCTTAGACTTGTTGTTGCAACTGAGGTTGATCCTTAAGTAACTTATAGGAAGTTACTTAGCTTTGAATCCAGTACTGGCTTCCAAGACAATACTCCTGCTTTGATGAAGTCTCTTTGAGGTAATGATCTGAGTCTTCTCATTGTTAATTAATTGGCCTGAAATCAATTGATATATGTCTAGAAAGCTGCTAAGAAGATTGATAGATGAATCTAAACTATTAGTGAAAACTAAAATATTATCCGCAAAAAAAATACTAGGAATAATTAATGAAGATCTTGAAGCAAACAATATGCTTTTATTTTGATTGTAAAGGTGAGAAAGACCCCGAAGAAGAACTTCTTCACTAATGATAAATAGGCTTAGGGACAAGGGATCACGTTGCCTCAAGCCTCTTACAGTCTTGAAGTACCCATAAACCTTCCCACTACTTAAAATATAAATGTTTATTTCCTTGATCATATCACCAATAAGCTTAATAAACTGCTTTGAGAACCCAAACAGAGAAAGAATATTTAAAATAAAAAGGATGGACATCATGTCAAATGCCATGGACATGTCTAATTTGACCATGATATTCCCTTTAGCTGGCTTTCTGTTCGAGTCATAAGCCATCTCTTTAGCTACTAATATATTCTCGTGAATAGATCGATTTCTTACAAAAGAACCTTGAGTGCTAGAAATGATATTAGGTAGAATACTAGATAATCTTGTGTTAATCAACTTTGAGAGGATTTTGTTGCTCATGGAACATAAGCTTACATGACGGTAATGATTCCAATGTGTTGGATTCATAGTCTTGGGAATAAGACACAACCCAGTAGCAAATACCCCATTAGGAATCTTATGACCAGAAAGGTAAGAATTCTAATCTACAATCAAGTCATTTTTTATTATATTCCAGCAAACTTTATAAAATGAAACATTCTACCCATCTATGCCTGCAGCACTTGCAGAGTTCATCGAGTTTAGAATTCTCCAAAGCTCCTCTTCATTTGTTTCTTTCATCAATAAATCATTTTCAGAATCAGTAACCATTTTAGGGATAGAAGACATTATGGCATCTTTCATACAGTTCTCCTCCACCTCATTACTTTCATAAGGCTTTTTGGTGTAGAAAGACTTAAAATTATTCTCAGCAGAGCTACCAATGTCCTCAAAATTGTGGATCCAATTGTTTCCTTCTTTAATTCCCTTAATGGTATTCTTCCTCCTTTTCTTTGATACAAAAACATGGTACATTTTGGTTTACTATCCTCTTCAATAAGCTAGGATTTATAGGACTTTTGTTTCCAAAACTCCTTTTTCAATTCTTAAGGCCTGCATATATAAATTGTTAGCTTTCTTTAAATCCATTTTAGTTGTTTGATTATTCAATCTAGAATGAAGCAACTCAGCTTCAGAGATTTCATTATTCTTGTACTTGGTTTTTTTATTTTCCTGGCTGATTTAAGTTTTTTTTATTATCGTGCTGAAGTCTTGGAACATTGGAGATGAATCTTTTCTGGTTGGAGAATGTTGTAAGATGCCTATATTTTCTTGGATTGGAGAGTTAAGGCCAGAGATAAAGTTATCTCCTTCATGTAAACCATGTTGCTCACAGTGACTATTAAATTGTTGAATAACATCAATAATTTCTGTATCATCAGGCATATTAACTTCAGTGCTTTTGAAGTTGTAATTATTAACAGATGTAGAGTTTTCCTTCTGTTTCTTTTGTTGATTTTTTTCCTTCAAATAATATTTCTTCTTTTCTTTATGAACTATTATGGATTTAACATTAGGAATGAACTCAGAATTAGAGCAAACAGCTTCATGAATGTTCATATTAGTAGTTTTCACTTCATTTTCTTTTGTTTTTTTTCTCTTTAGCAGATTGATTATCCATATTCTTGTTGTGATGTTGCTTATCCCTATCAGTTACGTTGATATTCGACGAATTTTTCTTGTATTCATCCACTTTATGTCCCATATGGTAACATAAACTGCAGTAGAAAGGCAGATTTTTATACCTAACGGAGATCCAACACCCATCATTTACACAAAATCCAATCCATATATTACTGTAAACTTTCCTTGGTACATCTAACTCGATCAACGTAAAAGCAGCATTTTTATATGCCCTGTTTTCATCAGGAACATCCACTTTGTATGTAGTTCCCATAGTGGCAGCTATTTCATGAATAAATTTGGCATTGTAAAGAAATTCTGGGATTTTTTCGAATTTAACCCAGACCATAGGAAATGGGCTTTCAGTCTTGGTATGAAATTCCAGAGTCTAACGCAAAACCTTCATCGTTGAGTTTCCTACCTTCCACACACTTCTGGACCATAGCCTGCAGACATCTTCCTTTATTTCTTACTCGATAGAAACATGGTGAGAATTCCAGTTAGACGCTCAATAATTGCCTTTGAATTTTAAAGAACTCAAGAAGCTTTTTATAACTTCTTTCTTTTGCAATCCTAAAGAGAATTTACCAACTAGTGTAGTCTTTAAATTATGTAACAGAGTATCTTTGATTTCTTTAGAATATTGGACAGAGATATGATCCAATTTCCTAATGATACTCTCTGGTTTATAATCAGTTTTTTGATGATTAAGATATCGTTTTTTGAATAAATTTACATAAGATCTCGACTCCAATCTTTGATCTGCGATACTCTGTTTGTGTTCTTGAGACAGAGAAGGAAAATCCTCTTCTTCAAACAAAATGTTATTTCTTATCTCCATGATAAATATAATACAAAGTAGAAGGGAGGAAGTGGTTATATACCACCTAGAGGGTTAATCGGAAGAGGTTTTTGGTCGCCGTATATCAAGGTAAGAAATCTGTTTCCTGGAGCCATCTCTGCTCCTCTTTTTTAAATGGTATTGATAATACTTTTTGTACTCGTATTCGTAATTTACTATATCAAAAAACATTATTTATGGATCTTGTTTGTTTATCTTAAAACAACACAAAATTAAAAAAAAAATAGATATTTTTTTTGAATTATAGTTATAAAAATATGAAGTTTAAAAAAATAAAATTAATAAAATATTAATACTAATGAAACTAGATATTATATAGTAATTGATAAGTGTGTAAATAGTTTGGCTCGTTTTACATTGGTTCATCAGTAATTCAAATACTTAGAAGTCTAGAAGACTTAGTCAAAGATATCATAAGACTAAATCTTCCTAGTACCTCGGAGAAATTTATTGTAACACCAAACTGTATAAATATTTTTAAATCATTGGAATAAATATATCTTGAGATAAGACGAGGAATAAAGTTTAGTTGTCCCAAGAGAGATGTATTCAAAATGCTTTAGAAATATTCAGCACGATTAAAGCAAAACCATCATTTCTCCACTAGCGAGACATTTTAAATATTCTTCCAAGCAATCATCTACATAGAAGAATGACATAAAAGAAATGAATAAAATACATTTATCTTCAGTTGTGGGTAGTTTGATGTATGACATGGTTTGTACAAGACCTACTATTGCTCATGATGTTAGAGTAGCTAGCCGATTTCGATTTAGTCCTAAGAAATAACATTAAGAAGTTGTAAAACAGATGTTCAAGTATCTTCAAGAAACTTCTCAATCATGTTTATCTTTTAGTCATGATAAACCTATTGTAGAAGGTTAAACAGATTCAGATGTGGTTAGTGATGTTGACAGCATAAAATCTACTTCGGGATATTTGATACCGTTTTGAGTAGAAGCAATATTGTGGCAATCAAGACTACAAAAGTGTGTTGCATTATCCACTACTGAGGCTAAATATATCTCTATTACTAAAATTAGTAAATAAATTATATGGTTGAAAAAAAAATTAAAAAGTTGAACCTCAATCAAGAAAAGTATACTCTCCATTGCGATAGTTAAAACGACATTCATCTCAGCAAAAATCCAAACTTTTATTCGAAATCAAAACATACTAATGTTCGCTACCATTCGGTTCGTAAAACTTTAGATTCAAATGAGCTGAGTGTTGAAAAGATCTATATTAATGTTAATGAAACATATATGATGAAAAAATCATTAACAAAGCAAAATTTTAATATTTTCTCAAATGTTGCAGGACATGTAACTCTATCATCTTGAGGAGGCGGAGGAGATTTGTAATGACCTATTATTTCTTAACACGTGGAAAGACAATAAATTATGGGTCTCCTATCGTTTGTAGTGATAATAAAAGAAGAATGTAAACTACAAGATATCGTATTTGACTTCACATAGCTAAGGTTGTTATCGGTCCGGTTAGATTTTAACGCAACCAGACCGGACAACTAAACATATCGGTTCACATCAGACTGAACAAATAAATTTTCAGTTTATGATTTCGGATCCTAGCCAAAATCAGTAAAAATGGGTTCGGTTTGCTCAGTTCGGTTCGGTTTGTTAAAATTTAAGTTTTGGAAAATTAACAATAGGCAATCTCTTTGGACTTGCTGGACTGTTACCGCTTTGACTACTAAGCTTTGACAATTATATAAACACACATGTTACATGTATATGAACATAGTTTGTTTTATTATAGAAAGTTGGTTCAAATACGATAATAAATATAGCTATTAAATGAACTTGAAATTGAGACATCAGAACCACCAAAAACTATTAACGAGTGAGTGGTCATGATATTTGCGTCGTTTGGTGGTGACTGACAAATTTAAAAATATAGTAGGTGATAAAATACTATTAGGTCAGGTGCGGTGACGTGCCGATATATTAATTAACTCTGTTATTATTATTAGGGTACGGCTAAATTCGGGCCCAAAAAATGTTAACCAGCCCCAAAAAAATGGCGTTTTTAAACTTTTACTATTTTATCCTTACCCCGGCGGTTGAACCCATCTCAACCGGCGGTTGAGACCCTCTCACCCGGCGGAAAAGCTGTTTCACCCGCCGGGGTAAGCTTCCCCACCGGTTGAGAGGGTCTCAACCGGCGGGGTAAAAAACGGCTGGAATTTTTTGGGTATGGTTATCATCAAGGGCCCTAATTTAGCCAAACCCTTATTATTAATGTGTTACAATATTTAACTTTATGCCATAGTACAAAAATAGTACTTCCATTAAATTCTAACCTTTTGTTTTGGGTAAATTAAATATATTTCACGAATCCCGATCCGTTTTGCTTTTTAAACCCGATTTTATTTATTTTTTTTTATTTTTTTTTAAGCAAATAATGATCATATTACTAAATCAAAATTGTTTACAAACATTAAGGACCAAATTAAAACAAGGATTAAGAATAGCCTAAAGAAGGCAAATCGACAGATTTAATAAAAACTCCAAATTAAGAAATCCTAGATCTCAGAGCTTCTTCTCCACAGCTTCTTCACTGCTTCTTCTCCACTTCACGAAACCCTTCAAAGCAGTGGAGCTCCTAACCGGGATCTATATACCCCACTCCAAGGCTTTCAGAGTTATAATCGCCAACAAAGGATTGGGGACGTCAATGTTAGTGAAATTTCTATTGGAACGCTCCATCAAAACCCAGTTCGCAATCCAGTCTGCTGCTGTGTTTTGGGTGCGAGAAATGTAACGAAGGTGCATGGAAGAGTGCATCAGGCTTCGACAGATCGAAGCAATAGGGTTGCTCGAATCTTTACCAGAAGCAATGGTGTTAATGAGGGTAAGGCAGTCCGACTCAATGTCGACGGCTTGCCAACCATTGATCTTGCAAAGAAGAAGAGCTTCGAGCAAAGCCTTGCTCTCAGCTTGAAGAGGATCCAGTTTTCCAAACATGAAGCCAGCACCAGCTACAATGGTGCCCAGGTTGTTTCTGACAATCAGACCACCAGAAGCTTCACCAACAAAGCTACTCGCTCCATCCACATTGATCTTGAGCCTCCCAGCCACCGGTGGCTGCCATTCCAGGTATTTTGGTTTTACCTTTCCAATAGTTAGACAACCCAGTGAAGCACCTGCATTGATAACACCATTCCAGTGCTTAGTTTTGAGCATATTTTTATAATCGATACCTAGGATTACCCTCTTAATTCTATTAACAGCAGTATTGAAAAGGTCATAGGAATCATTGAACTTGCTATGATTTCGATTAGACCAGATAGCCCATAAGATGATTTGAGGAACAATGTGAGAAATGTGAAATTTACACTTAGATGACCAAAACCAGCAATGCAACATGTGACTGAGAGACATGAACCGTCTCACAGGAACTTTGAAGAGAATACCAAAATAATTCCATAGAGACCAGGCAAAACTGTAACTGATAAAGAGGTGATTTTTGTCATCACAGTTGCAGCAGAACTGGTATTTTGAAACCAGAACAAAATGTCTTTTGGAGAGAATGTTATCTATAGGAGCAAAAAATTTTAATAACTTCCATGTTAGAAATGAAAACTTAGTTGGAATGAAGTGGTGCCAAATTTTCTTTAAAATGGAAAGATTAGGATAGCAAGTTATGATGCTTTGCCAAGTATCCTTAGTGTTAAAACTGTTGTCATTTGAGATCTTCCACTCAATAGTATCTTCATGATCATGATTGATTTTAACACTGCTAATGTGTCTTAATCTTTCATGAGAAAGAAAGGTATGAAGAGTGGAAATATTCCAATTGCCGTTTTTCCAAAAAGAATTTACTTTAACATGGAGAAACCAATTGTTAAAGCCATAATCATTAGCAATAGGATTCATATTATGCCAAGAGTCTCTCCAAAATTCTATATTCCCATTTCCAAGTCTCTTGTGAATATTTTGATCAGCCTGATCCTTAACAGAACAAAACCTTTTCCAGGTAATAGAATCAGAAACTTTACAATAAGTGTTAGTAGGATGAGTATTGCTACAATAAGTTTTGTGGGTGAGGTCAGCCCAAAGAGATTTTCTTTTTCTAAAAAGAAACCAAAGTTTAAAAGATAATGTAAGCTGAATTTCTGACAAAAGCTTTACATTCAATCCACCTTCATTGAATGGCTTACAAAGTCTATGCCAGGCAGACCAATGTATAGCATTATCATTGTATTTAGACCTCCAAAGAAACTTATTGAAGCAATACTCAATTCTACTGATAATGATGTTAGGGATCAGGCTGTTTTGCATCCAAAAAAAGATAATGGGATAGAGAACGTTCTTTATAAGGGATAACCTGCCCTCAAAAGATAGATTCTTCATATCCCAGTCATATATTTTATTATGAATCTTAGTAATAAGAGGTAAAAATGCTTCCCTTTGTTATTTGCAGCTATGGTAATTCCCAAATAGGTGAATGGGGTTTGATCAGTGTTGAACCCAGTTGGTGATTTGATCCTGGTTGAGTTTGCACAAGTGCAATTTGAGGAGTTAATAATCTTTGACTTTCCTTTATTTATAAGCTGACCAGACTCATTTTGGTATTTCTCAAGCAGGTTACTAAGGCAGTCAATAGAGGCATGAGAGCTATTTGAGAAGATGATGATATCATCTGCAAATTCCAAACAAGGTAAGATAAAACCTGCTTTTAAATAATATCTCATGCTATTGTTGCTAATATAAAAATTAGAAAGCCCTCTAAGCAGAGGCTCCTCAGCAAGAATGAAAAGACAAGGAGACAAAGGGTCTCCTTGTCTTAAACCATTCTTTTGATGGAAGAAACCAATGCTACTACCATTAATCAAGATAGAGACCATAACATCAGTTATAAGTTTTTTAATGAGAACCAGAAAAGCATCAGAGAAACCAAAAGATATTATGAAGCATTTCTTTAAAAATTTAGAATATTATCATGAATTATTCTGTCTTTGACAAAAGCACTCTGCCCTCTAGAGATAATATTAGGGAGAATTTGAGAGAGTCTCTTAATAATAAGACCAGAGATAAGCCTGTTAAAAATAGTACATAGACTAATAGGACGAAAGTTATTTCAAGTTATAGGATTAGGACATTTTGGAACAAGACAAATCCCAGTGGCAAAGACACCCCTGGGAATACTGCTACCCTTAAGATAAGAATTTAAAGCAGAGCAGAGATCACTACTTATAATGTCCCAACATGATTTAAGGAAAAAACAGTTAAACCCATCAGTGCCAGGGGCACTATCATTCTTCATGTCCTTGACAACAGACCACACCTCCTCTTTATTTGTTTGCTGCAGAAGAGCATCATTGTCCCTATCCACAATTAGCTTAGGAATATTGTTTAGAATAGAATCCTGAGAAATTATATCATTACAACTATAAGAATTATTAGATAAAATCACTTTGAAATATGACTCAGCTGATTTAGCAATATCATCCTGATCAGAAAGCCAAATTCCCTCATCGTTTATACCAGTAACCATGTTCTTCTTTATCTTCTTAGAAACATAACTATGGTATAACTTGGTGCTACCATCACTATCATTGAGCCAAGAATCATAACATTTTTTACGCCAGTAACACTCTTCATTCTTTAAAGCAAGGATGAGCAAACTATTAGCCTTAGAAAGATTAGCCTTAGATATGTTACTGTTTATCTACTGATGAATGATTTCACAATTGTCAACCTCGTTAGTAGCATCTTTGACTTTGTTGAAGATGTTACCAAAAATAGAAGAATTCCACTCTTTAAGACACTTTCTCAAACGCTTAAGCTTGTACCAGAAAAGAACATTGGGTTCACCATTACATTTCTTTTCCCAATTCTGCTTCACACAACTATAGAAATCAGGATGATTAGTCCAAACATTTAAGAACTTGAAATAACCTTTGTTATAGTTAGTATATCTGTTTTGAATATTAGATATAGTGATAAGGAGAGGAGCATGGTCAGAACATGTTTTGACCATGTGGAAAACCTGAACATTCCATGTGTGAATAAAGTTTTGATTCACCAAAACCCTATCTAACCTTTTCCAAATCTTGTTGTTGCTCCAGGTGTACCTTGATCCAATATAACCAGGATCTTCAAGATTATATTGTCTGATGCAATCATTAAATTCATCAACACTTCCATCATCAAAAGAAGAACAGCAAAGTTGATCTTCAGGGCAAGTAATGGTATTGAAATCTCCAGGAACTATTCAGGGCTTATCAGTACAATAGAGCTGACATATTTGATTCCATAGCAGTCTCCTCTGCACTCTTTGATTCTTGGCATAAACAGAGGTAAATAAACAAGTAAAAGTAGCATAATGTATTTCCAAGTGAAACAGTTGATCATGATTTAAAATTACTGAAATAGTTACATAAACCCAAACTTTAGTAGTGATATTAGCAGTATAATTAGGAAAACTGATCCTACTAGCAATAAGATCGATTTTGTCATACTTGGCCATTGGCTCCTGGATTGCAATCACTTTAACATTGTCATTGTTGATAATAAATTTAATTCTAGACATTGTAGGATTGTTATGAATCCCCTATTTTGTCATACGTGTGCATGCGTGTGCGAAAAAAGTGCACTGGAAACTTTAAAAAACTTGGATTTAGGCTAACCTATGGATTGTTAAATGAAACTACATTATAGGTAATGGTTATATAACGTAATTTAAATAACTTTTAGAGTAAAATAACATTAAAAATAGGGAAAATTTGGGTTCAACACTGCATCATGGTAAATGGTTACCAAATAAGACACTTGAAGGAAATACATAAAAACTAAAACAACAAGTTAAAGCATTAACTTAAACAAACAACACAAAATAATTAAACTATAACATGCAAACAACCAAAGAAATCAGAATGCTCAATCGTCGAAGTCGTATCCCAAGTTGTCGTCAGAATCAATCCCTTCTTCCCTTTCCGCAATCCTATCCTCAAGATACGCTACCATATCCCTAGTTATGTAGTCTACCACCGTCATGTTCCAAACGGTGGCTTCTTCTTGTTTAATTTTAAATGGCAAAAATAACAAACGATCCATCGGTTTACAAAAAAAGTACCTCTATTTGATTTGTTCACGATTGCGCACAAGTAGACCTCCCGTTCCTAAACGGCCATAGTTGTAGTACATCTTACACAGGACTCGCTCAAAAAAATCATTGCTAGTATCTTCCCCCATCTCTCGGCGGGAAAGTTTCACCGCCTCAAGCAAATCGTAGTCTTCAAGAGGCGTAAACTCCATTTGTTAAATTGTTTGTTGTTTGATGAGTGTTTAGGAATGTTTGATGGTTGTCATGTTGATATTTTTTTTAGTGTCTTTTTATAGGGGTTTAGAAGTTTAGGCGGGAGTTTTTTTCAGGGTGGGAGTTTTTAATAAAGTGGAGTCCAATTTGGCGGGAATTGATGTTGGGTCTCGTTATAGCAAGATCCCTAATAATGGAACTTACGCTATAATGAGACCCCTATTAATGCACTAGAATTTCAAGGCGTTTGGATGAGGTAAAAGCTAGGTGGTTAGTCCTAGTCCAATTCTGTATACATCTTGTTTCTGACCTTAACGACTTGGAACATCGTGTTGCGTGTAACCGGTTCAACTGCCAGGTCACAGATTCTCTAACAGAGAAGCAGCTGGATCAAGTCCGTTCTGACATTATTGACATCCTAGTAGAGGAAATACGTGACTACAAGATTGCGAAAGAAGAAAGGAGGTTGATGAAATGAAACTGGCCTGAAAGATAAATTATGATTTGTACAAGTGGATGGCTTATGTTTGATTTTGTGTTACAGTTTATGTTTGAGTTTTTATTTCAGTTTATGTTTGAGTTTGTGTTTCATTTTATGTTTTAGTTTGTGTTTCAGTTTATGTTTGAGTTTGTGTTTTAGTTTATGTTTGAGTTTGTGTTTGAGTTTGTGCTACTTTGATGCTGATTCTAGACTTAAATTTCGAACAATTTTTTTTTTGCATGTTATAAAATAATTATATCATTAAAATGTAATAAAATACCAAATTATATCATTAAAAATGTAATAAAATACCATAACACATAATTAAATTGTAACAAAATACCATAACACATAATTTAAACTAGTCGTTACGTACATAACACATAAAAAAATTTAAACTGTCAACCATGAAAACATAAAATAATAAAACCTAAGAATCAATACCTGTACTCGTGAGCAAGACAGTAGCACTCGTCCAAAGGTTCACGAAGGTCCTCCAAACTAATGCCATGGTGGCTCTGCTCGTACGCCTGTAAATCGAGTAGGTGCGTAATCAACTCGTGCAGTCTGGTGTCATGTGTGGGTGCAGAGGGGTTCACCCCTACCTCTGCATCATCTCGGTGAGTCTCTGGATCGAAAATGACGTACCATAGGTTCTTCGTAACCCATGCGGAGTAGATCAACGTTGTACCATCCTCCTGACTCGAAATATACTGCCCACCTTGCAAACTATGGTGTATACAGTGGGACTCCCAATTGTCTCAAGTGAATGCGTCCCTGTTGTAGAGGGTGTTCACACAGTGAACCCTACCGTTTTGTGAGTTTAATAACTCGACAAAGGCTAGAAAACGTAGAAATGGGCCGCATTGCACCAAGTACCTGTAATTAAACAATTAGTCCATAACACACATGCAAAAAACAAACAATATATTATATCGAGTATCGCAAAATATTACATGTTGGATGCGACCCAACTATCTAGCCACCTGTAGTGGATAATATGCTTCGATAATGTCTGAGGCCTTTAGTTCCGCATCTATCCAAACTACATCAGAATGAACTCAGGCATCCTGTATGTTCGTATAAGGCATGAATGATACCTACAAAATATGAATAAATCTTTTAACATTAGCAAATTATATTAAATTTAAATATTACGATAATTAAATATGAAGATAATTATAATTTACATCGTGCTCGGTGAAGGTAGCTAGGTAATCTCGAACACCGTCTCGAGGTTGTTGGCTTTGTCGAAACGGTGGAGGCGCATACTTGCACAAAGTAGGATGTGTGATACTAAACCTAGGATACTGCTGAGCTGAAAATATGAGGAAATAGTCGTAAATCCATGCCTCTAACAAGCCCAAGAATCTAGAGATACCAAAAGTAGAGTGTAGGCATCCTCTGCCTAGCTGGAAGTAGAGCTGAACGGGTATCATCTATCCCCAATTATACCTGCCCGAGCTACTGTAATCATCTATGAACTGTAAGTAATCGAGGCTAATGTTGTTGTCCGACTTGTTGGCCAGTATGGTACTGCCAAAGAAGTAAAACAAGTACGCCCTAGTAGCTCGACGAACATCAGCATTAGTAATCTTATCGTCATAAAACTAATGAGTGCAGAATCTCTTCTTCAGTCATGCAAGGCGAACATACCTCTTGCCGCCCCCTTTGTTCTCCCCAATCTCCGCCACCAGCTTCTAAACATTGCACCCAAGTAAGCGAGTGTATGCCGCATTACGCTCATCGGCAGTAGGGTACTCATATGTCTCACAGTTCACACCCACCACTGGTAGCCCCGTGATGATGTAGACATCATCCAGTGTGACAGTTATCTCCCCGAAAGAGAAATGAAATGTGTTTGTCTCTAGATGCCATCTCTCCAAAAACGCCTCTATCAAATGAACGTTTGTAGCCCATCGAGCGAGAGCGTCAACAATGGATCTGAAACATGTGCCCATAACCTCATCACATACTCGTGTCTGGTGCACTTTCAAGTCCCAACCACGGTGTGTCTGGTACAAAGCGTAACACCACATATGTACCCTTAGCTGTATAAAAAATACAATATAAACATATATGCAATATAACATATAAGATACACCAATAAGCAATATGTTCAATATATGCAATATAACATATAAGATAAACCAATAACCAATATTTTCAATATATTTAATATAACATATAAGATAAACCAATAAATCCAATAACAAATATAAGTTATAACACAAACCAATAACCAATCCAATGCAATAGACAATGTTTTAAACATAAACTTATAACTATAACTATAACATAAACTACATTGCATCTAATAATAATAACCTTAACAAATAAATTAAAACTAAAAAACTTACGTCATTTCTGAAGATGCTATAAGCCTCATACTCTTTGTATGAGTGGAATGTCGAATATAGGTCGATGACATGTCGGTTATATCTACGGAGGCGTTGGTCCGTAGTCCGAAGACGGCAAACAGGGGCGACTTGTAAGTCCCTTCTAGCACGGTGACGGACGCTCCGAGATGTTTTGCCTACTACCATATCCTCGGTATCATCAGCCATATCTCGCTCCATAGTGGGAGAATAGGGGCGTTGAGGCATCCTACAATCACGCGAGCCAAATAATATAATCAATATCTTTTGTCAAACATGCATAATTTACTTAAACGGAATCAAAATGAATAAAAAAATAGTGTGTAGGATAAAACAAACTGTATCATAGCACGCGACAAAGTTCAACGGAATCAAAACCAGGGAAAAAAAGGTGGAATTACAGATCCACGCACTCGATTTCATGGATTGGGGAAATCCACGCATTGTGGATTTCCCCAATCCATACATCGTGGATCTGTCTAAATCTACGCATTGTGGATTTAGAAAATCGTCGCACGATTTTGTGCGTGGATTTGCCGAATACACAATGCGTCGATTTGGTAATCCTCGAACGATTTCATGCGAGGAAATACCGGATGCACGCATGTTCTTACGTGCATCCGTTATTTCTAAGCACGAGACCGTGCGAGAAAATACCAAACCCAGAATTCGGCCCCAATTTCCCGAACCTACCTTATACTACCTCAAATCTGTAAAAACATCACCCCAAATCGAACCTACACTCCTAACTAAACATATACATGCATTGAAACTTCAAAAAAACAACTGCAACTACATGAAAATCAGATTTTCCCCCCGAAACCTAAACTCTAAATATCTCTAAAACAAACCATGGAAATTTTAAAAAAAATACACCAACATGTAGAGAATGCTTACCTTAACAAGTCTTGGGTGTTGGATTTAAAAAAAACTTCGCTTAAAAAGTTAAGGGTTTAAAGAGGTTTAGGGTTTAAAAGAAGAGAATGAAGTGAATATTGAGATTTTTTCTATTTATATGAATGACAATTTCGTAATTAATTGAGGTCTCTTTATACCCAAGCCGGGTCTCACTATAACCGGATCTCGTTATAGAAAAAATGGATCTTGAATTAGCCTAGCCCTTTATTTTATCTTCCAAGCTTTTAGGTAATAATTTTTAAATTTAACATCTAATAATACGTGATGGCAAGGGTGTTTGGGAGTTCTGATTTCGGGAATGCGTAACTAGAAAACCAATAAATTGGAAAAGAGAATATGGATTGATGAAGGGATAATTTTCATCAAAAAAATGTTATGAATGTTTATATAATTTAATAGTTAAAAAAAGTTTTAAAAAGTTAAAAACAAATAAAGTAAACAAATACTTTTGTTAATAATAAAATATTTTTTGTGTTATATTCAAAATCAACTGAAAAACTTATATTTATATTTATAAAATAATTTAAGAGAATGACACATGTAAATATAAAAATCTGATATTGATACATGAGATAAGTTATTCGCGGGATTCCCTTGTGAATGATTGCTTACTAAGAGAAAAATATGGGTTTTTTTAAAGTTTTGATTTTCTCTTGCTACAATTACTTATACTAACGGTTCAACAACCAGTGTTAATATGATCTACAAATTTCTTGACAAATATGAGAACCAAATAGGTCAACTGATTAAAAGCAGAAATCATCTTTCGTTCTCCTTACATCATCTCCTGCTACAAGATTCAAGTATGGAAGATTCAATAGAGGCACAACTATTCATTATAAAGATCTTATTACTAAACTCATAAAGAAAACTCAAGAATGGGATCATACCTTACTATCGTTTGGTGGCAGGTTAACTTTTATTCAATCTGTTTTGTTGGCTATTCTCAACTACCATCTGCAAAACTCTTTACTTCCTAACTCTGTTATCAAAATAATTGAAGCCATATGTAGTAGATATCTTTGGGGCACAAATGACAACCACAAAGCCATAGCTTGCACTAATTGGACTAAGTTGAATCATCCCTACACAGAAGGAGGATTAAATATTAAGAACATTGAAGATATTCAACTTACATACTCCTACAAATTATGCCTTAAATTTATAAAGAATAAAAGTTTATGGGGAAATTTCATGCATAGTAGATATTGATATATTGCCCATCATATGCAAGTTCAACTAAACAGGAAAATATCTCAAATTTGGAAGAGACTATTTGATATTAGAAGCATTACCGAGGGATCTATCTATTGGTCTCTTTATCATGGGGATTGTGAATTTCGGTTGGATCTTTGGTGCAATAACAAACCTCTTATAGGTCTAATTGTGTCAATTATATTACTTGGTATCATGAAAATAAATAAAACAAAATTTGGAAATAAAATGGTTGGGATCTCAACATGTTATACTCATCAGTTACTCAATTAGACATCAATAAAATCTCAAATTATCAATCAAGGAATCAGTTGAAAACAAAATTCGTTGGACTGTAAATGCACTAGGAAATATTGCTTTAAGGATACTTGGAATAAGCTGAGAATTAAGGGATCCTCATCTATGATATACTCGAGAACTTGGAATAATATCACTCCTAAGAATTTCTCATTTCTCTTATGAAGGCTTCTTCATAACTGCGTTTCAGTGGATACGATTTTACAAAAAAAGAATATATCTATAGCATTTAAGTGCCAGCATTGTGATAATACAGAAACAATCCATCACATGTTTGTTTTATGCAACTCTTCATGGTATGTCTGGAAATACTTTTACAATTTATTCAATGTTTATATTGGCAGATATATGTCCCTGACTCATATTGTAAGACTATGGTATTGGGTTGTTCCTAACGTTGCTCATATCAAAACTATCATCCCCCCTGCCATCTGCTGGATTATTTGGCAACACATAAATAACAAGAAATTCTACCACCACGAGACCTCCACTAAAGTTATCATTACTCAAGTCAAAAAAGTTATTTTAAAGTTGGATATGGAAAATGAGCTACTTGTTAAAGATACTAAATTGACATATGAATTTGGTTGTTTTAATTATCTAAATATTTTTATAAAGCTAACAGCTATTCATTGGTCATCTCTTACTGCTTGAAAGCTTAAATTAAATATTGATGCCTCTTGCTTGCAAATGGGGAAGCTGTTGGAAGTGCTATTATCAGATATTTCAAAGGGGATATCAAGGTTGCTATTGGAAGAATCTATGGAAAACAAAGTCTAATTATAACAGAGACTCATGCTCTTCTAGAAGGTCTTCTTCTTTGCAACAAAATGCAAATATCTCACCTAGAAATCGAGACAGATTTTAAACTCTTACTAACTATGATTCTTCCTAGCAAATCTCAATGGTTTCTTTCTCCTATTTTATAGTGTTGCATGAAACTAATAACATCGAATATGATTATCTGTCACATCAATAGAGAGAAAAATAAAACAGCGGATTGGCTAGCGAAATGGACAAACAAATGTAAATACAAGATATACATAGATATAGATCAATTACTCAATCAACTAAAACATATCAATTTTCTAGATAGCCTTGAAATTAACTGCATCAGAGACCTATAATTTTTCCTAAATATCTCATTTCAGCTCTTATTTATTCTTTTTTTGTTCTACACTATTACTAATTTTCAGATACAAATTGTAAAGTAATCAAATTGCAGAAACTGTTATCTAATAATCTTGAAGTTATGCAGCTCTGTTTGCACGAAGGCTCATCAATACATTCTCTCATTTTCATCAGCTCCTAAGTTATTCATAGAAAAGTAGTGATTATGAAATAAGAAGATTAACCCATTCAAGATGAAAGAAGGACTGTAAATCTAACATAATTGATGAGCAATTGACCTAATGCATAATGTTCCTCTTCAACTTCATCACTCTCGAAGAGGTCATCCCTCCTGAAGTTTTATCAACCTTTAAGCTTTCAACTTATCTGAAGATTTTGTTATATCTTTAATATTAGTATTTGGTGAACTTGGTTGAATTCGAATCTCAAATCTCTTTTAATTTCTTTTATCGATTTGGCAACTCCAAATTTGGCGCCTTCTAAATTTAATTTGCTATTGTAACATTCTCAAAGATTCTCTTTGGACATCTTTATCATTAATAATATGTTTTAGTAGGTCATTGCCTATTTAATTAAAAAATTATATTATGACGAATATATCATTCAATCATTCAAGATATTTAAATAATATTTTTAGATTAAACTAAAAAATTATTTTAAAAAAATAGATTTTTTGAAGGATTTGTCATCGTTCATCATACTTTTTTATATTTTGGACCTCTTTAGTGAGTTGATCAATATTGTGTACTTCAACCTCTTTTTATGTCTTCCTATTTTTTGTACCAAGTCGTCTTATATTTGTTTTACCGTATGTTGTCCTACTTTCCATAATATGTTCTATTTGATATCAATTTATATTGTCCTTACCTTATATATAAGAGAATATGATTTTGCGAAAATATGTCATTATCATGGACATCAACTCATATTATTATTCTCTCGAATAGTGGAATATACCCTAGTATAAGTATTCCCTTAACAAGGTTACTCTTAGTCCTTAAAAGAAGTTATAACAACAGAGTATTCTTTATGCTATGAAGAATATGTGATCTTAATCGTCCACATGCGTCGAGATTTTGTTGTAGCCAAAATATGCATTACATAATAGATATCATACAATTCTCGATGTAGTATCTACTAACTGGTCTATGCAAGGGATCGAGAATGGATAATTTAGAAGTATTTTTCTTAGAATGGTAAAGTCAATGCACGTGTGTCATTTACTTTTTTTATACTAAAATGGGGTTGGCAGTCCAAAAGATAGAAAGTTTTCCAAATGTAGCCTACTTTTCTAAGTTGACCCACTTCGGTTAAGAATGATTTAATATATTTTCAAGAAATTGATGATATTTCTCTATGGTGGAACTTGTTGTTTGTTGATAACTTTTGGCATATAAACTCGACATGCACATTAGTGAAGTTTTGTGCAGCTTAAACAAAAAAATCCAAATTTTTAAACATAAATGATAAATGGTTGGTGTGGTGTTACTTGTAGGTCCCCGACAATGTAAATAACTTAATCTATTTCTAGCATTATATTTTTATATCTCCCTCGGATTTTCCCAAATGAAGGACATCTCACATGTCATTCATGTCATCTAGAACGAATGAGGCCCATGTTAATTTATATTTGTTGAGTAGTACATAAATGGGGTATTTTCTCGTTAGTTTTTTGTTTTAGCGGATGACAATGATTGAGTGATTAACCACGTATATGAGGCATCAACATATCTTTTATATAATTTGTGTATCTGGTCAAGCCATAATCTATCAAAAGTTACGTGGTATGATAAAAGGTCATTTACAGCCTCGGAAATGTATTATACATGATTCATATGCTCCCACTAGCCTAAAGTCACATTAAATTTCTACTCGTCAATGTTTGGTGTTTATATCCCTTTGAATTCGGTCAAGAACCTTTTATGGCGTTAAAAACACTACACATTGACATTTATCATATGTACTCGTATTCATGATATTAGTCAAATTCATTGTTTCGATGATGATCTATTGAACCTATATCTCAGTAATTTTAGAAATAATGATAATTGCATCCTTATAAGATGCAGCAACTCATTGTAGGTCTTCGTCATAAAAACTGATTACTGCGTACAGATTCTGTTAAAAGTAAGTTAAAGTTTGAAAATGGTATTAGAATTCAAGATCTGATACATGAATATGCAGTGTGTGTTGTTTTCTTCTTGATGGAGTTCTTCAAGAATGAAAGTTAGTTCATCCAGACCTAAACATCATTGGATGAGTCTGGTGAGACTTCTCTTGTATAACTTCTTTGCCAACCATAAATACCTTGCCAAACAAATTTTGATACTTCGGGTTTTAACTCTATCATATAGCATGACCCTTTCCATTAAGTAAGCTTAGATCTTCAATCTATCTTTTTTCGATGACACCATTAGTTTGTATGTTTATATTTGTACAAGGGTTTCTGACGTGATGTGTTCGTGTTGCCCCGTCTCATAAGACCACCCATGGTGCTGAAACGGTACAACTTAAGGAAACAATGACATTGTTAACTTGTTCATATGAGCAGCTCACATATCCATTATAACGGCCTCATACTTAGTCTCATTATTAGAAGTGTTGGAGTTGAACACGGTAGCTTTATACAGTGTATCCCAAAAAAATAGATTAGTTGTATTACTGCACGAGAAACTAAACAATCCATGTCGGTCTGTGGTATCAGCCAAAGGTAGGATCTTCTTAACTGAAATTATGTTAACAATACTGCGGGTGCATGAGCTTGATGGTAGTGCATGGTTTGAGCTTGACATTAAAATCCTCAAGTTCTACTTATCATCTTGTAAGTGTATCCCAAAAAAATAGATTACTTGTATTACTGCACGAGGAACTAAGCAATCTATGTCGGTCTGTGGTATCAACTAAAGGTAGGGTCTTCTTAACTAAAATTTTGTTAACCATACCGCGAGTGCATAAGTTTGATGGTAGTGCATGGTTTGAACTTGACATTAAAATCCTGAAGTTCTACTTATCATTTTGTAAGTGTACAAGACATATCTATCTTTTGCATTATGGAACAAAGGTCCATACGTTAGTATTATGTTTAATACCCCGAAAAATATTTCATACACATTATCTCATCAACCTTGATTCGCTCTGCAGAGCTAACAGATCACTAAAGGCTAATGTCTTCCTTTTTCATAAATCCTCTTTCAGTAGCCGCAGTAGAATCCATGCATGTAAGTCACACACGAAATAACTTTATGACAATTCTTTAAACCGTACTTTGTTCAGATAAATTGTTTGGTGTGTTCGTGTAAGATTTCATTTTACTTTTACTTATAATGGATGATAATATAGTTATCGTCATCTTGGATGACATTATTGTCTATCAACCGATCTTAAAAGACTTTATATAAATTTTTAAAATTATAGTTATCGTCATCTTGGATGACATTATTGTCTATCAACCGATCTTAAAAGACTTTATATAAAATTTTAAAATTATGTATACAGCTAAGCGATAATTCATAATAATTTATCGTTTTATCTAAATGTTTTTTTTCATAAAAGCTACCAATAGTAAAAAATTTGTAGATTTCGTATCTTAACAACATGTGTGGTTCATTTTATTTCATAATTTTATCGTATGATCTTTTATTTTTCTATAATGATACGAGGATAAAGTAAAAGTTAAAAGTTTAATGGTAATTATAATTGTCATTTTTTTAATAATGAACATATATTAAATAAAAAAAATAAAAATAATAATGTATCAATTAAGTTAAATTTCTAAATATTGAATTATTATAGACCGAAATCCAAAAAAAAACACCTTTTTAAAGATTGATGAACATATACGGCATCATTGGATTCGTAGAAGAGTTGCGACAATATATTTAAAATACAAACTAGTCCTAAATTTTGGTTAAATTTTCTTTTGGGCTTAGAGCCCGAACAAAAAATATAACCATCGCCCACCGTGGGGCTCGAACCCACGACCACAAGGTTAAGAGCCTTGCGCTCTACCAACTGAGCTAGACGGGCTTATTTGTTTATTCTATTATTACTGTTCATTTCTACAACAACCAGTCCTATATGACCCATAAAGACAACTAACATGACCGATATTAAGTTATTAACACACATTCAGATAAAACTGTAGAAACTTGACAAACTGAACACTCAAATTACAGGATCATATTACTAGCACAGAAAGCAGAGAGTAGTAAATTCCGAGTGTGTGGAGATATCTTTCATAGACGAACACAAAGTATTGTACACATCCTTTTCCGAAGCTAATTTCAATGAGACACACATAGTCTGAAACTTTAGTAGCATAAACAAAGTCTCATGTTGAAGAGCCACCAAGGTTAAGATTTCTATCTTAACTGGTAAGAATAATATCTTTTTCTTCTTTCTAACTGACATATATCATAGCTTCATAACCAGATTCCAAGAGCTTGAACTAGTTTTATACCCAATGAAATGTAGATTTATAGGGAGGACGGCTGAAGCTATTCATCCTTAAGCTCTTCAAAAGACCCTTTAACCTGCTTCGTCTCCTGCTTCAGCTGTCATATATCAACATGGAGAATTAGATACATAACATGCAAACAAGACCCCTATCCATGTATATATACATATGTCGACAAAAATAATGAAGATTGAGCTCGGCTCGGCCCGGTTTTTTCAGCGGAGCTTGAGCAGCTTAATTGTTAACCAACGCTACTTTCAAGATTTAAACCATCAGTTCTTAAAGAAAAGCTTGCAAGATAGTGCAGAGAGTTACCTTGTCCAAAAGCTTCTTCTGATATCGATAACCCTGATAAAAGAGTTATATCCAGAATCAATACTTCTTTCCAATGACACTAGGGGTAGTAAAGATAGGGAGAAAAAATGTTATTTGTTGTAAAGTTGTACACTAACCTTGTCAGTTCCGTAAATGTAATCGCAGTAAGTGAAGACTGAAGCAAAATTGCTTTGGCTTTGTCCTCCAACGTAATGGTGATAGTCATGGTGATCTGCTCCCCCATAGAAGGGAATGTATTTTGTCGGAGTCCATGGTAAATCATACCTGCAAAAGAACATATGAATGACACTTGACTTCAGTAACGGCACGCAATGACAGTTAATTATAACATATAGCATCAACTCGTATGTATCAGACAGAATCTAAGTTATTAAGGGGTCCTTAAAGTCGGCCTTTATTATAAGACATCAAACAACTTGTAATTTTTTCTATTTACTTATGTTTAACCTAACTTATAAGATGGGGGCCAAACTCCCCTTCATTGTCCAAAATATGCATTCTTCATTCTACTATCTTCTAGACTATATGAGGGGTCGGCTTTTACTTTCTCTAATCATACAATTTTTGCTAGGATTCCCAGCATTTCACCTCTTTTAAACCCTCACAACTTGACTTTGCTACAGAAAAATGCAAGTGAGAAAGAGGGCCTATATTTCACCACACGCATCCTTTGATTTGACTTCCAATAAGACAAACTTGCACATACGTGCTTTAATAAGAAAGTATATACGAACATAACTTTTTCAATCATTTCAGATAAAGATCGACCAGTATTCGGACACTATAATCAGCAAGCTTTGCCATACTTATAACAATGCATAATACGAAACTTCATATAGTGATGAGATACTTTGTAGTAGAAAACGATAAACCAAAAAGAGAACTAAAAACCGCACACAAAAGTATAAATAATAAACATTGATATTATCAAGAAATCGTAGTATTGATTAAAAGGTACCTTATTTCACAAATAATATTTACAAAGTCTACGTTAAAGAGATATAATCAGTCAAAATCCAACTTTTGGACATGAATGCACCAGATACACAACAGTCTTGTTAAGTTTGTCTATTAATTTAGTAAAAGCATACGGTACGTCCAAAAAAGAATCAAATGAACAAAAAATCAGACAACGATGTGGTACAACAGGTAAAGGCATTACAATCACATTACCTCCTCATAAAAGATCCCACAAAACCCAATCATCGTATAAAACTTCAATAAAGCCGAGCGCAAAAGAAGTTCTAAAGTTTAAACCATTAACTTTAATCATAACGAACTAAAGCAATCTAAACGAATTGCGTAAAGATGCATACCCGCTGTGAGTCTCAATAGCCTCAATTTGCCGCAAAGCTATCCATAACCATAAGGTTATCATGTGCCCAGGAACCATTGCTGGACCAAGAAAAGATGGAATACCGAGGACCAAAATCTCAGCCCAATGAGCATAAGGTGCAGCAAAACCAATAGGTGCAGTGTATTCATGGTGAATATGGTGAATATTATCATATCCCCATTTACAATGAAGGAATCGGTGGACCCAGTAATTTGTATAGTCTTCTATCAAGAAGTAAACTAGTAACTGTGAAAATATTTCCCAGCCTGATGGTAACGGCAATCCTGTTGGAAACCCGATCATCTGCATATCACATATGCATCTCAATACATCAATATCACTGTAAAATCATATACCTGAGTAGAATCCATGAAGTATAGAAACTTGAAAACACTCGATCTTGATTAAGTCTTAATTAAACCAAATTATCAACAACATAGACTAAATGTTTCACCGTGACAAGATTCATACAGAAATTAAGTTCTAGCAGATTATCAATTCTAACGATGGAACGAATTTACCTAATCAAAGTATGTAGAAATCTACGACGATCTGCATGAATTTGTTAAGAAAGCTTGCAAAAGACATAAACGAAAGATGAGATCAAATCGGCAAACCTTAACGGCGGGATAAGACGCAAGCTGCAACGGACCGACGACTAAGAAGAACATGCGCATTACATCCTTGTAGCACTTCATCATCTCCTCCGTCGAAAGCCTAACCTTAGGCTGAATCTTGTATTTGTGGAGCCCAACGGATCGAGCGAGTTCGAGTAGAACCAAGGGAAGAGGAACGAGAGAGAAGATTAAGAACAAGAAAAGAATATTGTGGCAGTAAAGAAAGTAATCGGACTTGGTAGCCGAGTAATTGAACCAAATCGTTTCGACGACCGTTAGATTCCGGCCAAGCGCCACCGTGGCTTCGCCGATCGTGGTGTACGGCAACATATTGTAGTTTATCCGCTGGCGCTCCGGATAGGTGATCGGCAATGGCAGGGGTCGTTGAGGATTAAATCAGGTAAGGGAGATTGACTATCGTACGCAGTAGGCACTCACTGTCTGTGGTCGGATTTGTTAGAACGAACGTGGTGGTGGAATATGCAGTCATTTTCTGGAATGTACTTCACAAATTAAATTATTAATGAAAAAATAATTTATTAAATTTAAAAATTAAATCCAAAAATCGAATTTAGTTGGTAAAATTAATTTCGATTGGTATTTTGTTTAGGGTAAACTACCTGTAAATATCCAATTAGCTACATAATTACTCATAGTATTTGAAATTAGGATATTGTTGGACAAAAATACCTCCGACTATATAACCTTCAACCGTATTAACCTTCACCGTATTAATCTAAAACTTGTTTGAAAAATTAAATTAAGAGTTATTGGTAACTTTTTCAATTTTCTAAGAGTGGTTTGCAACTCTCCCGTATTAATCTAAAACTTGTTTGAAAAACTAAATTAAGATTTATTTGTAACTCTTTCAATTTCCTAAGAGTGGTTTGCAATTTTCTATTTTTTTGAGTTGTTACTGGTGAAATTTTATTTTTTAAAAAAATAAAAAAATATCATTAATTGATCTAGTTTTGTTTATTTTAAAAAAATAAAAAGATGGTAATTTCGTATATTTTTTCCGAATTTGGATTTGAAAGATATAAATCTTTTTTTAAAAAATTAAAAATTAGTTAGATGGTTGTTGACAAAAGAATAAAAGTAATTACTGTTATTAAATCAAGTTTAATAGTTGGACGGGTATTTAAAAGATAATTTCTCTTTTATTTATTTGATATTTGATGTCTTTTTATTATGATTTTGGTAGGTATAATTTGGTGTGTTCGGTGTTATTAACGGTGTGTGAATTTTGTGTGAAAGTCAAATTCAAAAGTTATATTTACACTTAGTTCATAAAATTGATTTCGATTGATATTTTGTAAATTGAATATATTTTTTATATGTATAATTTGATGTGTTAAGTGTTTTAAAAATATATTTTTTTATATGTATAATTTGATGTGTTAAGTGTATTAAAAAGAGTGATAGTAAAAATATATTTAGGAAGAAATGCAATAATGTGTAAGTTAGGTGAAATTGGCATATAACTTGAACGGTAATATTTAGAATAATAAATATGTTCATGATGTACGTAGACAACAATATTAGTCAAAATTTAGATAGTTTGGTTTAATATTTTATTTAAAGTTTATAATCTCTGTAATTTTTAAATTTTTTTTAATCGTTATTTAATCCTTTTGTTTTAAATTTTGTGTATTAGGCTCACCCGTAACTAAAGTAATTAGGTTATTTGAGTATCAGATTTAATAAAGATATAAAATGTTGATAGTTTAACCGTAATTAATACAATTAAAGTTGCAGATTATAAATTGCAAAGATAAAAGAGGATATTTGAAGTAGTTATAAATATAGAAGGTTGAAGTGTAATTTATCCATTTGTAGAACTGATTCATTCTGTTAAACAGAGTTAGATGCGCCTATAAATAAAGGCGGAGATAATGAATAAAAATGACAGTTTTTCACTAAACTGATTTTACTTTCTCTTTTTACAATTAAAAAATCTAGATTTTCTCTCTCAAGAAACGAGATTTATACTTAACAAATTGGCGACCACATTGGGAGCTCTATTCGATTGGTACCTTGATTTCACATCAACAACCAGAAATTTTAGAGTTCTTACGTAGTTATATCGCTCTAGTCGATATGGAACCAGGAAACGAACTTGATCCAACAGTTCAAAAAGTAATTGAGACTTTGAGATCTCATTTACGTATGAAAGTAAGTAAAGAAGAAGATCAAATTCCAATGCCACAAGTTCATTCAAACATTGAACTTCGAATGAATCAGTTGCTGGATAAATATAACGATATTAAATGATAAGTATGTTCAAAGAGAACAGCATATTCAGTCATGAAGGTTAAAATCTGAGGTACGACGAGTGGAAGAAAAATATGAGCTGGAAAATTAATCTGATCGATCTCATACAGCTCATCAGATTCGAAGTGATCGAAAGAAAACACATTTTAAGTTTAATAAAGAACACCATGCTTCACGAAAAGAAAACAAACACAAACACAAATATATTACATCTAGTGATGATAAATTTGATAGCTGAGAATCTGAGGAAGGATAATCTAAGCAAAAGAGGATCTTCGAAATGAGAAAAAGACCACCCTCAAAAATTGCGTAAGGAATATAAACCAAAAAGAAACAATGTGCCTCATTGTTTGAGGGAAACTTAATGATATGAACGGAATACATCTAACCAATACACAGGTGTAGCTTATCGGAATTTGTATGCTGTTATGGGAACATGAGAAGATGACCAATACGTACACGGAGTAGACTGGAGAAATTCTCCTTTAATAGCTGAGATAAGATCCATTACTCTTCCGAAGCGTTTTGATATCTCTAAGGTTGAAAAATTTGATGGGATGCATGATCCTGATGATCACATCAACAATTCAAGAACTATATGATGAACTTCGAAGATGATGACAGGTTGGTATGCAGAGATTTTTCTCAAATATTCACGGACACAACATTGAAGTGGTATAATAGGATTTTAAGAGGATCTATACCAACTTTAGAGATTTTTGTACCTCTTTTTTACGAAATTTTGTGGAAAGCAAAGAAATGCGTGCAAATAGAGATACGATAATGCAATGTAAGCAAGTTGTGGGATAGAAATTGAAGGATTATACGAAGTATTTTGTGTTAACAAAAGCAGGATATGAATATTGTGAAGAGTTGGTTGTTCTGGCTACATTTTGACAAGGGTGATTACCAGGTGATTTGACAAATAAAGCAACAAAAAGGAGAGCATTAACTTCAGAGCACTTATGGCTCAAGTCGAGGACCAAATTAAAATAAAGAATCAAATAGAGTTCGAGGAGGGGTTGGACTTAGTCAGAAGAATTCAGGGTAGGTGTCAAATAATGAAGGACACTCTTCAAATTATCAGCCACCTCGTTTAAGGAATAACAATAATTTTCCTCATCGAACTGGAGGGTTTCCAACTCAAGTTATAGGTTATCAGTTTCAAAGACCAATGCCAAATCAGTGGAGAAGGCTAGAGTATTGTGCTGATTTAACTATGAATGTTGTTGCAATTTACGAAAAGTTCAAAGGTTATGTAAGTTTTGAAAAAGCCAGCTCTAATAAACAGACCAAAAGAAGAGCGCAACAACAGGTTATGTAAGTATCATAATGATATTAGGCATGATACTGTATAGATTTAAAGAAGAAGATTTAGGTTTTAATTAGAAAATGGTAGGTTTGCTGCTTTTGTTAAAAGGGAAAAACAGTGGATCGAAAATTCAGAGCACATCGATACAAAAAACTGCTAACCCGAATTCGAAGGAATAAATTTCATTGATGATCTTAAATTATAAATGTGATGACTTTGATGCAACATCAGAATATTTAGATACTACTCCAGATCAATTAATTTTGATGACTGTAGATGAGCCAGTAGAGCAGGGATGGGTTCGAAGCTTATGTGAGTATTTTGAATCCTTAGCAATCTTTAAGGGAGATTTCATGTATGGAAATACTAATAGTTCTATAAAAAGGCACATTGTCAGTTTAGAAACTCAGGTGGACGGAAGGATGTCTACTAATTTATATAACAAGTAAAATACTCATTTTCTTGTGTTGGATGAGGATGATTTGAGGGGAATAGCTGGTCCTCATGAGGATGCAGTGGCTATAGGGGAAGAAATATCTAGAGTTGAAATTCGATGTGTTCTGATTGATACAGAGAGTTTTGTAAATGTGTTATTCAAATCTATGTATGATAGGTAGCGTAATCCGCCTTGAATTTGTCGGTCTGGTCGTACTATAATTGGGTTTACATGGGTGACAGCTCATGTGATTGAGGAATTCGAAGTTGAGGTGTGTTTGGGTAAATTCTCGTTTAACAAGAAAGTTCAAGTTTTGTTTATGGTAGTTGAATGTCCAACCAGTTACAATGCTATTTTTGGGAGATTTTGGCTTTCAAGAATGTATGATGTTGTATCTATTGTTCATCAATACTTGAATTATGTTATTGGAGATCGTGTTGGTGTGGTTCGAAGCGACCAAAAAGTAGCCAGGGAATGTTATGCAACAATACTCAGTGTTTGATGTTCTAATTTTGAAGATCAGATGGTTAAATAGCAACCAAGGGGATTGACTTCGGATGATGAGGGAATGGATGATCCGAGGGAAACCCCAGGTTCTTTAACAGTGAGTGAGGATATCGAAGAGTATATTTTTTCTAATGGGAAGACTTTACAAATAGGAACTTTGTTGTCATCTACTTTGTGTGATCAATTGCAATACTTTTCGTTTGATAATTGGATGTTTTTGCTTGGAAAACATAGGATGTGATAAGAGTTCCATCTGAAATAATATGTCATAGCCTAGCTATAAATCTGAGGATAAAGCCTGTTATTCAAAAGAGACGAGCTTTTATGTGGAAAGGTCAGAGCTATTTTTCAAGAGGTGGATCTTCTTTCTAGGGTCGGGCATATTAGGGAGGCGCAATGTCATTTGTGGACTAAAACTTAGGTGCTGGTAAAAAAGAAGAACGAAAAATGGCGAGTGTGTGTTCACTTTACAGATTTAAATCGAGCATGCCCTGAAGACCCATTCCATGTCCGTTAAATAGATTACCTGGTTGATTCTACTTCAGGGAATAAAATTCTCTCTTTTATGGATGCTTTTGCTGGGTATAATCAGATTCAAATGGATCTCAAATATCAGAAAAGTACTACATTCATGACTGATCGACGACTATATTTTTATAGGGTCATGTCATTTGAGTTGAAGAATGCTGGAGTGACATATCAAAGGTTGGTGAATAAAGCTTTTGCTCCTCAAATTGGAATGAATATTGAGGTATACATTGATGATATGTTGGTTAAGAGCTCCACATGTGGTGAACATCTCGAAGATTTAAAGGAAGCCTTTCTAAATTTAAGGGTCATTCGTTTGAAGCTAAATCTTGAAAATGTACTTTTGGTGTCCGATCAGGGAAATTTTTAGGGTATATTATTAATGAAAATGGGATGGAAGCAGATTATGAACAGCTGAAGGCTTTGGTTTCAATGACATCACCTCAAACTATAAAGGAGGTGCAAGTCTTGACATGAAGGTTAGCAACCCTTAATCGATTTATTTCAAGGAATTCTTACAATTGTTTTTCCTTCTTTCCAATTATTATGAAGACCCAAAGAGTTTGAATGGACGCTAGATTGTGAAGCAGCTTTATCAAGGCTTAAAGAACTTTTGTTATCAACCAGATATTTTGTCCAAGTCTTGAATTGCAGTGCAGCTGTTTATATATATATATATATATCAGTGTCTGATTTTTTTATAAGGGCTATTTTGATATGTGAAGACATTGGGGTTTCAAAGCCAGTCTATTATGTTAGTAAAATTTTGTCGGCATTGGAGAAAAAGTATTTGAAACTTGAAATTTGGCTTTGGTAGTGGCTGCTAGGATAATGCGCCCTTATTTTCAAGCTCACATCATTGTGGTTCGAACTTATTTCCTATTAAATAATGTGTTATAGTGACCAGGAATTTCTGGTAGAATTTTTGCTCCCTGAACAGTTATTAAAGCTCACGCTTTAGCTGATTATCTGGTCGAATTTCATTCGAGCCGACCAGATGAGGGGACATATAAAGAGGTCTTGCCAGTCTCTTCGATGTGGGTGGTTCAAACAGATTTTTGGTCCAATATATTGGGATGTAGTGCATGGGTTTAATTATTTCTCTTTCTGGGGAGGAAATCTATCAGACTATTTGGTTTGGCTTTCATGTGTCGAATAATGAGGCGGACTATGAGGCTATGTTAGCTAGATTAAAGCTTGTAAATATCTGTGGAACAACAATAGTTCGTTTGGAAACAGATTCGCAATTAGTGGAAAATCATATGGCAGGTGTATCTAAGGCAAAGAAAGATCAATGTCTCTGCGCGAGCTTTGAAATTTTACTCTTTTGTTTGACAAAGTGATTGTAGATCATATTAACCGAGAAGATAATACCGTTGCTGATTCTTTGGTAACAATTGCTTATACATAAGTATATCCATGGATACTGTTACAGGAGAGTCCTTCGATTTTAAAGTGATCAGAACAATGTGAATATGTTGAGAAATTATTTGTCACTCTAGTTACAATTCGAAGTGATTGGAGATCTGATATCCTTAATTTTTTACTAAGAGGCACATTACCTCAAGATGCACAGCTGGCTGTAAAATTAAGGTATAATTCCCATGGTTATGTTATATTGGATGGAGTGTTGTACAAGAAATCTATAAGTAGACCATTGTTTAGGTAAGCAAGAATCTCAAGATTTTATCTGAGTTGCATGATGGTGAAGTTTCAGCTCATTGTGGTTTCAAGTCTTTGATGTATTAGGTTTTGTTGGCAGGTAATTATTGGCCTTCAATTATGAATGATGCCAAGATCTTAGTTCGAGGTTGTGATACTAGTCAACAATTTGCCAATTTGATTTATAAACCAACAGTTCCACTTATATCTATTTCCAAATCTATTCTTTTTTATATATAGGGAATATACTTGGTGGGACCATTGACTATGGCGTCTGGAGGACGTCGAATGATCATTGTGGCAGTGGATTAATTTTCGAAGTGGGCTGAGGCTGAACCATTATCTAGTACAAAAGCCAAGGATGTAATTAATTTCATGGCAAATAAAATTTGTTGTCTCTTTGTAGTGCCTCGGAAAATCACCACATATAATGGTCCTCAATTTAACAATAGTGAAAGGACTTCTCTTTGCGTTTCGAGGTGTATCACACAGTGTTTTTCTACACCTTTTCATCCTAAAAAATGGTCAAGTGGATGTGACTAGTATGTCTATTTTGGAATGTTTGAAGAAGAATTTAACAGGAGTTGCATGCAAATGGCCTAACTATTTATAAGAGCTCTTGTGGGCTTATTGTACAACTCCTAGAGAGGCCACTCAAAAAACATATTTTGCCTTGGTTTATGGTATGGATGTTGTTAGCACTTCAAAATATACTTTACCTTCTTATATAGTGCTTCATTATTCCAAAGATCTAAATGAAGAGGCAAAGAGAAGAAACCTAGACTTGATAAAAAAGACAAAAGTTAGAGCACATTTGAATATGACTCATTATCAAACTTTGATGAGGATTAGATGTAATAAAAAGGTGAGAATGAGGTATTTTAAAGTAGGTAGCAAAGTCTTAAGAAAATTATTCCTCCATACAAAGGACAAACGACTTGGAAAGATGGCCCTAAATCGGGAGGGTCCTTATATGGTGATGGAGAAAATAAAGCCGGGTACATATTGCCTTTGTGATGAGCATGGAATGATACTTCAACATCCTTGGAATATAAAACATTAAAAACTATATTAGGAATGATTTTTTCTTTGTAAGATTTTTTTAATAACTAACACATTCTTTCCTACCCTATTGACCTATAGAGGTTTTAATGAGGTGTCATGTATATATTCGAGGTTATTAATAAAAAACAAATTGATCAATGGTTATTTTAAATACAAGTATTTATATTATTTTGGTAACTAGTCAATGACTGATCCCAAGAGTAACTGTTTGATTCGAAGTTATATAGGTTTATTAGAAGCACTGTTCGAAGTAACAACCACATTCGAGGTGCTACGTTCTCTAAACGCGCTCATTATATTCGAGGTGCTACATTCTCTAAATGCACTAATTATATTCGAGGTTCTACGTTCTATAAACGCACTCATTATATTCGAGGTGCTATATTTTCTAAATGCCCTCATTATATTCGAGGTGATACGTTCTTTAAATGCACAAGGTTCTAAGTTCTCTAAACACACCCATTGTATTCAAGGTGCTAACATTTTCTAAATGTACTATTTTTATTTTGACAAATTACAAATATATATGTGATGTATATTGGAATTCTAGGTCATTATGACTTGTTCATGAAATTAAAAGTATTCATGATAAGATAAAATTTGGAAACTAAATGTGGAAAGAAGAAGAGTAGTTTTCATTAAAGTTAGAATCTGATCTTACAAAAAGATGTTTTTTAATGCCAAGAAGTTAAGAATTCAAAAAATAAATCATCGACAACAAAAGATGATTTCAAAATACAGACAAAAAGAAACAATAATTAATCATTCTCTTCGGAGTTTTCTTCGAATGAATCTCCTTCTTGTTCACTGGCATTTTCATTTTCTTCTGACTCTGCCTCATTAGAAAAATCAGTTGGAATATGGTCGAAGGCTTCACAAGAAAAGTTATCTATGGGGATCGATTCCCAAAAGTTTGACAGATTTTATTTTGCGAACGTGCGTGAAATTCGCTGAGCAAAGTGATTGTATGTTGCTCCTCGGTATTTTTTATTGCAGCTAAGGTATCCAGTCCACACTGAGTATTGGCAGTTTGCACAACGACTTGTTTTTCTTCTTCGAATGTCGTCTTGAATGCAGCCATATCACCAGTCAGCTTTTTCTTCTCTCCTTCACTCTTGTTCAGATATTCTTGAAGAGAGGATTATTTTTTCTATTCCTCAGATATCTCCTTGGCATGTTTAGCTTTAAGTTCATCCATTTCATCATAATGGGAAGTATTGAGCTTTTTTGTTTATTGATCATGTACATAGCGTAGATGACGGTTGAGGTGGATGGCTTCTTTGATAAATTCTGACGTGTCAGCTTGGAACACATGAAATTGGTCCTCGATATGTTTGTCAAATATTTATCTCATCTTTTTCTCTGCAGAAACATCGTTTTTATATCAGATCATATTTTTAGCCATGATTTTGAATGGCTCAGAGAAGAATTTATTTATGTGCATAATGCTTTTGTTGTTGTTTCAAGATTGCAAAAAAGGTTGATATGCAAGTAAATTTCTTTGGATGGCTCTTGGATAGAGATAAACCGTTGATTATTGAAAAGTATAAGAATAGCAGATGAGGGAGCCAAATAAAGATCTAGATTTGGCCTTTTAGTTAGAATAGAAGTAGTAACTTGACGGCCAATTTGTTGAAGTTGTACTTGCGTCTGTTAGACCCTCAGATCCATGTCTTTGTAAATGTCTTGATGCTCCTCTATACTAATGGGCTCATTGCGAATAAAGTGGTCATCTGCATGGTGATCATCCATTGCAGGTTATCTTCGGTGATCTTCCACCACAGTTTTTTCAGCTTTGGAAGCAGACACTTTTGAGAAAATTTCTTCAAGGTTCTTTTCTGCTCTTTTAGCTAGTGAAGTTCTCGAAGTACTCTTTTTATTTATAGCAGAAGTTTTCTTTTTTTTTAATAAGGTTCAACCTCGACTCTTTATTCGATTGTTGGAAGGCTAGCTTCAGTTCCTTTTCTTTTGGTCTTAGTTTACTTCTATTGTGGCTTCGGTTTAGTTGAAGGGCTAGTACTAGATGTACTAGCTGTTTTTTCTTTTTTCCTTTCTTTTTCAAGAGCAGCTGACTGTCAGATCTGTTTCGCACAGGAAAAATAACCTTACCATCATCTGCTATCAATCTCTTCACAACAATTTTTAGGTTTGGTGGCTCCAATAAATTTTCTTGAGAGGTCGACACTTAGGGAGATCCTCCACATATGACTAGTGATGAAGTTTGTGGGTTAAAAAGCTAAGTAGAATCCATTGGACCATTCCTTTTCTGCCCAAGTGGCCAATTTGGAAAAAAATATCTATTGCATCATTCTTCCGACCATTGTACCTCTTCAAAATTCCTGAGTACAGTAGCAATACATGTGAAAAATTGATTCAAGTTATAAAAGATCAGAACAAAATATAAGGGAACTTACTGTTGCTTCTCCAAACTAGGTTGAGTTTTGAAGGTTTCTCTTCAGATATCTCTTTCCCATTCTCTCAAGCTCTATATATGAAGACAAATATTTGTTTCCAGAATTTGTCAGCTTCGAGCAGGTCGTCGAAAATTTTGAAATCATTAGTACGTGTCATGCAGTAGAAAGGCGGTACCGTTCCCTTTGAAAGTCCAGACATGGAAATGAAGTCTTTGATGGAGATAGAGGTTTAGCTTAGTTTACAAGCCATAATCACTGACAGAGGTGTGAACCACAGAATATATGAGGGGTTTAGCGAGTCATGAAAATGAAGTCTTTGATCGAGATACTATTATTGATGATAAAACCAGTTACATATTTTTGTCGTATTGGATCGTCCAACCCACAAACATTCTATAAAGGAATAAACGTTAATTAAAACTTATAGTGGACTCACTCAATATATTGGACAAAAAACCTACTTTATCAATCACAAAATTATTGAAAATAAAATTTCTTTGGGTTGACCTCGATATTTTAAAAAATATATGTAATTAATAATTTTTTTATTTTTTTTCCAACGTCCAATTACACGTCTCACCGTCAGGCTCGAATCCAAGACCCTAAAAATATACATGATAATTGTTAATTGGAAAGAAAAATTGTCTATCAATATTTCACACCCATTAGAACTTAATCTAACATGAACACTATGCCCACCAGAAAATCTATTAATTACATTAGAAACGTGTTACCCAACCAAGTTAAAAGGACGATTCGACTGTGAAGCCCAATAAGAATTAATAGACACATATATGTTTGACAATACTCCCATATTAGGCTGGTTACCGGACGGACCAGTCCAGACCAGTAAGAGAGTCCGTCCAGAATTTTGGCTCCTGACCCGCTTCCTAAACTATCCAGACCGGTCCTGAGCGGGCTTTATCGATCCGCCCGTACCGATTAACGGGGGTATGAGGTCCAATAACAAAATTTAGAAATATGAGTCATTGTAGGGAGAAAAGTCCACATGGAGACCTAAAATGCCAAAACCATGTATAAATTTTTGGGAATTTGAACTTCCTTTGTTTTCTCCAGAAACAATGAAAACCTCCTGTTAAACATCCACGCAAACAATTATGAATGTTAAAAGTCTCAAATTGTTTTTAAGCGAAGAACTAAATCATCTGAGGGGGAGACGAGTCCCGATGAAAGACTAAGCCCCAAGATAAATCCTCGAGGTTAGTGAGGAGGAAACCCTAGTAAGACAATTAGCTCTGGCAAGAGGATAAGACACAAATTTGTTCTCCACGACGACGTAAATATGGTATCCCACAACTATTGTTTTTTTCAAGTAACGCAATCGAAATAACCATAACAAAGATGAACATTTCCAAAGTACCTAGAGAGATCCAAACACCAGATATGATACTAACCGTCAAGAGGTAACCTTAGACACTTAAAATTTTTGTTTCGTACTTTCGAAGAAGCATATGATTTTACACAGAATCAGACATATAAAAACCTTGAAAGAGAAATATTGAGACTTCTCTCTTGTAAACAGAAAAAAAATCAATAACGGTAGGATCATAGGTCACCTTGAACATTGTGAAAGACTCCCTCGTGCTTACAAGTTTATCCAAACGGAAAGTAACAAAATCACAAAGAGCCAATGTAAAGCTATAGCTAGAAGCATCTCTCAAATCAGAGGTTTTTAAATATATAATCTTACAAACGAGAGTAAATTTAAACATAGAAATGTTAAATATTTTCAGACTTAATGGGATGCTTTTAGTCAAGGTGTTGTGTACATCATGTGCAAATTTTAGTAGATTTTTTTTGTTCCGTGTGCAAATGAAAACATGTTAGATAAGATAGAGTAAAAAATATTTATTATGACAGACTCAAACATATTGAAAGAGCAACGCTGCCTACTAATGTGTATAAATAAAAATGGTACAACAATTATTCAAACTTATCGCATGGATTAAAAAAAACGTATCTACATATCATTAAACTCATAAACTCTTGTAGATTAAATATGAATACAAATTATTTTATACTAAATTTGTTAAAAGCATTTTAAAAATCTTAAAAACATAACCTCGGGCCAATCCGGCTACTTAACTTTTTGTATTTAAAGTGATTTGTTACCTATTTCGATGAGACTATTATTTTTAGTATTATTGTTCTTACTATTATGGAAGAGAATTCGGATAAAATATGCATTTCTAAAAAAAATGATATACTTTGGTCTGATATTTTGTTTTATGTTCGTTTAAAATTCCTTAATATTCAATCATTAGAATTAAAAAAAAAAAAGGACCCAAATACTTTGCGTAAAATAATTATTATTAGCATAAAAATAAAAGAAAATTGTTGGATTCTTACGTATACAAAATATTTTCAAGATTAGTCTAATCAAGTAATTTGGCTGTAAATTAATTTCACTTAAAAGGGAAATAAGAGAACCTCCATGCGAGTCTCTTTTGGTAAGTGTTAGGGTCGCAGTCGTCTTAAATATGGATGGTACTGAAAACAAAGGAAAAATGTATTACTAAGTTCTAAATTGGATGGTACTATGGTTCAAATTAAATTGATAATGGTAGACGTAAATTTATCTGGTTTTTCTTTTAATATTTATAATGATGTCATTATAGTAAATCTATAGGATTATAATTTATATCATTTTCTTACCCCATATATATATATATATATATATATATATATATTAAAAAAAAAAATTAGAATCCATCCAAACTTTAGCTAATTTTTCTAAAAATATTTTAAAAAAAATTGTGAACCATGATATGGGTTATAAAAAATTATCTGTTATTTTTATTTTGTTTCTAAGTTTTATGGGAAAAAAATATTATTTGATATAGTATATAAATTAGATTTAGAGCATAACGGTAACTCTCCTGTCCGACGGGGTTTCAGGTCTCATGGCCTGAAAACCATGGTTGTTCTCGTCCTTCTCTTTATACCGAATAAGCCTATCTGGTGTTTTCTTTCACCGTTTCTAATTTTTTCACTGGCTTCGAATGTCGTCAACTGCAAGCACCCCATTCTTTTTCGACTTGACTTTTCTTTGTTCTGGCTCTATTATTCGCATTAGAAATCGATTTCTCTCTCGGTTCTACCATGCTCGCCGGAAGTGAATTTCTTTGGTTTCCTTTCAGTGGTTCATCATTATTCTCTGATAGATTTGCTAAAACCTTTACCGGGTGGTCTGTTTTTTTCGTGCTCCGCAGAGCCTTCGCAGTGGGCACAATGGTTCAGGGTGGTGCTGTTCCTCGAAGGTAAGTTTTTGGCTTGCGTTCAACCTTTTTCAAATGAGGTGCAGAGGTGTAGGGCTGGTCTTCAAAACTCTCGACTGGGGAGTTCTCGTCTGTGGAGCAGAGACGCGCCCTGTTCAGGGTCTAGCTCGGTGTCGAGTCTGGTTTGGCTCGGTTTGAAATCGGTTCGGCACAGAATCCGGTTCTGGTTATATCAAGTGAGGCGCGTCGTTGAGTTATGTGCGGTTTGGAGTACAGAGCAGATTATGTATTTTTCCATGATCCTTTTGCTTTTCAAGCAAGTGAGGTTGTCCTCAAAACCCGTAAAAAGTTATCACGTTTTGTCTTTTTTGAGCTTCAATCATAATTTCTTCTATGTAATTGGCCTTATTACCTCTACGGTCCTTAAGGTATTTTGCTCTGCTTTACCGTTCCCGAGAACAAATCACATAGGTATGAGTAATTTATAAAGTGGACCCTTTTAATTTTATTTATTTTAGTTATATTTTTGGTTTCCTTATTAACAATTTAATGTGTTATTTAAATTATTGTATGATTACACTTTCCCCTCCCTTGAATTTCTTTTATGTTTATTAATATGAAATTAGCATGTTGGAATGTCCGCGGCCTAAATGATCCCATCCGTCAAAAGGACGTTCGGGATTTTGTCTTCTCTAATAGCATTAATATGATATGTCTCCTAGAAACGAAAGTTAATATTAACAATGTTAACCTCATTATGAAGACTATGCTCCCTTGGTGTCATTATCTCACCAACCATCATTGCCACCACTATGGTCGTATTTGGATTGCCTGGAACCCTAGCGTTTTCAGCATTAACCCTATCGATTCCTCTCCCCACCTCATGCACTGCAACATTACCTGGACTTCCAATAACAAGAGTTTTTTCACCACCGTTATTTATGGATTTAATGACCCTCCCGAGCGCTGCTCTGGAAGGACTTGGTCTCCATATCCCAGACCCTTCCTTCTCCCCCTTGGATTGTTCTGGGGGATTTCAATGTTATTCGTAATCCCCATGAAAGAACCAATAATGACACCCGGTGGAACAACTCTATCACTGACTTTAATGATTGCTGCCGAGACTGTAATCTGGATGACCTCCGTACCTCTAGTTTTCAATATTCGTGGTTCAACCACCAAATTGATAACCCCATCTCCTCCCGTATTGACAAAGCCCTGGTCAATGACCATTGGGACAGAGTCTTCCTAAACTCTTTTTCACATCTCGACCCTCCTCGTACCTCGGACCATACCCCTATCATTCTTTTCCTTACCACTTCTCATGTCGCTCAACCCAAACCGTTCAAGTATTTTAACATGTGGTATCTCCATCCTAGCTTCCTAGACATTGTCTCCAATAGTTGGTCTAGCCCCTGTCATAAAAGCCCAATGCAATCTATTATTTGTAAGCTGGACCGGCTTGTCCCCGCCCTTGACAGCCTCAATAGGAGAGAGTTTAGCGATATCAGTCTTAGAGTGGACAAAGCCCAATCGACCATTGCCATCGCCTAACAAACCTTGGCTTCTAACCCGACGGATCCCTCTCTTTTGTGGATTGAGAGGGATGCAGCAAATAACTATATCTTCTTCAGTCGTGTGGAGGAATCCTTCCTCAAGCAGAAATCTAGAGAGACCTGGCTTAAACTGGGGGACAAAAACTCCAAGTTTTTTCACAACATCATTAAAGCCCGCAGAGCTCGCAATAAAATCTTATCTGTCACCACCCATGATAGAAGGGTCACTTCTAACCCTAGATTAATCTCATCCACCTACCTCTCTCACTTTAAAAACCGTTTAGAAACTCCTAGCCTGGATGGATACCCTGGCCTTAATAGGGTTAGATCTCTTCTTAATAAAGTCATCAGCCAACCGATAAAGCTAATATGACTAAGCCCATTCTGGATTATGAAATCAAAGCTGCCCTTCTTGACATTGATAGTGACAAGGCCCCTGGGCCATACGGATTTAGTGCTGGTTTATTCAAAACCTGTTGGGCCATTGTGGGCCCTGATATCTGTGCGGCTATCAAACACTTCTTCCACCATGGTAAAATCGACCTGGAGTGGAATAAAACCTTCATTGCTCGTATTCTTAAAATTGATAGCCCTTCTTTGTCTTCCGACTACATACCTATTTCATGGTGTAATGTCATCTACACGATTATTTCAAAAATCCTTGCGAACACAATCAAACCCACCCTTACATACCTCATTGATCCCTCCCAATCTGATTTTGTGCCTGGCCGCTCCATTGCGGATAATATTCTCCTAACCCAGGATCTTATGCATGGCTACCATACAACCGGAAAGGCCATCGTTGTGCCCGTAAGATTGACCTCATGAAGGCCTTTGATAACGTTTGTTGGGAGCTCGTCCTTGATGTTCTCTATGCGATGGACTTCCTTATTGAAATGGTTGGTTGGATCATTCATTGTATTACCACCCCTTCGTATGTTGTTCGTATTAATAGAAGCCCCACTAGCTTCTTCTCGGGGCAAAGAGGTCACCCATATATCTTTGTCATTATCATGCAGGTACTCTCTCGTATCCTCTTAGAGAAGAGCCAAAATCCCCACTTTGGTTTCCATTGGAAATGTAGCTCGCTCAAGATCATCAATCTATGCTTCGCAGATGATCTCATGATCTTTTACTGGGCCAATGCCCACTCTGTATCGCTCATTCAGGAAGGTTTAAAGGAGTTCGTCATGCTATCCGGGCTCGGCCTCAATTCTTCTAAAAGTCAGATATTTTTGTCGGGAACCTCTCTAACCTCGAGAAGCGCAATCCTCAGCATCCTAGGTTTCAGCGAGGGCTCCCTCCCGGTTCGCTACTTAAGGGTCCCTCTCATCACCTCCAGACTCTCATACAACGACTGTCGTCCCCTTTTCTCGAAGATCACCAATCGCATCAACTCTTGGACTACCAAGCACCTGTCGTACACAGGCCACCTTCAGCTTATAAAATCAGTCCTATTTGCCAGCCAAGTCTACTGGTCCTCCATCTTCATTCTTCCGGTGAGGGTACTTATGGAACTTTCTCATCTCCTTCGAAAATTCCTCTGGTCAGGATCAGAAATGAAGATCACGGGGGCTAAGGTAGCTTGGGACAAACTCACCTTGCCCAAAGAGGAGGGCGACCTTAGGATTCCAAACGTAAAAATTTGGAATCAAGCTGTCGCCCTCAAGTTCTTTTTGTCCATATTAACAAAGAACCAGATATCAATATGGACCCGGTGGACAATCGCGGAAAAAATAAAGAACAAAAAATTCTGGACCATCCCCATCCCTCCCAACGCAAGTTGAGGCTGGCAACAAATCCTCAAGCTTAGGTCCCGAGCGGTCGAACTTTATAGAGTCAAAGTAGGAGATGACGCTAACACCTCCATCTGGCATGACCCCTGGTTATTTCCATCCTCCCTCACCAATTGTTTCGGCAGTGGTATTGCAAACCTTACCCGCTTCCGAAATATCTCACATGTTTCTGATCTAAACTCTAACGGCTCCTGGTGATGGCCCTCTAATGTAAGGGCCCAGAATAGAATCATGCTCTCTCACTTATCCAAAATTAGAAATGCTATTTCAAACCTTCCTCCCCCAACAACTCTGAAGACATCTTTCTATGGATTCCTAACAAATCCAAGCCACTCTTTTCCATCAGCAACACTTACTACGCTATCCGCCCTTCCAAAGCCAAGGTACCTTGGGGTATGCTTATTTGGAACAAGTACTCTATCCCAAGGCACTCCTTTATCTCTTGGATGGCTATCAAGAACAAGTTATCCACTCGTGACAAGCTCATTAGTTGGGGCATTGACACCCTCTCTGACCGCGTCATTTTCTCATCATCCCCGGAGACTCTCGAACACATCATTATCTCTTGCCCCTATGCCTCCTCCAACTGGGACAACATCTGCAGGAATCTTCTAATCCCATATTCCCCCACTACCTGGGCTTCCTGGATTGAGGTGGCCTGCAGCTGGGTGAACGGCAACCCCTCTCGTATTTGGCGAGCAACGTTTTGCGCCATTATTGATCATATCTGGAAGGAAAGGAAAGATTGAATCTACAATAATGTATCCATTCTAAGCTCGAGTGTTGCCCATCGTATCCTCTCGGATCTCTGATACCGCTTCCACAGAACTAAAATTAGCTTTCATATGTAACTCATATTTGTCTAGTTGAAGCACCTGTTTGTTTTGTAATTTTACAAAGATCTATTGTTCATTGGCAATGTGCCACATGAATATCTTGTAAGAACCATTTAATTTAATACAATTTACAGCTTTTATACAAAAAAAAGATTTAGAATATTTAGCCTCTCATAGAATAGCTCTGCACCTAGTAATAAGATCTAACCATAAACTTAAAATTAATTGCATTAGAGCATTTAGCCTCCCATAGAATAGCTCTGCACCTAGTAATAAGATATAACCATGAACTTAAAATTAATTGCAACCACTTAGGAAGCGATGTTGCTATTGAGCTTCTAATTAAAGTTTTAGAAAATTTGGTTAAAATTTACTTTAACCGAAAAGGATAATATCAAATTCTGTTGTAAGCTTCCCAAAGCAAGTAAAGTGACATCAATTATTTGGATGAATGTTAGGTTTTTTAATAAATATACACTAAAAAGTACGTTTCAGCTCAGGTGAAAAAAAAAACTTTTAATAATTTTGGAAACCAATAAATGGAACTCAGTTTAAAAAGAATAATTGAGTCCAAGAATAAAACGTAAATATGAAAAGAGATCGATTCGAAAGAAGAGGTTTAGCCTCTTAACAAGCCTAAATGAACCAATAAGAGAAGTTAAGTTTGAAGAAAGTGATCAAGCTCAATTCGAAACTCAGTTGGCAAGAATAATGAAGTCAAAAAGCAGAACTCGTTTTGAACGAAGAATACTCAGTCTTTTGGTAATTGTAACTGAGCCATGAAAATGACCTCTGTTTCTAGAGTGTGACCAAACTCAACATAAAACCTCAGTTAAAGTAAAATTCAACTTGGAAAAAAAGATGATTTGGCCCTTTGGAAAGTCTGGTTGGACCCATAAAGAGGTCTTATATTGAAAGGTTTGACGTCAGTTTAAAAGGACCTCAAGTATTAACAGTAGTGATAAGTCAACCGAACTAAGAATGTACCTTAGTTTGATTAGAGAATACTTAATCCTTTAGCAAAACCTAACTAATCCAAAAAGGGAAGCTCGATTTGAAGAGAGTAATCGAGCTCATAAAGAGCCTAGGTTTAAAAGATCTTGGTTTGAAGGAAGAAAACTTAGTCACTTGAAAATTTTAAGTAGGTCATGAATAAGATCTTGGTTTGAAGAGTGTGACCAAACATAACAGGAAGCCTCTAATGGAGATCTCTCTTTTAATAAATATACAATCCATTGGCAAGTTTGATCGAGCTCATAAGGATGCCTCGATTTGAAGAATTTGACCTCGGTGTAAAAGAAATTCAATCGAGAGGATGAAGTTTGAGTCCAACTAGTGAGATAACCAAAGCCCCAAAAAAGGAAACCTTGGTTTTGGAAGATAATGACTCGGTATATTAGAATAGTCGAATTTTATTTCCTAAAAGGAATTTTAGGCTTGATGAGATAAAAAAATTAGACATTGTCGCTACAAATTCTTACTCGTTGTAATTAAGAGACTCGATTACGACCAAAACTAGCAGGTCGCGTGCACATATAACTATTGATTAATTTATAAGTCTGACTAATTGATTCTAAATGAAATGTATCCATAATAAGGGTCCTAACCAAAATAAAAAACGTGGTAGGTGGTGTGTTAGTTACGCTCTCGGCCATGAAGAAAGCCCTTATTTCGAGTAAAAACGTCAAAACATGTACAAATATTTAACTAGGACGTGAGACTCATAAGAAAACGACATGGCAAATAAAAAGTATGTACCAATGAGAACAACAATCATAAGAAACTACATATAGGAGCCTTATAAAAGATATTGTTATTAAATCACTATGCAATTTATCACAAAATGGCTCAAGCTTAGAACACAAATGAAACAAATAACAGTAAAGACAGAACACATGATTTAATGTGGTTCGATAATTGTCTACGTCCACGGGCGCGGCCAAAGAAAAGTGTTTCACTATGATAGAAGAGGGTTACAGATTTCATATTGTGTTTTGTGTAGACCTAGTAGTCTATTTATAGAGAATAAATAGACTTACTAGACAATGGGCCTAATGAGCTCATATACACAGATCTAATAAGAAAACCATCCATTACAGCTTACTGTCAATAACACAAAATTATACCGCTGAGCATGGTACACTGTTAAGACACTATACGACTCATTCACAACAAATCTTCCCCTTGAGGCGATTACCCTTTCTTCATTATCAACAAAGAAACCTCTCTTCTTCTGACTCACCAAATGCCCCTAAGGCATTCACTCTATACTGTGAACACCAATCCAGTTTGGGTACTCCTTAAAATTTCGAACTGATGATGCCTTGGTCATTATATATGCTGGATTATCGTGTGTAGACACTTTCTTCACATCAACAATTCCATTTGATATTATATCACGAATAAAATGATACCTGGAATCTTTGTGATTTGTACGCTCATGCTACATCTGGTTCCCTGTAAGGTGTATGGCGCTTTGAATGTCACAAAACACTTTTGTAGTAGTCTTATCTAAGCCCAAATCTGCCACCAAACCTTGCAACCATATTGCCTCTTTAACTGCTTCTGTTACTGCCATGTACTCTGCTTCTGTTGTAGACAAATTTGCAGTAGCTTGCAACTGTGCTTTCTAACTGATTGCACTCCCAGCAAAAGTAAATACATATCCTGTCAGAGATCTCTTTTTATCCATATCACCTGCAAAATCAAAATCAACAAAACCAACCAATGATCCTGCAATATCATTCAGCAATTCACCAATATCGGTCTTGTTAAAAGTTAAGCCAACGTTCACAATATTCTTAGGATACCAAAGTATCCATTTCCCTACCTGCCGATGTTCTATCTTAAGACATCCCATATACCTGCTAACTACACTAACCGCATGTGAAATATCAGGACGTGTGCATACCATAGCATACATGATACTACCAACTGCACTTGCATATGGAACCTTTGACATTTGTTCCAACTCAGCATCGTCCTTGGTCGCTCTTACTGCAGACAATTTGAAATGAGTAGCAAATGGAATGCTAACTACCTTAGCATCAAACATATTGAATCGTTGTAACACTTTCTCAATGTAGCTTCATTTAGACAAGTGTAATGATCCTACACTTCTATTCTTGATAATTTCCATACCAAGAATCTTCTTTGCTCTACCCAGATCCTTTATCTCAAACTCGGCACTAAGCTGTTTCTTTATCTACACAATGTGTGACATACTACAAGCAGCAATAAGCATATCATCCACATACAACAACATGTAAACATAAGAATCATCTGACATCTTTTGATGATAAACACAACTATCATATGGACTCCTCGTGAACCCTTTTGACACCATAAATGTATCAAAATGTTTGTACCATTGCCTAGGTGACTGTTTCGAGCCATACAGTGACTTTTTTGGCAGACAAACTTTGTCCTCCATATTAGGTTCGATAAATCCCTCTGGTTGTCACATGTAGATTTACTCCTCCAATTCACCATGTAGAAATGCAGTCTTAACATCCAACTGCTCAAGCTCTAAATCTTGCAAAACTACCATGGCTAACAAAACTCGAATCGAACTATGCTTCACCACCGGAGAAAACACTTCATTGAAGTCGATTTATTCCCTTTGATTAAAATCCTTAACGACCAGTCTTGCCTTGAATCGAGATGTCTCAACCCCTGGATTACCTAACTTTTTCTTGAACACCCATTTACTACCTACTAGCTTCTGTCATTTAGGCAAGTCAACAAGCTTCCATGTTTGATTCTTATGAAGAGATTTAATATCTTCCCCCATAGCACCAATCCATGGATCTGCCTCTGAACGCGCTATAGATTTTCTGTAGCTGCTAGGTTCTTGCATCTCAACTTCTTTTGCAACTGACAGAGCATATGAAACTAGATTCGCATACCATTCTGGAAGTCTAATATTTCTTCTTTCTCTTCGAAATGTTATGCTTATAGTTCAGATGCATCATCGTCACTATCATCCGATGTTGACGCTTCACCTCTGGATTCTGGATCCACCTCAGAACCACTTGAATTATTGGACCTGCTAGGAACTGATTCTACTTCAAGCTCCACCTGTTTATTAACAATCAATCCTGATTCAACAATTTATCCTACTTTCTTCTGACTGTCTATCAAAGAAAACTCATCAAAAGTAACGTCTCTACTGATGAGAAAACCTGGAGACTTTGGAAAAGTACACCATAACCTATATCCCTTTACTCCAATAGCATATCTAAGAAATATGCACCTCTTTGCCATCGGTTCAAGCTTACTATTTCTCACATGAGCATACAAAGCACAACCGAACACCCTCAAATGTTCATAATCAGCCAACGATCCAGATCAAATCTTAAAAGGAGTTTTACAATCAATAGTCGTTGATGGAGACCGATTCACCAAGTAACATGTTGTATTGATAGCTTCAACCCAAAAATCATTTCCCAAACCGGACTGCGATAGCATACTTCGTGCTTTATCACAAAGGGTTTTGTTCATTCTTTCTGCGACTTCATTCTGTTGTGGTGTTCTAGAAGAAGTGTGATGGCGCACTATTCCCTCAGCTTTACAGAACTCGTTGAACTCACGACTGTAATATTCTAACCCATTATCTGTCCTAAAAAGTTTGATTTTTCTTCCTGTTTGCTTCTCAATCATCGTCTTCCATTTGACAAAGGTTGAATATGCCTCATCTTTTATTTTCCGAAAGTAAACTCACACCATCCTTGAATAATCATCGATCAAACTCATGCAGTATCTGGAACCGCTCTTTGATGGAATTATGTTTGGACCTCAAATATCTGAGTGAATGTAGTCCACTGTCCCTTTAGTCTTTCTGACAACCGATTTTCTGAATTTGACTCTATTTTTTTTACCAAACACACAGTGCTCACAAAATCCCAATGAATTCAACAAATCTATCTTCCCAAAACAGCTAATCCTCTGTCACTCATGTGACTAAGACGCCAATGCCACAACTTATTTTGATCCTGCCTAGTTTGGCTATTACTCCCTAATGATGTTACTGCAGCATCTCCCATAACACCATTCCCCTGGAGAATGTAAAGACCCTTCTGCAAATTTCCCTGCATGCATACCATTAAGCCTTTTGTCACTTTGATTACACCGTCTTCTGCATCGTACTTGTAACCCCGAGAGTCTAGAGTCCCAAGAGAAATCAGGTTTTTCTTTTAGCCAGGAACATGCCAGCACGTCAAGATTCTAACAACCCTATCAAACATTCTGATTCTGACGTTACCAACACCAACACTTAACAAATAATTGTCCCCTAAATAGAAAGTTCCCTGCATTGGCTTGTAAGTATCAAACCATTGATTGAACTGACCCAAGTGATATGTAGCGCCAGTATCGAGTACCCAAGAGTTTTTCCCACACTCTAAACTCACGGACAAACATCTCCTCTACCACTGTTTTTACTATCGTTGGAATCGTTCACACTTTCAACAATGTTTGCTGCATTTTCCTTTTGATTTCCCTTCTTACCATTCACTTTTGGAAAAAATCTCCTATAATGACCCTGCTCACCACATTCATAACAGTTTGAGTGCTTTACCTTTGACACGGACCTCCAGTTCTTCCTTCTTAAAGAACTCATTTTGCTTCTAGATCTTCCCTTAGTCATAAGACCTTCTTCTTCAGTTTAATTGTCTGGGTGCAACTGTATCCTTTGATTTTAGTGCCCTTTGACATCTGCTAGCGATAACTTATCCTTACCATACATAATGGTATGTACGAAGTTTTCATAGAGAGATAGTAACGATCTCAATACAAACAAAGCTTGACCCTCATCCTCAATATCGATATCTATGTTCTCTAAGTCCATTGTAATTGATTTAAAATTATCTGAGTGCTCAGTTATGAACATACCTTCTTTCAATCTGAAATTGTACAAACACTTTTTCAAATATAATCGGTTTACTACTGATTTCTCTGAGTAAAGATCTCCTAGCTTCTTCCATGCGCAAGCAGCTGTCTTCTCACCACTAATCTCGCGAAGCACATTGTCTTTCACTCTCATTAAAATCCAACACAAAGCTTTTTCTTTAAGATCTTGCTGCTCCTCTTCTTTCATCTCTTCTGGTAACTTATTCTGTACAGCCTTCCACAGCCCTTGCAGTACCAATGAATATTTCAGCTTAATCTTCTACAAACACAAAGCTGGATCTCCCGTCAAAATTTTCAATCATGTATTTTGTTGCCGTAGACGCCATTGTGAAACCTTAATTTCAAAATGCCTAATTTCACCACGTGGCTCTGGTACTAATTTTGTTATTAAATACTATACAATTTATCACAAAATGGCTCAAACACATAGCACAAATGAAACAAATAACAGTAACAATAGAACACAGGATTAAACGTGGTTTGACAATTGTCTACGTCCACAGGTGCCGCCATAGAAAAGTGTTTCACTATGATAGAAAGGATTACAGATTTCAAATTGTGTTTTGTGTAGTCCTATTAGTCTATTTATAGGGAATAAATAGACTTACTAGACAATGGGCCTAATGGGCTCATATACACAGATCTAATAAGAAAACCATCATACTGTTAATGATACAAAACTGTACTGCCGAGCACGGTACACTGTGAAGGAACTATTTGACTCATTCACAACAGATATAAAATTCTAAGAGACTGAGGTAGGTGAAAGATTAGAAAAAAACTGAAAGAAAGAGATAAACATCATATCAATATTGTAATAATCATATGTTAGAGAAATTTAGCTGAGTTCATTTATTAAAGATTAAATCAGTTTGTTATTAAAATACGATTTAATTTGTAAGTTTTTACAACATCAATAAAAAATCCATTTATATCAATCATAAACAAATACTTAGGTAATTTCCGTCGAAAATTAGAGAAAACATGACTAAGATAGTTGGTTTCACAATAAATATGTGGAAACAACATAAATATTTTTCCTATGTTTGACAAAAATGAATGTAGTTTCCGTCAAACACACGCATGTCATATATTTTCATCATTTTGTGTTTATCGTTCTATTTATTTTGTTGTTTTTATATTATTGGATGCGACATATTTAGAGATTTAATTTTTAATATTCATTATCATCATGTTGTGATATATAAACATCACATTATAAAATATATGACATGATGGGGTCAAAGAAGTTGGTAAAGAATAAAGCTTTGTAATTGTTGTAAGGCTTCATGAACTCAATCATAAAAATAAATATCATAGAGTTGCATACCAATATAAAAGATTTTTGGTTTATAGAAAAAAGTTACCAACAATAATTGGTGCATAACATTTTAATTTTTTATTGGTTTAAATTTGTAAGGAAACCGTTTAAAAGTGACAATAATTGGTCGTTAAGTGTTGATTGTCATAATCACTTAATTATAGATTATTTTCAAAGACACATAATTATTGTAAAGTTGACAAAAAGTAAAGTTTATTCAGAAAATTCTACTAACATCTGTAAAGTATACAAATGTTGAAAAATAAAATATTGGTTGGTTGAAAATATGGTCGATCATAAATACAATGCTTGTTGTAAAAAACGAAGAACATAAACACATGCAATGACATAATAATGTTATCAATGATTTATTTTGTGTACACTTTATGAGCACTGATTAGTTATGAACATTCATTCGAGTACATATTGTAAATAGTATAATAGTAACCATCAGGAGATATAACATGGTATGTCATTATTTGAAATAATTGGAAATACAATAACCAAAATAGTTTTTTTTTCTATTGAATTTATATGCATGTCGAATGAGAGTCCAGATAATACTAATAAATCTTAGGATATTTGAAAACGATCATAAAAGATAATGATTATGGAGTGTCTTATGTTATATTGCCTTACCACTAGTTTGTGTTGGTGATTAATATAAAAATAACATTTTATATCACAACTCACACATGGTATGTGAATAACATATCAACCATAAAAAAAATTATTAAAACATATTAAATGATATGAGGAAGTTTTAAAAGTTTATGAAGTTTTAGATTAATGTGATCGGCCCAAACATCGTGTATGATATAAACTGAAACATACTAAAAAATACATGCCACGTTCAAACAATTTGAAAAACTCGACTCACTAGTTATACTTTAGACAATAAAGTATATCTAAAAATATACCAATAAGTTTACGCATATCATTAATACGAAAGCTAATAGCTAAGATATAAGATTGGTAATTCTTATTTCTATTTAAACATATATGTATGTATGTATGTATGTATGTATGTATGTATGTATGTATGTATGTATGTATGTATGTATGTATGTATGTATGTATGTATGTATGTATGTATGTATGTATGTATGTATGTATGTATGTATGTAATAATATAAATAATATTTATATGTATATGAAATATTATAAATTCTATTTGTATAAGAGCAATAATAATAATATTATTATTTATAAATGTATGTAACAATATAAATATTAATTATATATAGTGAGGTAAATTTATTTTAAGTTTTTTTGTGAATGAATAAAGCTTCCATGGATAAAAACGGTCGAAGAAAGGACTTTGTGGAGGTTGGTAGAAAGTTTTGTGGTGGTGGAAGGAGTTTGAGAGTTTGTTGAGAGATATTATTAGAGAATAAAATTTGTTTGAAAGAAAGCAAATGGTGTAGTTATGGAGGATGATATTAAGATATTTGAATATTATATAGATTATAGACATTTAAGTAGAATACCTTTTTTTAGGTATAAAATGATCAACATGTAAGGTTTATGTTATATTTATACGTAGGAAATTGAGTAATGAAATTAATGGCTTATTACTTAGGTCTTTGAGCTTACAGTATGAAACATATGATCTTAGCTTTACAATTATAAGTTCCAACCAAAAGCCTTATTATACACATATAAACTTTAAATGGGCTTCGACTCTTGTATTTTATATCATTATAAATATCCTATATAGTCATTGCGAGATGATTGAATTGTAGTATTGAAGCATAAGGTTCATGTTGATCTAATTTTATAGCGACTCGAGCTACTGAGTCAAATATGGATCGACTCGTGAGAGCCTTGAGGTTTGTTGGCGTTTTATTTTCCTTACTAAAAAATCAATCAGAAAATATAAGTGACGTAAACCATAATAAGAAACAAGTACTCACAAACCATATCAATAAATTGTTAGACATTATCATTTATTTTGCTTTGAAAATGCAATGTTTAAAATAATAATAGTAGTGATAATAATATCTTAAATCAATGTATCAAATCTAAAATGAAGTGCAAAACTCAAAAATATTAGAACAAGAGTTATCAATCAATCACTTTTGCCTTCCTCAGATGTAATCTTCTACAAGTAATGTTCTGTTTCCAAAGCTGCCATGTACCTATCTAACTTTGAAAGAGTAGTTAGTATCATATGTTCAAGCATGCATAAAATATATTAATACATGAGATGTTGACATATAGGTTGTTTATATACCCTCACTAGTATTTTTATATAGATCAAAACAAAAGTAAAAAAAATTATTTAATTAAATTGACTACTTATCTTCACGACAACGCATAAGCATCCAATCATTTTTTCCCCTGGAATCAATATTTCACAACTAGAGGCACAAAGCAAGCAAAAAAATTCTTAATTGTTGTATTATATTGATCATTTAAATCATAAAAAAATTGGAAAAATTAGAACCAATCACGCTACAAGATACTAAGGTGACTTTATCATAATCTTAAATATCCAGTAATGTAATAGCATTATGACCTCCACAAAATCCTACTTACTCTATTTATATAGTATTCTATATATCTTAAATCACTGGTCAGATCATATCATAATAAAATTTCTAAATATACATAAGAATCATACACATATAAGAGAAGATATTGCAAACTAGTTCTATTAGTACAACAACAATAAAACACTAAATTACAATAAAATCAATAACGGGACATGTTAAAAAAACCAATATTAACGTCAATATGAATAACAATACTTATGCCAACCCAATCGCTAAGAGTCTTAGTACTAGGAACGATCATCAAACCAACATTATACTCAGCACATAAGGCTTTAACCAACTTGATGTAGTCAGGTTGATTGTAGTCTTCAGCCAACACATAGAGTTGAATAGTGTGCTTCTCAATAACTTTGTCAACCTTAGATCCACGAGTAAGCTCACTATATAAATTTTATATTCTAAGCACAAGATGTAGAGTGGTCAACAAATCTATTTCCTCTGAAATAATCAGAGTAATCTCAGTTAGAACATCAACAGAAGGAGTAACCTCATCACCAAGGACAACAATGCATATATACACTAAAAAACTTCCATTAATTATATATTACAAGAAAGAGAAGTATCAACCTAATATTAAATTAAACCGAGCTAAATCCTACATCGTACACAGTGTGAATTAGATTGTTGCTAAAGCTCTAAAGGTTCAAATTCTACAAGTGTAAGAACAATCAGGACGTATAAGTAAATTAGCATGAAGACCTACGAATAATTTGAAAACGAACATAATAGAACCAACAATTTAAACAACAATAAAGAAAGAGATAACTTACTCCGACATTTTCCTTTCATGGTTGTTGATAAATTTAATTGACTACATGTGAGTATATCAATCAAAATCTATAAAGAGTTCATAGATCTATAGATTTCAGATGTTTAATACTTAATTTTAGAGAGATAGGTCAAGTGAAAGAGAAAGATACCTTGAATCAGATATGGTGGAGAATGGGGATGAGACTTCTCATAGGCTTCCAACGTAATATTTAAATAACTTCAAATTTAATTTTATACTTTATAACAACTCTAAATCTTTGCTGAGAGAATGTCTTTGCAAGTGAATAAGACATCACTTGCATTAAATCCTAAATCATTTAAGCAAACGAATTTAACACAATCAAAATCAAGTTTATATTTCACAAATTCGAAAACAAATATGAATAAAGAAAAATCAAGTTAGGTTCATAGAATCAAAATTTAAATCGAGCTTCGATAATCAGTTAATCACGTTGAATAAGCTCAAAAAACCGATAAATAATACATAAGATAAACGAATTAGTTTTTTTCATATCACAAACTAAAATACAATGAGACAAATGAATTATGAGAAAGAAAAGTTTGATTATACATTTCTGGTAAGATGTTCATCGGGTATACCGGAGATTATATCGATATCATAACCCTTGATATCAAACTGTACCAAAGCGTTGACATAGAAAGATATAGTCAGATAAGGCACAACATAGCGGATAGCTCGGCTGATGTGGCTGATGATGCATTGTAGAAAACACTAAGCCATCTTATTTGCTTCTTCTATACAAGTGATATTAGCGAGGTTTGATTTTGGGTTAAGTGTCAGATGTTTATGTTTATTTTGATATTTTAAGATCAAGTTTTTTTTTTTATAAAAAATCAATCAAAGTATAAAATAATAATAATAATAATAATTTAGGTTAAAAAGTGTTTGGACAGTGTCCCGGTCATAGGTTATTTTTTTATGAACAATAATCATGTATATAACTGAAATTTAAAACTTTTAGTGTATTTAAAGAAAATAAAGGATAGTAAGACACACAAAATAAGAACTTTAATTTTTTTATATATCTAATAGAAAAACTCAAACGTAAAATGAGTATTTATTATTATTATTAAAGTTTTTTAAAGTCCATATCTTTCCAACCAAATTTGGAAAATAAATCCTAAAATATCATTGGTTTTGTTTTTTTAAGACAAATAAAGTTGAATCCATGAATAATATTTTTAAAAATAGATTTTTTTTCCGAGACCATTTACCATATGATTTGTGTTTAACCCTTGATTCACGGTTCATATTTAACTCATGAATTTAACACATGATTCACAATTCGCGTTTAACCCATAATTCTTAGTTTGAATTTAACACATGATTATCAGTTTGCATTTAACTCATGATTCTTTGTTTAGATTTGCAATGATTCTCAATTCGGATTTAACACATGATTCATAAGTTGTGTTTAACCCATAATTATCAATTCAGATTTAAAACATGATTCTCAATTTAGATTTAACACATGATTCATGATTCGCGTTTAACCTTTGATTCTCAGTTTAAGTTTAACACATGATTGATGGTTTGTGTTTAACCTATGATTATCAGTTCAGATTTTATTCTCTACTCGGATATAACCCGTGTTCTGAGTTCGTATTTAACACATGATTCATGATTCGTATCTAACTCGTGATTCTTTATTCATGTTTAACCCATGATTTGTGATTCACGTTTAACCCATGATTTAATGTGATTCTCAATTCGGATTTAACCAATGATTTGTGATTCACAATTAGCCCATGATTCTCAGTTTATATTTAACATATGATTCTTAGTTTGGATTTAACTCATGATTCTTAGTTCGGATTTAACCCATGATTCTCTATTCGGATTTAACACATGATTCGTGATTCCCGTTTAACCCATGATTCTCAGTTCGGATTTAAAAATGATTCTCAGTTCGGATATAACCCATGATTCATGATCCACGTTTAACCCATGATTCACAATTTACGTTTAACCTATTATTCTCAGTTTGGATTTAACGCATGATTCTTAGTATGCATTTAATCCATGATTCGTGATTCGCATTTAACCCGCGATTATCATTTTAGATTTAACCCATGATTTACGATTCGCGTTTAGTTAATCAACCGTTCATGATACATATTTACGTCATCTTTTTTGTGCATACAATGACTACATTTGGTTTGTTTTGTTATACTTTTTTAACCTAGTTTATTTTTAATTTAGAAATATTGGCTTGAACAAAAAAAATAACAACGAACAAACAAAATCATTCGAAAATTAAAAAAATTACAACTTTATCACGCAAAAAACAATATGATTACCAATAACAATGGATCATATAAGTCTTTAAAATAAGCATCAAAGCACATGCTGAGTTGAAAGATGGAGAGAGAGAAATTTATGCCATACTTATGTCTTTAACCATCGATATAGTGAAGACGATATTGATGACATAGTTTGTTTATAGTGGTCGTGTTAGTGCTATTGTTAAGCAGATTGTGATGGAGGAGACCGATTGAGCTTTCTCTTTATCCCTTAGAAGTCGCTTCACTTCATGATTTATTTCTAGTTCTTAAAAAATACATAGAGAATAGAGAAATAAGTTACAAAAACACAAAAAAGTAACACAAATATATTCTAACCTACTACAAGTACACGAGTTGTAAAAAATAATAATTCAAAATAAGTTATGAAAACACAAAAAAATAACACACAACCAGATCCTAACCTATTACAAGTTTACAAGTTGTAAAAAATAGCTCAAAGAACTGTAAAAGAACACATAAATATATCATAACCTATTGTAGATACGAAAAATATGAAAAAACAATTTATATAAGTTGTAAAAACCTAAATAAAAAAAACACAAATATAGGTCATAACTTCCTACAAGTCCACGAGGTGTAAAAACTGTTTAAAGCTACAAAACGAAAATAACAACAGACAAACAAATCATAACCTACTACAAGTCGTGACAGATAATAAAAAAACATTATAAAAACATTAAAAAAAATCCAACATACAACATGTCATAAGCTACTACAAGTCCACACGTTGCGAAAACAGTTCAAAACAAGTTATGAAAACAAAAAACAGCATACAAATAAATCTTAATCTACTGCAAAACATAAACATTTAAAACATACTAAGAAGACATAACAATAAACACATAAACAGGTCTTGACCGACTGCAAGTACACAAGTTACAAAAATAACTCAAAATCAATGACGCAAACATAAAAACAACACATAAATAGGTCATAACCTACTACAAGCCCATAAGTTATTACGACAATTAAGAAAGTTGCACAATCACAAAAAAAACACACAAACAAGTCATAACCTCCACGAATTGTTAAAAAAATATAAAAAGTTACAAAATATAAAAAACAACACACAAACAAGTCACGACCTGTTGTAAGTTCATGAGTTGTGAAAAATAATTCGGAAAAAATTGTGAAATAAAAACAACACACACCAGCTCATTGGTGTGGATAAATTGTATTCGAATTGATATTTTTATAAAGTAAGAAGAAAGAGTTGATTTTAAGTGGAGAGTAAAGAGATAATTGAGCTACTTCAATTAATATTTAGAGAGAGAATGTCTGATTTTTCCTTAAATGAATTGTCCTCCATTAATGATTTCTCATAAACTATTTATAAGCTGAACTTTAGCCTAATCGGCCGGCCACTCCATAAGCTAAGCCCAAAGTTCAAAAACTCATTTGGCTCGTAAATAGTAATAATAATAATAATAAATTATTATACTAGATAATAAAAGCAAATAATCAAAAGTGAATATTGGTCTTTAGTCTGATATCCCTTTGAATATTTCTGACCTTATGAGTCATAACCTATTACAAGTCTACAAGTTTCAAAAACATTCAAAACAAGTTACGTACATATAAGAAAAATAAATACAAGTCCTAACCTACTGCAAGTTCATTATTTGAAAAAATTGTTCAAAACATGTTGCACAACAACAAAAATCAACACACAAATAATTTATATTTGACTCCACAAGTTATGAAAAACATTTCAAATTAAATTACGACAACATAAAAAATAACACAAAAATAGGTCAACATACTACAAGTCCACGAGTTGTTAAATTAGTTGATATTTTGGAAAATATAAAAAACAATATACAAACAAATAATAACTTTTATATATTATTCGAAATTCCATCAAATAATATATAAAAAATCATGGAAAAATAAAGAAACCCTTTTCTAGATTCACCTAATGAATAAACAGAAAACCAAGAACACTTACGGGTTGTCTGCTGCTTTCCATCTAGTATTCTCTTTTGTTCCTTTTCGTTCTTTAGCGATTCTGTATATTTTGCCTTGAGAAACTTGCAGAACGAGTTAGTAGAAAGGAAAGGTTTCCAGACACTAAAAGAAGTGGTTGTCTGTATGTGATTAGGGTTTAGGATGATGAAGTTCATAAACCTAGCCCTTTACTTACAGTCTTTATAATGTGAAGCCCAACATTGTACAATCTATCCTTTATTACTTCCATGTTTCCGGGACCATAACCTGATAAATTGATAATTCAATTTATATCCATGATTTATTAATTCAGGCTTAAGTGTTGAGATTGGGGCCCTCTTCATTACAGTGCCCAATTCAATCCATTTACCATACTTGAGCCCATAATACCTTTTCACCCATATGTTCAATTTAGTTAATTAAATAATTAACTAGATTATTTTAATTTGGACTTCCTTAAGACAATGATTGAATATGTTTATTTAGCATGTCGGTCTAAATGTTGCTCCATAAATATATTCCAACAATCTCCCACTTGGACCGTCACATGCTACTCAAGAATACATATTCAACTTTAATGGGATCCCTATATTCATTTTCAATGGGAAAACTGTACAAACCCGTACATGATCGATAACAATAAAGGACTAAAGACTACTTTCTCGTAATGTGAATAACATGATGCAACAGTAATTGGATTACCATTACCAATCAGTTACTTGGGCTAATTATAGAGTGTGGCTTAAGAGTAATATGGCTTATAATCGTACATATATACTCTTAAATGGCTCATATCTTTGGAGATTCAATACAGTATAGATATCAATAAATATTTCCAAGCATATATATATATTGCAATAAAATTTAATGTGGACAACACTGTAAAATATAACATCAGATCATATTACAAACTCTCCCACTGAAACTAACAATCCTCTAAATCAACTACTCCCATACTGATGGTGTGTCCCTGGAAAACGTTAGGCAAAACCATCTTTGCTAGGGGATCTGCTATCATGGAGTTTTTGTCGATGTGCTCGATACTTATCTAGCCCATCTGTACTTTTTTTTAATAGACATAAACTTTATTTCTATGTGTATGGATTTAGACGAGCTCCCGTTGTTGTTGGAGTATTGCACTCTGGAATTGTTATCGCAGTATAACCTCATGGGACCTTCCATCCCTTGTACGATGCGTAATCGAGTAACAAAATTCTGCAGCCACACTGCCTGGTTTGATGCCTCAAACCACGCAACAAATTCTACTGTCATGGTGGACGATGCAATAAGTGTTTGCTTTACACTTTTCAAGGATATTGCACCTCCAGCCAATAAGAATATGTTGTGTGACATGCTTTTTACTGTGTCTACGCATCCAGCAAAATCTGAGTCGGAATACCCAATGATCTCCAGTTTATCCGACTACCTATATGTCAACATGTGCCCCTTTATTCCTTTTAGATATTGGAGTACACTTTTAAATGCTTTATAGTGATCCATTGCTGGGTAACTAACATGTCTCCCTAATATATTTATAGCAAAGGAAATGTCCGGCCTAGTTCAAACTTAAGCATATATTAAACTCCTAACTGCCGAAGCATAAGGGATCGTTTTCATTTCCTCAATCTCAAATTATTTGTCTTAGGTTATTGACCCAGACTAAGTCTGTCACCCTTTGCTATAGGGGTACTTAGGGGTTTGCAATCTGCTAATCCATAATGTTGTAATACACTTTCTATGTATGCCTTTTGTGATAATTAAAGAATACCACAAGAGCGATCTTGATATATTTGGATTCCTAACCCCAAAATTGGCATCACTGAGATCCTTCATATCAAACTTGTCTGATAGAAATATTTTTTAGTGTGTAATAATTCCTTATTGTTCGAGGAAAACAATATGTCATCCATATATAACATACGAAATATGAAATTAATCCCATTGAACTTGTGATACGAACAATCCTTAACCGGGTTGATCTCAAAATCATAACCGACTATCACCTCAAGGAATTTGTGATACCATTGACGAGGGCTTTTTTAAGCCCATAGATGGATTTCTTAAGCCCGCAAACCATATATTTTGAGTTACTTTCCACAAAGTGTTCTGGTTGCACCATATAGATCGTTTCCTCAATATTATCATTGAGAAAAGTTGTCTTAACATCCATCTGATGAAGCTCAATGTCAAAACGTGCAACTAATGCCATGATTGTTCTAAAAGAATCCTTCGTCGATACTGGAGCGAAGGTTTCTTTAAAATCAATCCCTTCATGCGGAGTATAACCTTTTGATACAACACGTGCTTTATGTCTTTCCACATTACCCAGAGAATCACGTTTGGTTTTGTAAACCCAGTTACAACCAATTGCCTTTTCCCTTCAGGTAATGGAACAAGATCCCATACCGCATTATCCTACATTGACTTATACTCTTCCTTCATAACGTCAATCCACTTCCAAGAGACAGAGCTTGCCATGGCCTGTTTGTAGGATGAGAATCATCTGCAGTTCCAACACATAACTTATCATGCTCCTAAAGATATACTATAAATTTTGGACCTATAATACTCTTTCTTTCTCTCGTGGACCTTATTAAGGGCACTATTTCCTCTTGTTTCACTTCTTGAGGAGGTAGAGTTTGATCATTATAAATGATGTCATTTTGATTCCCTTGTGGAATATTATCTTAAGGTTCCTCTTGTTCAACCTGGACCATATCCGTGTCCTAGTTAGAACCCTCAAGTGGAGCATCAGTGTTAACTTGAGGATTACCTTGTTTTAATGGGACCGAAATTATTGGTATTACAACCCAATGTTCTAATACTTGAGTATCCCCAAACTCAACATCCTCTAGAAACTCACTGAGCGCCAGCTCACTATTGGTAGATGGGATACAGGTGCAGCAGTATCTGACTTCCGGACAAAGTGAACCTTCGTATAACCGTCAACAACCTGCAGGAGAGCGATGTAAGTCTTATTATTTAATGATCCCAAAACTTTTTTTTATCTGTGTTTATGTTCATATTCGCTTGTATTGCAGATATTGTTTGATCCTTATCGTGCTATACGCGATCATTTTCCGTTCGAACATATAACATGGTTTCAAAATGTCATATGCGGTGTAGAGCACTCCCATGGCTACTATCCAGAGCGAGCTCAGCAGCAGTTTGGCCGTGTCCAGAGGGGTATCGCGCATCCTTTGCTGGATATGCAGTCCAAGTCAAGAAGAAAACCAAAGGCGATGGTGTATGCATTCGATGCAGATGATTGGGTGAACTAGGAGAGCAACACATTGTATCCAGCTTTTAGAGGAGTGATAATGAGAGACGAGATGGAATCTTTTTGTGAGCATGAGTACCTTCTCTTTCATCAGAGGATTAGCTGGTTCGACCTCATCAACACCATAATCTACTTGCTCGATGACTATGTGCATGAGGATCGGGAGGGAGCTATCATCCGATATTTGCGTGCCGGTATGCGCAGGATCTCGTTGTTTCCCAGAGTTGGTGAGTTTGACCATGGTTTCGATCGTCTGGCTGGGGCTTACGAGGATGCTGTGTCTACTGCCGCGAGACTTGCTTAGATGGTTTGTCTGTTTTTGTATAGACGTACTATGTGGTTACATATTTTGAAGATGATATATATGTATTTTCGTAATTTCTTAGACGTTTTGGTTGTTTTATAACTGTAGTACATTCAAGGAAACGTGAAACATAATTGAAACAGTAGTACTTCCTAAAACTACACACATGCAGGAGTAACATAATTGAAACATAGACTACTCAAAACATAACAACTCAAAGGCACAATCTCAGAAAGAGTTAAATGATCAGTCGTCGAATCGTATCCCAAATTGTCATATGAATCATCCCCCTCATTCCTTTCCGCAATCATATCATCTAGATACGCTACCATATTCCTACTGATGTAGCCTGCTACCGTCATGTTCCAGAAAAAAGGTGTTTCTTTCTTAATTCTAGCTTGCATGAAAAGCAGAGCAGTGAGCGGTTGGACGAAGAGGTACATACTTTTGATTTCGTCACAATTTCGCACTTTAACTTCTCCTACTCCTAAATGCCCATAGTTGAAATACATCATACATAGGACACGGTCAAAGAACGCATCGCTACGATCTTCCCCCATCTCTCGGCGGGCAACCCACACCGCCTTAAGCAAATGGTAGTCTTCATCAGCTGTAAACTACATCTGTTAAAGTGTTTGTGTTTTTTTTTTGTCAGTAAACGCTTGGTTTCTATTATGACATGTTGGATTCCGTGACATGTTTATATAGTATAGTTACTCTTGGCGGGAGTTATTATCTTGGCGGGATTGTTTTGGTTAATGAGAACCGTATTTGGCGGGAGTTTTTTAGTTAATGAGAGTTGGAGGGAATTATTATGTTGGCGGGAGTTATTATGTCCGTTGGAGTTATTTGTGGGTCCCGCTAGAATTTAATCATCTCTGCAACTACACTGAGTAATTTAGGCATTTGTCCTTATCCTTATCTTTCGTCCTCCTCACTTTACATGTGTCACATTTTCATTCTTCTAACTGGATTACGTTATCCGAAAACAAAATTATCTACAAATAGATGTTGTATCCACATTAAAGGGTAAACTAGTTGATAAATTAAGCAAAAAATGTGTCCATGGACTGAGTTGGAAGATCGAAATCTGATGAAAGCATCAATTTAAGTTGGTAACACGAACATGCTAGAGGGGCATCAAACGTATTGGGAGGCATTGTTATGCGAGATGTACTTCCTATACGGAAGGGATGGTGTCCAGCCGGCTAGAATTTCAAGGCGTGTTGATGAGGTGAAAGCTAGGTGGTCAGTCCTAGTCACATTCCGTCCATTTCCAGTTTCTGGCCTCACTGAATTGGAACGTCATGTTGCGTGTAACCGGTTCAGCTGCTAGGTCACAGATTCTCTAACAGAGGAGCAGCTCGATCAGGTCCGTTCTGACATTATCGACATCCGACTAGAGGAAATATGTGACTACCAGGATGCGAAAGACAAAAGGAAGCTGATGAAATGGAACTGGCCTGATAGATAAATTATGTTCCAGTTTGTTTTTCAGTATGTTTGAGTTCATGTTTGAGTTCATGTTTGAGTTTGAGTTTGAGTTTGAGTTAGTGTTTCAGTTTGTTTCAGTTTATGTTCGAGTTTATGTTTCAGTTTATGTTTCAGTTCATGTTTCAGTTTATGTTTGAGTTTAAGTTTGAGTTATTGTTTCGGTTTATGTTTCGGTTCATGTTTCAGTTCATGTTCGATTTTATGTTTTAGTTTGTGTTTCAGCTTGTTTGATTTCATGAAACAGTTTATGAAATTTAAAATTTAATTTAATTATGCATTTAAAATCTACTAACATTAATTATGTATTTAATTTAATTAACATTAAAATTAAAATTAAAATAGAGTAGACAAAAAAACCCCAAAAAATATTGAACTTTAAGGTTCAACCTACTGCAGTCAGGCAATGGCGTAGAGGAAGCCCTATTCGTCACTGTGTGGCAGCAATAGGCTTGATCCTCAAGGGGCTCCCTGTTCTTTTGAGAACATAGGATCCAAAAGCTTGTGTCTGCCAACCAAATGGCGTAGGGATGTATTCTCACACCAACGGTTGGCGTGGCGTGGATGTCTCACGTCAACCGTTGGCGTGAGAATCGTCAGGAACGCCATTTTGCCGGCGAAAACACCTACCTATGAAAATTGTGGACTTAAATTTTTTAAAAAATTATTCTACACAAAAATTGGTTAATATAAGATAGTTTAATGTACCGTGAATACAATACGAAGTGAGTTTACAACAACAAAACAACAAAACCAAACACAAAATAAATTCGATTTCAAACTAAAAATTACAACACTAACTCAATTAACAATCTTTGGGTAAGTCCACTATGGGGTCCTCAAATTCAACGGGATGTGTCGGCGTACGATTTTGAAGTCTTGAAAATACACGGACTCTATCTAGCAAAGGGATCGACCAACAAATAGTGTCTTCTCTCGCCGTTCGCATCCACGTTGGATCTATAGTCGGTAAAGGTGACCCTTTAACCAAGTCAACCTACAAATTCACATTGAATATCAATGCGCGTTAAGAAAATAAATGATTAAATGCGTGCGAAACTAAAAGTTCTTTACTCACGTGAACAAAATGGTTTTTATTGACGAATGTCACACCGATCTCCTTTAAAGAACCATCTTCGGCGGTGCATTTTTCATCGGTAGGTAAATCGTACATCCACCGGGAGTGAGGCAATAGAATACACAACTGAATGTAGTCGCGACTAGTTTTCCGCAACTAGGCAAGGATATCCAATTTGTGAAAGGTGCATTCTCTTTATTAAAAGTCAATCGGTGTATCTCCTTATCGACTTTGCTTTCATCGTTGTAATATGAAACCCGTTTATAAAACTCCCGATCACTCTTTAGCTCGTGAACCAAGGCTTCTCTAACCATTGCCATCCACTTTCGTAACCGACCATACCATGCACGATGGCTCTAAAACCATAATTACCGACGGACATAACATTTGTAATTCGGCTTATGAAAGGACGCATATATTGAGGTATATATTTTGAACATCTCGAGTCCGGGACATTTGGTAATCTTGTCGGGAATGGTTTAGCCGAGAATGACGGTATAGCGGTGATGTTGTTCGACGCATCCGGAGTGCCTAAACCAACACATTCAACCCGTATTTTTTATTTTTTGCCGGTTTTGCTCTGGAATTACTAAAAGTATGTGCGGCGACCATTCTTGCGGTGCTACCGAAAGTGCCGACCGGAGTTGCTATACTATCAGCGGGTGTTACCATTCGTGGAGTTTCGGCACTATCGTGGGACTCGAACATTTTTTGTTCGCCGTATTCGTGATACGAAAAAATTCTTTTTCATAGAATAATCACGTTGGAGTTTGCTACCTTTAACACGACACGTCCGGGAGCTCTACCGCGGGTTTTAACCTTCTCGAGTGGTTCGCAAATGAATGTCGTTGATGGATCCAAAATTTGTAGAAATATTTTTAGCCAATGACTTTGTTCGTAAACATGAAACTCTTCAAGTTTTGCATTTAGATTTGCGAAATTAAATTTCACCTCTTCTTCGACGGTGAGTTTAACTCGAGGAACGAGACCTAGTTTCTTCCAATGCTCATCTATAATCCGAGTAGGTACATGACCGTCCACTCTTCCGATTGCCTCAAGTTCGTAGGAACACGACAAACCATGGATCGTACGATCGGTGGAAACGCACGAAGATTTTTCACTGTCGCTTTTATCAACATAATTATCGTATACTATCGCCAATGCAATAGGTGATACGTACCCTCGTAAAAATTTGAACGGTTTAAAATCTTAAAATTTGTAAATTAGACGGCACTTGCTAAGCTCTATCGATTCTTTAATGGTCGAATGTTGCATCGCTAACAAGCCATGTATTTTATCCCAAAACCCATCGAAATCCAATCGGCTAGACCCGACATATTTTTTCAATGTAGTATGCGAGCTTTCCGCCCTATTAGAGGTGTGATTATCGAAATGCATGATTTTGTTAGTATAAGCTTGAACAAACCTCTCTTTATAAAGCTAATCCACGAGTCAACCACATAATCCACCGTTTTATCTTGGTCTTTGAACACCGACCGCATCTTAGCCAACCTCTCGTTCATCGCCTCAATGGTACTGGATGAAACAACGTCGTTCCAAGCTGCCAAAATATTGTTAGCCACCTTCCCGTTTTGAAACATTTTTATCGTTCTCCCGCTAACATTCTTATTGATATGCCACTCGCATAACATGTGACTAGCGCTATGGAATATTTTTTCGATGATATTCATCAAGGCTAGTTCACGGTCTATAACGATAACACAAGGTAATTCACAATCATTATCCTCCATTACCGTTTTCAAGCATCCCAATGACCGTTCGTAGTTGTCTTATTTTTCACTCACCATAAACGTGAAACCAATGCAAAATGTTTTATTGGTCGATGTTATCCTGACTACTTCGAACAAAGGCATCCCGTAACGAATAACTTTATACGTGCTATCCATGATTAGCAAGCGTGGGAAGGTCCGTAGTAAATCAATACTAAGCGGATATGCAAAAAAAAAACAAATCGGTTATGACGTTAGAGCCGTCATTGCCCGTCCGTACCCAATACTTGTACTTGTGCAATTGTAATTTAACTAACAAGCATTGCATTTGGGATCGACCACCGTTTTCAACCATCCTCGCTCTTTGAACGTGATTGTAAACGTGACGGATATTTGAAGCATTCTCCGGATCGGCCTTTTACAAAGCACCATAAATTTTTCGCGGACTTGTCTCGTTCACCGTCAAAAGATCAACGAGCTCTTTTTCCTTCCGTTTTAACTTGGACCATTGCAAATGTCCTTGGGCATACTTAATCGGTTCGTGGTTGTGCATCCCGAAAAGGACACTAAGAGCCCACTTATCGTCTCCTTTTATCGGATTGTCTACCAAATGAAAAGGGCAATATATTTTTTTGCTACCGGTAGCCTTACGCTTACGGTCACACTCTTTAACGACCGACTTAAAAATTTCGGATTGCTCGCACCGATAATCTACTCTCGGTGTTCTCCCTCTTTTCCCTACCTTCTTGGATACTACGTTTAGCGAGAAACCCAACGACTTCCCCGTAAATTCTACACACTCGGTCATCGAGTCTAAGTTATACTCGTCGTGAGTGGTGAAATGGTTAGTGTAGTCCAAAACAAGCGAAATATAGCATTGGATCACCTCCTGCAATATGTAAAAATTAGAAAAACCAATTAAACCGGCTTTCCGTATAAGTTAAGCTCGTTTCACCAATGAGAAGGCGTAGAACAGCATCACTACGCCGCCTGCTGGCGTAGAGCACCCATCATACGCCACACGTGTGGCGTATGCAAGGTTCCCACGCCAATAGATGGCGTGGCGATGCTGTTCTACCTCTTCCCATTGGCATACGTAGTGTCGTCCACGCCAAAGGGTGGCGAAGAACAGCAAAAACAGGTTTTTTTATAAAAATCTGTTTTTCGTGAAAATGAGTTAGGAAAATGCATTGTACCTCCTTGGCGACCATGCTGCTCTGCGTGGGAAGTGCTTCCGACTCTTTTCCGACCATGTTATAAAGGTTTTGATGTTTTTTAGAAAGTGAGTTTTGTTGGTTGTTGCGTTTCTATTTTCCTTTGGTGAGTGACATTTTTGTAAATATTAAAAATAAAAAAGAGACGACTTCACAGAATAGTTTTGGCTTTTCTTTTAGCAATTCTCTACAAATTTAAATGTAAAAAATTCAATAACAGTAAAAATATATGATGATGCGGTATGGCGGTTATAAAATTTATCGCAACACAGTATTGCGGGACGAAATGTGATGTAAGGATAGAAACCCCCTAGTGGTTGCATTTGAACATATTACTATGTTTATTGTTTTTCTTCTATTTTATATTTGGGTGGTTTCCATTTAAGTGTAAAAAATAGATAATAATACAAATTAGATCTAGGCTTAGATAAATAATTCTAAATAAAACTAAATTATAATACCAAATTAAATTTAAAAATCTCAAAACACCATTTATTAATTAACCTTAATATGATGAGCCCTGAGCATCAACCCTGTCTTCAACAGGACCCTGTCTTCAACAGGTTCGTAAGCATCCATCACCCACTCATCTCCGTCATTTTCCTTTTTCACTACTGACACCATCTTCTTCCTTTAGCGCATCTCTTCCTCGGTCGTATCTCCGTCAAATTCTGATTTTCAACTAATTTTAGTATTTATATGAAAGTCGCCGTTTATATTTTATGACCTAATTCTATCAAATATAGTATTTTGATATAAATATTTTGGTGCAACATATTTTAATTTTTTGAAATTATTTTTAATTTATTTTTAACAAATTTGGTTTCGACTAAAAATAAAAAAAGAGTTATCGATAGTTTTCATCATAAATCTTTCGAACACTATCTTTGAATACATAAACTTCGACAATTAAATTTATTTTTCACTTTCAAAATTTTATATCCTTCAAACAATAACTAAAAAAATGTAAACGAATATGTATATTTTTATTTTGTAAAGGTGAACAAAATGAATTTATAAGTGTAATATTTTTAGAGAATTATCATTTTTTCTCTTATTTTTTGAACCAAGTTACAATAATTCCACAATTAGAATACAATTGTCTTTTAGTAACCAAATTACACAAGTCCACGAGTTGTGAAATTAGTTGGTTTTTTGGAAAAATATAAAAAACAATATACAAACAAGTCGGATGAATAGTGTTTATTATTATTATTATTATTATTATTATTATTATTATTATTATTATTATTATTATTATTATTATTATTATTCATCGAACACATTGTTCATATTTCGAAGACACTATTGACAACACTTCTACTACTGTCATCGCGGCAACAGTGTATTTCAAATTACCTCGCAAGTTGCGATTTTCATTCACAGCGTTAGCAGTTCGCTGGCCATTGTGAATATCGTTGGACAGCCTTCGATCAACGTTAACATCAGGGGTTAAGCCATCGATGAGTCATTGTCCTAATAGTTTTAATTTTATTTGTTATATTAGAGTTTATTTGATGCTAATTTCAGGAGAAGAAATTCCACACATCAATTAACCCTAATTTAACCCAAAAAATCCTCAAACTATCAAAATTTCAATTTATTCACATATAACATGGAAAAACATTATACATGTTTTTTAATACGAATAAATTACATGACATGCTTTTAATATAATCCCTAAATCCATGCCCTAACCAGCTCAATTAGCACATAATCCCAATGGCATGGATTATTTACAATGAAAAAAAAACATGCATATTTATATATCAATACACAATTCGATTATTCTACCGAATCCTAAAATGGTCAACCTGACTATGATACCAAATGTTATATATCATTCGAAATCGCATCAAATAATATATAACAAATTGCGGAAAAAAAACCCCTTTTCTAGCTTCACCTAATGGATAATAAAAAAACCAAGAACACTTACGGGTTTGCCTGCTGCTTTCCATCTAGTTTTTTCTATTTGTTCATTTTTGTTCTTTAGCGATTCTATATATTTCCTTGAGAAACCTGCAAAACGAGTTAGTAGATAGGAAAGGTTTCCAGACACTAAAGGAAGTGGCCGTCTGTTTGTGAGTAGGGTTTAGGATAATGAAATTCCTAAACCTAGCCCTTTACTTATAGTCTTTACAACGTGAAGGCCAACATTCTAAAGCCCATCATTTATTACTTCCTTGTGTCCGGGATCATAACCCGATAAATTGATTATTCAATTTATATTCCTGATTTATTAATTCGGGCTTAAGTTTTGAGATTTGGGCCCTCTTCATCACAGTTCCCAAACTCAACCTGGTTACCACACTTGAGCCGATAACACCTTTTCACCCATAGATCCAATTTAGTTAATTAAATAATTAACTCAATTACTTTTAATTTGGACTTCCTTAAGACAATGACCGACTATGTTTATTTAGCATGTCGGTCCAAATTATTGTCAGTCCATACATATATATTCAATAAATATATTCCAACAATAACCTTGTGTAAATTTGCGATTTTTTAAAAAAACATAAAAATAACATGGAATAGGTTTAAACGTATTGCAAGTCCACAAATTTCAAACACGGTTCAAAACATAAGAATCAACACACAAATATGTACTTGATAAGGAAATAAACCGCCGGGTGCAAGACCAAAAATATTAGTTGTTAAGTGGAATAAATGTAATTGTCTTATTAGTGTATTTATTATTGGCTAGAGGAGAATTACTAAAAATGTTAAATGTAAGGGACCAATTTGTAACATTAGAATGACCACTTAGGAAATAAATAGGGACCACTTCCCCCACTAAATAAGGGAACCCCTTTATTCCTGGGTAGGTGGACATTCTTTAATACATTCTTTTTCTACTTTCTCTCTATACATTTCTTACTCTAGTCACATCATACACAAGATGTGAGATTCCATTTTCTTGTCACTTTATTACTCATTATTGGCGCCGTCTGTGGGAAAACATGATACTTGAAGGGCATTTCTTTCCTCAAAATCTGATTTTAGCTTAATTATGAACGATGAGATGACTGGGGAAGGGGTCGGGAGAGTTGCGGCCCGAGTTGGGTCATTATCCGAGGGCAAAAGAGTTCCCGACCATGACCACTACGCACGGGGTCGGGATAAGCGGTCGACGTTGATCATGACCAGAAAACAGCTAATGGAAGATATCACGAAGCTGAACACTGAAAATGAGAAAGCTCTAAATGAAAAAAAGACCCGAGAAGGGAAAATTCCTCGGGTGGGGACCATAACAACAACGTCTCCCATGGACGCAGTCATCGGGAATCCAAACCGGATCGAGAATTGGAAGAAAGGACGAAGCGATATTCGAAAGAAAACCGGGACGATTCCACTGACTTCACTTCAGACGATTCCTCGGGTAGAGAATACCGACGCAGGGTTAGACAAAATAAACTCACGAGGAAGAGTAAATCCCGACGCCATAGGGCAAGGATTTTTGACTCACCAAAACTCAAGAAAGACAACACCAAAAAAAGAACACCAAATTCTCACTAGAAAGAAGAAATGTTGACAGCAAGTAGAGATGAGCGGGTAGTTTTTCCTCAAGTCCAGTGGAAACCGTCACTAAGCCAAATACACGAGTACATGTTTAGCAGCCAATTCATCAACCCGAGAAACAAAGGATTATATGGGATCCCCACCGAAGGGCTCGGAGGCGGCGCTTTCGGTTTTGGGCTTAATTGGAGAGCATCGCCGCTGTCAGACGAAATACTTTGGGGACATCTCCCGAAGAGATTTGACATATCCAAATTAGAAAAGTACGACGGCAAAAAGGATCCGGACAATCATCTGGCGGCTTTCAAGAACTTCATGTTAAGTTTTGACAACGACGACAAGCTTCTGTGCCGAGATTTTCGAATGACCTTCAAGGATTGGGCATCCAAGTGGTACAACAGGTTACCGTAGGGTTGCATTAAAAAATTCGGGATGTTTTGGATGATGTTCCGGCAGCAATTCGTGGGAAGCAAAAGCTTCCGAGCTAATGGTGATACTATTGTCAATTGTAATCAAAAGTTAGGAGAAAGCCTCAAGGATTATACCAGATGTTTTTTTGATGCAAAGACGGATCTCGATCACTGCGAGTAAAATGTAGCTTTGACACGATACCGTTTAGGATTTCTCTCGGGACTGATGAAGCAAACGGTCACCAAAAAGCAGGCCTTTAACTTTTCCGCCCTCTTAGCTCAGGTGGAAAAGCATATATTAATTTAGGAGACCGAGGCGTCCGAGCTGGCAGCACAAATCCAGCAAAGCGCACAGGCTTCGGTCGTTATGAAGCAGGGCACTCAGTCTTGCTATATTCCACAGGCTCAACCAATTAGCACACTTCCCACAGCTGCTTAATCCACCCCGACCAAGACTCCGGCACCTCAAGCTCAAATGACTAAACAGAGCAATCAGGTGGTCGCGTGACCCATTTTAAACAAGTGGATCTGACCCTCCTACTTAACTATCTACCATATATAAAAACACCAAAAAGAGAGGAATTTACCGGAGACTGTATTCTATCCCGACCCCACGGGTAAGTAGGAATAATCGGTACTGTAGATGCCATGAGGATGTGGGGCACAACACTAAGGACTGTATTTCTCTTAAAATGGAAATACAGATGCTGATAGAAAATGGGAAATTACTTGAGTATGTGAAGAAGCGGGCACGACAAGGAGCGGCGTCGAAAGAAAAAGTGGAAGTACAGAAACCGGAGACAGCGATGGCTATAACAGAAGTGACTGGCCTATTTGATGTATCTATTGAGTATCTCGATCCCGATGTGAATAGTAATATCATCGGGGTCATAGAGGAAGAAATTATGGAAGGTTGGGGAAAGGTAAGCAGCCTCTGTCAGTTCTTTGAATCTTTGACTATCTTTAGAGGAGACTCCATGACGAAGATCACCCATTCTTCTTGGAAACGACATATAGTGAATCTGGCAACTCAGTTGGAGACTCGGACGTATGCCTATTTACAAGAAAGCCCATCACCGATCTTGTATTTCGATGATGACGACATGAGGGGCGTAGCCAGCCCTCGTGAAGACGCAGTCGTAATTGGAGCAGCCATTGCTGGAGAGGAAGTCTGTCGTATACTCATAGACACTAGAAGTTCGGCGAACATAACCTTCTCATCCACTTTTGCCCAATTTAAAAGACCCCTAGTGATTTCGAGGTCTGATAGAACTATTGTGGGATTCGCAGGTTCAACAGCAGTAGTGGTAGGGGAGTTCGAGTGCGTGGTGCTGCTCGGTCGTGGGCCATTAAAAAAAGAGGTCATTGTTCTGTTCGTAGTGGTAGATGCTCCAGCTTCACATAACTCGATTTTTGGCAGGTCGTGGTTATCGTGGATCGCGGTGACGTCTATGGTTCATCAATGTTTGAAATACGTGGTCGGTAACAATGTAGGGGTTGTGAGAAGTAGCCAGAAGGCGGCCCGGGAATGCTACCGTGCAGCTTTAGCACCAAAGGGCGATCAAGAAATGGAACAAGTACGCTAGCAGTTAAAGGGACTTCCACTGGGGTCGTTACCCGTGGACGATCCTCGGGAAGCTCCCATCCTACTGACTACCAATGAAGATTGCGAGAAATACCAGTTTACCAAAGGAAAAATTCTGAAGATCAGAACCAATTTGACGCCGGAGTTTAGGGCAAAGTTAATTTTATTGTTAAAAGAGAGGTTACATTTGTTTTCCTGGTGTTCGAAGGATGTCACCGGATTCCCAGAGAACCTGATAATTCACAATTTGGCAGTCAACTGAAACGTCCGACCAATCTCACAGAAACGTCGGGATTTCTCTTCAGAAAAAACGGAAATTATTCTACGAGAAGTTGAAAGGATGTTGAGCGGCAGTCATATCAAAGAGTCGAGGTATCCATTATGGACATCCAATCTCGTTTTGGTTAAAAATAAAAATGGCAAGTGGAGGATATGTGTGGATTTCACTTACCTCAACCGATCATGCCCCAAAGATCCATTCCCACTACCAAGAATCGACCAATTGGTTGATTCAACGTCAGGAAACAAATTATTCTCTTTTATAGATGCGTATGCAGGATATAACCAGATCAAATTGAACCCAACCAACCAGGAAAGCACGACGTTCATCACTGGGCGTGGGCTATACTGTTACAAGGTTATGCCCTTCGGGCTAAAAAATGCAGGGGCAACATATCAGAGGCTGGTGAACAAAGCATTAAAGAAACAGATCGGGAGAAACATGGAGGTCTACATAGACAACATGCTCATGAAAAGCGAGACCGACGACGACCATCTTACTGATTTGAAAGAAACATTTGACAGCTTAAGGGATGTAAACCTTAAGTTGAACCCGGAGAAATGTTCTTTTAGCATACGATCAGGAAAAAATTTAGGCTTCTAAGTTAGCGAGAGAGGAATCGAAGCAGACCCAATTCAACTACAGGCTCTGGTAAGCATGGCCCCTCCGAGGAGTATCAAGGAAGTCCAGATATTGACCGGGCGACTGGCGGAGTTGAATCGATTTATATCTCATTCATCTGACAAGTGTGCTCTATTTTTTCAGGTTCTGAGAAATGCTAAATCTTTCGTTTGGACACCAACTTGCGATGATGATTTCTTGGGAATCAAGAATTATTTGTCATCCCCAAATCTTTTAACAAAGCCTATGAAAGGGGAAATTCTGTTTCCATATGTAGCGGTTTCCAATTATGCAGTGAGTGCGGCTTTGGTCAGTGAGTCAGGAGTCGTCCCTAAAGCGGTATATTTTGTGAGCAAAAGCTTGTTAGACACGGAGACAAGATACCTGAAGCTCGAAAAAATGGCGTTGGCCTTAGTAACCACGACACGAAAGATGCGACCATATTTTCGGGCCCACTTAATTGTCGTCCGAACATCGTTTCCACTTAAATATGTGCTACAGCGCCCAGATATGTCTGGAGGAATGTCCAAATGGTCGGTCGAATTGGGCAATTTATCGATTTCGAACCAAGAACGGCCATTAAAGGACAGGCCTTAGCTGACTTCTTGGTCGTATTTCATTCCGACCGACCAGAAGAAGTGGAATTCCCCAAGGATGATAGGCAAAACGAATGGATAATCAGAACTGATGGAGGGTCGAACATTAACGGATGCGGGGCGGCTGTACAGCTAATCACCCCTGCGGGCATAATAATGCACCAAGTGATCCGTTTTGGTTTCACCACATCCAAAATGAGGCCGAGTACGAAGCCGCGTTAGCTGGTTTGAGGCTAGCACAAGTGTGTGAAGCCAGACATATACGCCTCGTTAATGATTCTCAGTTACTGATAAACCAAGCCTCGGGAACATCAGAATCTAGGGAAGAGCATTTGGTTCAGTACCTAGTTGTGTTATGCGTATTAGTTGCATCGTTTACCAAAGTAACCTATTAACACGTCCTCAGGGCCGAAAACGCGATCGCGGACTCCCTTGCATCGGCATCTTGCTCGAGCAACTACCCATGGACAATAACTGAAGAAAACCCTTCAATCATTAAAAGAATAGAACTTGACAACCGACCAGAGATCGCCTGCCAGATATCTTCGGTAGCCCTATCGGATTGGAGGACTGATATTATAAGTTTTTTGGTAGAAGGATCGCTACCGGAAAAGAGTGCGTCTGCTAGAAAAGTGAGAAACAAAGCACGGGGGTATGTTCTCTTGGGAGATGTACTGTACAAGAAATTCTTTAGCAGGCCTCTTCTGAGATGTTTGGGGACGAACGAATCACGGATAATTGTATCTGAACTACATGATGGTGAAGGAGCCGCTCATTGCGGTTATAAAGCTTTGATAAGGAGAGTTTTCCTTACAGGATTTTATTGGCCGACAATAACCACTGACGCAAAGGATATAGTAACTGATCTACAGAACTTTAACTGGTTTTTCACTTTTTAACTGATCCACGATTTTTCTCAACCCTTAAGGGAAATTTTCAATTTAACAATTGATCTACATATTATACAGAACCTTAACTGGTTTTTCAGTTTTTAACTGATCCACGATTTTTCTCGACCATTAGGGGAAATTTTCGATTTAACAATTGATCTACATATTATACAGAACCTTCATTAGTTTTTCAGTTTTTAACCAATCCACAATTTTTCCCGACCCTTAAGGGAAGTTTTCAATTTAACAATTGATCTACATGTTATACAGAACCTTAATTGGTTTTTCAGTTTTTAACTGATCTACAAATATTCCTGACCCTAAAGGGAAATTTGCAATTGAAGAATTAATCTACATATCCTACATAACCTAAGCTGGTTTTTTAGTCTTCCCGACCCAAAAAAAACACTATATTTCTAAATAAAAGTTTTCAAGGGGCAAAGCAGTTACAAAATAAACAAAGATTCATTTCCCTTACCGGTTACAAAACAGAGCTATTACAAAAAATCAGGATCGGTTCGGGAAATTGAATAATGAGTTCATCAAAAAACGGAAACAAATTTAAACTTCTTCATCATCTGGATCAGTTACTGAGGAATCCGTTTCATATTGATCCTCATCCTTGCAAACTACACCAGCCAGACGGTCTTCTTCGGAAACGTCCAACCACATTGGGCCAAGCAGAAGGTTGGGGAATCGCCTGTGTAGGCTCAAAACATAAGTAGCTTTGGCGTTGGCTGCCTCTTTCTCCATCCATTTTTTACACTTGACAGCAAAAAGGTCGTTTTCAGCTCGGAGGTCACCAATCTCTTTATTTTTCTTTGCCACAAAGTGACGGAAAAACAGTTCTGGAACCTCGATGCCACCAACTGCCGAGCTTGATCATCACGATCTCTTTCGACTCGTCAAAGAGAGGTGCTCAAGGAGTCGTTTTTTCCTTGAAGAGAAGTCAGGGCCGCATCGGCCTTCGACGCTTTCTCTTCTGCCTCTCTAGCCCTCTCCTCCAGAAGCGTTCTTCCCTCGTCTTTCCCTTTAAGAGCAGCTTCCAACTCGGTTATTTTTTTCCTTAGCATTTGACAAGTTTTGACTCAGCTCCCCCGCCCATCTCTCTTTCATAGCCAGCGGTACAAATATATTGTACAATGACAAAGATAGTACATCGTTGGCCTCCAAAGAAAAAGTATGTGGGCTTCCAGGTAGCGATAGCACAAACAGTTTTGTGCCACTTGACGAGGCTTCATCGGCTCTCTTTGCTTCAAACGCACCAACCTTCCTCTTCTTTGGCGTGAGCGCACCACCTTCATCTTCGTCGGGAATCACCACGACTGTTGCGTTCTCTGCTGATATTATCGCAGAAGCAACAAGATCTCCACCCTTAGCCCCTTCCCCGTACTGCTCAAAGAGCGTCGGGATAGTCGCATTTTCTCCAAGCGTCGGAACAGTTTGAACAACCCCAGGTTTAACTTATGCTTTCTTCTTCAATATTTTTTATCTTTTGGCCTTGTTGCCATCGGCCGCAGATTTCTTTCGCTTCTTCTTCACCTCCTCGGGGCAGTCGATTTTCTCGGCATCAGCAGTAACTACTGGCTCTTTTTGAGCAACATCAGCCCCAACCTCATCTTTATTTTCCTGCTCAGCACCCTCATCAGATTTTGAGCGCTTGTTGGGTGCCTTGTTGCGCTTCGGCAGGAATATATGTGCGTCAGGAGCATCGATTTGGCAACCAAGTCCTCCAAACTAGGTGGTTGGCACAACTGTTCCAGGGTGAGGGGTTCGTTAGAGCAACGCCAGAGATTGCTTAATATCAAATTGGTGTTCTTGAAGCACCGGTAGAATGCCCGACCCCAATTCCTCCGAGCGTAGTCCTTCAACTCTTGGAAGGTTATCTTGGCAACTTCAAAATAATCCTTCTTTAGCCCCTAGATATATTCCTTGCAAACTGAAACAAAGTATCTGTCAAAATATAAAAAAAATAAATATATATATATATATATATATATATATATATATATATATATATATATATATATATATATATTACCATCAGGAACCCACATTCGCAGCAACGTCCTCGGATTCTCTAGGGTATAAGGCCGACCATTTTCCCAGAAGTCACTGATAAATACAAACCGATGTTTCCACGACTTATCGCCTTCAAGAAAATCGTTTACAATTTTCCAGGTATTCCCCAAAGATGAATAAAATAAAGGTAGTCGCGGTGATTTTGAAAGCTCGGACATGGTTACGTACTCCTCCATCGGCATAACACGACCCAACAACCGAGAATCCATGATACAGGACATAAGCATGTACCACGCGTTAGGGGTCAGCTGGGAGGTGCAGATACCGAGGACCTCAAAATATTTCGCAATCTCAGGATCCAGAGGTAGTCGGAGACCCCGATTAAAGAGCTCGGTAAAAATAATTATCTCTCGAGATTTTACGTGCAGTGGTGTTTCCCCAGGTACCAGAAATCGTACCTTCACACACTCTGGTATCCCTCATCGGATCAGAAGCTCACACTGCTCTTTAGCAGTATAATACATGTACTTTCCCTCGTACAAAGCGATGAAATTATCCTTGGACAGAGACCGATGGTAGGAGGTTATCATCATGATCTCTATCTCAGCAGGAAGAGGCTCTTACGGTGGAACAACAGCAGTTCCATCGCCTGCGGCGAAAATCTCCATTTCAGCCTCATTCCAACTCCTGGATCCGCCAAATTAGTCGCCTCTGGTTTGTTATCAGCAACGGTCTGCATACCTTCAGTGCCTTTAGGATCAGCTTCCTCCGGGATTTGGGAACGAACCACCTTTTTGGCTTTAATGGAGGCAGGGTTCACAAAGCTAGAACTGTTACCGATGCGTTTGTGTTTGGATCCACTTTCCCGCAGCTTTTGTGCACATTCTATTTCCAAACTCTGACAGTTGGCATCTTTTCGAGCAACGCCCAAAGGAGTAGCATCGGTATTAAAACCTGTCCGAACTCTGACAAGAGAGTCGGTTAGCTGTACCAGTTCGGGTGAGGTGCCTCCCACTGGTGAGGATGATGTGCTAGAGTCACCCATTGTAAGGAATTTGGGCTGAGGATTTTCCTTCGGGATTTGTTTGGGAAAAAGAGGAGTGGCTATGTCACCAGTTGAAATCACCAGTACAGGCGTCGGGTGACCAAAGAGACTGACAGAAGGGCTCATGGAAGAACTGCTCGAAGAAATGAGAATCGCTTCGGGGTTTGGGGCGACGATTGGTTCCGACGCAAGGAACGATTCTGCAGGCACGAGCGTTGATTGGACGGGATCGTGAGGAAGAGGAACGGGCGTTGCTGGAATCCCAAATCAATCATACGGCTCGGTACTCTTCAGCGCGATCACTAATACTTGACCAATCGATGAATCCGAACACGGGCTTCTCTTTCTCTTTAGATTTCTGATTATGCTTCGGGTTTTTATTTTTCATAAATACAATGGACTCTCTCTCTAAAATAGATAAGGGGGACTCTCTCTGGGATTTCTATGACGAAGCAAGTTATGAGAAGGGAAGATGTATTTATAGGCATCCTTCTGCCTTAACCATATTCTACATAGCGAAGTCCAAAAGAAAAGAGCCACGGGAAGTCGAAGAGTCTCCTAGAGAGGTGTGCGATCGGACACGCTTCGAATAAGGGATTGACACGTGTAAGTCGTAACCGGCTACGCAAGAAATAGGTAATCATCAAGGTAGCGTCATAGGCGTGCAACGGCATCAGAACTCGTGTGTTTCTCAAGCGAGATCCACGTGTCCACTAACGCCGAGAACAAAAGCAGAAAAATTCGCAGATAGGCCGGATAACCCGATTGGATCCAAGATGAATCCATCAACCATGGCTCAGTAATTTCATCACCTACGACCGAGCCAACAGAGACAAAATTGATATTCTCTAAGGTGTTGCAAGGAATGAGAACAGGTCGGGAGCTGTTTTTATTGGATAGATCGAGCCCGAAGAAAGTTCACTCCCAGCCATGAGGTCATAGTTCCAAGGCAGAATTTCATCAGAGGCTTTCCTTACTTACTTATGAGTCTTCATTCCCCAAGCTCTTGAAGACTAGGGACTACTGATAAGGAAATAAACCTTCGGGTGCAAGACCAAAAATATTAGTTGTTAAGTGGAATAAATGTAATTGTCCCATTAGTGTATTTATTATTGGCTAGAGGACAATGTACTAAAAATGTTAAATGTAAGGGACCAATTTGTAACATTAGAAGGACCATTTAGGAAATAAATGGGGACCACTTCCCCCACTATATAAGGGAACCCTTTTATTCCTCGGTAGGTGGACATTCTTTTATACATTCTCTTTCTACTTTCTCTCTATACATTTCTTACTCTAGTCACATCATACATAAGATCCGAGATTCCCTTTTCTTGTCACTTTATTACTCGTCAGTACTAACCTACTATAATTTCCAAGAGTTGCAAACAACCGTTAAAACAAGTTTTAAAAACATAAAAATAAAACACAAACAAGTCATAAAGTACTGCAAGTCCACGGGTTGTAATAACAATTCAAACTAGGTTTCGAAACACATAAAAGAAACAACACACAAACAAGTTAAAAAAACTTTTATAAAAATACATAAATAAGTCATAATCAATTGCAAGTCCATGAATTATGGAAAAAATAATATAAAATTTCCAAAACATAAAAAAACAATATACAAAACAAGTCATAACCTAGTGCAAGTCCACAAGTTGAGAAAAAAGTATTCAAAACAGGCTGTGAAAACAAAAAAATATTACACAAACATATCATAACCTACTACAAGTCCACGAGTTACCAAAAACATTAAAAACAATTATTGCAAAAACATAAAACTCAATACATAAATAAGTCATAACCTACCACAAGTTTACAAATTGCAAACAATAGTTCAAAACAAATTGTGAAAAAACAAAAATTAATACATTATTAAGTTTAAACCAATTACAAGTTCATGAGTTGTAAAAAAAATCAAAATATATTGCATAAACATTAAACAAAAATACGTAAATAAATGATAATCACTCTAAATTCAGAAATAAAAAATAATAATTTTAGTCTTAGTGAGGTGTTGGCTATACAAATACATCTAACCCTTCAAATGTAAAAAAAATCGTTGGATACTAAATGGTAATTAAACTTTTGGTTGGATATCTACCCAATATCTTAAATAAAATAAAATCATTACAATTTTTAATAAAATATATAAAAAACTTAATAAAATATCAAATCTATAAAAAAAATCGTACCTAACTAGAGGAAAAAGTTTTTTATTTGATTTTTTATTATTAGTATAAGTTTTGTAAAAAAATTCAATTTCTTTAATTATTTTTTAATCTATCCTTTTGTGTTAAAAAAGTATATATTTAAAATATTATAACAACACGACACAAGGATAATTTAGTTGACAAACATTTAATTTTATTAAACTCGTAAACTTTCATGATAAAATAAAAATAAAAATAATTTGTATACAAAATTTTCATAACCAAAATTAGAATAGGTATAAAGTGAGTAAAACAATAATTTTGAAATAAAATAATCCAGCTCAACAATTCATCAAATACCCACCCGCATGCACGTTGAGGGTTAATATACCCAACCCACAAGACACATCTCATGATTCTCATTCACATAAAAATTATTTTTTCTGTTTCATAATACATGTCGTTTTATGGAAGAAGATTTGGTTCATAATATTTGTCGTTTTATAATACCAATGCATAATAAATATTGTTTTTTTTTTCTACCAAGAACTATTTAATTTAATGCAGACTTTATTAAGTTATGACCAATCAAATGTATTAGGTTTACTTTTTGTAAAAGAATGATAAGTAATTATGATATTTTTTAATATGTGTAAAAACTTTTTAAACGACAGATATTATGGAACAGAGGGAGGAGAAGAAATAAATTTGGTCACCACCAAGGCACCAACCATTACCTACTCATACTAGACTATATTGAGCATCTTAGGATTAACTTCAAAACCTTAATAGATCTCGTAATAGCCTAAAATTGGTCGAGAGACAATCCGATCATCGTCATGATTATCAAACACCTAATTGAAATAATGACGAATCTAGACCATATAGTTGTTAGAGATATTAGGCCTAAGCGCATTAGCTAATATATTTTATCTACAAATAAGAGTTTATATTTTATGTAATAAATACACTTTCTAAATAATAAAATCTTGGTAATTTTTTTCTTTATCTTTTTTTACATGGTATCAGAGCATAAGTTTAGAGATTAATTTTAAGTTTTCGGATCTTGAGTTTACGTTTTCATGTCTTTCACTGTCCCAGCGGGCAGTTGTTTTAGCTATCTATCGGAAGAAAAGAAAGAGAAGAATTTTTTATTTTTGGATATATTGTGTGCAGTCACAATCACCAGACATGAATAAGAGACAACGGTATCGGTTTTTGCTAAATTTTGAAAAGTATGTTCTGAATATCTAATCCTTCCATCTGACCGATATGATTGTGATTTGGTGTTGCGGTTTTTTAGAAAGCGCTATTGGAGCAGTGTAGATTTGTTGTTTGTAAAATAGTGGATTTAATTTAAATTTTGATTTTGATTTTGGTTTTGGTTTTGATTGGAACTTAGATTTGTATTTGGATTTAAAATTCAAATTATTTTTTGATTTGGATTTGGTATTTGGATTTGACATTCTATTTTATTTGGATTTTGTTTTGGTGTTTAGATTTTGTTTGACGTTTGAATTATATCTGGTGTTCTCTTAGATTGACGTTTTTTGTTGGGATTTCGTTATGGTATTTATTTATTTTTTACATTTGGATTATATCTACGTTTGTTTAGATCGAAGTTTGTCGTTTGGATTTCGTTTGGGTATTTGGTGTTTAGATTTCGTTTGGAATTTAGATTTTTTTTACGTTTGGAATTTAACGATTTGAGATTTACGGTTGGAGGTTTGAGATTTAGGGTTGGAAGTTTGAGATTTAAGATTGGGGATTTGATATTTAATATTTGAATTGAATATTTGGTTGGAAAAGACGATGAGATAAAAGAAATGCGAAGAATAATACTTGAATAAGATGCATGAAGAATAGTATTTGAAGAATATGCATGAAGAATAGTACTTGAAGAAGATATGAAGAAGATGGGAAGAAAATCAAGTGCCTTATTGTTGTGTTTCTTTGCGTACCTTTGGTTTCTCATGAACTTTGGGTCCATTCCTTTAGTTGAAGTGATATGTTCCTCTTAGTTTTCTTGAATCCATTACGATGAGCCTTGTAGGACTGGCTGTGAGCGGTGTGAAAAAAGATGGATGAATAAGTTTTAAAGATTGAAGACATATTGCGGATTTCTTCCCACATATCATTTGAAGATGATATTTTCACGAAGGTTTAGTCAATAACGCGATTTTATTTTCTTTGTGACAAACTCTCAATGTTTATAACTGTTGCATTGTGAGTTTGAGAGAGGGTGTTAGAGATATTAGGCTTGAAATCATTAGCTCTTATGTTTTTATTTATAATAAGAGCATATACTCTATATAATAGTTACACTTTCTAAATAATAAAAATATAGTAGTCTTTTCTTTCTTTATTTTTTTCTATAATAGTATCTACTGTTGCAAGTAGAGAGCCAGAGTATTCACATCAAACTCAAAAGAAGACGAGCCATATACGGCAGGGCTAGATTAAACCAACAACCTCCTAACAACCCCAACAAAAATCCATCTACCAATGTAAATGGCAAAGTCATTTAACCACACTATAGTGAGACAAAACATCCAGACTATTTTGTTATCCTATTAATAACATTATCACATGACATACACCAATGCCACCAATATTAATTGGAATTCAACTAGCTAACCGTTATAAAACCACCAAGCACTCATGACGAAAACATTTTGACTCTCGACCAAGGAGTATCGTGCAACACCAATCCCATTTTTAATTTTCTTTTTTTTATATATATATATATATACATATTATAATCGAGTCTCTTTATTCCTCTCGGACTACGTCACACCCGAGTCAGTAATAAAATACCATTATTGGATGTTATCAATCATCTTTTGACCAAACATCATACCTCTACATAGGTATTGAACTGATCAAGTGATTGAGTTTGTCACAAACAATTGAAATCTAAACAAAAAAAGAGAAATCCTGAAAATATGATCTTGTGAACCATATATTATATTGTTTGTCAATAAATAATGACACAAGGAGATATGTCAACTTATAAACATTATTTAGAAATTGACTCCAATAAACGGGTGAGAGATTGAGTTTTGCGACATACAAATACTTATATTAATTAATATCACCAGGATCACACATTGTCCATAATATTATACATATTTTAAGATCTTCTAATAATATGTGGATTCTTAATATTTTTTGTTTCATCATTATCATCACCACCGTCACGAATATCATTATCGTCATATGCATGAGTATCTACAACAGATGTATCAACATGAACCTCACCCTTAACTTGACCGTGCATTGATGTAGAATGAACCAACATTGAATTAATCAAGCTCTCATCATTATAAGCTGGTTTTCTGAACTATTTAATATCCTTAACCGTTGATCTTCTATAAATCTAACATCTCTACTTCTAATGACCTTATTTTCAACATGAATATAATATATATATATATATATATATATATATATATATATATATATATAGATATCCAAGCCCGTTTGGGCCATAGCCATCGAACACATATTATTGAAGTTTCATCTGAAAGTTTGACCTTTAATCTTTGGGACATGAACAAATGCATTGGACCAAAAAACCTCATTTCGGGATATCACCCTCCAATGAAGCACCGGGTGATAAATATATAAACTTCAATAATTGAGCTCAAATACTCACCGTAGAAACTTTGTGTTAATCGTGACTGTGAATACCCATCACCTTGAGCCACAATCATAGAAAATCACTAAAGTTTCCATTTTACCTTTTTGAATAAATTCTAAAACCATCGTCATCAAATCAGTAGTTAGACATCAAATTGTTGGCATATGGGTGTCCCTATGTATGGAATATGAGATGCAATTAATGGGTAGCTCAATTATAATTACATGGTGTAATTAATTAAAATATTACTTTAGAAGAGTCATTGGCATTTTAAGAAAAAACTAGAAAAGAAGGTAGATTGAATTTTGGAAGAGATTTTTAGACTTTCAATTAATAAATGTATCTAGATCCTTCCTTTTAGTCTTATAAAAGAGAGATGATTTGTGGAGTTTATCATCAAACAAAATTGAGAAACACTTATAGTGAGTGAGCTAAATAGAGAGATAAAGAGAGTGAAAAAGAGAGAGATCATTACGTTTGTGAGTGTAAAAAGTTATAATCTTGTAATCCTATTATTAAGATCAAAGTTTTTCTCGAGACCGCATGTGGTTTTTCCCTTCACATTGAAGGGTTTTCCACGTAAATCGTGGTGTTCTTTTCTCTTGCCTTTATTTAGTTATTTTCTTTCCACTATGCAATTATATATTAGTGCTTTTAAGCACAACAAAATTGGTATCGTAGCTAGGCTCTATTTTGAGCATTCATCTTAATGACGGTTATATCTATTAGAGGTATGCTAAAGCTGGCTTCTTCAAATTATTCAATTTTGAAGCCAAAGATGGATGTCGTTCTTTATTGCAAAGATCTCTATGAACTCATTCAAGGTGATGAAGAAAATCCCGATAATAAAACTAATAAACAGTGGGAGGTGATGCATCGAAAGAGAGTGGCCATTATCCGCTAATGGGTATATCAAAGTATTTTTCATCATGTTTCCAATGAGATAAAAACGGATGTGCTTTGGAAATAGTTGGAGTTTCTGTACGAGCGGAAAACAATACAAAATAATGCTTCTTTGATTAGAAGACTTGTGAATCTCAAGTTCAAGGATGAAAGGAGCATCACGTAGCGTCTATAGTGATTTTAAAGGTTTGATAAATCAACTCACTACTATGAAAATGAATGTTGATGATGAATTACAAGCATTGTTATTGCTTAGTTCTTTATCAGATAATTGGAAAACTCTGGTTATTTCTCTGAGCAATTCTGCTCCATATGGTATCTTAACCATGGATATGATAATTTATAGTATCTTAAATGAAAAGGTAAAAAGTAAATAGATGAGCACTCATAAAAAGTCCCATAGATTTGAAGCTCTTGTTTCTGAAAATTTTGAAAGGATAGGAATGAGTCAAACAAAAGTCTTTAACAATATGAGGAATGACAAATCAAGAAGGAGATTACAATCATGGCCCAGAAGTTTGTGTGCTTCCACTGTAAAAAGGTTGGTCATAAAATGAACGAATATAGATTTATTAATAAGGATCAAGCTAAAGATTCCAAGGAGAGAAAATGTGGAAATGACGAAAAGAAATCAACTATTGTAACATCCGTTGGCAATGAGGTAAGTTTTGTTTATGATAATATTTATATTAATCTAGTAAGTGATGTTAGTGATTGGGTTATTCATTTGAAAGAATCCTTTCATGTTACCTCTCATGGTGAATTCTTCACTACCTACTCAATTGGTGACTTTGGTAATGTTCGAATGAGAGATCAAGTGATGGAGGTGCTATAGAAACAGAATTGACAGTTGAAAACTGTTCATAGTATTCGAATCAATTTGATATCTACCAGAAACCTTGATGATGAAGGTATTCAGATTATTTTAGTGATGGAAAATTGAAGCTTACTAAAGATTCTCTCGTGGTGGCTAGAGGCATGATGAAGAATTCCTTCAACCCAATGCATACAACATTTGAAAATGGTGAGATTAACTATGTATTTAAAGAGGATGTTACTGCATTTTTGCATAAAAGACTTGGGCACATTGGAAAGAACCAGATGCAAGCGCTGGCGAAGAAAGAGCTTCTACCAAAAGTAAAAGGTATATCATTTAAAAAATGTTATCATTGTTTAGCTGGTAAACAACACAAAGTTTCTTTCTAAAGAGGTTTTACACCTAAGAGGTTACATGTTTTGGATTTAGTACATACAGATGTTTGTTATATGGATACAAAATTACTTTACGGGGCACAATATTTTGTAATATTCGTTGATGATCATTCAATAGAGGTGAAAATTTAATGGACTATTTAAAAGATCTAATGGTTGAAAGATTTAAAGATTTCGACAACTTAAAATATATTGTTTAAATATCTAATGAATTTAAATATCTAAAATAAAAATACAAGTAATATCAAATAATAATCTTCAATATTTGGTTTATAATATACGTGTTTTAATTTATTTCATTTGACTGAATTCACGCATAAAAATAAATTTTTAATAAACGTATTAACAAATATGATAAATATTTAAATGTGAGAAAACGGTAAGAAAACATAATGGCGTGACAGTGTGTCAGTGTGAATATGTCACAAAATGGCACGATAAAAATGTTATAACGACACAAAAATTATCACGACAGTAAACTCTTAATTGTATTGCGGGACGTAACGTGATGTAAGGATAGAAACCCCATAATGGTTGCATTTGATCATTTTACTATATTGATTGTTTTATCACTATTTTATATTTGTATTATTTTCATTTAAGGATAAAAAAATAGATGATAATACCGGTTAGATGTATGCTTAGATAATTAATTCGAAATAAAACCAAATTACAGATCATTAATAACATATAATATCAAATTTATTTAAACCCCCCCAAAACACTCTTTTTTATTTACCTTGAATATGATGAACACTGATCTTCAACCCCGTCTTCAACGGGTTTGTTAGCGTCCATCACCCGCTCGTCTCCGTCATCTTCTTCTTTCACTTAACACGCCATCTTCTTCCTCTAGCGCATCTCTTCTTCTGTCGTATCTCCTTCTCCAATTGCTTCTAAATCGCCGTCTTCGTCGTTGATTCACCATCGATCGTTCGGATCCTCTTAGGTGTTTCGTTTCACGGTAGAGCCACTATATCGATTGGAGGTCTCTGTTCAGGGATTATTTTTGTTAAAGTAGCCACAGTAACACTTTGGGAGTCTCTTGACCAGCTATGAAAAGATAGAGACTTGTCCGTAATATAAGGATTTACATTTGATTCAATAAGGTTAGACCTTTTATCAACAAGAGTATTATGCCAGCTGGTTGTTCAAGTTCATGTTTCTTACTCATTTTGATGACCTTACTTATTTGCTAAACAGTCCCACTTGGCAGGCTTGTAATTAAGCTATTAAACATTTGTTTGGATAGAGCTTGATTTTAAGTACAATTTAGTCAAATTCACTAGCTTAGCTTACATCAAAGCAGTTGTAACTTGGTATCTAACGCTATATTTGTTTCTAATTGACCAAGCTTGGACGAGCTTTGAGGAAATCAGGCTCAATTCAGTCTTGTGCTCTTGTCTAGCCGAACCAAATTCTAACTTACCTTATCTTAATCGAGCTCTTTTGTTGATTGGTAATATGTCATTGATTGACCTTTGAGTTTAAATTTTTCTCTCTTATACTGTACTTTTTGCAGAGAAAACTGAATGATGCACTGATGGACCATCTGTAAATGTACATAGGATCTCAAGGTTGGACCACTTTATCATACTTGCAAGTGATAAATTATTTGACTTCTTTAGCAACACATACGTTGTAAAGCTCATCAGTTGTGTTGGGAATATGGGGGCTCGGTCTGCATATTCCATCTCCGTATATAAGTAAGAACAGCACGATCTCAACATTAGTATGATATTGTCCACTTTGGTGCTCGAAGGCCTGCACAGATTTGCTTTTGGTCCACTTCCAAAAGACTTCATACTAGTTGAGATATGTTCTTACTTATATACCACTGATGTGGGACTTCCCATGTCTAACTGATGTTAGATGTGGGACTTTGGTCACCACCGTAACAAGTTTTTATATTTCTAGCAATCTATCAGGTGATCAGTGAAATTCCTATTGGAACAACTTCTTTTAAGAGCAGTTGATTGTGTTGGTAAAATATTCTCTTCATTTGATCTTGAACCATGCTAATATTCTCTTTTCATAATTTCTTATACGGTTTTTAGTAGACCCAAAAACCTTTGTACGTATAGATATATATTTCAGGTCTCAGCATTGAAGAACTGATTAATGTTCCAACTCATAAGAGGAGAAAATACCATAACGATGTAACTGCAATCTTCATTATTCTCGGAACCAACCAATGCACCACAAAGACATCGATATGGGGTAGCATCAATAAAAAGAAAATAATAATATCGATAAATCTACTTTTGTAGTTTGTTTAGTTGAAACCTTTATCTGTTTTTACAGATATATAGAGTTTAATAATCAGTATAAATATTACTCGTTCTTTTAAATACTATATTTTTTATTAGAACTATATTCTTTAACCCAAATGGAGCAAAGGTTTATGGTAATGAGAGGCTTAAATCTGTAGTTCTTTTTTTTTACTATGCTGATTTTTCTATATATTCTTTTGATGTTAAAACGACCGTTCTGAACCGATTTTTTTTCGACTTGAATATATTTAGTTTTCGATATATTTAGTTTAAAAAAACAAGAATAGTATCAAAACTCACTTTTGATTAATAGTATTAATTTTTTAATACTGTTAATTATCATTATTAAATTGTTACGTGTATTAATTTATTTTAAGAGTTTAATTTCTTTTTAGAATTATAATTCAAAACATACGAATAAGTATTAGAGTATTATCTTAATTTCTTTATGCCAAATATGGATAATCATTTTATTTAGTATCAAATGCTCATTTTCAACTAATTTTAGTATTTATATGATGAAAATCATCCTTTACATTTTATGACCTAATTATATCAAACATATTAATTTGATATAAATATTTTGGTGCGACATATTTTAATGTTTTGAAGTTATTTTGTTTCAACAAAAAAATAAAAAAAAGTTATCGATAACCATTTAGGTTTTCATCATAAATATTTCAAACAATATCTTTGAATACATAAACTTCAACAATTAAATTTACTTTTCACTTTCAAAAATTTATAACCTTCAAACAACAACTCAAAAAAATATAGAAGAATATGTATATTTTTATTTTGTAGAGCTGAACAAAATGAATTTATAAGCATAATATTTTTGGACTTTTTCTCTTATTTTTTTAACCAAATTACGATAATTCCGCAACTAAAACACAATTGTCTTTTAGTAACCAAATTACGCGTAATTTCGTACTGAAACTTATTTTTTAGCAACCAAATTACACGAAATTTTGCAACTCGAACACAATTGGTTTTTTTTACACGAATTTTATAATAGTTTCAAAACTAGAACACATTCATTATTAAAGTTTTTTCAACACAATAATGTACGTATTTTTGTAACTACAAAAAAGTAAGTTTTTTCACACAAAAAAATATATTTATTTCTTTATACGATGATATTTATTTAGCAATCAAAGTCATATTTTCACAACTATTTTACTCTTATTTATCCAAAAAATTTGTATCGTAATTCTACAATTAGCGTACAATTATTTTCCAGCAACTTAAACGCAACTGTTTTTTTAACGATTAAAGTATACATAATTTTGAATCTTCCATTGTTATTAGTATATTAATTTGATATCGGGTAGTTAGTGTGAGATTATTTTAAATTTATTTTAAAAATATTAAATTAATTATTACTTCTTCTGTTCCACAATAATAGTCGTTTTAGAAATTTTTAAAAATTCAATTTTAGATGTCGTTTGTTTTAGATGTCGTTTGTTAATATCAATGGAGTAATACTCTTGACCAATGATATATTAATGTTTATTTGTTTTAGAGTATTTTATTTATTTCATAACATGAATGAATCGATGATATTGAATTATTCCTTTGAAAAACAAAACTAAACTAATACGAGGTCAACGGTTATTTATCGGTCTGTGCATCGCGTGACATAGCCTAGCCTGCCTTTTCAACTACCTCTCTCTCCATCAACACTACCGAAACCAATCCTAAAAAACCAACCAAACACCATCAAAATCAAAACCAATTCACTTCTTCCGATGTCAGAGGGAAATCCACCACGGCGGCGACGACTCCTCAAACCTTCCGGCGACCGAAGCCTCAAAAAAACTTCGCGCCACTCCTCGCCGTCTCAAACACCACGGCGAACTTCGATCGTAACACGATCGAAACCGATAAGGATATTAAATCGGTGTTTATCGGAACCGAATCTCCATAATCGCAGTGGAAGAAGTTACGACGGAGATAACGACGAAGACGAGGATCGGCGGAATCAGAATCGAAAGATGATGAGGAGGAATGAGTTGATATCGATGTCAAATCGCGAGTTGGTGTGTGGACCTCAGAGTTGTACGGACGACTTTGTAATTTCTTCTCCGCCTCCTCTTCCTTCGGGTTTTGCGGTAAGGTAACCTTACCTTATCTTTTAAACAGTTGTTTTCTTAATTTTATTGTATAAAATAAAATATAAACCTCCAAAAATAATCATCGGTTTTAGCCTTTTAGGGATGGTCGTTGGTCCGAGACTATCTGAGGCATAGGGTTTTGTCCGATCGGAATAAATAACCGGCCAAGTATAAAAATTATGGTTTATATGAATCCGGCCAGTTCACCTCGCTAATTTTATTTAGTTTAACGCAAAACTATAGGCGTAGCTGGGTGGGTTCCTGTGGGGTCGGAGGAACCCACCAAATTCCTAAAGGTTTAATTACCGAAAGAAAAATCAAATATACCTTCGTTCCAGTGGTAAAATTAAATTACGAACCCACGACCTGAGCGGTAGAGAACCACTTCTTATGTTTTTTATTTTATATCTTTTATTTTATATCTTATTTTTTTTATTCTTATCTATATATTTTCTTTTTAAACCTATTCTATATTTTCTCTTTTTTTTTTATTTTTTTTATTTTTATCCTATATATTTTCTTTTTAAACCTACCTTATATTTTTTTATTTTTTTATTCTTATCATATATATTTTCTTTTTAAACCCACTTATTTTTCCTATATTTTCTTATTTTTATATCCGTTTATTCTTATCCTATATATTATTAATATATTTTCTTTTTAAAGATCTTATCCTATATTTTCTCATTTTTATACCCGTTAATTTTTATCATATATATTTTCTTTTTATACCCACACTTATTCTTCCTATATTTATTCATTTTTATATCCGTTTATTCTTATCCTATATATTATTTTCCCATTTTTATACCCGTTTATTGTTATCCTATATATTTTCTTTTTATACCCACACTTATTCTTCTTATATTTTTTTAATTTTTATACCCGTTTATTCTTATCTTATATATTATTAATTTTTTTTAAAGATGTTATCCTATACCTATATTTTATCTTTATTATACCCACGTATCCTTATTATACCCACTTATTCCTCCTATATATTAGGCGTTCGTATTTATAAATATATATTATTAATATTTTCTTACGTATTTAATATAGATAATATTTTTTTAATATATATAATATCAATTTATACTTATTTATATATATATATATATATATTAAACTCTAACTACAAAATATAGTATTTTCTTTCTAGTTTGTACTATCATTTTAAAAAACTCTAACTACATGCTGCAAATTGCTTTCTTGCTTTATTTTAGTTTTTCCTAATCACATTTTAGTTATTTATGTAACATATATTATGTCATGACACCGACAATTCAATATTTGAAATTTGAATATAAACTATTTGTTATTATAATGCATTTTGATATATAAATATATATTATTAATGTTTTCTTACGTATTTAATATAGATAATATTTTTTAAATATATATAATTTCAATTTATACTTATATATATATATATATATATATTAAACTCTAACTACAAAATATAGTATTTTCTTTCTAGTTTGTACTATCATTTTAAAAAACTCTAACTACATGCTGCAAATTGCTTTCTTGCTTTATTTTAGTTTTTCCTAATCACATTTTAGTTATTAATGTAACATATACTATGTCATGACACCGACAATTCAATATTTGAAATTTGAATATAAACCATTTGTTATTATAATTTATTTTTACATATATATACTTCTTCAATAATAAAGTCTAGGACACCACGGTGTTCCGATCCTGGCTACGCAACTATGTAATAGCAATATAAAAAAATAGTACTTAATTATAAAGGAAATATTTAACGTTTTCAATAATATATAAATTTAGTTCCAATAATAGTATGAAAATTTGATTTTTTTCATTAAACATTAATTAAATGTTTTTAGTAGGTTTTCTTAATAAGCATTTAATAGTTAAAATTTTCTATTAAACTCATTAGTATTATAATAAGCTGTTGGTAATGATTAATTAAAAAAGCAAAAAAGTTTTTAAAAATATTTTATGTTTATTTTAATATTTTATTTTATATTTTTACGACACGTTTTGATTGTTTTTCTGTTGATTTTCTTTTTAAAATTTAATTATTTATATTGTTATTTTTGTTTAGTTTAAAAGTTTATATCATTTTTTATTTAAATGGAACTAAGTTTTAGTTGAATTCGGATGGTATAGGACATGACAATTCAAATAATAAAATTAATATTTCGAATCCATTGGACTAAATGTGAAAATATTAAATCTGTAGCGGATCATCGAATGTTGATTTGAATAAAATAAAAAGACCCGAATAGACTAGTCCGATTTCATCGATCAAAATTATTTCTTTTGCTTCTCGGCCTATGGGTATTAGCAGCGGTTTCCCCTCTCAAAGGTAGGTTATTATGCGTTACTCGTCCGTCCGTCTATCATCGCAGGACGGATCCAGAATTAGAATTTGTAGTGTGCCAAAAAATTATTTTAGAGTGGTCCAAATTTTGAATTCTTAATCTCAAACTTAGAAAATGAAACATGGTACCAAACAACACTTCCATTCTTGGTTAGCATGCGTCACAATGCATCCTAACCAGTATCAATGTTAAGTCGTTTAAAAAAAATTCATCAATGTTAAGGAAAGTAATAATGACTTTGAAAGAATAAAAAAAAAATTGATTTGTAGAGTTAATAACTTGTGCAGAAAATTAAAAAAGTGAAATATATGTAATCATTACGAAAATAATTTTCGTAAATGACATATATTATATATTATAAAACAAAAAAAAATTCTAAAAAGCTTATATTATATGATGGAATAGAGGGTGTATTGTCTAATTCTTGTTGTCCTAAATTATGACTTTTTAAATTAATTTTTTCCTTTTGTTTATTTATGTATTTATTTATTTTTACCATATTTGGTGCAGGGGTACAAGAAAGATGCAAAAGTAGTGATTAATTTCTCAGTAGAAGGAAGTCCCGGACCCATCAGAACCATGGTTAAATTGGGTTCGAGTGTAGAAGAAACCATCAAAATCGTTATCGACAAGTATTCTCAAGAAGGAAGAACCCCTAAACTTGATCAAGATACTATTTTTCAATTACACCATTCCCATTTCAGCCTCCAAAGTAAGTCCATCTCCTTCTACATAATCCTCACTTTCTAATTATAATTTTTGTTTTAATTAACAAAAAATATTCATGTCGAATCAGATTTGGATAAATCCGAATTAATCGGCGATATCGGTAGCAGAAGCTTTTATCTCCGGAAAAGCAACAGCAGTAGCCGATTTGGTTCCTGTATATCGGATTCTTTTAAATCCGAGTCTTTTAGATCCGATATTGTACCGGCTCAAGTTGATGAACCCGCTCCGGTTTTTCCTCTTCAACCGTTAATGGTTAGGAAAATGGCTAAAATAGTGAGAAGAACGCAGAGGTTTTGGAAGGTCCTGATGTGTAATCAGTGAGAAGGTAAAATATGGTATTTTGTAAATAAAAGGTGTGAATTTAAAAAAAATATATCTTTTAGAAAAACCAAAAAAAAATGAGGGATTAAAATTGAGTTTTTTGGTCGTTTTTTAACTATATCAATTTTTATGAATAGCACAGTTTATTATTTTGTGTTGTTCTAATCTGGTGTACAGAAAATAAGTATGTCTGTAAAAAAAAAATCTTATTGTTTCTGGTAATAATTTGTAAATTGATGTAAATTAAAGGTACATATTTAAAATATTTTATTATTCCCTATTGAAAGGTCTCGACATGTTATAAAGAACCATTTGAAATAGATATGTTTATAGATATATTGTAATGTAAAATCGACATTGTAATGTTTTTTTCTAACGCAGAAGCGTGCTTGTATTTTACATGTATGAGGTATAAAATTTAATATTATTAGTTGTTTTTATTAATTGATTTTTTTTTTTCATATTGAAATCCATATTTGATATAAGCATCTAAGTTAGATAATTACGAGAGCGGTTCGCGCCAAGAAACTGTCTTCTTCTCTCTTCGTTCTTTCGTCGGAATTCTCGTCGGAATCCTTGTTTTAGATATCAAGCGTCTTTGCTGTTATCTCTGAGTTCTTCTCGCATTGGTTTTTCGCCGATTCTTCACTCAGTTTTACAAAGTATTTTTGTGTTCTTTTCTCGGGGTTAATATTTGCAAAGGGTTTCTGCTTCATCGGTTTATGGCATTTTGGATTTTTGGATTTGCTTTCTCATTCTGTGACTCCTCCGTTGAGTCAGAGTGATTTAAGCTTTGTGTTTTAATGGGTTTCTTGAAACTAAGAAAACAGAGTGCTTTTTCTGTTTGAGTTTCTCTCATGGATCTTTGTTCTGCAGAAGAGTTTCCCGCTCTTCATCCTCTTGTAAGTGGGACTAAGCAGCCATCTATGAAATTCGTGGATTTATTTAAACCGAGAGAAGACCCATCTTCTCTAAAACCTGAGTTTGTGAAAGAAACAGAGCACCATTTTACGGTGCAATTTAGTGATCAGGATAAACTGTCTTTGCTTAGGAAATCGCGAAGAACGTTAATAGGTAAATTCAGTTCAGGAATTCCAAAGAAACAAAAGCTTGATGCTTTCTTGAATAACATTAAGTTCAAAGGATCGTTCTGGTATAAGGTTTGGGACTCTCACCATATTTTCTTCGAATTCGATTTGAAGGAAGATGTGGCGATGTTTTGGTCTCGTAATGTCTGGAGGTTCGACGATATGGTGATACGAGTTTTAAGGTGGAGGCAAAACTTCAACAAGAGGGTTGAAGATCCTACTGTTTTGGTTTGGGTTAGATTCGAACACTTACCTGAATCTTTGTATGATTCTTCTCTAATTAACGGTATAGCTTCTGCAATTGGGCCTGTGTATAAGGTTATCATGCCAAACGAAAACCGTGTGCATGCTAATGCGTGTTATGCTCTGGTAGAAGTTGATATTTCGAAGAACTTGCAAAGAAGGATGTGGATTGGGTTTGGCGTTAATGATGGGTACTGGATATCCTGAGTTATAAGAACGTGCCTTTGTATTGCTCAGGTTGTTTTCATATTGGGCATGCTCAATCGGAGTGTAAGAAAGCTGGTAAGGGAAAGGAGGATATGGTTACTGGTATGGAGGTTTCTGGTGATGCTGGCAAGGATAGAGTGGATACGGTTGATGTTGGGATGGTTATGGGAAAGATGGATGGAAAGGATACTTCTGTTGGCATTTCAAGAGATACTATTAAGGTTTATAAACGTAAACTTAAGTCTGTTATTTTGCATAAAGAATCGAATGAAGAATTGAAGACTAGTAATAAAGAAGAAATTCAAGCAGATCAATTACAGAATGTTGATAATGTTATTAATGATTCTCAAAATGTGAGTAATGATACAAGTATGGAGATTATTGAAGCTATTAACAAGATTGATGATATTACATATGTGGCTGATGTTTCACAAGATACAAGTAGAATGGATATTAATAAATTAAAGGATGATCAATGTAGTTCTCCTGATCCCAATAGAGGTGGTTGTTCTCCTTCTCCAAAGCATTCTCCACAACATAGTTTTAACGAGGTCATATCATCCAGATTGAAGGCTGCAAGGAAAAGCAAACCAAAAGACAGATTAGCTATTAAGTCTCTTAGTTTAAGAGACAAAGTTTATAAATCCTACTCTGAAAATGATCAGAGTGATTAATTGGAATGCTCGAGGTGTGACTAACAAGCCCACCTTGAGAAGACTTAAATCAATTAAAACTTCTGAGAATATTAAGGTGCTGGTGGTTCAGGAGCCTATGTCTAAAGGAGATAAGATTAAAGTTGTGGCTGAGGTGCTTGGTTTTGATAAGTATGCTGCTAATATGAATGATAAGCTGTGGGTTTTCTGGGTGTCTGAGGTTAACATTAATGTTATTCTGGATGCTGAGCAATGTATTCATATGGAGTTGGATTATCAGGGCATAAGGGATAAGTTTTACATAACTGTTGTGTATGCTAAGTGTAGTTGTATTTCTAGGATGGAGCTTTGGAATTGTCTTAAAGCTATCAGTGATAATGATAGACCTTGGCTATGTGTTGGGGACTCCAATACTATTTCTGCTCATGATGAGCAATTGGGTTGTGTTTCATCTAGTCAGGCTAGCATGGATGACTTCAACGATGTTATAAGATGCTGGAATTTAAATGATGTGGGGTATTGTGGTTCGAAGTTTACTTGGGCTAGAAGTAACAAGTGGAGAAGATTGGATCGGGCTATTGCTAATGATAAATGGGAGTCCATGTTCTCTAATACCCAGGTTTTACACATGGCCAGAACTTGTTCTGACCATGCTCCTCTTTTTATAACTGCTAATATTAATAATTCTAATGATGTTATTAATAGGAAAAAGACATTTAGATTTCTTAATTTTTGGTGTGATGATGATTCTTTCTTAAGTATTGTGGAACAGGACTGGAATCAACCTTTTATTAGTCATCATAGTAATACTTTTTGGTATAAGATTAGAAGGCTTAAGGGATGTCTAAAGCAGTGGAGCAAAGAAAAGTTTGGAAATGTTTTCGACAGTGTTAGGGAGGCTGACTGTAAGGTCATGGCTATGGAAATCCTTCACTATACTAATAATGATCCTCAATCTACTGCTAATTTAGCTATGGCTAATGGTCTGTATTTAAAGGCCTAAAGGAATGAAGCTTCTTTTCTTAGGCAAAGGTGCTTTAATAGTTGGCTTCATGAAGGGGATGGTAGTTCCAAGATGTTCTATAATTATATTGCTAAGAAGAAAATAAAGAATGAAATTAAAAGCATTAGAGAAGGGGATACCTGGATTTATGACAAGCAAGATATTGGGGCTTCTGCTGCTACTTACTTCAAGAGTATTCTTACTTCTAGTCCCTACAAAGACAAAGAGGAGCAAGTCAGATTATTAGATAATAAGAATTTCGAGTGTATTCCTTCTTTGGTTACTACCGAGGACAATAATAGGCTGCTCAATGATGTTACTGAAGGCGAAATTTGGGATATCATAAAAATGATGAAAAAGGATAGCTCCCCTGGTATAGATGGTTTTAACTTAGTTTTTTTTAAACATTGTTGGTGCATCATTAAAAAGGATTTATGCAATGCTTTTAATTCTTATATTAATGGGAGTCCTATCCCTACTGGTCTTTTTGCTACAGGCATTTGCCTGATCCCTAAGCTCTCTAATCCTATCTGGTGGGATAGTTATAGACCCATTGGTTTGTGCACGTTTGTCAACAGGATCTTTTCTGCCCTAATAAACTCTAGGTTATCTAGTGTGCTTCCTAAAATTGTTTCTGAGTCTCAGTCTGCCTTTGTAAAGGGTAGGCTGATTCAGGATAACATTCTATTGGCTAGGGAATTACTGTTTGATATTAATAAGAAGCCTAAGAGTGGTAACATTGTGATTCAATTAGATATGTTGAAAGCTTTTGATAGAATTTCTCATTCTTTCATCTTAAAAGTGTTACATTTGTTTGGCTTTAATGATAGGTTTGTTGATTTAATTAAAAGGTTGATTTCGAACGTTCGTGTTTCTATGCTTATTAATGGGGACACTTATGACTACTTTAAAATGATTAGAGGCCTTAGGCAAGGAGATCCCCTTTCTCCTTGCCTGTTCATTCTTGAAGAAGAATTTTTAAGTAGGGGTCTTAATAGTTTGTTTAAAACTAATTCTTCTATATGTTATAAATCTAGATGTTCTCTGGTAATTCCTTCTATCATGTTTGCTGATGATATCTTGATTTTTACTAATAGTAAACCTATCTCTATTAGTATTCTTAGTAATTTTCTTGATTTATATCAGGCTACATCTGGTCAGGTTATTGATAAAAATAAAACTAAGCTGGTTGTTTCTCTTAAGCTAAACTCTTCTAGGTTGCAGGACCTAAAGCTTCAAACTGGTTTTGAGGTGGATTTTCTCCCTGTTTCTCATCTGGGGGTAACTATTTCTAACAACAATAAAGCTAGTCTCCGTATGCCTATTCTGAACAAAATTAATGATAGAATTGCTGAGTGGGACAGTTAGGTTCTTTCTTATGGTGGAAGGTTGTCCTTAATAACTAATGTTTTACTTCCTATTGCTTACTACTGGATTCAATATTTTGATATGCCTAGGTCTATAATATATAAAATTGAGCAGACTCTTAACAGGTTTCTTTGGAGAACTAAGCAGAGTCAAAGGGCTATTCATTGGTCTTCTTTGCATTACATTTGTAAGCCTTTTGGTGAGGGGGGGGGGGGGGGGGTTAAATGTTAGAAAGCTCCTAGATGTTCAAAATTCTTTCTCTCAAAAGCTATGGTATAAATTCAGGCAGAATAATTGCTTATGGTCTAATGCTATGCACAATATCTACTGTAATTTATCTCATCCTCTATATGCAAATAAGAAGGGGTCTCTTGTTTGGAAAAGATTATGTAATATCAGAAATCAGGCTGATATGAATATTACTTGGGCTCTTGGCAGAGGAAGTGTGGACTTCTGGAAAGACTCCTGGCATGGCCTTCCTGCTATTGCCACTGAGCAGAGTATATCCTGGTACATAGACGTTAAAGTTAGTAATTTTTGGCATAATAATACATGGTGCTTGAATGATGTTCAGGGTAGGTTAGACCCTGAAAGGGTGATAAAGATTAGAAGTACTTACATTACAGACAGAGATGATGTCATTTCCTGGACTCTATCAGATAATGGCGAGTTCTGCTTGAAAGATACCTGGGAGCATTTAAGAGATAAGTTTGCTTGTTCTAGTCTTTATAAAAAGCTTTGGACTTCTAAAGTGCCTAGGAAATTCTCTTTTCTAACTTGGAAGATTTTAAACAGTTTTATTTCTGTTGATGCAAACATGATGAAAAAGCATTTCAATTTAGCGTCTAAGTGCGTTTTTTGTGAAAATTGTGAGGAAACAAATCATTTATTTGTTGGTTGTACATTTGCTTGGCAACTGTGGAACTGGTTTGCTATTATTTTCAAAATTAATATAAGAATATCAATGGTTATCACTCATATTTTAAGGTGCTGGTTTGGGTTTTCTAAGGCTAAGTTTCACATAATATATCTTATTCTTCAAATTATTTTATGGATGATTTGGTAAGTTAGGAATTCTATTAAACATAAGGGTGTATTTATCAGTGTTTCTCAAGATATAGAAAACATCTTGAACATTGTTAAAGGCTTAGACTGTAATGGTGGATTAAGTTACAAACACTGGTTGAATGTTGGCAATGCAGGAACTATCATGGGCTGTAATTCTAGTAAGAAAAAGATTAGTCCTGTGTACCTTAAGTGGATCCGGCCTGGTGTGGATCGCCTCAAAATGAATGTTGATGCCTCATGTATTTTTTCTGGGGACGCTGTTGCTGGTGTTGTGTTTAGAGACTGTGAGGGCTCTATCTTAGCTGCGAATGGATTTCTTCTAGGCAAAGTCACCCCTATCCAGGTTGAGACTCTGGCTTTGCTTCTGGGTCTTTTGATTTGTTTCAAAAATCAGTGGTCTCGTGTTGATGTAGGGACGGATTCTCTAATCCTGGTCAATCAACTTTCTGGTCCTCCCATAGATTTCGAAGATTGGAATCTGAGTTATTGCAGGAGCTTCCTGGGGAATGATATTTCCCTCAAGCATATTTCAAGGGTCCAGAACCAGGCTACCGACTGGCTAGCCAAGTGGACCCTTAAATGCAAGAATCGAACCTTTTACCAGCATCATAACGCTCCTCCAGCTCTGCTTGCGATTACTTTTCTCGAGAGCCTGGATTTGGGTTATCTGGTGCTGTAAGTTGGCTGGCTTTGAGTTGTGATTGTGTGGTGGAGATTGAAGAGGGGTTTCAGATCTCGTATCGGGATTGCTGATTTATGGTTTTAAATGGAGGTTGAAGGTGATGATGGGGTTTGATATCAATGGTGTATTTGGGGATTAGGGTTTGTAAGATCTGATTTTGGGGTTTTGTGGGATCTGAAGAAGGAGGCGAGAAGAAGAGAGGGTTGAAGAAGAAGGCGTTAAAATTGGGAATTTGTTTCGTTTTTTTAGGGTTCTGAATGGATCTTTCTATTTCGATCCTAAAGTCCTTGTAATTTGGGGCTTTTGTTTGGGCTTATAACATTGGGCCTGTTCTTTGTAATTGTTTCGATTGGTTATTTTAATAAATGTGCTTCTTTGATTAAAAAAAATACAAAAATAATTATGATATTTTTATATTTATAAATAATCTAAAATAGGTTAATGTAAATTTGTCGCATGACACCATATTCAACATAAATGTAGATAATTTGAAAAAATACATATGTACTATGCTATAGAGGAAGTACAATATAAATTTTGGAAGTAAATTTTGGAGGTTTGAAAAATAACTAGTCTATCAACTAAAAATATTTTAGTGAGACTAGAAAGTACAACATAATTTTGAAGGTTTTGAAAAGTAACTAGGTCGCCGACTAAAAATGCTTTATCTTGACTTTGTGTCAAAATTAAAATGTAGTCTTTATATAAAATTAACATGACAAATATTATCCTAGCTATATTAATTCTTATTGGTTATGGTTATATACATAACGCTATATATTCTCATAGAAATGTTCTCTAATGGGGGACCCCATGCAAAAAACACAAATATTCTTTAAATTTGTTGGCTTTTCGGGTAAATACAACATCACCTTACAGGATCTTCTCCATATAATGATTGAGTTGGACCCGCAATTAGATCTAAATAAGCTTTGGCATCGAAATGTATGGAAGATCAGAAGCTTTACCATTAGACTCCTCAAATGGCTTCCGAATTTTTATCGCATAAAAGAGGTGATAATCTCACATGTATGGATATTTTTCCAAGCCATGCTTACCTATACAATAAGAATATAATCATAACCATTTTTCAATCAATTGGCAAAAATCTTGTTGTATGGGTTCCACTAAAGAATCAAGCAATGTATAATTGTTGCAGGATATGAGTCGAGATAGGTCTGTCTAAAACTCTTCTGACCAAAGTATGGATAGCTTTTTTACAATCAGATAGGTTTTTGGCAAGAGGTTACCTATGGGGGGCAGACCCATCTATTTCTCCGTATACTTTCATATTGGTCACAACCAAAAAGATTGTATGGAATCTATGCAACCAAAATAACCCAAGAAGTAAACACCCAGCGACCACACAATTTAGAAAATGAAAACCAGCATGCACCACCACAGACTCAGCTTAAACTAAAGTCTATAATAGTAAAAGATACAGATTCGGATACTATACCCAATATTCTACAAGAGAATAACCAAGTAACAAAATACAAAACCCAACTCTTAAGTTAAAGGCACAACTAACATAAACTATCGTCGTATCTCTACAACCCATCCCATCGTATACCCCATCTGCTAATACCAATGAGCCAATTGACTAAGTCAAATATCTAGCAACACACTTAACAATACTAAAATTCAAGGAGAATAGGTATTGGAAGCAATTAATGCCTCATAAACAAGTTCTCCACTGACATGAAAAAAAGATCAGTCCACCATCTCTTCAACCTCTCCATCTCTAAAATTATATGGTAGCCTACCACCTCACCAAAAGCAAAATATCAAAATAGTTTAGAATTCAAATAATATTTAAACAAGGAAGCAAAACAAATCAAAATGAAACCTAATAAACAACCTATTTCTACCAAATCAATACAACTCAAAGGTAATGTTATGCCCAAAAATGGAAACTCTAAATGACCATCAAAATTATTTATTAGAATTTCAGAGGACTTCGTAATAAAGAAACCGGACGCCGACTTAAACACATCACAAAACTAAAAAAATAGACTTCCTAACAATCTAGGAGGCTATAATTTCTAGAACTAATATGTGCAACCTCAGAAAAACATTAGGATACCGAAATAGTTTTGCTAACACAAATAACAAGATTTGGCTTCTATGGAAATATGAGTTTGAGATTCATGTGTTGGACAACTTCTGTCAGACTTTACAAGTTCAAGTAATTCACAACTCTTTTAACAAAATATTTTTTGTCTAATAGTATATGCAAAATATACAAGAATGGTTGGTGATATGAGATTTCAATATCACAACTAATCATTCAAATCAATTATCATGTACCTTCATATGCTTAAAGAGTATGACAAGCTTTAACAACACTATAAGCGATTGTAACATATCTTATGCTGGCTTTGTTGGCTCTGAATTCACTTGGATAAACTCTCACAAGTGGAAACGCTTGGATAGAGTTCTTCATAACACTGCATGTACTACCTATTTTGACATTACTTATGTCAAACACTTGGCCGAAACAGGCTCTGACCATAATTTTATGTATATCACCATCTCAAACTCATATGAGAAACCTATATCATCAAATTTCTCAATATGTGGCACATTCACCCAACATTCTCAAGTATAATTGATGATAGATGAAATTAGTACATACTAGACCAACTTATTAAAAAGTATTGACATAAACCAAAGAGACTAAAGATGACTCTTAGGACCTAGAACAGAGATACCTATAAGAACATTTTTAATTATATTGACAAATTAGATGATGAAGTTCAATTTCTTAAAACAATTATCAAGAAAACAGATTACACGAAGCCAAAACTAAGATTTCAAAAGCTCGGGCCATCCACATTCAACTCATTTCCATACAAGAATATTTCTGGGAGAAAAAATACAGTATCGATTGGACCTAGAATGGAGATAAAAACACTACAACGTTTCAGAACTATGTCAAAAAAGAAGAAGAAGAAAATGTAAAATAACTATAATAAAGGATGACAACCACTGGATTGAAGACCCTCAAGACATAAGCAAATTTTCAGTTAATCATTTTTAAAAGCTTATAACAAAACACTCTATAGATAAATAGATTCTTGACGTCTCAAAAACAATTGATAAGATCGTCACAAGTGAGTAAAATGATATCTTGATGAACAATCCCACTAATGAATAAATCCACAACTTTTCAAGGCTCTGAAACCTACTATGGTCTCAGGTATTGACGGTTTAAATACTTTTTTTTACCAAAGAAGTTGGAATACAATTGGTAATGACTTACGTGAAGCTGTCATAGATGTTTTCAAAAGCTATCAAGCTCTTCAGGGTGTTTACGCAACAAATATATATATCTAATACCAAAAATAGACTCTCCTATAAGCTGGAATAACTGCAGATTCATAAGTTTATGTACTGTATTCAACAGGATAATCTCAAGACTTTTGAATGAAAACATTTCTAGCTTTATCCCTAAACGTATTTTTTATGAACAAAATGGCTTTATTCATGGTATAAACATTCACGACAACATTCTTCTTATAAAAGAGATGGTAGATAGACTAAATAGAACAACTAAATGAGGCAACCTAATCTTAAATATTGGCATGGCTAAAGCTTTTGACAAGATTTCAATTCTTTTTATCTTCAAAATATTATATGCTTTTGGTTTTTCTCAAAGTTTTATCAGCGGATCAGGAGCTCTATATCAAATGTTTGGATTTTTATGATTATAAATTATGAAGCTAGATGATTCTTTCACTCTACTAATGAAGGCGGGCAAGGAGACCCACTGTTTCCTAGCATCTTCATCCTTGCTAAATATTTTTAATTAGAGGACTAAACTAACTTATACAAGATAACAAAGACTTCAGGTATAAAACTTCTAGTTCAATGTTTGTTTCTTTCCTGGCTTTGGCAGATGACATGGTCATTTTCTCAAATGCTTTATCAACAAGCATCAACAAAATCCTATTTTTCTTGCAAAAATATCAAGACATTTTAGGCCAGGTAATAAATAATGAAAAATTAATTTTTATTCCATCTAGCAGAATAACAGCAAATAGACTACATTACATCAATTAGCAATACTGAATTTAAGAAAAATAGTCTACCACTGAAATATATTGGCATCAACATTCATCTTTAAAACAAGTCTCCTCTATATGAAGATTTAATAACAAATATTAAGAAGAAAATTCAATATTATGATAATATTCTTCTCTCTTTTGAGGGTATACAGATACTAATCCAGTATATTTTACTTCTCAATCTAAATTACCATCTCCAAAGTGTCATCCTACCTAAATCTGTTCTGAATAGAATAAATATGATCTTTAGCGGATTTCTTTGAGGCTCAAATGATCAACATAAAGCTATATCATGGGCCAAATAAAGTACAATCTGTAAGCCTTATAAAGAAAATGACCTAAACACTAGAAGGCTTGAAGGAACTTAATAAACTTTCTCTTACAAATTTTGGTACAAATTCTAAGAAAATAAAAGTTTATGGCCAGAGTATATGCATAGCTATTACTGCTCTGTTCATCACCATGTGCAAGTTCACATTAAAGCTAAAAAGTCAAAAGTTTGGAAAAAACTTATGAAAATCAGACATATAGCTGAGCTTTTCATATTTTAAAGACTAGAAAAAGATGATATAGAGTTTTGGTTGGAAAAATGGTGCAATAAGCACCCTCTCATCTCCCTCAACACTGATGTCTCAAATTCCTGGTATATTCAAGACAAAGTCAAATATTTTTTGTCTAATGGTAATTGAAACACTCTTAAACGACACAACTCATTACTCACATCCGACATTGAAAAAATAAAGTCTATCTTTATCAACGAATATAGAAAAGCACTCAATATAGTGAACTCTTTCTACACATATTATATTCAATACTAAAGCTACCTAGGATCACATCAGAACCAAAATAACCAAATCTAATCTCTTTAATTCAATATGGAATAACATCACTCCAAATAATTGTTCCTTCCTTCTTTGGATGTCTCCGAATAACTGGATCTCATTTCACCATATAAATATTACCATAGTGTTAAAGTTTCAACATTGCAACAATTGTGAAACATTACACTCTTTGTTCAGTGCAAAATTTCATCAGATATATGGAAATACTTTGGTTTTGTCTTTAACTTAAGTATTGCCAGTCATATGTCTCTAAACTATATCATCAAATCCTCGTTATGGTCTTCCTCTAATGAAGTTAAAATTCGAATCATCCTTTCATATGTGATCCCTTGGTCCGTGTGGCATCATAGGAACAAAGAAAAATATAAACAACTGAAGATTACTTCTACAACTATCATTCATCATATCATAAACACAATTATTACTCGACGTGGCAAATATTTTCAGAAGATAACATTGGGGACAGGACTCAGACACTGCATATATATTAGGCTGTTACGACTATCTCCAAAATCCTAGAAAAATTGTTGTTCTTTACTCGACTCTATCTATTCACTCAAGATACAAGCTAAACATTAATGGCTCTTGCTCTACAACTGGTGAATAAAATGGATGAGAAATCATAAGGAAAAAAAATGGAGACATAATCTCTGCAATTGGAAGACTATATAGTAAATAGTTTTCAATTTTAGCTGAAAGAGAGCGCTATTTGATGGTTTGATTTTTTATTCCAATGTAAAAATCTCAAACTTGGATATTAAAACTGACTCTAACATTCGTATATCTATGCTATTGAATTGTAATGTACCTTGATTTTTATCACCACTAGTAGAATATCGTAGGAAATTGATAGATTTAAATATGACAATCACTCATATATTGCGGAGCAAAACTTAGCAGCTGATTGGCAATTACAAGCTAAATGAACACTCAAATGCAAGTACAAGCTATACATAAATCCTAGATATATACCAAATCAACTCAAAGTTACAACATTATTGGATAGTGTTAAAGTTGGAAACATTAAATAAATATCATAATCTACCAGGGTTTCAAATTGAATATCATTTCTAATCAACTTAATACATGAACTATTTGACATATGAGGATTAAAATTCAAACAAGTTTATATTACTTCAATTTATGTTCACTCACAAGTTAAGCAGACTACGCCTGACTTTTTAATTTTAAAAGTGTATTAAATAGGTTTGGAGTACGAGATAGATGATAAACAAATTCAAGAAGAAAAAGACATTATGCATGAAGTCAGAAAAAAGACTAAGAGCATAAGCGCAAATGGTAGATAAGAATGTACATGATTATATAATTAACAACATATGTATTCCAATAGAAGAAGATTACGAGTAACTTCAACAAGATAAGCAGAATGCTTGTGAACTATAGCCACTGCAAAGGAATTAAGAAAATCACTTGTTTCCATTTGCATCAAATTAGAAGTTTTTAACCTTTTTATGAAAATAAAAACTCAATTAGAATGGATTCAGAAAGACATTAAGATGCTTCAGAAATAAGTTTATCTCAAGATGTTTCCATGTCAAAGCTTAAAGGTCAAATCAAAAGAAAGTTGTAATACCTGTCGAATTAATCTTACTCATCAACTTTTTATCACCGATGAAGCTCTCGAATTTGAAGAAATGTGGTGGGTAAATTATATAAATACCAGTAAGATCTTCCGACGAACCACCACTAATCTACTGATCAGTCTCTTTTCAAAAACTGACTAATAAATCGGATACGTCTGAGGGAAACCATTTGCCAGAATCAATAATAAAAATGGAAATAATTTTGCTATGATAGATAAGATTTCAAACTAATTCAATTTTTTTTGAACATATCTCGTTTCCGATCGGTTATTCAAAAGACTACTTGTCTATGTAATATTACTCAAAATTACATATTTGCAATTTTATATCTTAATAAATTGGGACATTAAAAAAATTATTTTCTTCGATAACTACCTTTTTTTTTGTCTTTTTACATACTTAAAAATAAAATAATAATTAAAAAAAAACTACAAATGAAATAAAATTTTGTTGAGCAATGCATCAAAATCTTATATTAATCAGTAACCACAAAGATATTTTCCAAACTCAATTGGATAGTAAAAAAAGTTACGCGAAAATTAATTTTTATCAACCCGGCTAATAAAAATATTTCCACCAAACGTGCTCAAAAAACTATATACTATTAAAATCGATAATAAAAAACCAACTACCATTCAATCAATCAAGACTGAGTTTGGATGACTTAGTTACGATGACATATAGTACCACTCCAGATTTTATGACCCCAACCCAATAGCGCGAGAGCCGAGAGAGGTCGGCCAGGAAATTTATTGGAAGAAGACTTTTTGTGCTGTTAATCAATGCATGTCGGTCAGTCTCAATTTCCGTGAAGTCATGTCTAATCTATTTCAAGTTTCAAGGGAAACTGCATCTTTCTTCGGGAAGAGGTAAACGAAAATTTATATACATATTTTAATAATTTTAAAAGGAAAAAATATCAATAGAGATTTAGATCTAAAACTATTTACTTCGAAAATATATAGGAGCATTAAGTAACGATACGTGTCGGTTTGAAAAGCCAAAGAAGATACTCCCTTTGTTCCACAATAATAATCGTTTTAGAAATTCTTAAAAATTCCATTTTAGATGTCGTTTGTTAATATCAATACAACAATTAATTACTATGACTAATGATATATTAATGTTTTTTTTATTAAATCAATAACTTTTGACCAATTAAATTGGATTGCTTCTTGTGTTGTAGATGAAAGAGAAATCATGATGACATTTATTGGTTTCTAGATTTAAACCTTAAACGACGTTTATTGTGGAATGGAGTGAGTATCAGAGAAAGAGGTCTGCTCCAAGAAAGTAGGACGACTTGCTCCTCGCCTGAATCTTTGGTGCTTTTGCAAGGCATCTTTCTAATAATTTTCAGAGGTGTTTGTTCTGAATTCTTTTTTTTTCTGGCAATTTTTTTTTCTGGTTTTCCAGCGTGTCTCTTTTATCCGGCCATTATATTGTTCCGATGGCTCGTGATGCTGCAAACACAGAAAAATATCCCACTCTTCTGAATAACAGTGAGACCAAAAATAGTGAGATAAAAAAACAAAATATTTTTAGGAAATCATTTGCTGATATCTTCAAACCAATCCATAAAGAAACTTGCCCGGAATTCATTAAACATGTTGATGATCATAACCCAATTCAGTACTCAAAAGAAACTAAAGAATTTCTGCTGCAACAGTCAAGAACTACCTTGATCGGAAATTTCAGTTTGGGAATTCCGAAAAGAGCATCTCTCCATGCTTTCGTTGAATTTTTCAAGTTTAAATGATCATATAGCTTTGTAACCATTGATTCTCGACACATACTTATTGAATTATGTATTAAAGATGATGTTAGTACGTTATGGTCCAAAAACATTTGGAATGTTGACGAGAAGACTATGCGCTTGTTAAAATGGTGCCCTGAGTTCAACAAAAGCTACGAGAACCCAACCGTCTTGATGTGCGTCAGATTCGAAAGGCTACCAAAGTATTTGCATAATGCCTCGGTGATTAAAGATCTTGCCTCCTCTCTTGGAAATGTCTATAAACTATCGTCCCTGACAATTACAGAGCCAATAGCAATGCTTGTTATGCTCAAGTCGAGGTTGATGTATCAAAGAAGCTGATAAGAAGATTGTGGGTGGGTTTCGGTGAAAATGATGGCTGCTGGGTTGGAGTTAGCTACAGAAACGCACCGGCCTACTGTTATAGTTGTTATCATCTTGGTCATGATGCTAATGACTGTAGAAAGGGGAACTCAAAAGTTAAAGAGCCTACTGTTATAGTTGTTATCATCTTTGTCATAATGCTAATGACTGTAGAAAGGGGAACTCAAAAGTTAAAGAAAGAGATGATATCAATGGAAAAAAATCTGATGACATTATTCAAATCGATTCTTTACAGGGAAGTTCTACTAACTTACAAATACCTAAAGTTACTCAGGTACAATCTTTTAGTAAGGTGTACAGAAGAAAGCTAAAGTCTATTATTACAGTTAAAGATTCTGCTACAGATCCTACTGCTAATATTACGTTGAGTCTTGAAAAGGAAGAATGTTCCTCAAAAAATGACCCTGAAATCATAGGTGCCCTCTATCGTCTCGATCAAGATTGTCATGATAATTCTGACAATCAGATTGTTGAAAATTCTCATTCTCCTCACTATGATAATATAAGCAGCTGCAATGTGTCTCCTAGTGCCTCCTCCCCTGAACATGATTTCAACACAATAATCAGTAACAAGCTAAAATCTGCTTACAAAAGTAAAAGTGGTAAAATATTGTCTATAAACTCTCTTCTTAAAAGAGAGAAAAACTACATCAAATCTTTATCTGACAATGATAAAGGTCATTAGTTGGAATGCTCGAGGTGTCAACAACAACCCAACCTTATCAAGGCTTAAATGTATGATTCTCAATGAAAGGGCTAAGGTTATGGTTATCCAGGAACCTATGGATAGAATTGACAAGATTGAGAATGTTGCTAGGAGAATTGGTCTTTATAACTTTGTTTCTAACTTCTCTAACAAGTTATGGATCTTCTGGGCTGAGGAGGTTAACATTGCTGTTAACACTGATCACGACCAGTTTCTTCATATGGAAATCATCTATAATAACTTTACCTTTAATCTTACTTTTGTTTACGCCAAGAACCAAAGAGTTCTTCGTAAAGACCTCTGGAGTCAGTTAGTTTCTATTGCTAGTGATGTTAAGCCTTGGATGGTTGCTGGTGACTTCAATGCTATCATATGTGCTTATGACCAACTTGGCTGCTCCACCTTTGATGATGTTGGTACTGAAGACTTTAATGATGCTATGAGGCTCTGCAGCCTTGAAGAAGTTGGTTACGTTGGTTCCAGATACACCTGGAGTAACAATAAGTGTTGGAAAAGATTAGACAGAGCTCTAATCAATACCAACATGATGTCCACTATGAATTGTATCCAGGTTTTTCACATGGTCAGAACATGTTCTGACCATGCCCCTTACTCATTACTATAGCTAATAATAACAATAATGTTCCTCTATATAACAAATGCAATTTCAAATTCATTAATGCTTGGTCTAATGATCCTGACTTTTTGAATGTAGTAAAGCTCAATTGGAACTCTTATTGCAATGGCAATGTCAATAATGTTTTCTGGTCCAAACTAAAGATATTGAAAAAGTTTCTTAAAGAATGGAACACAAAACATTTTGGCAATATTTTCAATAAAGTTAAAGAAGCTACTGAGGATGTTAAATGCAAGGAAGCTATTCATCAAAGGGAAAACAATATCATCTCTAAAGGCAACCTATCTAAAGGTAACATCTATCTTATGCAGGCTCTTAAGAATGAAGAAAGTTACTGGAGACAAAAATACTTCAATACTTGGCTGAATGAGAGTGATGGCAACACCAAGATGTATCATAATTATGTGTTTAAAAATAAAAAGAATAATTCTATCAATGGGATAAATGATAATAGTTCTTGGATACAGAGTCATAACGACACAGCTAAGTCTGATGAATCCTATTTTAAACAGGTTTTATCTAATGATTCATACTGTTGCAATGATGATTTAATGCAGGATTCTCTTTTTAAAAACATTCCTAACCTCATCAATGACATGGATAACAAGTCTATTCTAAAGCATACTAACAAAGAGGAAGCGTGGTCTATTATCAACAGCATGAAAAATGATAGTGCAGCTGGCACTGATGGTTTTAACACTTACTTTCTTAAAGTCTGTTGGGATATTATCTACTTAGATATCTGTAATACTCTGAATGCCTACCTAAAGGGCTATAGCATTCCTAAATGTGTATTTTCTACTGGGATTTTCATTATTCCCAAAGGCCCTAATCTTGTGAATTGGAGCAACTACATGCCTATCAGTGTTTGTACCATTTTCAACTGACTCATATCTAGTTTAGTCAATAGAAATATTGGTTTTCTCGTCCCTAATATCATTTCTAATTCTCAGGGTGCTTTTATTAAGCATACACTTATCCATGACAAATTGTTTTAACTAAAGAAATGATTCACAACATTAATAGAAAACCCAACAAGGGTAATATTATGGTCCAACTTGATATGTCAAAGGTATTTTCCAGATTGTCTCATGCCTTTGTGCTCAGAATCTTAAAATGTTTTGAGTTCTCTAACAGTCTCATTCTTCTCATTAAAGACATGATTATCAATGTTATGATTTCTATCCTAATTAATGGCTCTAGTGTTGGCTATTTTTCTCAGAAAAATGGATTAAGACAATGAGACCCTCTGTCTCCAAGTCTCTTCATTCTTGTTGATGAAGCTCTTATTAGAGGTCTGTCTAATCTTTTTAAGAACAATAACAACATGAAATTTTACTTGAAATCAGGATATATCTTACCAAGTCTGGCGTTTGCTGATGATATTATCATCTTCACCAACAACACCCCGTCCACAATTAACAAGCTGAGTAACCTGCTGGACCAGTATCAGTTACCATCTAGACAAATTATCAACAAGCAAAAAACCAAAATTATTACCTCTGTGAAATATCCCCAAACTTGCACTACCAGATTGAAGCTGACCACTCGATTTAATGTTGATTCTGCCTCATTTACCTGTCTTGGCATCACCATTGCTGCAAATGATAAAGGGAAGAATTATTTGCCTTTATTTGAAAAGATTCATAACAGAATTTATGAATGGGATATGAAACATCTGTCCTTTGGGGGCAAATTGTCTCTTATCAACAATGTTCTGCATCCAATTGTTTACTATTGGATGCATAACAGTGTTATTCCCAACTCTGTTATTAATGAAATCGAGCTATGTATTAATAAGTTTCTGTGGAGGTCTAAATTCAACGATAAAGCCATTTATTGGGCTCCTTGAAGCCAGCTTTGCAATCCTTTTGAAGAAGGTGGCTTGAATATAAAAAACTATATGATATTCAAAAAACCTTCTCCCAAAATCTTTGGTACATTTTTAGGAAGAATACTTGTCTCTGGGCCAATGTTATGCACCTTACCTACAACCCTAATTCTCACCCTATCAATGCTAACTGTAAAAACACTGAGTCCAGTGTTTGGAAGAGACTTTCTTCAATCAAATACCAGGCTGAAAACAATGTGAAATGGCTCATTGGTGAGGGTTCTATTGAATTTTGGTATGATGAATGACATGACCCGCCTCCTCTCATCAGGGACCATAACTCTAACGAGAGTGAACTTAAGAATATTTGACTCTCCTCTTATCGTCACGTTTGCGGTATCGCATGATATGATTTTGGACCTTTAGTTTAGATTTATTGGATCCAAGATTGTCTAGCCGATGTAATCTTGTTCATGCTTCTCACCAAACATGTTTTAGTTGCATGGTCATTCTCATATATGAGGTTGCTCATAGAATTTTCTTGTGTTGACTCCCATATCGTTGGATGACGTTGGTGTTCTCATATTTGGCTTTCTCCCCACCATTGCAATGTATTCGCTCATATCACTCCTTCATTAGAGTAGGATGTTTTTGTCATTTTTTCTTGTGCTTTAGGCTCCTAACTCTCAAGTTTTCTACTTTTTACTATCATTTCATATGTTTACGGCTTTTATAGATATTTTTTTTTTATTTTTCGTTCTTTGTTCTTGGTTCCACCTTTATGTTGGTTCACTGTATTTGTATACCATGGTCCACAAAGTTTGGCTCCAACAATAACATCTATTTTGCTTGCATTGGTATAATATCGATCCTCAGAGGTATACACCATTCACATATATGAACAATATATTAGAGATGCTATCAAAAATATAATAGGTATATATTTTTTTTCAATTTATAATTATTTTTCTGAACTTCCAGTCAATTATTACGTCTATTTATTATTAAACTGATTATACGATTCTGATATCAGTTATCGTCTATTTTTGTATCCAAATTAGATTTAAAATTATAGTTATGAAGTTTTTGTATAGTTTAAATTGAGTCATGAGTATGTAATCTACTCAAAAGGTTACTTCAATTCATTGATGAATTTTGATATTACAAGTGACTATTCACTTAAATATAGTTCAGAAGATAACTTCGTCAAACGATGTATTGTAGCATTTGGATTTTTTTTCAAGCTTATATCTAGTTTTTAAATTGTTGACTGCGAATTATGAAACACATACTATTAATGAAATATGAAACATTCATTGTGTTTAAATTTTAAAATGTTGAACATTTATCCAAATATGAGCTCCAAAACAAGGTTTATCGCGAATTGTGAAACATACCCATTTTTTAGTTATGAAATACATTATTTCATATTAAATTTGCCTCTTTTTATTAATATTCATGTATTTTCGTGGTTGCATTTTCTATTCTTTGGTTAAAAAATGATGATAATTAGCTATGTTTTCATGAGTTATGGATACCTTAGCTGATGAATCGTCAAATCATATTTATCTCGGATCCTCACATAAGTATAGTTCATGTTGTTTCTTCTTTATTTCCTCATTTCTATCATAAATATTGTATTTATCATCTACTTGGGAATTTGAATAAGTATTTGAGTAGCACACCTGTAAAATTTATGATAATGATGGTTTAAAAGTTTGTTTTTGTTTGCATTCCGTTACTCATAACATATTGACTTTCAATATAAAATAATTCATTGATGAAATAGGTTCCAAATTTGTTAGATTTATTAAAATAATTGCTTCAGATGAATATACATGTGCATTTTATAGTTCAATATAGTTTAATATAGTCATTTAATTATAAGATCAAAGAGTTTTTTAGTTTTCATATAATAGAATTATTGACAAGACTATAATTTTATTTATGAGTCAAATATCAAGATGACATGCGAAGGGTCTAGCTTAGTGATGTAGCGAAGATTGCAAACAGACTGGTTTCTTTCCTAGGTATCGGAATTGGGTCAAACAGGTACTCAAATCGAAGATTTCGACGAGCCTATGAGATTTAAAAAATGTGACTTTGTCACTAAGTTTGATACACAGATTCGACATGTAGAGCCTTCGAAAACCAGTTTTAATATTTTAGTGTTATTTTATTTATTTATTTATTTTAAAACATTTATGTAATTTTCCTTATTTGGAATTAGGGTTTTGGGTCATGCTATATAAAGCATCTTATACCCTATTTTGCCGTCAGACTTTGATTAATTGAATTTTGAGAATTATTATTCTGAGTCTCCTTATTTCTCTAACTTAGGGTTAGGGTTTTATCGTTGTCTGTTTCTTCTATTTCCGCTTCGCTATCATATTGGTATCAGAGCCCAACAATTCCTGCTACGCAGATACAGGAATCATGTTCCGGGTACCTCTTGATTTGAAGGCTAGAATAGAGAACGACATATTCCAGTCTACCTGCACAATTGGAGGAAGAATTTGCAAATTTGTAATTGATTCAGATATCTATGAGAATCTGATTTCAGAGGAGGCTGTTCAGAAACTGGCATTGAAGACTGAAGCTCTTCCATACCCATACATACTGTCAGGACTGATAGAGTACACTGAGGTAACAGTTTCTAAACGATGTCAAATTGCATTTTCTGTTGGTAATTACAAAGATACAGCATGGTGTGACGTAGTTCCTATGGACGTTTGCCATCTAGTTTTAGGAAGTCCATGGCGATTTAAGAGAAATTCTACTTATGATAGTAGAACAAATCGATACAGTTTTGTGAAAGATGGTATCAAGTTTATATTAGTGTCATCTAGAGTAATTTTTCCAAAACCACCACTAGTTAAGGAGTTTCATGCTCAAATTGCACCAGCTGCCGATCTTAGTTGTGATGCTAAAACTGTGTCTGACTCCGTGTTTGACAAACCAGTCTATGATACAAATATTTTTGAAGATGTATCTGGGTTGGTATTTGACAAACCAATCTACGATGAGTATGATGATGATTGGGATGATGAAGATCTAATTGATATTGAGGAGAAACTTGTAGATCGAGATATTGTCTCAGGCTTCAATACACCAGACTACATCGCTTCAGACCTTCTATTGAAGAAACACTGCAAACTAGCAGATTTTATTGTGGAGATGCATCTTCGAGGTATTTTATGTTATCCTAAAATCAAACATTTGATTCGGTTTTCAGTGGATACATGTTGTCGTATTGGAAAAATGGAAGATGATATTTTTGTGTTTGAGATTATGAGTAAATTGATAAAAGAAAATAATAGTGTTTTAATGGATAAAAGATTAGGTTTTGTAATAGAACCTGGAGGAGTTTTGTGTGATTGTTCGGAAAATAAAAGAAAGAATAACAAGTTAAAAGTAGAAGATTGCAATGTTTTGAATCTGCTGGCAGAAATATACTCTGAAGAACTTGAGAAGTCATCTAATATTCAACAAAGAGGAATTGTTACTTTCTGCAAGGGTCTTGGTATGATACAACAAGCACAGTCTGGAACTGGAAACACAACAACTTTTTACACGCGCAAGGGTGTTGTGCTTAGTAAATGGGTTGATAAAACAGACATAGAACAAGTGGGTGAAGTATATCTTGTTACTGCTGATCACAGTAATGTCGAGGACATTGCAAAGAGGGGCAAAGCTGAGAAACCACTTCTTGAAAATTGTTGCAGCATTCTGATTCTCACCTATCACACCCTTATGCTGGTATCAATTAAAATTGGCGGTGAATACACTAATATTTTTTCAGTTCTTTCAATGTTTCAACGTTTCGAATTCGAGGTCGAATTCTTCCCAACCGGGGAAGGATGATGTAGCGAAGATTGCAAACAGACTGGTTTCTTTCCTAGGTATCGGAATTGGGCCAAACAGGTACTCAAATCGAAGATTTCGACGAGCCCATCAGATTTAAAAAATGTGACTTTGTCACAAACTTTGATACCCAGATTCGACATGTAGATCCTACGAAAACCAGTTTTAATATTTTAGTGTTATTTTATTTATTTATTTTATTTTAAAACATTTATGTAATTTTCCTTATTTGGAATTAGGGTTTTGGGTCATGTTATATAAAGCATCTTATACCCTATTTTGCTGTCAGACTTTGATTAATTGAATTTTGAGAATTATTATTCTGAGTCTCCTTATCTCTCTAACCTAGGGTTAGGGTTTTATTGTTGTCTGTTTCTTCTATTTCTGCTTCGCTATCAATTATACTACTAAATTATGTCATGAATTTTAGTATAAGCTTAAAGTCAATGTCAATTTAGGTCATCCATGGTTAGTTTGTTTGTTTTCACTCGTTTTACATAAAGTTTTTTTGGAACCTATTATGATGGTTGATCTTATATGTTTTTATATATGCCAATACTTTATATGTTTAACAAAATAGTAATATACTAACCACAAATAAAGCAACGCATCCAACGTCTTTTTCATGTATAGTTTTATAATAACTTGTAATTGAATTCACAATTTTCTCCTTGATTGCTCCTACGTAATCGTACTTGTTGATTTTCTTCATCTCTTCGATGTAGTAAACTATCATCAAATCCAATACATCACCTAATGTTGAGAAGAAAAACATTAAGTAGACTAACAGAATCAAGAGTATAACCACATCAGTTAATCCTTGCTCTCTTCTAGTTTTAGCAACTTTCGTTATTTTATCCTAAGACAAAGTAAATGAAATATAAAATTCCAAACACAAAGAAATGAAATGTGAAATGCAACACACTAAGTAAATGGAATGAGGAACATAAAAAATTAATTAAATAGATTGCAATATACGAAACAAGTAAAAATATTATGCGAAACACGAAATCTATACCTCGATCATCTTATTCTTAATTTACGGTTGTCATTTTTTACCTTATATTCATTTAAGCGTGCTGGAGACGTGTCTCTTGAGTTTTGTAAATCATATATTATCTAGAAGAGGTAAAATAAAGTATTTTTTGTTTCTTTGATGTGAACTTTTATGATTCTTTTGTCTTGCAAATATTTAATGAGTGTATGTAGAAATGGTCTGAAGAATATGATTGTGATCATGTTTTATGTAACAAATGTGAAATGCAGAAAAACTGTTATTACTAAATGTGTATTATGAAACACATGTACAACCAGATGCAAAACGCAAAAGAAGATAAATACATGAATCACTTATAACTACGAAATATGAAAAAAGTTCATATACCAAATGTGAAATGCAAAAAAAAAAACTAATACAGACATCACATATAAATGTGAAATACAAAACATATTCATAATTTAACAACAAGATGAAAACTGTAAAATACATGCTTCGATACACATATGCATATGCAAAATCGAAATGATGTATATATCAAATACGAAATAAAGTACATAATCAAACTGTGAAATGTGAAATTTAACCAAAACCCAACTGGAAAAATAACATACAATAGATTTATTTTCCTAATTTAAAAATTTGGTACTCAAACATGTTTCCAGAAATACACAAATGTCTATTTTCTATATTATTATTATCTTTAAACCTCTGAAATTCCAAAATCAAAGTCGTAAAACTAAGAAAACAAGTTAAAACCCTTAGAAATAACATAAGTAAAGCATTTGAAACTAAAAATGAAGTAAACTTACCTAATTAGAATTTGAGATGAAAACAAGTTGAGAATAAAAAATAATAAAGTGTGGATAATAAA